>OV884005.1:35432651-36032651 GCA_930367185.1 Myathropa florea | reverse complement strand
AGGACACTTCTTCGTCACCGCAGCTCCAGACATCGCTGGACTCAGCAATCCAATCTAATCATGCATGAATTAATTTGTTTTACTTCGAGGTAACGTCACTTTCGTCAAAGTTGGCACCAGTTTTTGTCTGTCTGTCTGTTCAGGCTAATCTCCTAAACGGCTGGACCGATTTCAATGAAACTTCCCAGGCATTTCAGATGTTGACGACGCCAGCATACGGAAAAAGGGAAACGACTTTCGGATCTGCACGTGGAACGTAAGGTCCCTGAATAGACCACTTGCAGCCGATGAACTCGCAGAGGCCCTAGACTGCTATAAAGCAAACATAACCAAAATCCAGGTGGTGCGGTGAGATGGGACGGGCAAAAAGAGGATGCGACATCTACGACGGATTGGCACAGAAAGCAAAGGCAGCGCTTATTCGAAGGCGGCCGTATAGAAGCTTAGAAGAATTAAGGCAATCAAGCGAATGTATAAAAATTATACAATGCGACCATAGTAACCGCTTTGCTCAGTGTCGTTAGGTTAGATTAGGTATAAGTGGCTATGGTGTGCATTTAGACCAGTTTTGATTCATTGTGCAGCCACATGGTTTGACTGAGTTCAGTGTTGTTAGTTCGTTCACTTTTGCCTACTTACGCGGGAGCGAAATGAGTCGCTCTCTACGTATTCAAATGTCAGTTGACAGCTGAATTGTCCTTAATTTTCTAAGAGAAATTATGGATACTTTGAAATTGGACGATGCTTTTGGTCACTTTTCGTTTGGTTATGACATAAGCTTAATTTTTTGTACGGTAATTATGGGTGGCCCTTTAGATATGTAAGCGAGCGCCTCATAATAATCCACATCACGGCGAAATTCGGTAACATCAGCCTGCTTTGCGCACACGACCCCACAGAGGACAAGGATTCGGTATCATCAGACTGATTTGAGCTGACGCCCCCACAGAGGACAAGAAGAGGACAAAGATGACAACAGGTAGGATGCCTTCAATGATCTCCTAGAAAGAACCTACGATCAATGCTCCAGCTGGGACACCAAAATCCTTCTACGTTATTATATTATTATATTAAGTTTCGTTTTTAACGCTACGATGGGTAAAGAGACGTCTTTTCTAGAGTCATCGGTAAGCACAGGCCACACGACGTCACGTCCGGAAACGGGCTCAGGCTGGTGAACTTCTAGAGCTTGTAGGCTGTTCTTACACCTCAATATCCACAAAGAGATCTGGCGGTCGCCATTTCTATAGCCAGTACCAAAATGTGAACGTAGCCCGAAAGGCAAAAATCCGTCGTCTATATTGGCTCGGCCACATCGAGCGATAACAATGCTCCAGTCAGGAGAGTCTTCGAATCCGAGCTTCCTGGTTCGAGAAGGAGAGGGATACCGAATCTCCGGTTTAAAGACCAAGTCATCGCGGACACAAGTCAGCTTGGTCTAGACAACTGGAAGCAGCGTGCCCGGGATCCTCATGGATGAAAGATAGCAATAGCTCCGGCTCAGTCCCTCCATGGAACGTAGGCCTCATAAGTAAGTAAGTAAGACCTGGCGAGGAATTTTCTCGATCAAGTCCCTGAAACACTTCGAAAGTTCGACGTCGCCTGGTAAAGCTTAGGTTAAGTTAAGGGATCTTCTACTGAATTCACCAGCATACTTAGAACATGTTGGTCCATTGTGATACCCACAGTCAGACTACTACCACTGATCAGCCGCTCCAGTGATAGTGCTGTTAATTTGATCCCAACGGCAAATGGTGACTGGACCAGATTTGAAAAACCGGATGAAAGCGTATTAACTTTGCTTCCATTAGGATTCGAACCTGGGACCCCTCTCACTTAAGGAGAGCACTTAACCAACTGCGCCACCCAGTCATTCTGTCGCCTGGCCAAAGAATGGAAACGTCGTCAAGAAACCATCAGAGAAGACGCCCATACTGATGTACTGGGTTTTACAACTTCTTCTCCTTAGGGCGCTTCAGTCCGAGGTGGACCTGGGCCTCACCCGAGGGTTTTTCAACACCAGCTAGGAAAACCCCCTGGTTTGACAACGAGTGCATGCAGAGACATTCAGCCAAGCAGGCGACCTACCAAGCAGGCGGCCTATTAAGCAGGGCTGCATCGAACGGCGAGAGCTGTTCGTGAACTGTACGAACAGAGAAGAAGGGAAGAGAACCGGTTACTCATGACGAAAAAGAAGCATCACGAGAAGCACGTGATTGAGGAGATGATGGGGAGTGGCTATGACAGGAATGATGTCCGAAAGTTTTACCAGAGATGGAAGCTACTATTGAATGGAATTCGGGCAGAATCCTGTCGGGACCAGAATGGACAACTGGTCATAGAAGCGCAGTCGATATTGATAATTTGGAAAAATCATTTCTGCAGCGATGAGGACACAAATACCGTCCGAGGTGCCCGCAACAGAGGCGAGTACGTGCAGATCTAGAAGTAAAGAAATCGCCCCAAATGCCCTCAGCAGAGGCAAGTAGGAACAAAGCTGGGACTAGTTTGTTCTGAATGTGCACTTGTTTCGCTCCCTTTGGATTGCATCTGGAATTATTGAGACCAAATTGTTTGAATTTATTTTGGTTGTGTTTCATCTGTTTCAAAAAAAACGTTTTTTTTAATTCTTAACCGATTTTCATTTTTTTACGATCTCCCAGCGCCATCTTTCAGAGTTTCTGGTACTCCCCGATGAAGAGTTACCATCACAAACTGAAAGGTTACGTCATGTATGACACATCAAAGAGAAGACGAAAACAAACAAGTTTCTCAGCCGAACTGTCATCCAATGCATGAGAGAGAGAGAAGGAAACAATTTTGCACTCCGAAGCACCTTGTCCAACCAAAAGCGCACCCTTAAAAAAAACAACAAAACAACATTAGACGAAAGGTAAGCAGCGAAAAAGCAAGTGAAACGTCAAAAAGCAGCACCTTCTCATCCCACCACCAACACACCAGCCAACCCCATACACAGTCGAGAGCACAGCACAAAACATACACACCATTCGGTTCGGCATTCAAGTGTCCATTCAGCACTAGTCAACAGCGAACGGCAGCAAGCCGACAAAGAGTACAGAAATCCACAGAAAATAATTTCATTTTTCCCGTCAAATTAATAAAAAAAAACTCAAATTCAGAGCAACCGTTGCGGGTTTCTCCTCATTTGCGTTTTTCCATTCGAATTAATTTCTTTTGTTCGTTCTGAGTTAATTAATTCGACGCTGAAACATCGAGAACCAGTCAAGAAACGGAGACGGAAAAAAAATAAAAAATCAATCGGACATTCCAAGAAAAGAACCTCAATCCAAAGAGGAAGGAAATGAACTAGAGGAGACGAGAGATTGAGAAGGAAACGCATTTCTGTCCAAGAAGCACCTGTTTTTCGCACTCAAAGGTACGTCCAATTGGAATTCCATCGAAGTAAGCAGACGGAGACAACCCACAACCACGATGGCCATCAGTTTTGAGAAACACCGCGAGAAGATTATCGCCGCTTGGAAGGACGTCCTCGACGATAAGAGCACCACGGATTGGTAATGAATCACATTTGAAGAGAATTGCAGTTGGAATTTGGTTTTCTTATTGGGAGTGTCGTTGTAGGTCGCTCTTTGGATATGAGGGTCAATCGAATGACCTTAAAGTGGTCGGCAGCGGAGAGGGTGGCATCGAAGAGCTGCTGGAAGAGTTGAACAGCGGAAAGATTATGTATGCTTTCGTGCGTGTCGAAGATCCCAAGACTGGATTGAATAAGTGTCTCTTAATTAACTGGCAGGTGAGTGAATGCAAAAGAAATCGGTGAATGGGGAGAGAGAGATCGTGAGAATTTGCGGAAAAATTCATGAAATGTTCCCACACATTCACTGAGTGCAATGTGTCGAGAGTGTGAGAAGTACTCCGGTTTATTTATTTATTTTCCTTTTGTTCAATCATATCTACCCCGGTGGAGTGTTCTTTATCTAATCTGATGGCTCGATGTTTGCTCGATTTTATTGTGGTGGCTAGAGAAAGATTAGATATAAGGGAACATGGAATATTTATTGCTTCGATTTGGAGTCAACAAATCCAAACAGAAGAAACTAAACTACGATCATCTGACGTTTTTTTGAATTGAATTGAAGAACTCGGGGTGTGTCACGTTTGTAACACTCGTACTGCGACCATACAGATCTATTGTACCCCCTTTCTTTTGATCTAGAACTTAGGTGTTGCCTTCAACAACTTCTCTAGATGGGCTTTCTTGAAAGTTCATAACCTTACATCCAAGTGCATTCATTTACTACACTCTGTCTTCTCACAACTCGGATGTCCTTCTGGCTCTCTTTCTTTCTAGAGACTCTTTAGAAATTGACGCAGAAAGCAAAATTATCGAGTAGCCTGAATAAGACCCCTAACTTAACAGAATACTCACTGACTTACCACTCGATTTGTTTGGAAGACAGGTAGCACCTTTGACAGATTTGAAGCACTTCATCTGTGAAACAACTACTACATCGGTCACACTTCCATTCTCAATCATCCTGAGGTCCCTCCTCACGACACCGACCTCCTACTACCCCAATCCATGTTTGAGAAGAATTTCTGCACCAGCATCCCTTCCAGATCTGACTAGAAGACTGACAATCAAACGCTGGAAGATCGACTCCATACAGACGAGAGAGTAGGATTAGGTGTCTGATCAAAGGATCCCAACTTTAGTACAGTAGAATCCGTTTAGTAGGACTTCGCTTATAACGACGAACCGCTTATTGCGACGTAGACACAACAGCATGTTAGGTTTGCATACAAATTGCTATGAACATATTTCAGTTTTGTGCGTCGCTAGCTAGCCGGTCCCTTGACCGTCGCAATGTCCGGGCTCGACTGTATATCCCTCCACCTTCCAGCATTGTAGTGTATTCCAGGCTGAGACGGTGGCAATAAAAGAAGCCCTATCTTGGCTCAAGAACAACGTGATATCCAAGAGGGACATCAAGACCAATGGATGGCGCAGTTGGTTAAGTGCCTGCCCTAAGTTAGAGGGTTCCCAGGTTCAAATCCCAGTGAAAGCAAAGTTAATACGCTTTTATCCGGTTTTTGAAATCTGATCCAGTCACCATTTGCCTTTGGGATCAAATTAACGGCACTGGAGCGGTTGATCAGTGGTAGTAGTCTGACAGTGGGTATCACAATGGACCAACATGGTCTAAGTGTGCTGGTGAATTCAGTAGCATCCCCCTAACCTAAGCTAACCTAACCTAAGAATGACATCACCATCTATTCAGACAGCCAAGTAGCAATCAAATCCCTGAGCTTGGTCACTTTCTTTTCTAAGACTTCCCTGAATTGCCGCCTAACTCTTCACGAGATGGGCATTTTAATATTCACCTCATGTGGGTGTCGAGACACAGTGGCATCCCAGGGAATTTGCATCTCCTCTGCACTTGTAGCGCTCTCTCCACCCACAGGAAGAAACATCTTGAAGCGTACTTCTTTAACGGCTTGAGCGAACTGCACAACATCGGCATCAATCAAGACAGAAGATCCGTGGCAAGCTCCAAGACGTTTGTTGGATAGGAGACATCCGATTCCCGTGGCGTATATTGGCCTTAGTGTGACTGTCATCTGCAGTCGGCCACCTAAACCTAACCTAACCTAAAGAGGATTCGTTTTGCCTTAAGACCAATGTGATATCCAGGAGGGTTATCATCGTATGTTTGGACAGCCTCCTTCCTCGTTATCTCGAATTCAAAGACAAAGCAAAACCTTCTTCTGGGGGATGTCTTCTGTTTCGTTGTCTCAATGGCTCGGATTCAAAGACAAAGCAAATCCGGGCTACGCTTAATTCTAAGCGTTTATTCTGTCGGATCAGAATGGACAGGTCTTCTCTCATGAATCTCACCGGTGTCATCACAGGACACTGTGCAATTGGTACATACGCTTCAAGATCGGGAATCCCTCACAATGACTTCTGTAGGGACGAGGAAGAGCAGGAGGCTGTAACACACCTCTGCACGTGAGAAAGACGTGAGAGGAGACTGCAACCCATCTCCTCTAGACGTGCGCGTTTTCTGCAACCGTAGGAAAATCTACCTAGCAGCCTACTTCTTTGATAGGTTAGGTTAGGTTAGGTTGAAGGAGGGGAGTGTGATGATAGAGACATTACTTCCACACGAAGGCTTTATGGCCAATTGGGAATCCCTTAAATTTTTGTGGTACAAAAAATTATAAACCTATCCTATCACGTGATGGATGAAACCACTGCGTGCTCTTTATAAATCTAGGGTTATCCAGTGTGTCTGCGTTCGCTAAGTCCGCAGAATCTTTGGCGCCGTTTCTCAAGAGCTGGGCAGTGGCACAGCAGATGTATCGTTTCGATTTCTTCCTCATCACCGCAGCTCCATGTATAGACAGTATCCTCTTCGGCAACAGAATTTCTGATTTTGTCGTGAGCCATTGTTAAGAGAGAGAGAGATGTTTCAAATTTTAATTTCCAGGGCGAAGGTGCACCAGTAAATCGAAAAGGAGCCTGTGCCAATCACATTCATGACGTGTCAAAACTTCTGTGTGGAGCACATTTAACAATAAACGCACGCAACGAAGACGACATCGATGAGGAGAGGATTCTTAAGAAACTAGCCAGCTCCACGTACAGTTTCAAGGAACCACGATCGGTGGTTGAGGAGCAGAAAACCCCAGTCGGCACCAATTACACCCGTGTCATTCCAACAAAAGAGTTAAATGCCACAGTTATGCAGGATTTCTGGAAGAAAGAGGAGGAGGAAGAACGACGTCGCATCGAAGCGGAGAAGGAACAGAAACGATTGGAGTTGCTGAAGCTGGAGAAGGTGAGTTCTTTGCCTGTGCTGAGCCAAAACTGTTGGTCTAAGTGAGACGCGACACCAAATTGTTGGTCTAAGTGAGCCGCGACACTAGTCGCAAGGCACCTTCCTACCTAGGTTAGGTTAGGTAGATGGGTGTCCTTGCTGACATGAAGAACATGTCAACGGCTCACCTAAACCACCCAAAAAAATTCCTACTCTGTGCCAAAACACTTGTAAAAATATGCCATTTCAGGAGCAAAGAGCGAGAGAAGAGAAGGAACACTTGGAGAGAGAGAAACAAGTCGTAAACAAGTCCAAGTTGCAATCGGCACATGTACCCATTAAAACGTGAGACTTGAATCTCAGATTGAATTTTTTTGAGACATTTTAGTTTTTTTTAGATCCCCACAGCCCCTGAGTCCAGAGAAAACTCTGAATAGTTCAGCACAGGGAATAACTGAAGCCGACCGCATGCGGCAGCTCCGAAACCAGGAAGCTAGGGAGTTGATTGGCTCACGTGTAGGTGCAGCAAAGGCAATTTTTACCAGAAACACAAGCGAGGGACAATTGCAATCAAAGTAAGAGCAGAATTCACACCTAATTTGACGTTTATTTGATCTTGAGATGCGCAGTAGTGACTTTTTTTCGGAGGATTTTTGAAGCACTACTGGAGCACTCAGACTCAAAACTGGCAACCTACTCCAGTGCCGTTAATTTGATCCCAAAATTCAGGCTAAGAGCACACCAGAAATGGTTTATGTCTGGGAGACGCCTGGTTTGGAAACTGTTGCTTTCCAAAGTTGAGGAGCGAGGCCTTTGAAATCGCGTCGAAATTGCATAGGTTAGCCCATGATTTTTTTTGGGCAAATGGTGACTGGACCAGATTCGATTTCACTGGGATTCGAACCTGGGACCCCTCGAACGTGGGACAGGCACTTAACCAACTGCGCCGTCCAGTGGTGGATTATTGACTATCTGAGTGCTCCAGTGTAGGGTTCAAAAGAAAAAAATTATTTTCAAGATGTTCAGCCAACGCATTAATCTGGGGATTAATCTCTCTTCGTTTCAGATTAAGCTCAGCACCCCCAGCAAAGCCAGCCCGTGCATCGATCGCGCAGAGAATCAACGCACTGAACAACCAACAATCCCCAGCTCCACAGCAAGAGCCAGAAACAACAGCAGCGCCCGCTCCTGTGCCTGTGACATGTCCCGCAAAACCCGAACCTGCATCAGTGCCCGTACCAGTACCAGCGACAATAATTGAAGAAGAACCCCCCGTCAAACCAGAATTGACCGCGATAGCAAACGAAGAGATTCAGCCAACAGCATCGGGCGAGGATTACATGGACAATGAAGAGCAGTATTCAACGATTAAGCGGTCACCACACAGCAAGTCCAATTCCCTGCAATCCCCTGATGAGGTTACGGTCGTTCAGCAGTCACCAGCAGCTGCCACTGTCGCATCCATCCAACCACAACAACAACAGAATCAGCTATCTCCAGCGAATGGAGGTCTTAGTCAAATGAATGAGAGTAAGAGAACACAAACTGAGGATTGCGCATTTCACTGACTTGTCCTTTCCAGTTGCAGACATAGTCAACGAAGACGACTTAATTTGCCAGGATGTCTTGACTGATAACGGACTCAAAGCGAGAGCGCTCTATGATTACCAAGCAGGTATGCAATTTGAGGTTAAGTTAACTTCCGTAGTTCTTTCATGATTTTTCATTTCCAGCTGATGAATCGGAAATCACATTCGATCCCGGTGACATCATCACACACATCGATCAGATCGACGAGGGCTGGTGGCAGGGACTTGGACCCGACGGCACTTATGGCCTATTTCCGGCGAACTACGTGGAACTGATCAATTAGAATGCGACGCATGCACTTATATCTTCTCTTCAATACACATTCTAGCAGATACATCCACAGCATTAGTATTCACTATCCCCTAGGGTATTTTTCTAGTATTCTCCCCTTTTATACACTAATTCTTGGATTCGATTCCGCAAAATTTTATACCTTCTAAATAGGCTACGAGTAGACAAGTAAATCAAAGAAAAAATCGAAAACAAAATCAAATTGTCCCTTTTGATACATGTAGTGACACGTTTTCTTTTACCTCTTTTTTTTTACCTCATGGACACGACTTGGATTGGAGTGCGCTTCTAATACGATTCCAATTTGAAGTCTCGCCGGTGTTTATTTGAAATGATTAAAGCAATTAAATGTGACGTTTAGTGACACAGAGGAGTTTAGTTATAGGAACAAAGTTCTGATCAACATTTTATCTTTATTTTCTTGCGTCCAATTTTATTTTCTATGATTTTTTCGTATTCTTTTCTTTTTTATAAAATACAACAGCAGTGATCAAAGTCAAAGTGGTACTCCTTCTTCTTCTTTGTGTGGTGCTACAATCCGGGGTGGACCTGGGCGTCAACCAACACACCTCTCCAGCTAGCACGGGCACTCGCTAGCTGGCTTCAATAACGCGGACGTCCTCTGTTGCGTTGTTCTAATGGCTCAGGTTCAAAGACAAAGCAAATCCGGCCTAAGCTTAATTCTAAGCGTTCATTCTGTCTGATCAGAGTGGACAGGCCTTCTCTCAGAACTCTCTCATGGATGTCATCACAAGACACTGTTCGTTTGACACGTACGCCTCAAGATTGGGATTCCATAACACTGATTTTTGCAGAGATGAGGAAGAGGAGGAGACTGTAACACATCTTCTCTACACGAGAGGAGAGCAGGAGACTGTAAAACATTTTCTCTACACGAGAGGAAAGCAGGAGTCTGTAACACATCTCCTTTGGACGTGCGCTTCTTCTCCAAACGAGGCAGATACGCCTCAAGATTGGAATTCCATAACAATGATTTTTGCAGAGATGAGGGAGAGGAGGGGACTGTAACACACATCCTCTGCACGTGAGGAGGAGCAGCAGACTGTAACACATCACCTGTGAACGTGAGGAAGAGCAGGAGACTGTAACACATCTCCTCTGGACGTAGGGAAGTGTATCTAGCAGCGTATTTCTTTGACGATTTATGTGAGCTAAACAACGTCAGCACAAGTCAACTCAAACGCTTCATAACAAGCACGGTTCATTTGGTAGGAGACACCGGATCCGCTTCGTACCACAATGAGCCTGTATTGGTCTAAGAGTGACAACGGCTTACAAGCAGTGTGACTGCTTACTTATGAACCGCAGCAGAGTACAGGGCGGTGCACGCAATGTGAAGTTCCTAATTAACTTCCCTTGGGACAAAAGACATTTTGCATCACGGCCAAGTCCACCCAGACTGTAGTGCCAAATGAAAAAGGGCGAGTCCTTCTTCTTCCTCTTCTTCTTAGGGCGCTACAGTCGGAGGTGAACCTTGACCTCAGCCAACATGTCTCTCTAGCCGGCACGATCTCTCGCCAGCTGTCTCCAGTTTCGCATACCAAGTCGGCCGAGGTCCCCCTCGACTTGTGTTCGCCACCTTGTACGCGGACGACCTCTGTTGCGTTGTTTCACAGGCTCAGAGTCGAAGACTCTTCGGGCCGGAGCTAAGTTGTCCATACGTTCTACATGACCTACCCATCTTAGGCGTTGGATCCGTAGACAGCGATTGGCAAGAATTACTCTTTTGTTTTATTCCTGCCGAGCTGTTATTGTCAGAGCAGAGCCAGGGTAGACAAATTTCCTTACTGCCTCAAAGTTATTGCTGTCGATTGTGACGTTCTGTCCAGTTCGTCAATGTTGTGTATCTCTTCCTGCTGACAGGACATACTTGCTTTTGCCCTAATTTACTGCTAAACCCATTCTGACAGCTTCCTTTTCGATGCTAGCGAGTCAGCACCCGTGACAGCCCGCTGTGTTCTGCCAATTATGTCGGCGTATGCTGGTAATTGCTAGTTAGCTAGCTCGTACAAGAGATGCCAGAGCGTTAAAAACATAAAAGAACACTTATGTGCATCAGCCCCTGAGGTCGAATTCAGCTTTAATTTACCTTTTCAAAGTTTTGCTCTCCACCACACAATGCACTGAAATAAGAAAGACCCAAGTCCTGCTTTGTTTGACCACGTCTGTTCTTAGTTAAAGTAGCCAGTAACATTAGTGCCAAGCAATCTTAACATTTAATACATTCTTACACTTATGAATCTTGTGACACAGTTGTCCTCGTTTCTTCAAACCGAATTCGAACGATTCTTAATCAAATGTTTGTTAATTTAGTTTTATACTCGATATTCTTTGTCGTTCTTTTTCACAGAACAATCATTGTATTAACATGTAGTCTTAACTGTAATAATTTGTAAATGCAACAATTAAAATGGAAAGAAAAAACGAATGCATTTCAATCGAAATTTCAGATCTAAAGCACACCAGAAATGGCGGTTTTATGTCTGGGAGACGTCTGGTTTGGAAACTGTGGCTGTCCAAAGTTGAGGGGGGAGGCCTTTGAAATCGCATCGAAATTGCATAGGATAGCCTTTGATTTTTTTTGGGGAAAAAATCGAAGGTTCTCGGAATCCTTTCAAATGCACATTTCTGGAAAATTCAGGTCTAAAGCACACCAGAAATGTTGGTTTTATGTCTGGGAGACATCTGGTTTGGAAACTGTGGCTGTCCAAAGTTGAGGGGGGAGGCCTTTGAAATCGCATCGAAATTGCATAGGCCTTTGAAATCGCATCGAATAGCCTTGGATTTTTTTTGGGGAAAAAATCGAAGGTTCTCGGAATCCTTTCAAATGCACATTTCTGGAATTTTTTTTGGGGAAAAAATCGAAGGTTCTCGGAATCCTTCCAAATGCACATTTCTGGAAAATTCAGGTCTAAAGCACACCAGAAATGGCGGTTTTATGTCTGGGAGACGTCTGGTTTGGAAACTGTGGCTGTCCAAAGTTGAGGGGGGAGGCTTTTGAAATCGCATTGAAATTGCATAGGATAGCCTTTGATTTTTTTTGGGGAAAAAATCGAAGGTTCTCGGAATCCTTTCAAATGCACATTTCTGGAAAATTCAGGTCTAAAGCACACCAGAAATGGCGGTTTTATGTCTGGGAGACGTCTGGTTTGGAAACTGTGGCTGTCCAAAGTTGAGGGGGGAGGCCTTTGAAATCGCATCGAAATTGCATGGGATAGTCTTTGATTTTTTTTGGGGAAAAAATCGAAGGTTCTCGGAATCCTTTCAAATGCACATTTCTGGAAAATTCAGGTCTAAAGCACACCAGAAATGGCGGTTTTATGTCTGGGAGACGTCTGGTTTGGAAACTGTGGCTGTCCAAAGTTGAGGGGGGAGGCCTTTGAAATCGCATCGAAATTGCATAGGATAGCGCTTTGATTTTTTTTGGGGAAAAAATCGAAGGTTCTCGGAATCCTTTCAAATGCACATTTCTGGAAAATTCAGGTCTAAAGCACACCAGAAATGGCGGTTTTATGTCTGGGAGACGTCTGGTTTTGGAAACTGTGGCTGTCCAAAGTTGAGGGGGGAGGCCTTTGAAATCGCATCGAAATTGCATAGGATAGCGCTTTGATTTTTTTTGGGGAAAAAATCGAAGGTTCTCGGAATCCTTTCAAATGCACATTTCTGGAATTTTTTTTGGGGAAAAAATCGAAGGTTCTCGGAATCCTTCCAAATGCACATTTCTGGAAAATTCAGGTCTAAAGCACACCAGAAATGGCGGTTTTATGTCTGGGAGACGTCTGGTTTGGAAACTGTGGCTGTCCAAAGTTGAGGGGGGAGGCCTTTGAAATCGCATCGAAATTGCATAGGCCTTTGAAATCGCATCGAATAGCCTTGGATTTTTTTTGGGGAAAAAATCGAAGATTCTCGGAATCCTTTCAAATGCCCATTTCTGGAAAATTCAGGTCTAAAGCACACCAGAAATGGCGGTTTTATGTCTGGGAGACGTCTGGTTTGGAAACTGTGGCTGTCCAAAGTTGAGGGGGAAGGCCTTTGAAATCGCATCGAAATTGCATAGGCCTTTGAAATCGCATCGAATAGCCTTGGATTTTTTTTGGGGAAAAAATCGAAGGTTCTCGGAATCCTTTCAAATGCACATTTCTGGAAAATTCAGGTCTAAAGCACACCAGAAATGGCGGTTTTATGTCTGGGAGACGTCTGGTTTGGAAACTGTGGCTGTCCAAAGTTGAGGGGGGAGGCCTTTGAAATCGCATCGAAATTGCATAAGCCTTTGAAATCGCATCGAATAGCCTTGGATTTTTTTTGGGGAAAAAATCGAAGATTCTCGGAATCCTTTCAAATGCACATTTCTGGAAAATTCAGGTCTAAAGCACACCAGAAATGGCGGTTTTATGTCTGGGAGACGTCTGGTTTGGAAACTGTGGCTGTCCAAAGTTGAGGGGGGAGGCCTTTGAAATCGCATCGAAATTGCATAGGACAGCCTTTGATTTTTTTTGGGGAAAAAATCGAAGGTTCTCGGAATCCTTTCAAATGCACATTTCTGGAAAATTCAGGTCTAAAGCACACCAGAAATGGCGGATTAATGTCTGGGAGACGTCTGGTTTGGAAACTGTGGCTGTCCAAAGTTGAGGGGGGAGGCCTTTGAAATCGCATCGAAATTGCATAGGATAGCCTTTGATTTTTTTTGGGGAAAAAATCGAAGGTTCTCGGAATCCTTTCAAATGCACATTTCTGGAAAATTCAGGTCTAAAGCACACCAGAAATGGCAGTTTTATGTCTGGGAGACATCTGGTTTGGAAACTGTGGCTGTCCAAAGTTGAGGGGGGAGGCCTTTGAAATCGCATCGAAATTGCATAGGATAGCCTTGAATTTTTTTTGGGGAAAAAATCGAAGGTTCTCGGAATCCTTTCAAATGCACATTTCTGGAAAATTCAGGTCTAAAGCACACCAGAAATGGCGGTTTTATGTCTGGGAGACGTCTGGTTTGGAAACTGTGGCTGTCCAAAGTTGAGGGGGGAGGCCTTTGAAATCGCATCGAAATTGCATGGGATAGTCTTTGATTTTTTTTTTTGGGGAAAAAATCGAAGGTTCTCGGAATCCTTTCAAATGCACATTTCTGGAAAATTCAGGTCTAAAGCACACCAGAAATGGCGGTTTTATGTCTGGGAGACGTCTGGTTTGGAAACTGTGGCTGTCCAAAGTTGAGGGGGGAGGCCTTTGAAATCGCATCGAAATTGCATAGGCCTTTGAAATCGCATCGAATAGCCTTTGATTTTTTTTGGGGAAAAAATCGAAGGTTCTCGGAATCCTTTCAAATGCACATTTCTGGAAAATTCAGGTCTAAAGCACACCAGAAATGGCGGTTTTATGTCTGGGAGGCGTCTGGTTTGGAAACTGTGGCTGTCCAAAGTTGAGGGGGGAGGCCTTTGAAATCGCATCGAAATTGCATAGGCCTTTGAAATCGCATCGAATAGCCTTGGATTTTTTTTGGGGAAAAAATCGAAGATTCTCGGAATCCTTTCAAATGCACATTTCTGGAAAATTCAGGTCTAAAGCACACCAGAAATGGCGGTTTTATGTCTGGGAGACGTCTGGTTTGGAAACTGTGGCTGTCCAAAGTTGAGGGGGGAGGCCTTTGAAATCGCATCGAAATTGCATAGGATAGCCTTTGATTTTTTTTGGGGAAAAAATCGAAGGTTCTCGAAATCCTTTCAAATGCACATTTCTGGAAAATTCAGGTCTAAAGCACACCAGAAATGGCGGTTTTATGTCTGGGAGACATCTGGTTTGGAAACTGTGGCTGTCCAAAGTTGAGGGGGGAGGCCTTTGAAATCGCATCGAAATTGCATAGGATAGCCTTGAATTTTTTTTGGGGAAAAAATCGAAGGTTCTCGGAATCCTTTCAAATGCACATTTCTGGAAAATTCAGGTCTAAAGCACACCAGAAATGGCGGTTTTATGTCTGGGAGACGTCTGGTTTGGAAACTGTGGCTGTCCAAAGTTGAGGGGGGAGGCCTTTGAAATCGCATCGAAATTGCATAGGATAGCCTTTGATTTTTTTTGGGGAAAAAATCGAAGGTTCTCGGAATCCTTTCAAATGCACATTTCTGGAAAATTCAGGTCTAAAGCACACCAGAAATGTAGGTTTTATGTCTGGGAGACATCTGGTTTGGAAACTGTGGATGTCCAAAGTTGAGGGGGGAGGCCTTTGAAATCGCATCGAAATTGCATAGGACAGCCTTTGATTTTTTTTGGCGAAAAAATCGAAGGCTCTCGGAATCCTTTCAAATGCACATTTCTGGAAAATTCAGGTCTAAAGCACACCAGAAATGGCGGTTTTATGTCTGGGAGACATCTGGTTTGGAAACTGTGGCTGTCCAAAGTTGAGGGGGGAGGCCTTTGAAATCGCATCGAAATTGCATAGGATAGCCTTGGATTTTTTTTGGGGAAAAAATCGAAGGTTCTCGGAATCCTCTCAAATGCACATTTCTGGAAAATTCAGGTCTAGAGCACACCAGAAATGTCGGTTTTATGTCTGGGAGACGTCTGGTTTGGAAACTGTGGCTGTCCAAAGTTGAGGGGGGAGGCCTTTGAAATCGCATCGAAATTGCATAGGATAGCCTTGGATTTTTTTTGGGGAAAAAATCGAAGGTTCTCGGAATCCTCTCAAATGCACATTTCTGGAAAATTCAGGTCTAGAGCACACCAGAAATGTCGGTTTTATGTCTGGGAGACGTCTGGTTTGGAAACTGTGGCTGTCCAAAGTTGAGGGGGGAGGCCTTTGAAATCGCATCGAAATTGCATAGGATAGCCTTGGATTTTTTTTGGGGAAAAAATCGAAGGTTGTCGGAATCCTTTCAAATGCACATTTCTGGAAAATTCAGGTCTAGAGCACACCAGAAATGGCGGATTTATGTCTGGGAGACGTCTGGTTTGGAAACTGTGGCTGTCCAAAGTTGAGGGGGGAGGCCTTTGAAATCGCATTGAAATTGCATAGGATAGCCTTGGATTTTTTTTGGGGAAAAAATCGAAATCCTTTCAAATGCACATTTCTGGAAAATTCAGGTCTAGAGCACACCAGAAATGGCGGATTTATGTCTGGGAGACGTCTGGTTTGGAAACTGTGGCTGTCCAAAGTTGAGGGGGGAGGCCTTTGAAATCGCATCGAAATTGCATAGGATAGCTTTGGATTTTTTTTGGGGAAAAAATCGAAGGTTGTCGGAATCCTTTCAAATGCACATTTCTGGAAAATGCAGGTCTAGAGCACACCAGAAATGGCGGTTTTATGTCTGGGAGACGTCTGGTTTGGAAACTGTGGCTGTCCAAAGTTGAGGGGGGAGGCCTTTGAAATCGCATCGAAATTGCATAGGATAGCCTTGGATTTTTTTTGGGGAAAAAATCGAAGGTTGTCGGAATCCTTTCAAATGCACATTTCTGGAAAATGCAGGTCTAGAGCACACCAGAAATGGCGGTTTTATGTCTGGGAGACGTCTGGTTTGGAAACTGTGGCTGTCCAAAGTTGAGGGGGGAGGCCTTTGAAATCGCATTGAAATTGCATAGGATAGCCTTGGATTTTTTTTGGGGAAAAAATCGAAGGTTGTCGGAATCCTTTCAAATGCACATTTCTGGAAAATGCAGGTCTAGAGCACACCAGAAATGGCGGATTTATGTCTGGGAGACGTCTGGTTTGGAAACTGTGGCTGTCCAAAGTTGAGGGGGGAGGCCTTTGAAATCGCATCGAAATTGCATAGGATAGCCTTGGATTTTTTTTGGGGAAAAAATCGAAGGTTGTCGGAATCCTTTCAAATGCACATTTCTGGAAAATGCAGGTCTAGAGCACACCAGAAATGGCGGTTTTATGTCTGGGAGACGTCTGGTTTGGAAACTGTGGCTGTCCAAAGTTGAGGGGGGAGGCCTTTGAAATCGCATTGAAATTGCATGCAATTGCATGAAAAAATCTAAGGTTGTCGGAATCCTTTCAAATGCACATTTCTGGAAAATTCAGGTCTAGAGCACACCAGAAATGGCGGATTTATGTCTGGGAGACGTCTGGTTTGGAAACTGTGGCTGTCCAAAGTTGAGGGGGGAGGCCTTTGAAATCGCATTGAAATTGCATAGGATAGCCTTGGATTTTTTTTGGGGAAAAAATCGAAGGTTGTCGGAATCCTTTCAAATGCACATTTCTGGAAAATTCAGGTCTAGAGCACACCAGAAATGGCGGTTTTATGTCTGGGAGACGTCTGGTTTGGAAACTGTGGCTGTCCAAAGTTGAGGGGGGAGGCCTTTGAAATCGCATCGAAATTGCATAGGATAGCTTTGGATTTTTTTTGGGGAAAAAATCGAAGTTTGTCGGAATCCTTTCAAATGCACATTTCTGGAAAATGCAGGTCTAGAGCACACCAGAAATGGCGGTTTTATGTCTGGGAGACGTCTGGTTTGGAAACTGTGGCTGTCCAAAGTTGAGGGGGGAGGCCTTTGAAATCGCATCGAAATTGCATAGGATAGCCTTGGATTTTTTTTGGGGAAAAAATCGAAGATTCTCGGAATCCTTTCAAATGCACATTTCTGGAAAATTCAGGTCTAGAGCACACCAGAAATGGCGGTTTTATGTCTGGGAGACGTCTGGTTTGGAAACTGTGGCTGTCCAAAGTTGAGGGGGGAGGCCTTTGAAATCGCATCGAAATTGCATAGGATAGCCTTGGATTTTTTTTGGGGAAAAAATCGAAGGTTCTCGGAATCCTCTCAAATGCACATTTCTGGAAAATGCAGGTCTAGAGCACACCAGAAATGGCGGTTTTATGTCTGGGAGACGTCTGGTTTGGAAACTGTGGCTGTCCAAAGTTGAGGGGGGAGGCCTTTGAAATCGCATTGAAATTGCATAGGATAGCCTTGGATTTTTTTTGGGGAAAAAATCGAAGGTTGTCGGAATCCTTTCAAATGCACATTTCTGGAAAATGCAGGTCTAGAGCACACCAGAAATGGCGGTTTTATGTCTGGGAGACGTCTGGTTTGGAAACTGTGGCTGTCCAAAGTTGAGGGGGGAGGCCTTTGAAATCGCATCGAAATTGCATAGGATAGCCTTGGATTTTTTTTGGGGAAAAAATCGAAGGTTGTCGGAATCCTTTCAAATGCACATTTCTGGAAAATTCAGGTCTAGAGCACACCAGAAATGGCGGATTTATGTCTGGGAGACGTCTGGTTTGGAAACTGTGGCTGTCCAAAGTTGAGGGGGGAGGCCTTTGAAATCGCATTGAAATTGCATAGGATAGCCTTGGATTTTTTTTGGGGAAAAAAATCGAAGGTTGTCGGAATCCTTTCAAATGCACATTTCTGGAAAATTCAGGTCTAGAGCACACCAGAAATGGCGGATTTATGTCTGGGAGACGTCTGGTTTGGAAACTGTGGCTGTCCAAAGTTGAGGGGGGAGGCCTTTGAAATCGCATCGAAATTGCATAGGATAGCTTTGGATTTTTTTTGGGGAAAAAATCGAAGGTTGTCGGAATCCTTTCAAATGCACATTTCTGGAAAATGCAGGTCTAGAGCACACCAGAAATGGCGGTTTTATGTCTGGGAGACGTCTGGTTTGGAAACTGTGGCTGTCCAAAGTTGAGGGGGGAGGCCTTTGAAATCGCATCGAAATTGCATAGGATAGCCTTGGATTTTTTTTGGGGAAAAAATCGAAGGTTGTCGGAATCCTTTCAAATGCACATTTCTGGAAAATGCAGGTCTAGAGCACACCAGAAATGGCGGTTTTATGTCTGGGAGACGTCTGGTTTGGAAACTGTGGCTGTCCAAAGTTGAGGGGGGAGGCCTTTGAAATCGCATTGAAATTGCATAGGATAGCCTTGGATTTTTTTTGGGGAAAAAATCGAAGGTTGTCGGAATCCTTTCAAATGCACATTTCTGGAAAATGCAGGTCTAGAGCACACCAGAAATGGCGGTTTTATGTCTGGGAGACGTCTGGTTTGGAAACTGTGGCTGTCCAAAGTTGAGGGGGGAGGCCTTTGAAATCGCATTGAAATTGCATGCAATTGCATGAAAAAATCTAAGGTTGTCGGAATCCTTTCAAATGCACATTTCTGGAAAATTCAGGTCTAGAGCACACCAGAAATGGCGGATTTATGTCTGGGAGACGTCTGGTTTGGAAACTGTGGCTGTCCAAAGTTGAGGGGGGGAGGCCTTTGAAATCGCATTGAAATTGCATAGGATAGCCTTGGATTTTTTTTTGGGGAAAAAAATCGAAGGTTGTCGGAATCCTTTCAAATGCACATTTCTGGAAAATTCAGGTCTAGAGCACACCAGAAATGGCGGTTTTATGTCTGGGAGACGTCTGGTTTGGAAACTGTGGCTGTCCAAAGTAGAGGGGGGAGGCCTTTGAAATCGCATCGAAATTGCATAGGATAGCTTTGGATTTTTTTTGGGGGAAAAAATCGAAGGTTTGTCGGAATCCTTTCAAATGCACATTTCTGGAAAATGCAGGTCTAGAGCACACCAGAAATGGCGGTTTTATGTCTGGGAGACGTCTGGTTTGGAAACTGTGGCTGTCCAAAGTTGAGGGGGGATGCCTTTGAAATCGCATCGAAATTGCATAGGATAGCCTTGGATTTTTTTTGGGGAAAAAATCGAAGATTCCTCGGAATCCTTTCAAATGCCACATTTCTGGAAAATTCAGGTCTAGAGCACACCAGAAATGGCGGTTTTATGTCTGGGAGACGTCTGGTTTGGAAACTGTGGCTGTCCAAAGTTGAGGGGGGGAGGCCTTTGAAATCGCATTGAAATTGCATGCAATTGCATGAAAAAATCTAAGGTTGTCGGAATCCTTTCAAATGCACATTTCTGGAAAATTCAGGTCTAGAGCACACCAGAAATGGCGGATTTATGTCTGGGAGACGTCTGGTTTGGAAACTGTGGCTGTCCAAAGTTGAGGGGGGAGGCCTTTGAAATCGCATTGAAATTGCATAGGATAGCCTTGGATTTTTTTTGGGGAAAAAATCGAAGGTTGTCGGAATCCTTTCAAATGCACATTTCTGGAAAATTCAGGTCTAGAGCACACCAGAAATGGCGGATTTATGTCTGGGAGACGTCTGGTTTGGAAACTGTGGCTGTCCAAAGTTGAGGGGGGAGGCCTTTGAAATCGCATTGAAATTGCATAGGATAGCCTTGGATTTTTTTTGGGAGAAAAAATCGAAGGTTGTCGGAATCCTTTCAAATGCACATTTCTGGAAAATTCAGGTCTAGAGCACACCAGAAATGGCGGATTTATGTCTGGGAGACGTCTGGTTTGGAAACTGTGGCTGTCCAAAGTTGAGGGGGGAGGCCTTTGAAATCGCATCGAAATTGCATAGGATAGCTTTGGATTTTTTTTTGGGGAAAAAATCGAAGGTTGTCGGAATCCTTTCAAATGCACATTTCTGGAAAATGCAGGTCTAGAGCACACCAGAAATGGCGGTTTTATGTCTGGGAGACGTCTGGTTTGGAAACTGTGGCTGTCCAAAGTTGAGGGGGGAGGCCTTTGAAATCGCATTGAAATTGCATAGGATAGCCTTGGATTTTTTTTGGGGAAAAAATCGAAGGTTGTCGGAATCCTTTCAAATGCACATTTCTGGAAAATTCAGGTCTAGAGCACACCAGAAATGGCGGTTTTATGTCTGGGAGACGTCTGGTTTGGAAACTGTGGCTGTCCAAAGTTGAGGGGGGAGGCCTTTGAAATCGCATTGAAATTGCATGCAATTGCATGAAAAAATCTAAGGTTGTCGGAATCCTTTCAAATGCACATTTCTGGAAAATGCAGGTCTAGAGCACACCAGAAATGGCGGATTTATGTCTGGGAGACGTCTGGTTTGGAAACTGTGGCTGTCCAAAGTTGAGGGGGGAGGCCTTTGAAATCGCATTGAAATTGCATAGGATAGCCTTGGATTTTTTTTGGGGAAAAAATCGAAGGTTGTCGGAATCCTTTCAAATGCACATTTCTGGAAAATTCAGGTCTAGAGCACACCAGAAATGGCGGATTTATGTCTGGGAGACGTCTGGTTTGGAAACTGTGGCTGTCCAAAGTTGAGGGGGGAGGCCTTTGAAATCGCATCGAAATTGCATAGGATAGCTTTGGATTTTTTTTGGGGAAAAAATCGAAGGTTGTCGGAATCCTTTCAAATGCACATTTCTGGAAAATGCAGGTCTAGAGCACACCAGAAATGGCGGTTTTATGTCTGGGAGACGTCTGGTTTGGAAACTGTGGCTGTCCAAAGTTGAGGGGGGAGGCCTTTGAAATCGCATTGAAATTGCATAGGATAGCCTTGGATTTTTTTTGGGGAAAAAATCGAAGGTTGTCGGAATCCTTTCAAATGCACATTTCTGGAAAATTCAGGTCTAGAGCACACCAGAAATGGCGGTTTTATGCCTGGGAGACGTCTGGTTTGGAAACTGTGGCTGTCCAAAGTTGAGGGGGGAGGCCTTTGAAATCGCATTGAAATTGCATAGGATAGCCTTGGATTTTTTTTGGGGAAAAAATCGAAGGTTCTCGGAATCCTTTCAAATGCACATTTCTGGAAAATGCAGGTCTAGAGCACACCAGAAATGGCGGATTTATGTCTGGGAGACGTCTGGTTTGGAAACTGTGGCTGTCCAAAGTTGAGGGGGGAGGCCTTTGAAATCGCATTGAAATTGCATAGGATAGCCTTGGATTTTTTTTGGGGAAAAAATCGAAGGTTGTCGGAATCCTTTCAAATGCACATTTCTGGAAAATTCAGGTCTAGAGCACACCAGAAATGGCGGATTTATGTCTGGGAGACGTCTGGTTTGGAAACTGTGGCTGTCCAAAGTTGAGGGGGGAGGCCTTTGAAATCGCATTGAAATTGCATAGGATAGCCTTGGATTTTTTTTGGGGAAAAAATCGAAGGTTGTCGGAATCCTTTCAAATGCACATTTCTGGAAAATTCAGGTCTAGAGCACACCAGAAATGGCGGTTTTATGTCTGGGAGACGTCTGGTTTGGAAACTGTGGCTGTCCAAAGTTGAGGGGGGAGGCCTTTGAAATCGCATTGAAATTGCATGCAATTGCATGAAAAAATCGAAGGTTGTCGGAATCCTTTCAAATGCACATTTCTGGGAAATTCAGGTCTAGAGCACACCAGAAATGGCGGATTTATGTCTGGGAGACGTCTGGTTTGGAAACTGTGGCTGTCCAAAGTTGAGGGGGGAGGCCTTTGAAATCGCATTGAAATTGCATAGGATAGCCTTGGATTTTTTTTGGGGAAAAAATCGAAGGTTGTCGGAATCCTTTCAAATGCACATTTCTGGAAAATTCAGGTCTAGAGCACACCAGAAATGGCGGATTTATGTCTGGGAGACGTCTGGTTTTGAAACTGTGGCTGTCCAAAGTTGAGGGGGGAGGCCTTTGAAATCGCATTGAAATTGCATAGGATAGCCTTGGATTTTTTTTGGGGAAAAAATCGAAGGTTGTCGGAATCCTTTCAAATGCACATTTCTGGAAAATTCAGGTCTAGAGCACACCAGAAATGGCGGATTTATGTCTGGGAGACGTCTGGTTTGGAAACTGTGGCTGTCCAAAGTTGAGGGGGGAGGCCTTTGAAATCGCATTGAAATTGCATAGGATAGCCTTGGATTTTTTTTGGGGAAAAAATCGAAGGTTGTCGGAATCCTTTCAAATGCACATTTCTGGAAAATTCAGGTCTAGAGCACACCAGAAATGGCGGATTTATGTCTGGGAGACGTCTGGTTTGGAAACTGTGGCTGTCCAAAGTTGAGGGGGGAGGCCTTTGAAATCGCATTGAAATTGCATAGGATAGCCTTGGATTTTTTTTGGGGAAAAAAATCGAAGGTTGTCGGAATCCTTTCAAATGCACATTTCTGGAAAATTCAGGTCTAGAGCACACCAGAAATGGCGGTTTTATGTCTGGGAGACGTCTGGTTTGGAAACTGTGGCTGTCCAAAGTTGAGGGGGGAGGCCTTTGAAATCGCATTGAAATTGCATGCAATTGCATGAAAAAATCGAAGGTTGTCGGAATCCTTTCAAATGCACATTTCTGGGAAATTCAGGTCTAGAGCACACCAGAAATGGCGGATTTATGTCTGGGAGACGTCTGGTTTGGAAACTGTGGCTGTCCAAAGTTGAGGGGGGAGGCCTTTGAAATCGCATTGAAATTGCATAGGATAGCCTTGGATTTTTTTTGGGGAAAAAATCGAAGGTTGTCGGAATCCTTTCAAATGCACATTTCTGGAAAATTCAGGTCTAGAGCACACCAGAAATGGCGGATTTATGTCTGGGAGACGTCTGGTTTTGAAACTGTGGCTGTCCAAAGTTGAGGGGGGAGGCCTTTGAAATCGCATTGAAATTGCATAGGATAGCCTTGGATTTTTTTTGGGGAAAAAATCGAAGGTTGTCGGAATCCTTTCAAATGCACATTTCTGGAAAATTCAGGTCTAGAGCACACCAGAAATGGCGGATTTATGTCTGGGAGACGTCTGGTTTGGAAACTGTGGCTGTCCAAAGTTGAGGGGGGAGGCCTTTGAAATCGCATTGAAATTGCATAGGATAGCCTTGGATTTTTTTTGGGGAAAAAATCGAAGGTTGTCGGAATCCTTTCAAATGCACATTTCTGGAAAATTCAGGTCTAGAGCACACCAGAAATGGCGGATTTATGTCTGGGAGACGTCTGGTTTGGAAACTGTGGCTGTCCAAAGTTGAGGGGGGAGGCCTTTGAAATCGCATTGAAATTGCATGCAATTGCATGAAAAAATCGAAGGTTGTCGGAATCCTTTCAAATGCACATTTCTGGGAAATTCAGGTCTAGAGCACACCAGAAATGGCGGATTTATGTCTGGGAGACGTCTGGTTTTGAAACTGTGGCTGTCCAAAGTTGAGGGGGGAGGCCTTTGAAATCGCATTGAAATTGCATAGGATAGCCTTGGATTTTTTTTGGGGAAAAAATCGAAGGTTGTCGGAATCCTTTCAAATGCACATTTCTGGAAAATTCAGGTCTAGAGCACACCAGAAATGGCGGATTTATGTCTGGGAGACGTCTGGTTTGGAAACTGTGGCTGTCCAAAGTTGAGGGGGGAGGCCTTTGAAATCGCATTGAAATTGCATAGGATAGCCTTGGATTTTTTTTGGGGAAAAAATCGAAGGTTGTCGGAATCCTTTCAAATGCACATTTCTGGAAAATTCAGGTCTAGAGCACACCAGAAATGGCGGATTTATGTCTGGGAGACGTCTGGTTTGGAAACTGTGGCTGTCCAAAGTTGAGGGGGGAGGCCTTTGAAATCGCATCGAAATTGCATAGGATAGCCTTGGATTTTTTTTGGGGAAAAAATCGAAGGTTGTCGGAATCCTTTCAAATGCACATTTCTGGAAAATTCAGGTCTAGAGCACACCAGAAATGGCGGTTTTATGTCTGGGAGACGTCTGGTTTGGAAACTGTGGCTGTCCAAAGTTGAGGGGGGAGGCCTTTGAAATCGCATCGAAATTGCATAGGATAGCCTTGGATTTTTTTTGGGGAAAAAATCGAAGGTTGTCGGAATCCTTTCAAATGCACATTTCTGGAAAATGCAGGTCTAGAGCACACCAGAAATGGCGGTTTTATGTCTGGGAGACGTCTGGTTTGGAAACTGTGGCTGTCCAAAGTTGAGGGGGGAGGCCTTTGAAATCGCATTGAAATTGCATAGGATAGCCTTGGATTTTTTTTGGGGAAAAAATCGAAGGTTGTCGGAATCCTTTCAAATGCACATTTCTGGGAAATTCAGGTCTAGAGCACACCAGAAATGGCGGATTTATGTCTGGGAGACGTCTGGTTTGGAAACTGTGGCTGTCCAAAGTTGAGGGGGGAGGCCTTTGAAATCGCATTGAAATTGCATAGGATAGCCTTGGATTTTTTTTGGGGAAAAAATCGAAGGTTGTCGGAATCCTTTCAAATGCACATTTCTGGGAAATTCAGGTCTAGAGCACACCAGAAATGGCGGATTTATGTCTGGGAGACGTCTGGTTTGGAAACTGTGGCTGTCCAAAGTTGAGGGGGGAGGCCTTTGAAATCGCATCGAAATTGCATAGGATAGCCTTGGATTTTTTTTGGGGAAAAAATCGAAGGTTGTCGGAATCCTTTCAAATGCACATTTCTGGAAAATGCAGGTCTAGAGCACACCAGAAATGGCGGTTTTATGTCTGGGAGACGTCTGGTTTGGAAACTGTGGCTGTCCAAAGTTGAGGGGGGAGGCCTTTGAAATCGCATTGAAATTGCATAGGATAGCCTTGGATTTTTTTTGGGGAAAAAATCGAAGGTTGTCGGAATCCTTTCAAATGCACATTTCTGGGAAATTCAGGTCTAGAGCACACCAGAAATGGCGGATTTATGTCTGGGAGACGTCTGGTTTGGAAACTGTGGCTGTCCAAAGTTGAGGGGGGAGGCCTTTGAAATCGCATTGAAATTGCATAGGATAGCCTTGGATTTTTTTTGGGGAAAAAATCGAAGGTTGTCGGAATCCTTTCAAATGCACATTTCTGGGAAATTCAGGTCTAGAGCACACCAGAAATGGCGGATTTATGTCTGGGAGACGTCTGGTTTGGAAACTGTGGCTGTCCAAAGTTGAGGGGGGAGGCCTTTGAAATCGCATCGAAATTGCATAGGATAGCCTTGGATTTTTTTTGGGGAAAAAATCGAAGGTTCTCGGAATCCTTTCAAATGCACATTTCTGGAAAATGCAGGTCTAGAGCACACCAGAAATGGCGGTTTTATGTCTGGGAGACGTCTGGTTTGGAAACTGTGGCTGTCCAAAGTTGAGGGGGGAGGCCTTTGAAATCGCATCGAAATTGCATAGGATAGCCTTGGATTTTTTTTGGGGAAAAAATCGAAGGTTGTCGGAATCCTTTCAAATGCACATTTCTGGAAAATGCAGGTCTAGAGCACACCAGAAATGGCGGTTTTATGTCTGGGAGACGTCTGGTTTGGAAACTGTGGCTGTCCAAAGTTGAGGGGGGAGGCCTTTGAAATCGCATTGAAATTGCATAGGATAGCCTTGGATTTTTTTTGGGGAAAAAATCGAAGGTTGTCGGAATCCTTTCAAATGCACATTTCTGGGAAATTCAGGTCTAGAGCACACCAGAAATGGCGGATTTATGTCTGGGAGACGTCTGGTTTGGAAACTGTGGCTGTCCAAAGTTGAGGGGGGAGGCCTTTGAAATCGCATCGAAATTGCATAGGATAGCCTTGGATTTTTTTTGGGGAAAAAATCGAAGGTTGTCGGAATCCTTTCAAATGCACATTTCTGGAAAATTCAGGTCTAGAGCACACCAGAAATGGCGGATTTATGTCTGGGAGACGTCTGGTTTGGAAACTGTGGCTGTCCAAAGTTGAGGGGGGAGGCCTTTGAAATCGCATTGAAATTGCATAGGATAGCCTTGGACTTTTTTTGGGGAAAAAATCGAAGGTTGTCGGAATCCTTTCAAATGCACATTTCTGGAAAATGCAGGTCTAGAGCACACCAGAAATGGCGGTTTTATGTCTGGGAGACGTCTGGTTTGGAAACTGTGGCTGTCCAAAGTTGAGGGGGGAGGCCTTTGAAATCGCATTGAAATTGCATAGGATAGCCTTGGATTTTTTTTGGGGAAAAAATCGAAGGTTGTCGGAATCCTTTCAAATGCACATTTCTGGAAAATGCAGGTCTAGAGCACACCAGAAATGGCGGTTTTATGTCTGGGAGACGTCTGGTTTGGAAACTGTGGCTGTCCAAAGTTGAGGGGGGAGGCCTTTGAAATCGCATCGAAATTGCATAGGATAGCCTTGGATTTTTTTTGGGGAAAAAATCGAAGGTTGTCGGAATCCTTTCAAATGCACATTTCTGGAAAATGCAGGTCTAGAGCACACCAGAAATGGCGGTTTTATGTCTGGGAGACGTCTGGTTTGGAAACTGTGGCTGTCCAAAGTTGAGGGGGGAGGCCTTTGAAATCGCATCGAAATTGCATAGGATAGCCTTGGATTTTTTTTGGGGAAAAAATCGAAGGTTGTCGGAATCCTTTCAAATGCACATTTCTGGAAAATGCAGGTCTAGAGCACACCAGAAATGGCGGTTTTATGTCTGGGAGACGTCTGGTTTGGAAACTGTGGCTGTCCAAAGTTGAGGGGGGAGGCCTTTGAAATCGCATTGAAATTGCATAGGATAGCCTTGGATTTTTTTTGGGGAAAAAATCGAAGGTTGTCGGAATCCTTTCAAATGCACATTTCTGGGAAATTCAGGTCTAGAGCACACCAGAAATGGCGGATTTATGTCTGGGAGACGTCTGGTTTGGAAACTGTGGCTGTCCAAAGTTGAGGGGGGAGGCCTTTGAAATCGCATCGAAATTGCATAGGATAGCCTTGGATTTTTTTTGGGGAAAAAATCGAAGGTTGTCGGAATCCTTTCAAATGCACATTTCTGGAAAATTCAAGTCTAGAGCACACCAGAAATGGCGGATTTATGTCTGGGAGACGTCTGGTTTGGAAACTGTGGCTGTCCAAAGTTGAGGGGAGAGGCCTTTGAAATCGCATTGAAATTGCATAGGATAGCCTTGGATTTTTTTTGGGGAAAAAATCGAAGGTTGTCGGAATCCTTTCAAATGCACATTTCTGGAAAATGCAGGTCTAGAGCACACCAGAAATGGCGGTTTTATGTCTGGGAGACGTCTGGTTTGGAAACTGTGGCTGTCCAAAGTTGAGGGGGGAGGCCTTTGAAATCGCATTGAAATTGCATAGGATAGCCTTGGATTTTTTTTGGGGAAAAAATCGAAGGTTGTCGGAATCCTTTCAAATGCACATTTCTGGGAAATTCAGGTCTAGAGCACACCAGAAATGGCGGATTTATGTCTGGGAGACGTCTGGTTTGGAAACTGTGGCTGTCCAAGGTTGAGGGGGGAGGCCTTTGAAATCGCATCGAAATTGCATAGGATAGCCTTGGATTTTTTTTGGGGAAAAAATCGAAGGTTGTCGGAATCCTTTCAAATGCACATTTCTGGAAAATTCAGGTCTAGAGCACACCAGAAATGGCGGATTTATGTCTGGGAGACGTCTGGTTTGGAAACTGTGGCTGTCCAAAGTTGAGGGGGGAGGCCTTTGAAATCGCATTGAAATTGCATAGGATAGCCTTGGATTTTTTTTGGGGAAAAAATCGAAGGTTGTCGGAATCCTTTCAAATGCACATTTCTGGGAAATTCAGGTCTAGAGCACACCAGAAATGGCGGATTTATGTCTGGGAGACGTCTGGTTTGGAAACTGTGGCTGTCCAAAGTTGAGGGGGGAGGCCTTTGAAATCGCATCGAAATTGCATAGGATAGCCTTGGATTTTTTTTGGGGAAAAAATCGAAGGTTGTCGGAATCCTTTCAAATGCACATTTCTGGAAAATTCAGGTCTAGAGCACACCAGAAATGGCGGTTTTATGTCTGGGAGACGTCTGGTTTGGAAACTGTGGCTGTCCAAAGTTGAGGGGGGAGGCCTTTGAAATCGCATTGAAATTGCATAGGATAGCCTTGGATTTTTTTTGGGGAAAAAATCGAAGGTTGTCGGAATCCTTTCAAATGCACATTTCTGGAAAATGCAGGTCTAGAGCACACCAGAAATGGCGGTTTTATGTCTGGGAGACGTCTGGTTTGGGAACTGTGGCTGTCCAAAGTTGAGGGGGGAGGCCTTTGAAATCGCATTGAAATTGCATAGGATAGCCTTGGATTTTTTTTGGGGAAAAAATCGAAGGTTGTCGGAATCCTTTCAAATGCACATTTCTGGGAAATTCAGGTCTAGAGCACACCAGAAATGGCGGATTTATGTCTGGGAGACGTCTGGTTTGGAAACTGTGGCTGTCCAAAGTTGAGGGGGGAGGCCTTTGAAATCGCATCGAAATTGCATAGGATAGCCTTGGATTTTTTTTGGGGAAAAAATCGAAGGTTGTCGGAATCCTTTCAAATGCACATTTCTGGAAAATTCAGGTCTAGAGCACACCAGAAATGGCGGATTTATGTCTGGGAGACGTCTGGTTTGGAAACTGTGGCTGTCCAAAGTTGAGGGGGGAGGCCTTTGAAATCGCATTGAAATTGCATAGGATAGCCTTGGATTTTTTTTGGGGAAAAAATCGAAGGTTGTCGGAATCCTTTCAAATGCACATTTCTGGAAAATGCAGGTCTAGAGCACACCAGAAATGGCGGTTTTATGTCTGGGAGACGTCTGGTTTGGAAACTGTGGCTGTCCAAAGTTGAGGGGGGAGGCCTTTGAAATCGCATTGAAATTGCATAGGATAGCCTTGGATTTTTTTTGGGGAAAAAATCGAAGGTTGTCGGAATCCTTTCAAATGCACATTTCTGGAAAATGCAGGTCTAGAGCACACCAGAAATGGCGGTTTTATGTCTGGGAGACGTCTGGTTTGGAAACTGTGGCTGTCCAAAGTTGAGGGGGGAGGCCTTTGAAATCGCATTGAAATTGCATAGGATAGCCTTGGATTTTTTTTGGGGAAAAAATCGAAGGTTGTCGGAATCCTTTCAAATGCACATTTCTGAAAAATGCAGGTCTAGAGCACACCAGAAATGGCGGTTTTATGTCTGGGAGACGTCTGGTTTGGAAACTGTGGCTGTCCAAAGTTGAGGGGGGAGGCCTTTGAAATCGCATTGAAATTGCATAGGATAGCCTTGGATTTTTTTTGGGGAAAAAATCGAAGGTTGTCGGAATCCTTTCAAATGCACATTTCTGGAAAATGCAGGTCTAGAGCACACCAGAAATGGCGGTTTTATGTCTGGGAGACGTCTGGTTTGGAAACTGTGGCTGTCCAAAGTTGAGGGGGGAGGCCTTTGAAATCGCATTGAAATTGCATAGGATAGCCTTGGATTTTTTTTGGGGAAAAAATCGAAGGTTGTCGGAATCCTTTCAAATGCACATTTCTGGGAAATGCAGGTCTAGAGCACACCAGAAATGGCGGATTTATGTCTGGGAGACGTCTGGTTTGGAAACTGTGGCTGTCCAAAGTTGAGGGGGGAGGCCTTTGAAATCGCATCGAAATTGCATAGGATAGCCTTGGATTTTTTTTGGGGAAAAAATCGAAGGTTGTCGGAATCCTTTCAAATGCACATTTCTGGAAAATTCAGGTCTAGAGCACACCAGAAATGGCGGATTTATGTCTGGGAGACGTCTGGTTTGGAAACTGTGGCTGTCCAAAGTTGAGGGGGGAGGCCTTTGAAATCGCATTGAAATTGCATAGGATAGCCTTGGATTTTTTTTGGGGAAAAAATCGAAGGTTGTCGGAATCCTTTCAAATGCACATTTCTGGAAAATTCAGGTCTAGAGCACACCAGAAATGGCGGATTTATGTCTGGGAGACGTCTGGTTTGGAAACTGTGGCTGTCCAAAGTTGAGGGGGGAGGCCTTTGAAATCGCATTGAAATTGCATAGGATAGCCTTGGATTTTTTTTGGGGAAAAAATCGAAGGTTGTCGGAATCCTTTCAAATGCACATTTCTGGAAAATGCAGGTCTAGAGCACACCAGAAAAGGCGGTTTTATGTCTGGGAGACGTCTGGTTTGGAAACTGTGGCTGTCCAAAGTTGAGGGGGGAGGCCTTTGAAATCGCATTGAAATTGCATAGGATAGCCTTGGATTTTTTTTGGGGAAAAAATCGAAGGTTGTCGGAATCCTTTCAAATGCACATTTCTGGGAAATTCAGGTCTAGAGCACACCAGAAATGGCGGATTTATGTCTGGGAGACGTCTGGTTTGGAAACTGTGGCTGTCCAAAGTTGAGGGGGGAGGCCTTTGAAATCGCATTGAAATTGCATAGGATAGCCTTGGATTTTTTTTGGGGAAAAAATCGAAGGTTGTCGGAATCCTTTCAAATGCACATTTCTGGGAAATTCAGGTCTAGAGCACACCAGAAATGGCGGATTTATGTCTGGGAGACGTCTGGTTTGGAAACTGTGGCTGTCCAAAGTTGAGGGGGGAGGCCTTTGAAATCGCATTGAAATTGCATAGGATAGCCTTGGATTTTTTTTGGGGAAAAAATCGAAGGTTGTCGGAATCCTTTCAAATGCACATTTCTGGAAAATGCAGGTCTAGAGCACACCAGAAATGGCGGTTTTATGTCTGGGAGACGTCTGGTTTGGAAACTGTGGCTGTCCAAAGTTGAGGGGGGAGGCCTTTGAAATCGCATTGAAATTGCATAGGATAGCCTTGGATTTTTTTTGGGGAAAAAATCGAAGGTTGTCGGAATCCTTTCAAATGCACATTTCTGGAAAATGCAGGTCTAGAGCACACCAGAAATGGCGGATTTATGTCTGGGAGACGTCTGGTTTGGAAACTGTGGCTGTCCAAAGTTGAGGGGGGAGGCCTTTGAAATCGCATCGAAATTGCATAGGATAGCCTTGGATTTTTTTTGGGGAAAAAATCGAAGGTTGTCGGAATCCTTTCAAATGCACATTTCTGGAAAATTCAGGTCTAGAGCACACCAGAAATGGCGGATTTATGTCTGGGAGACGTCTGGTTTGGAAACTGTGGCTGTCCAAAGTTGAGGGGGGAGGCCTTTGAAATCGCATTGAAATTGCATAGGATAGCCTTGGATTTTTTTTGGGGAAAAAATCGAAGGTTGTCGGAATCCTTTCAAATGCACATTTCTGGAAAATGCAGGTCTAGAGCACACCAGAAAAGGCGGTTTTATGTCTGGGAGACGTCTGGTTTGGAAACTGTGGCTGTCCAAAGTTGAGGGGGGAGGCCTTTGAAATCGCATTGAAATTGCATAGGATAGCCTTGGATTTTTTTTGGGGAAAAAATCGAAGGTTGTCGGAATCCTTTCAAATGCACATTTCTGGGAAATTCAGGTCTAGAGCACACCAGAAATGGCGGATTTATGTCTGGGAGACGTCTGGTTTGGAAACTGTGGCTGTCCAAAGTTGAGGGGGGAGGCCTTTGAAATCGCATCGAAATTGCATAGGATAGCCTTGGATTTTTTTTGGGGAAAAAATCGAAGGTTGTCGGAATCCTTTCAAATGCACATTTCTGGGAAATTCAGGTCTAGAGCACACCAGAAATGGCGGTTTTATGTCTGGGAGACGTCTGGTTTGGAAACTGTGGCTGTCCAAAGTTGAGGGGGGAGGCCTTTGAAATCGCATTGAAATTGCATAGGATAGCCTTGGATTTTTTTTGGGGAAAAAATCGAAGGTTGTCGGAATCCTTTCAAATGCACATTTCTGGGAAATTCAGGTCTAGAGCACACCAGAAATGGCGGATTTATGTCTGGGAGACGTCTGGTTTGGAAACTGTGGCTGTCCAAAGTTGAGGGGGGAGGCCTTTGAAATCGCATTGAAATTGCATAGGATAGCCTTGGATTTTTTTTGGGGAAAAAATCGAAGGTTGTCGGAATCCTTTCAAATGCACATTTCTGGAAAATGCAGGTCTAGAGCACACCAGAAATGGCGGTTTTATGTCTGGGAGACGTCTGGTTTGGAAACTGTGGCTGTCCAAAGTTGAGGGGGGAGGCCTTTGAAATCGCATTGAAATTGCATAGGATAGCCTTGGATTTTTTTTGGGGAAAAAATCGAAGGTTGTCGGAATCCTTTCAAATGCACATTTCTGGGAAATTCAGGTCTAGAGCACACCAGAAATGGCGGATTTATGTCTGGGAGACGTCTGGTTTGGAAACTGTGGCTGTCCAAAGTTGAGGGGGGAGGCCTTTGAAATCGCATCGAAATTGCATAGGATAGCCTTGGATTTTTTTTGGGGAAAAAATCGAAGGTTGTCGGAATCCTTTCAAATGCACATTTCTGGAAAATTCAGGTCTAGAGCACACCAGAAATGGCGGATTTATGTCTGGGAGACGTCTGGTTTGGAAACTGTGGCTGTCCAAAGTTGAGGGGGGAGGCCTTTGAAATCGCATTGAAATTGCATAGGATAGCCTTGGATTTTTTTTGGGGAAAAAATCGAAGGTTGTCGGAATCCTTTCAAATGCACATTTCTGGAAAATGCAGGTCTAGAGCACACCAGAAAAGGCGGTTTTATGTCTGGGAGACGTCTGGTTTGGAAACTGTGGCTGTCCAAAGTTGAGGGGGGAGGCCTTTGAAATCGCATTGAAATTGCATAGGATAGCCTTGGATTTTTTTTGGGGAAAAAATCGAAGGTTGTCGGAATCCTTTCAAATGCACATTTCTGGGAAATTCAGGTCTAGAGCACACCAGAAATGGCGGATTTATGTCTGGGAGACGTCTGGTTTGGAAACTGTGGCTGTCCAAAGTTGAGGGGGGAGGCCTTTGAAATCGCATCGAAATTGCATAGGATAGCCTTGGATTTTTTTTGGGGAAAAAATCGAAGGTTGTCGGAATCCTTTCAAATGCACATTTCTGGAAAATGCAGGTCTAGAGCACACCAGAAATGGCGGTTTTATGTCTGGGAGACGTCTGGTTTGGAAACTGTGGCTGTCCAAAGTTGAGGGGGGAGGCCTTTGAAATCGCATTGAAATTGCATAGGATAGCCTTGGATTTTTTTTGGGGAAAAAATCGAAGGTTGTCGGAATCCTTTCAAATGCACATTTCTGGGAAATTCAGGTCTAGAGCACACCAGAAATGGCGGATTTATGTCTGGGAGACGTCTGGTTTGGAAACTGTGGCTGTCCAAAGTTGAGGGGGGAGGCCTTTGAAATCGCATCGAAATTGCATAGGATAGCCTTGGATTTTTTTTGGGGAAAAAATCGAAGGTTGTCGGAATCCTTTCAAATGCACATTTCTGGAAAATTCAGGTCTAGAGCACACCAGAAATGGCGGATTTATGTCTGGGAGACGTCTGGTTTGGAAACTGTGGCTGTCCAAAGTTGAGGGGGGAGGCCTTTGAAATCGCATTGAAATTGCATAGGATAGCCTTGGATTTTTTTTGGGGAAAAAATCGAAGGTTGTCGGAATCCTTTCAAATGCACATTTCTGGAAAATGCAGGTCTAGAGCACACCAGAAATGGCGGTTTTATGTCTGGGAGACGTCTGGTTTGGAAACTGTGGCTGTCCAAAGTTGAGGGGGGAGGCCTTTGAAATCGCATTGAAATTGCATAGGATAGCCTTGGATTTTTTTTGGGGAAAAAATCGAAGGTTGTCGGAATCCTTTCAAATGCACATTTCTGGAAAATGCAGGTCTAGAGCACACCAGAAATGGCGGTTTTATGTCTGGGAGACGTCTGGTTTGGAAACTGTGGCTGTCCAAAGTTGAGGGGGGAGGCCTTTGAAATCGCATTGAAATTGCATAGGATAGCCTTGGATTTTTTTTGGGGAAAAAATCGAAGGTTGTCGGAATCCTTTCAAATGCACATTTCTGGAAAATGCAGGTCTTGAGCACACCAGAAATGGCGGTTTTATGTCTGGGAGACGTCTGGTTTGGAAACTGTGGCTGTCCAAAGTTGAGGGGGGAGGCCTTTGAAATCGCATTGAAATTGCATAGGATAGCCTTGGATTTTTTTTGGGGAAAAAATCGAAGGTTGTCGGAATCCTTTCAAATGCACATTTCTGGGAAATTCAGGTCTAGAGCACACCAGAAATGGCGGATTTATGTCTGGGAGACGTCTGGTTTGGAAACTGTGGCTGTCCAAAGTTGAGGGGGGAGGCCTTTGAAATCGCATTGAAATTGCATAGGATAGCCTTGGATTTTTTTTGGGGAAAAAATCGAAGGTTGTCGGAATCCTTTCAAATGCACATTTCTGGAAAATGCAGGTCTAGAGCACACCAGAAATGGCGGTTTTATGTCTGGGAGACGTCTGGTTTGGAAACTGTGGCTGTCCAAAGTTGAGGGGGGAGGCCTTTGAAATCGCATCGAAATTGCATAGGATAGCCTTGGATTTTTTTTGGGGAAAAAATCGAAGGTTGTCGGAATCCTTTCAAATGCACATTTCTGGAAAATTCAGGTCTAGAGCACACCAGAAATGGCGGTTTTATGTCTGGGAGACGTCTGGTTTGGAAACTGTGGCTGTCCAAAGTTGAGGGGGGAGGCCTTTGAAATCGCATCGAAATTGCATAGGATAGCCTTGGATTTTTTTTGGGGAAAAAATCGAAGGTTGTCGGAATCCTTTCAAATGCACATTTCTGGAAAATTCAGGTCTAGAGCACACCAGAAATGGCGGTTTTATGTCTGGGAGACGTCTGGTTTGGAAACTGTGGCTGTCCAAAGTTGAGGGGGGAGGCCTTTGAAATCGCATCGAAATTGCATAGGATAGCCTTGGATTTTTTTTGGGGAAAAAATCGAAGGTTGTCGGAATCCTTTCAAATGCACATTTCTGGAAAATGCAGGTCTAGAGCACACCAGAAATGGCGGTTTTATGTCTGGGAGACGTCTGGTTTGGAAACTGTGGCTGTCCAAAGTTGAGGGGGGAGGCCTTTGAAATCGCATTGAAATTGCATAGGATAGCCTTGGATTTTTTTTGGGGAAAAAATCGAAGGTTGTCGGAATCCTTTCAAATGCACATTTCTGGGAAATTCAGGTCTAGAGCACACCAGAAATGGCGGATTTATGTCTGGGAGACGTCTGGTTTGGAAACTGTGGCTGTCCAAAGTTGAGGGGGGAGGCCTTTGAAATCGCATTGAAATTGCATAGGATAGCCTTGGATTTTTTTTGGGGAAAAAATCGAAGGTTGTCGGAATCCTTTCAAATGCACATTTCTGGAAAATGCAGGTCTAGAGCACACCAGAAATGGCGGTTTTATGTCTGGGAGACGTCTGGTTTGGAAACTGTGGCTGTCCAAAGTTGAGGGGGGAGGCCTTTGAAATCGCATTGAAATTGCATAGGATAGCCTTGGATTTTTTTTGGGGAAAAAATCGAAGGTTGTCGGAATCCTTTCAAATGCACATTTCTGGAAAATTCAGGTCTAGAGCACACCAGAAATGGCGGATTTATGTCTGGGAGACGTCTGGTTTGGAAACTGTGGCTGTCCAAAGTTGAGGGGGGAGGCCTTTGAAATCGCATCGAAATTGCATAGGATAGCCTTGGATTTTTTTTGGGGAAAAAATCGAAGGTTGTCGGAATCCTTTCAAATGCACATTTCTGGAAAATTCAGGTCTAGAGCACACCAGAAATGGCGGATTTATGTCTGGGAGACGTCTGGTTTGGAAACTGTGGCTGTCCAAAGTTGAGGGGGGAGGCCTTTGAAATCGCATTGAAATTGCATAGGATAGCCTTGGATTTTTTTTGGGGAAAAAATCGAAGGTTGTCGGAATCCTTTCAAATGCACATTTCTGGAAAATGCAGGTCTAGAGCACACCAGAAATGGCGGTTTTATGTCTGGGAGACGTCTGGTTTGGAAACTGTGGCTGTCCAAAGTTGAGGGGGGAGGCCTTTGAAATCGCATCGAAATTGCATAGGATAGCCTTGAATTTTTTTTGGGGAAAAAATCGAAGGTTGTCGGAATCCTTTCAAATGCACATTTCTGGAAAATGCAGGTCTAGAGCACACCAGAAATGGCGGTTTTATGTCTGGGAGACGTCTGGTTTGGAAACTGTGGCTGTCCAAAGTTGAGGGGGGAGGCCTTTGAAATCGCATTGAAATTGCATAGGATAGCCTTGGATTTTTTTTGGGGAAAAAATCGAAGGTTGTCGGAATCCTTTCAAATGCACATTTCTGGGAAATTCAGGTCTAGAGCACACCAGAAATGGCGGATTTATGTCTGGGAGACGTCTGGTTTGGAAACTGTGGCTGTCCAAAGTTGAGGGGGGAGGCCTTTGAAATCGCATCGAAATTGCATAGGATAGCCTTGGATTTTTTTTGGGGAAAAAATCGAAGATTGTCGGAATCCTTTCAAATGCACATTTCTGGAAAATTCAGGTCTAGAGCACACCAGAAATGGCGGATTTATGTCTGGGAGACGTCTGGTTTGGAAACTGTGGCTGTCCAAAGTTGAGGGGGGAGGCCTTTGAAATCGCATTGAAATTGCATAGGATAGCCTTGGATTTTTTTTGGGGAAAAAATCGAAGGTTGTCGGAATCCTTTCAAATGCACATTTCTGGAAAATGCAGGTCTAGAGCACACCAGAAATGGCGGTTTTATGTCTGGGAGACGTCTGGTTTGGAAACTGTGGCTGTCCAAAGTTGAGGGGGGAGGCCTTTGAAATCGCATTGAAATTGCATAGGATAGCCTTGGATTTTTTTTGGGGAAAAAATCGAAGGTTGTCGGAATCCTTTCAAATGCACATTTCTGGAAAATGCAGGTCTAGAGCACACCAGAAATGGCGGTTTTATGTCTGGGAGACGTCTGGTTTGGAAACTGTGGCTGTCCAAAGTTGAGGGGGGAGGCCTTTGAAATCGCATTGAAATTGCATAGGATAGCCTTGGATTTTTTTTGGGGAAAAAATCGAAGGTTGTCGGAATCCTTTCAAATGCACATTTCTGGGAAATTCAGGTCTAGAGCACACCAGAAATGGCGGATTTATGTCTGGGAGACGTCTGGTTTGGAAACTGTGGCTGTCCAAAGTTGAGGGGGGAGGCCTTTGAAATCGCATCGAAATTGCATAGGATAGCCTTGGATTTTTTTTGGGGAAAAAATCGAAGATTGTCGGAATCCTTTCAAATGCACATTTCTGGAAAATGCAGGTCTAGAGCACACCAGAAATGGCGGTTTTATGTCTGGGAGACGTCTGGTTTGGAAACTGTGGCTGTCCAAAGTTGAGGGGGGAGGCCTTTGAAATCGCATTGAAATTGCATAGGATAGCCTTGGATTTTTTTTGGGGAAAAAATCGAAGGTTGTCGGAATCCTTTCAAATGCACATTTCTGGAAAATGCAGGTCTAGAGCACACCAGAAATGGCGGTTTTATGTCTGGGAGACGTCTGGTTTGGAAACTGTGGCTGTCCAAAGTTGAGGGGGGAGGCCTTTGAAATCGCATTGAAATTGCATAGGATAGCCTTGGATTTTTTTTGGGGAAAAAATCGAAGGTTGTCGGAATCCTTTCAAATGCACATTTCTGGGAAATTCAGGTCTAGAGCACACCAGAAATGGCGGATTTATGTCTGGGAGACGTCTGGTTTGGAAACTGTGGCTGTCCAAAGTTGAGGGGGGAGGCCTTTGAAATCGCATTGAAATTGCATAGGATAGCCTTGGATTTTTTTTGGGGAAAAAATCGAAGGTTGTCGGAATCCTTTCAAATGCACATTTCTGGAAAATTCAGGTCTAGAGCACACCAGAAATGGCGGATTTATGTCTGGGAGACGTCTGGTTTGGAAACTGTGGCTGTCCAAAGTTGAGGGGGGAGGCCTTTGAAATCGCATCGAAATTGCATAGGATAGCCTTGGATTTTTTTTGGGGGAAAAAATCGAAGGTTGTCGGAATCCTTTCAAATGCACATTTCTGGAAAATGCAGGTCTAGAGCACACCAGAAATGGCGGTTTTATGTCTGGGAGACGTCTGGTTTGGAAACTGTGGCTGTCCAAAGTTGAGGGGGGAGGCCTTTGAAATCGCATCGAAATTGCATAGGATAGCCTTGGATTTTTTTTGGGGAAAAAATCGAAGGTTGTCGGAATCCTTTCAAATGCACATTTCTGGAAAATGCAGGTCTAGAGCACACCAGAAATGGCGGTTTTATGTCTGGGAGACGTCTGGTTTGGAAACTGTGGCTGTCCAAAGTTGAGGGGGGAGGCCTTTGAAATCGCATTGAAATTGCATAGGATAGCCTTGGATTTTTTTTTGGGGAAAAAATCGAAGGTTGTCGGAATCCTTTCAAATGCACATTTCTGGAAAATGCAGGTCTAGAGCACACCAGAAATGGCGGTTTTATGTCTGGGAGACGTCTGGTTTGGAAACTGTGGCTGTCCAAAGTTGAGGGGGGAGGCCTTTGAAATCGCATTGAAATTGCATAGGATAGCCTTGGATTTTTTTTGGGGAAAAAATCGAAGGTTGTCGGAATCCTTTCAAATGCACATTTCTGGGAAATTCAGGTCTAGAGCACACCAGAAATGGCGGATTTATGTCTGGGAGACGTCTGGTTTGGAAACTGTGGCTGTCCAAAGTTGAGGGGGGAGGCCTTTGAAATCGCATTGAAATTGCATAGGATAGCCTTGGATTTTTTTTGGGGAAAAAATCGAAGGTTGTCGGAATCCTTTCAAATGCACATTTCTGGAAAATTCAGGTCTAGAGCACACCAGAAATGGCGGATTTATGTCTGGGAGACGTCTGGTTTGGAAACTGTGGCTGTCCAAAGTTGAGGGGGGAGGCCTTTGAAATCGCATTGAAATTGCATAGGATAGCCTTGGATTTTTTTTGGGGAAAAAATCGAAGGTTGTCGGAATCCTTTCAAATGCACATTTCTGGAAAATGCAGGTCTAGAGCACACCAGAAATGGCGGTTTTATGTCTGGGAGACGTCTGGTTTGGAAACTGTGGCTGTCCAAAGTTGAGGGGGGAGGCCTTTGAAATCGCATTGAAATTGCATAGGATAGCCTTGGATTTTTTTTGGGGAAAAAATCGAAGGTTGTCGGAATCCTTTCAAATGCACATTTCTGGGAAATGCAGGTCTAGAGCACACCAGAAATGGCGGATTTATGTCTGGGAGACGTCTGGTTTGGAAACTGTGGCTGTCCAAAGTTGAGGGGGGAGGCCTTTGAAATCGCATCGAAATTGCATAGGATAGCCTTGGATTTTTTTTGGGGAAAAAATCGAAGGTTGTCGGAATCCTTTCAAATGCACATTTCTGGAAAATGCAGGTCTAGAGCACACCAGAAATGGCGGTTTTATGTCTGGGAGACGTCTGGTTTGGAAACTGTGGCTGTCCAAAGTTGAGGGGGGAGGCCTTTGAAATCGCATTGAAATTGCATAGGATAGCCTTGGATTTTTTTTGGGGAAAAAATCGAAGGTTGTCGGAATCCTTTCAAATGCACATTTCTGGAAAATGCAGGTCTAGAGCACACCAGAAATGGCGGTTTTATGTCTGGGAGACGTCTGGTTTGGAAACTGTGGCTGTCCAAAGTTGAGGGGGGAGGCCTTTGAAATCGCATCGAAATTGCATAGGATAGCCTTGGATTTTTTTTGGGGAAAAAATCGAAGGTTGTCGGAATCCTTTCAAATGCACATTTCTGGAAAATGCAGGTCTAGAGCACACCAGAAATGGCGGTTTTATGTCTGGGAGACGTCTGGTTTGGAAACTGTGGCTGTCCAAAGTTGAGGGGGGAGGCCTTTGAAATCGCATTGAAATTGCATAGGATAGCCTTGGATTTTTTTTGGGGAAAAAATCGAAGGTTGTCGGAATCCTTTCAAATGCACATTTCTGGGAAATTCAGGTCTAGAGCACACCAGAAATGGCGGATTTATGTCTGGGAGACGTCTGGTTTGGAAACTGTGGCTGTCCAAAGTTGAGGGGGGAGGCCTTTGAAATCGCATCGAAATTGCATAGGATAGCCTTGGATTTTTTTTGGGGAAAAAATCGAAGATTGTCGGAATCCTTTCAAATGCACATTTCTGGAAAATTCAGGTCTAGAGCACACCAGAAATGGCGGATTTATGTCTGGGAGACGTCTGGTTTGGAAACTGTGGCTGTCCAAAGTTGAGGGGGGAGGCCTTTGAAATCGCATTGAAATTGCATAGGATAGCCTTGGATTTTTTTTGGGGAAAAAATCGAAGGTTGTCGGAATCCTTTCAAATGCACATTTCTGGAAAATGCAGGTCTAGAGCACACCAGAAATGGCGGATTTATGTCTGGGAGACGTCTGGTTTGGAAACTGTGGCTGTCCAAAGTTGAGGGGGGAGGCCTTTGAAATCGCATCGAAATTGCATAGGATAGCCTTGGATTTTTTTTGGGGAAAAAATCGAAGGTTGTCGGAATCCTTTCAAATGCACATTTCTGGAAAATGCAGGTCTAGAGCACACCAGAAATGGCGGTTTTATGTCTGGGAGACGTCTGGTTTGGAAACTGTGGCTGTCCAAAGTTGAGGGGGGAGGCCTTTGAAATCGCATCGAAATTGCATAGGATAGCCTTGGATTTTTTTTGGGGAAAAAATCGAAGGTTCTCGGAATCATTTCAAATGCACATTTCTGGAAAATTCAGGTCTAAAGCACACCAGAAATGGCGGTTTTATGTCTGGGAGACGTCTGGTTTGGAAACTGTGGCTGTCCAAAGTTGAGGGGGGAGGCCTTTGAAATCGCATCGAAATTGCATAGGATAGCCTTTGATTTTTTTTGGGGAAAAAATCGAAGGTTCTCGGAATCCTTTCAAATGCACATTTCTGGAAAATTCAGGTCTAAAGCACACCAGAAATGGCGGTTTTATGTCTGGGAGACGTCTGGTTTGGAAACTGTGGCTGTCCAAAGTTGAGGGGGGAGGCCTTTGAAATCGCATCGAAATTGCATAGGATAGCCTTTGATTTTTTTTGGGGAAAAAATTGAAGGTTCTCGGAATCCTTTCAAATGCACATTTCTGGAAAATTCAGGTCTAAAGCACACCAGAAATGGCGGCTTTATGTCTGGGAGACGTCTGGTTTGGAAACTGTGGCTGTCCAAAGTTGAGGGGGGAGGCCTTTGAAATCGCATCGAAATTGCATAGGATAGCCTTGGATTTTTTTTGGGGAAAAAATCGAAGGTTCTCGGAATCCTTTCAAATGCACATTTCTGGAAAATTCAGGTCTAAAGCACACCAGAAATGGCGGTTTTATGTCTGGGAGACGTCTGGTTTGGAAACTGTGGCTGTCCAAAGTTGAGGGGGGAGGCCTTTGAAATCGCATCGAAATTGCATAGGATAGCCTTTGATTTTTTTTGGGGAAAAAATCGAAGGTTCTCGGAATCCTTTCAAATGCACATTTCTGGAAAATTCAGGTCTAAAGCACACCAGAAATGGCGGTTTTATGTCTGGGAGACGTCTGGTTTGGAAACTGTGGCTGTCCAAAGTTGAGGGGGGAGGCCTTTGAAATCGCATCGAAATTGCATAGGATAGCCTTGGATTTTTTTTGGGGAAAAAATCGAAGGTTGTCGGAATCCTTTCAAATGCACATTTCTGGAAAATGCAGGTCTAGAGCACACCAGAAATGGCGGTTTTATGTCTGGGAGACGTCTGGTTTGGAAACTGTGGCTGTCCAAAGTTGAGGGGGGAGGCCTTTGAAATCGCATCGAAATTGCATAGGATAGCCTTGGATTTTTTTTGGGGAAAAAATCGAAGGTTCTCGGAATCATTTCAAATGCACATTTCTGGAAAATTCAGGTCTAAAGCACACCAGAAATCAAAATCTTTTCGCCAACAGTTCTTTTTTTTTTTTTTGCCTAAAATCAAAGTACCAGGCTACCAGAAACACTCAGCAGGTATCCCTTGTAGAACACCCACTGCGTATGCAATTTATTCGAATTTTGCACTATGATGCATACTCGTTGCATACATCTGGGTGCTGCGAAGTCATTCATATGCATTGTGGCAAAAACTGTTTCATATGGTTGAGGGGCAAAATATTTGTATAGCACTGCTTGTGTAAGTCGTTTTTTGACGTTGAAGTTCTTTTTTAGTTTAGTTTAGTCCAGTGTCTGCAGGATCTTAATGGAAATGCCCTTAATTACCCAAGGGGAAGCAAGCTTTTATTAAAGAAAATAATCAGCATTTATTTTAAGCCAACAGCATCTTTATTCAACAAGACTTTTCTTAAATTGGAAATGCAGAATTAAATAATCCACTGTATAAACAGAAATTTGGTGTGGTGTGGTGTTTTGATTCAATAGGTTGTCCCGTAGTAAAATTTTGTCACAAAAGGAAACAACGCTTTTATACTCCAAACTCAATATTGTATCGCTTTTTTTTTTTGTTCATGAAGAATGTGAATATACAACACGCTTAATTTGTTCTCTATTATTGTACAATACCACATTTTTTTACAGTTGTCTACCAATGTAATAGTCCATTATTCAAGATCATCTATAATTACACCACCGCCATCGCCTAGTCCACTAGGAACATCCGACACTGCACTGGCGGCCACGATTCTTGGCCCTTTGTCGTCGTCTGCTTCTGCTGCTGCAGCTCGACTGCCGAACTCTTGCATTTTCAGAATAAGCATGCTAAACACTTGCGATGGCAGCGAAGTCTGTAGGACCTGGAGTAATCGTGCTGGTTGTCCGCAAACCACAATGGCATTTGCTAAATGCTCAACACCACTCTCGAATTCACCGCGACCGATCAGAGTTTCACCCAACTGGATTTCTTGCAAGAAATATCTAAAAGAAGACAAAAAATGTTTGTTTTATTTGCAAAATTTATTCAACTATACGAATCAACTTTTGGTTTTTGTTTTAGAAATGTGTGTTTAGGTTAGGTTAAGTTAAAGAAGGGGACTGAGATGGTAGAGAAATCACTTCTAGTCAGATGCCCTAAGGCCCATTGTGAATCCCTTCAAATGTGTGTTTAAATAAGGTCCGAGTTATCCTCAAAAGGGCTAGAATGGAATGCAAACCAAAGGACGATGATAGAAATGCACTTGCGAAACTGAAGCAATCAAGCGAATACAAAAAATTACACAATGCGACCATAGAACCACTTCGCCCAGTTTCGGTAAGTTCGGTCACTTTTGCCTACTTACGCGGGAACGAAATTAATCGTTCTCTAGGTATGCAAATGTCAGTTGACAGCTGAATTCTCCTTAAATTTCTATAAGCATTTATGGGCACTTTGAAATTTGACGATGCTGCTGTGCTTATGGTTAACGCAATAGTTGACGCAGCAGTTGGAGGTTGGAGAATACCGATACTAGATTAGGTTTAGGTCATCGAATGCTGATACCGGTCAGACTTAGGCCAACATAGCCCCGTTGCGTTACCAATACCAAAACTGAAGCGACAGTACATTTAAGTATCCCTTAAATCAACTTAAATAACTAAAACGACTTCAGTAATCGGGGTGGATATACTGACTCCACAACAACCTCTGATAATACATCCCTCCCCATACTTTTTACACTAACCAATCGACCAAAACGATGTCCTGAATATTTAGCAAGAATTGTCTCGATTCTACGCTACCTCGTCACCTGCTCAGCCCTCTAGACAGTTATACTTTTTGAGCATTGTCAGTGACTCCAAAGGGGAGCCGTGAACAATTTTTTTGAAAAATTCTTTGTCTAAACCTAGACTCAAAAGTCTAGTGCGTATGTGTCGACGCACAGACCCACACGGCTACGGCGTCCACAAGTTCCAGTTCCTAAGAGGAACAAAATAGCACACTTAAACAGAATGAAGAAGGGATCACCAACTATACGGAGGAACACCAGGAAACCAGGAGGTACTCAAATTGTTTTTTTTTTGCTTACAGGGTTTACAAGGAGACTGATGAACTAAAACACCGGGCAGTGACAAGACAAGGAAACCACTACGGGTCTAAGTGAGCCAAGGTCTTAACAGGCTGTGGCCCAGTCACTCCAACCTAACCTAACCTAGCATGAAGAATTTGTTTTGATAAATATTTTTGTTAAATTGTTATCCATTGCTTGTAAGGAACGATTGTCACACAAGATCAACGTGACCAGAGCTTGTAAATAATAATGGCGGCGATACTGTCCGAGGTGGACCTGGGCCTAGCTTCTCAGCAACTTGGCCAGAGCTTAACACTGGTAAAATAAAAAGGAGCTCCTGGCATTGGAATGAAACTCGATCCGCATGCTTGTCGGAGTAATCGCAGGACATTGCCCCGTTGGAATTATGTTTCGAAAATGGAATGTGGAGTCCAGCGATGAGGAAGAGATCGAAACGATGCAACATCTTCTGTCTAGCTCAACAGAACTGGCGCCTAGCTTCGTCGGGCCAAAGATTTTTCATAGAGACTGCGGACTTAGCAAACACACTGAATCACCTAAGATTTTAAACAGCACAGGGTGGTTTCATCCTTTACGTGATAGGATAGGTTTGATTTTGTGTACCACAAAAATTGAAGGGATTCACAATAGGCCTTCGAGTGGAAGTGATGTCTCTACCATCACATTCCCCTTCTTTAATCTAACCTAACCTAACATCTGTCAAATCTAGGGAATCGATATTCTTACTTGTTTTACAAGTTTTTTTCTGTCTCGCTATTTTAGGGAGACATGAAGTGAACATATGTATTCAGTACATATGTAGTTATTGTGATCATGTGACAGTTCAGTTTCGAACGTACTCGTCTGTTTCGACGAAAGGTTGAGTGCTTAGACGTGAAATAAGCCCAAATTAATAGCTTGCATATATCTGCCGCAAGGCACTAAGTGTACACACATGTTTATGCAATAAATCCACTAATAAAATGTTTGAAATAGAGTTGTTTTTATAACTTTTTAATGAGTCACTTTCGTAATTATATTGCTTAAGAGGGGACATTGTAGGAAAGTGCGTCGACTCATACGCTCGAAGTCTGGGTTCGATTCTTGAAAAAACATTTGATTTTTTCACGGCTTCACCTTTTGTGAGTCACTGACAATGCTCAAAGTGTACAATTGTATAGAAAAGGCTTCTCAAAATCGCCGTTCGGAGTCGGCATTAAACTGCAAGTCCCATCCACTCGTCAGAGAACAATAGGACGCACAACACGAGTGGTTGCTGAGAAGCTAGGCCCAGGTTCACCTCGGACTGCAGCGACATCATTATTATAAGAGTTTAATCAAAACACACAATATTGGAAAAGCACTCAAACATACAGAGGTAAACAAGACAAGACACAACCAATTCCTTCTACATTCCTCTCCTTTTTTCGAGACACGTTCCAATAAGACGTGCTGTCGTTATGTAGACAGATTATACATACGTTTTTGTATGAATTGAATAAAAGCTTTATTCAGAGCAGTCGCAATATCTTAACACAAATTTACTCCTGTCGAATTGAATTTCATGAATAGACAACATCTACGTATATAGTCGCATAGTTCATCGGAATTCTTTTACAATGGCTCATGGTATTAAACTGTGTAAACAGTCTTTAAATAAGGAATTCTTTGCACTCCTACCTTCGGCGAACTAATGAACTAAATGACAGTCACTTGGATACATATATACACATGTTTTCTTTTAAGAATTCGACATAGCTACCAACATATGACTTGAATTTTTGGCACTACATATCTCGTCTGTTGCAATCTTATGTAATACAGAAAAGAAAATATGACTTCTCCAGTTTTGAGGAAACACACAACAGGGTATATTTACCAACCAATTTGTACACACCCACCATAAACTTCTTAATTACGAAGGACATTAATTGGAGAAAACACATTTTCAAATTCCAAAATTGTTTTATCACATATTCTCCTAAACTGCTTAGAAAAAAACCGATAATATCGATTATGTAACAGGAAAGACTATGTCTCAAGTCAATGACTATATTCTGAGCCCATTCTCATTGATTTCAATTAACAATTTCAGTTTTCTGACTTATGTTACATACCTTTCAATAGCCTCGTGGTCGTTTAGATTGGGCATTCCACTTTTCGAAGTGTTGCCATTTTTACGCTGGCGACGTCTCCCTAAAATCAAAATTTGTTTAAAAATCTACAACTCCATCATGGGACAAGCATACTTTCGCGGACTTTCTTTTTATAATCAGGATCACTTCGACGTTTTTTGTCAAAATAAATGCAATAACCGAGAAATAAAGTTCCAGCAACACCAGCAGCGATTCCAATTGTGGTCTTGTTGATTTCGATCATGTTAATGGATATTTTGGAAAAAATATTTCGGTACCAAATCAATTAAAAGATGAATGAAATCGAATTTTAGTTAATTTAACACACGAATTAAAACAAAAGCAGAGGCAGGCAATCTTCGCACACGAAATTCATGTGCATGCCCTCCTAATCAGATGATCCGCCATTATGATTTATGTTCTATGCTCGATATAGCTTGCGGCTTGTAGCTGCACCTATGAAATAAACCGTAGCGAGACTCGAACATTCGTTCAATAATGGCGACGATTTTATATTTTGGGTATGTTCACATTTAAATTACTTTGACAACTTTTACTCCCTCAAAATAATTTTCATTAAAATATATATAGTCCACTGATAATCCTTGCTTTGTTATCTTGTTGAAGTTGGTAATAAGGAATTTCAAAGCACTAAAAATTCTTTGCTGCTAGGCAGAAAGGTCTTAAGTCGGAAACTGTTGTTTTTTGCAAAACCAAAATGAAAATAGATTAACTATTTGCAAATCGGGATTAAATGTGTTAAAAAAAACGAAATGATGTCAAATATGCTCTGAAATAAAGTTGTGCTGGGCTTAAGTCATTAATACCAAACGAAAGAGAAAAACAATTTAATTAAACTCAATCAAAAACCCAAAATGCTTTTTGACTTAAGTCCTTTTTGAATAATGTCAAAGAATTAATCATCAAACTGGAATACATCAAATAAAAGTACCGCAATATCAATTGTTTTCTGCAAAACTATGTTTCTGTAGCAGTGCTGCCAAGTCGTGGTAAATTAACCTTTCGTGGGAAATTCGAACACCCATTCCATGTATTTGGTAAAAATAATCTCAAAAATGGGATATTCTTTCTAAAAAAAATAAAATGCGTCGGTCACGGTTGCTGCGATGATGGCAGTGAATGGCATACAGCCAATTCGTGGTTCAGTCAATGCACGTAACAAGAAGGCTGCATCCGTAACAGGGTGGCAACGGATTAACGATGTTCACATGGACGTGATCGCATCTCTCAGCTTTTGCAAAAAATCGCGGTATATTTGCTTACTTTGCTTTACTGACATTTGTGACAGGTTCTTAAGCACCAACCATAATGGCCGTAGAAAAAATTAAGCTAATGTCACAATCAAACGATTTTATTTAAGTGTCAAACAATTTCAAATTTCAAAGTGTCCATAATTGTTCATAGAATTCAGCTGTCAGCTAACATTTTCATGCGTAGAGACCGACTCATTTCGGTCCCGCGTAAGTTGACAAAAGTGATCGAACTTAACGAAACTGAGCGAAGCGGTTACTATGGTCACATTGTATCATTTTTGTGTATTCGCTCGACTGCTTCAGTTCTCTTAAATTTCTGTACGGCCATTGTGGTTGACCCTTAAAGTTGACAGTTCTAGTCTGAGTTTTTTCGCCATTTCTCCCAAGTTCTTGGTTCCGATCACAAACACACTCCGGCTTATCATCATCAATCAAACGATTTGGTAGATCTGTAGCATTGATTTCAAACAAAAGGCCGCCCCACTTTTCAACTACAGTCGGCTCCCTCTAAGTCGTACTTTCTCTTAGTCTAATTTCCCCTTTAACTCGAACTAATTTTGATACCCCGTGAAAATTCGACTTGGAGTGAGGCGGCTGTATATTGTTTTGACGAGCGGAGATCCTTAACGGTGTTTACAAACGACTGAAAAATCTGCTTGAACAGGCAAGATGTCCTGCGTGTGCAACACCCGCATCCGACGCATCCATTCTCGCTTGTGAAAATCGTATATTGTGTCTCTGACAATACTGTCTTTTTCCGCTCATGTAATCACCGTCTTTCAGTCCATCCACCATCTGTGTGGAGCAGTCATCTCTTTACACACCCCAAAGGAAAACAATTCGTAGGCTGAGACATAAAAGCTATAAACTGTGCACTCAAAATACTTAATATTTTAGTACAGAGTAGAGCAAAGTACTGCAAAAATGCAAAAAGCTTTGCAAGAATATGTATATAGGTAACAGATTAAGTGAGAGATAACTTGACCATAGGTCAAAGCTGACAACGCGCTCTCGGAATGAATATACGAGTACATAGCTTTTCACACTTTGACTGATCCCACACAGCGTTGCCATTTCTACTGCAGACGTACTACCAACTACATTTTTGTATATCTAAAGTACTAGATGAGGACCAGGAAATTACGAACTTGTACTTTTATGGGAGGAATTAAAAAAAAAAAATTATGTTTCAATCTTTGCGAACGATTTGCTAGATCGGTGTTGTCTTCCACAGAGAAAAGAGTCTTCAAAATGTTCCGAGAGCGAAAGTGCTCCCTGTTAAATATTGTAAAACATGAGTTAAGAAATAAAGGACCAACCATAATGACTGTAAGGAAGCTTAAAAGAACTAAAGTAACCGAGCGATTACACAAAAATAATATATTGCAATTGTCATAACCGCTTCATTCAGTTTCGGTAAGCTCGTTCACTTTTGCTTACTGACGTTACAGCGAAATGAATCGCTCTCTACGTATGCAGATGTCAGTTGTCAATTGAATTTTTTCAAATTTCTGTAAGCGATTATGGATACTTGGAAATTTGACGACGCTTCTGGTGACTTTCGTTTGATTGTGACATAAACTTGATTTTTTATATTGCCATTAACGAAATTAAAGTGCCAACTATAATAGGAATGAGCGAACATGAGCTGATGTCAAACGCGCATTGGTGAGTGAGCGAATACACACACTCCTGTAAGAGCGACTATAATGGAGTTTACGAACGATTCGGAACATTTCGTTAAGCACATGCAAACATAAACAAACAAATGTTTCGTTAAGCATAAGCGCTCTGAACTACACCGCACATATGCCAATTTGACAGATGGCACACAAGCATACAGAAATCCCAAAATGACACATTTTTGAACGACATTATTCAATTGAATGAAACAAAACACGAAAAGGAACTCTTACAGATGGCAATGCGTGAGTTTTGAGAAGACATGACGAAACATTTCGTTAACATTTAACACTATCTCATGTTCTTCTTCTTCTTCTTAGGGCGCTACAGTCCGAGATGGACCTCAACATGCCTCTCCAGCCAGCACGATCTTTCGCTAGCTGTCTCCAGTTTCGTACACCAAGCCGGCCGTGGTCCTCCTCGACTTGTGTGCGCCACCTTGTTTATGGACGTCCTCTGTTGCGTTGTCCCACAGTCTCAGAGTCGAAAACGTTCATGTTCACTCATGCCTTTTATGGTTGGACCTTAACTCACAAAAAAACTGAGTCTTATTCAAAACAAAAACAAAACTTTTGGACTGCTTTTTTTTTAAATACTCCCCTTACCGACAAAAGGTACTACATTTGCCAGAAACTAAAGTGGCAACGCCGTTCGCTAAATTCTGCAATGCCACCAAAGCAGAAATCAAACAGCAAGCACATAGTCTGACTGATTTCTGCATAGAAGTGAGACTACTAATTGAATCAAGTCTTCTTAGTTATCTGCATGGGAATGATTGTGAGTCGGAAAAGATTCGAGGATCAGTTTGTCCGTGTATTTCCGAATTTCTCTTCGAAATGAAGCACTTGGCGTTGGCATATTGCCTTCTGCAGCTTGTCGCGTTTGCATTTGGAGCAGATGAGTTTCCGCCGATTAAATTTATGAGTTTTGTTCCTGTGGGATTTCGAATTTTCATCCCTCGTAGGTATCAGACAAGAGATTAGTCAATCCACAAAAAATGTCACAGATAATCAGTGACTCGCGAGTCAACCTCCTCTCTTTCTGCCGAGGCGATAAGCACTATACTGAATAATTTTCGTCTTTTCAGATCAAAATGGGATGACAAAAGTCACTTTCAACGTAAACATAAATCGGCCAATACCGGCTCATGATATAGGAGAGTTTTCCGCAGTCGTCACAAGCCCAATCAATGGGCACTGGACGATTGAGAGCGGAACAGGCACGATAACCTATCTGGCCAGTGTGAACTACAGGATATCAGTTCAATATGGATCTAAGACTGTGGAAAAAGAAGGAAGTGCCAGAGTCACAGGAAATTTCATGGATATCTACGAACCCAAGGCAATAAACCCAGCTGAGTCAACATTACCGTCCGGCTGTGTGCGATCGGTGACAACGGTTCGCGGCAGATCCGTGTGCCAGGGTGAACTCATCTTTGAGGATAACTTTGACTTCGTCAACTGGACTACATGGGGTCAGGAGGTCCGAATACCCCTGGAAGATGATGACGCCGAGTTTGTGTCTTACCAGGGCAGACCCGAGAATTTGTACGTCAGCAACGGGAAGTTGCATATTGTGCCGACTCTGCTGCAGAATGTTCCCGGCTTCAATGAAGACTCCATACATGCGGGGACGTTGGACCTATTCCGGGAGTAAGTTGATGGAAATGGTTGTGTTTAAAGTTTCGTTAAGGTTCGAATATTTTAAGTTGCACCGGAATCGTGAACATTGAAAAGGAGTGCTTTGCGGAGGCGAAGTTTGCACAGATTCTGCCGCCAGTGGTGTCGGCAAGAGTAAATACAAGACACTCGTTCAGTTTTCGGTACGGGAAGGTGGAGGTTAGAGCTAAAGTATCAAAGGGCGACTGGATTCTTCCATGTGAGTATGGGTGTGTTCAGTGCACAACACAGCATTTGGAGATTCACATCAGACAAAGCAAAGAGGTCTAAATCGTAGTAACTCACATTTTTTGTGCAAATTTAAAAAAAAAATACGAGTTGCTGTTGCTTTCCTCTTGTTTCGCGCAAGATTTGTTTTAAGATCAAACTATAATAGGCATGAGCGAACATAAGCTAATGTCAAACGCGCATGGTTAAGTGAACGAATACACACAGCCCCATAGGAGGGAGCGCTTTATGCTGTTGCCAGCAATTACACCCAGAGGCCGTGGAAACCCATCGTGTCCAGCCCCATAATAGCGACTACAATGGAGTTCACTAACGATTCGGAACATTTCGTTAAGCACATTCGAATTTGACAGATAGCACACAAAAAGACGAATGTTTCGTTAAGCATAAGCTAGTGCGCTCTAAACCGCACCACAGCGGATATGCGAATTTGACAGGTGTCACACAAACACACAGAAGTCCCAAAATGGCAAATTTTTGAACGATATTCTTTCTTGAATGAAACAAAACACGAGAAGAAATTCTGACAGGTGGCTATGTTCATTATGGCTCTGCGTGTGTTTTGTGCAAACATGACGAAACGTTTTGTTAAAATTTGACACTAGCTCATGTTCGTTCATGCCTTAAGGGCTAACCATAATGGCAGTACAAAAAAATAAGCTTATGTCATAACTCGACGAAAAGTAACCAGAAGCATCGTCCAATTTCAAAGCGTCCATAATTGCTTATAGAAACTTAAGGAGAATTCAGGTGTCAACTGACATTTGCACGCATAGAGAGCGACTCATTTCGTTTCCGCTTAAGTAGACAAAACTGAACGAGCTTAACGAAACTGAGCGAAGCGGTTACTATGGTCGCATTGTATCATTTTTGAGTATTCGCTTGATTGGTTTAGTGCTCTTAAGTTTCTGTACGGTCATTAGGGTTGGCCCTTAAGATTTTACACTAGCTCATGTTCGCCCATGCCTATTATAGTTGGGTCTTAAATCGGTGTAGCTCACAGTTTTCTGCACAAATTTGAACAAAATTACGCGGATTTAAGCATCGAGTTCCTCTTGCTTTGCTTTTGTTTTGTTGCTCTTGCTTGGGGCAAGATTCGCTTCCCACATTCTGGATCTCCGAACAGTTCCTTTGTGGTGGACAGCAAACAGCCCAAGACAGACACATGCTTAATGAAAGGTTTCTATTTTAGTAATCCTTCTGGAGCCTCTTGAAAACTACTATGGAGTTGCAGGATATGCCTCGGGACAGATGAGAGTAGCATTTGTTAGAGGAAATGAACATCTGGTTGATCACAACGGCATGGATCTGTCCGGCAGGCAAATCTCTGGGGGCGCTGTTCTGTCAAGACTACAATTTTTCCGCAAAAGATGGCTAACGTCGACTGTCGAGAATTTGCATCTTGGCAACGACTTTCATGTCTACACTCTCACCTGGACAGACAGTTCGATTTCCCTTGAGGTAGATGGCAAAAGGTTCTCAGTTGTGGTGGGAGGGTTTTCGGGATTTCGTCAAGACTCCACAATAAGTCTGCAAACAAAACGATGGCTAAATGGTCATTACATGACACCTTTTGACAGAGAAGTATGTCCTGGGTGGGTTTTTTGTTTGGTTTAACATGAATTTGAATTATTTTGCAGTTCTATTTGACGCTCGGAGTTGCTGTTGGTGGTCACACGGACTTTCCGGATGGCAGTCGGAATGAAGCTGAGAATAAATTGAAACCGTGGGTAAACAATGATCCAAAGGCTGCTCTGCATTTCTGGAGGGATCGCCCAAATTGGCTGCCGACATGGAAAGGAGATAATGTTGCTCTGCAAGTGGACTATGTTAAGGTGTATGCTTTGTGAATACTAATAAATGTTGTCAAGTATAGTCAACTGTGGATATATCAACTCTGGGAGAGGCTCAGAAAAAGTACTCAGGTCATGTTTTTTTGAGGTTATGTTTGCAAAAGTGGGCGCCGTGGTGTAGAGGTTAGGTGCGTAGACTCATACGCTCGATGTTCTCGGTTCGATTCCCGAAAAAAGACATCTAGGGGCTCCACCTCTTTCGAGTCACTGACAATGCTCAGACTATAAATGTCTGGAAAAAGCTTCTCAATCTCGCCGTTCGGAGTCGGCAATTAAATGTAGGTCCCCTCCGCTCGTCAGAGGACAATAGCACGCACAACACGAGTGGTTGCTGAGAAGTTAGGCCTACGTCTACCCAGGACTGTAGCTCCGCCATTATGTTTGCAGAAATCATCAAAACTAGCAGTAAATAGCAGTTTAATCTTTAAAAATCGTGAAAAAAATGATAAAACGACACCGCGAGCTAGAGCAGCATCTACAGTGTTGGCCAAAACTAAGGCAAATCGGCTTTGCTTCGTACTGTTTATTAAAATACTGATACTGATCTAGCCAAATCCCCTGGTATCTGACTACACTTGGTTTCGCCAGTGCCTGCCGCGCTGTCAAGCAATTGAGAACTTTCGCCAGTTCTTTTTGATATCCGCCGAGGCTCTAGACAACGGCGGCGTTCCGAACAGAACGGTTTCCGACTTCTGATGGCTGATTTTCAACTTCTACTCGTCGCAATGACATTAAATTCCTTCGAAGTCACCCTGTAAGAGAGTGACAATGTCCTTGATCTTAAGAGCGAACCATAACGGCCTTTCAGAAACTTAAGAGCACTGAAGCAATCAAGCGAATACACAAAAATGATACAATGCGACCATAGAAACCGCTTCGATCAGTTTCGTTAAGTTCGGTCACTTTTGCCCACCTACGCGGGAGCGAAATGAATCGCCCTTTACGTATGGAAATGTCAGTTGACAGCTAAGATCTCCTTAAACTTCCATGAGCAATTATCGGCGCTTTGAAATTGGACGATGCTTCTGTTGACTCTTCGTTTGGTTGTGACATTAGCTTAATTTTTTGTCCGGCCATTATGGTTGGCCCTTTAGGTCCTGATCTGTGCGCCATTAAGTCTTCTGCCTACGCAATTGCCTGATGAAGAGAACTTATGAAATCACTTGTGTAAACGCAGAACGGGATTGTAGTGGTCACATTGCCGTGGTCACTGGTAAGCCTGCTACGTTGTGGTTCACTTATGCTTAGCCGTTTGAGTTTATGTAAAATTCCTTTTAACCATACGATGTCGAAGGTCTTCTCCAAGTCAATCAGGCAGGCACTCGTTCACTGTTCCCTACTCTTGGCCCACTTGATGGCTGATACCAGCTTCGACGTGGCATCACTATCTGTATCCCATACGTTCGCTTAATTCTACGTATCTTTTCCTCTTCCTAAGACAATTTCACCACGACTTCTTGAAATCTGAAAAAATCGGTAGATTTAGCTGGGAAAGTACTCGAACAGACATACAATCTTCACACTCATGTTTTTCGTGCGTTTCTTAAGAGAACCGTCAATTAATTGATGTAAACATATGCAAAACACAACGCGAATATCAACAGAGAAACAACAGACTGAAGAGTCAAGGCATTTAGTCACTCCACGGTGCTCACTGAATACGGTTGTAGTTTTATTGCCCGCAATCTAAACGTGTAGATCGGCTACGAAAAAACGAAGTCTCTAGTCACTAATTTGCGTTTGTTATTCGTTCAAATGCATCTAATTTTCTTTGTGGGGTTGTTTGCTACCGTTTTATCATACACCATTCCGGATGCAACGTTGGAGATCATAAAACCCAAGGGATTCCGTTTATCTATTCCTGGTGAGTTCTGGTAAATGATCGCGACAGCTGATTCCACATGAAGGGGAATAACACTTCATTGTCAGTGACAGTTCAAAACCAGTTTGATAAGTGTGAATCTGTTCTCTGTGTAGTTGATTTCTGGTGTGGAGATTGTGGCCGAAGAATATTTTTGGTGAACCTGTTGTATTGGCATTGCTAGCGGGGAATGTCACTTTTTGTTTTTTAAAATTCTCATTAAAACGAAACGTGTTCATACCTAGATAGTCGGGAAAGTTAAAAAACAACAGAATTCCAACAAATATCACTTGTCACTTCGGCTTTTGAGGTTCAATTCGGGTTTCTCAGGCTGAAAGAGTTTTTATTCTACTCTTAAAACTAACGAGTAAGATGTTGTGGTTTCATTTGGAATATAATTAGCAGCGGTACTGATTAGCCCATGATTTTTTTCAAGAAAAAATAGAAGCGCGTCGGAGTGCTTACAAATACATCAATACTATGTTTCCACCGAACTGAAATCGCGTGGTTTGGATAAACTGTTACTGAAACCTCAATAGGCCGTTCCCATCGAGTTGAAGTGTTTTTAAATGTAAATAGCTGTCAATTCTGAAGTGCCCGGGAAAACAAATAAAATAAAAATAAACGAGTGAAATGTAGAACACTGCAAACAAATTCACTCGATTTGAAAATTCAATTTCGATTTGATTTCACTCGATTTCTGGAACCTGGCTGATTGTAGTGGTTTTAAAATCACTTAAAAACATACAGTACAGTACGGTACAAAGATCATCAATTTTTAGCACACGTGTTGTATAAATATTTAGAAATACAGTCAAAATCGGTTATAACGACGTTCAAGGGACTGGCAAATTTGGTCGTTGTAAACGATTTGATATGCTATTGGATTACAAATAATGGAGCTCAAGCGGGACCTAAGAATTATAACCGATGTCGTTGTAAGCGATTTTGACTGTTTTTCTATTGTCCGATTGGCTCAATTTATATTTGACATCTAAATATAAACTCCAAAATAAACTGAAGTTCACGCTGTAGGCTTGTTCGGTTTAACAACCTCTCACGGACAGATGAAATCAAGGGGATTTAAACTAGATTTCGTCGAAATCATGGGGTTTCGACAACCTCCCACGGGCGAATGAACTGAAGGGGTTTTGAACTAGATTTCACCGAAATCTCAAGATTTCGAACCCCTGAAAATGTATGACGAAACCTCGGGGTGTTGGAGAAATTTGATGAGACCTCTCGATTTCTTTTGGTGGGAACATAGCATTGTTCGAAAATTAGGGAAAAAGTGGAAATAATAATAATAATAACGGCGGCGTTACAATCCGATGTGGACCTGGGCCTAGCTTCTCAACAACCATGCGTGTTGTGCGTACTATTGTTCTCTCACGAGTGGAGGGGACCCACAGCCTAATGCCGACTCCAAACGGCGAGATTGAGAAGCTTTTTCTAGACAGTTCTACTCTTTGAGCATTGTCAGTGATTCGAAAGAGGTGGAGCCGCGAACAATTTTGTTTTGAAAAATTGTTGCTTGTGCTGGGGTTTGAACGTAGGCTGGGAAAGTCAAGTGCTTATGGGTCGACGCACAAAACACACGGCCACGGTGCCCACAAAAAGTGGGAAATACTAAGGAGATATTCAGCTTCTCCTAGAATTACCCCTTGACATTGGTCAAATTTATGACTTTTAATAATAATAATTGCGGCGCTACAGTCTGAGGTGGACCCGGGTCAAGCTTCTCAGGAAATTTTTGACGTTTGATTCACAATTAAGAGAATCTTCAGCTTCACGTATATTTTACAAAACCCATGAATTTACCACCAAAATATCGGAAATTTCGTGGATTAATAGGGACGTTCACATTGTACTTTATGCTTGATGGACTTCTGTCATTCATGACAGAAATTTTGAAGTGTAAATGTGGTTGAAATGAGTGTTCCTGGGCGGACGAGTAAATCCATGGAGGTGAGGGATGCATTTGTCTAGTCAGTTGAGCATCGAAAACGAAACCTTTATAATTTCGGTCTGTCCGTACTTTCATCCGTCTGGCTGTCACTTTTTTGTTTTTAAAGTTATCGGCATGAAATTTTTGAGTTATGTACTTTCGGGATAGAAATCATTTTCATGAAATTTAAAAAGTGGGGCCATTTGGGGGTTTCTCTGGTATACGAGTAGGTGGTGTTGACATGGATTTTGAAATGTTGAATGAAATGATAGGTTTGTGGCCGTAGGTACTGATGCTGGGATGAAGATTAACGTGGACAAATCCGAAGTTGTGGTTATCTGTAGAACGTCTGTCCAATGCACTCTACATGCTAGTGGAGTCTCATTGATGCAGGTGGAGAGGTTTAAGTATCTCGGGGTCTTTTTCACAAGTGAAGAAGAGAAATGCTGTGCTTTTCCGTAGGATTGGCCTAGCTGGATCGTTTTCGAAACAGAACAAACTTCTCGCCCCATTTTCGAAGTTATAAACAATGTTTTAGTCGACTCTACAATGGTAGATCTATAAGCAGTAAGGGCGAGCTTGGAGTAGGTTTTTAACTCAGTATTTGTTCCAACTCTCACCTATGGTCATGAAATTTCGGGTAATGACCGAAGAATAAGATCGCGAATACAAGCTGCCGAGATGACATTTCTTCGTGCTGTTGTGGGAGTTAGGTAGGTAGGCAAGTAAGGTTACTTCCCTTACAGGTGAAGGGTTCACTTAGACCCAGAGGATGCATGGTGATGCCACTGAGCTGGCTTCAAACCGCTACTCTTGAGTTACTTGCGGGAGTTACTCGCCGTGATAGGGTGAGACAGTCGATTTCGCATCGCTCACAAGAAAACAGCCTTTCGCAGACCACAACTTGGTGAATTTTGCGTCGTGACTGATCACAGTCCTGTGTATGGGCCGCTTAAGAACTTCTATTGGCTGGTTCGTGTTAACTCACGATTTTAGGAAGTCGTCTTAATAATTTCCGTACCAGTGCAGCGATTCAGCGATCAGGAACTCAATGTTAAGCGACTGCTTCTTCGAACGGAAAGGACTATTATTCGATGGTTTGGTCACGAATGTCTCCATCATCACGACTTCTGAGGCGTCCTTTGAATGCGATTCTATCAGGTTGGCGACTGCTTGTCAGACTCGGGGCGAGATGGTTGGTCCAATTCCAAAAACTCGCCTGGTTGCGCTTAGGCATAGCTCCTGATGAGTTAGAGTCGATGGCAGAGGATCGAGTCGCCTGGAGATCTCGCGTGTATCCATTGCCCCCGCGATGATGAAATAACGCTTAATATTGCAATTCGTCTTTTGGAGATGAATCTTTCGTATGAGGTTTTGAATTTTTGTCTTGCGGTTGTTTCACTATCTGAAGATTTCATTGAGGTTATCAATAAACAAATGTAGTTCACAATTCAATTTTTTTCTTATTTTTGTGCTTTTTTTGTTATGGCGTTACATTAAAACTTTTATCAGGGAAAGGGGAAACCTACGATTTCCAATAAGACTTGCTTGGAATGAATTAAAGTCAAGGAATTTATTTATGGTAAATTTTTCGAAATAATCAATCAATATTTGGTCCGCCTTATATGTATATGCACGCGGAAAGCGATTAAAGGGAAAGGCGAAACATGAGCTCTACAAGCTGTACCAATACGCGAATGTATGCCGGAATGAAAGATTCCATAGGTTAGACCAGCTCGGTCACTACAAACACAAAAACAATCCATCCTCCTTCCTCCATCCAGGAAGGTTTTTGATTCCCAGATTCTTGGATTCCTGTTTCTGGAGAGAAATGTATATCCACCTCATAATTTACGTCGACTGATTTTTACTTCATTTTTCCCCAAACACCCCGAACTGACTTACAAATCTTGAAATTGAATCACTAACCACCTTATCTTCTCTATTTCAGATGAAGAAGGCATCACAGAAGTTTCGTACAACGTGAAGATTGGCAAACGCATCAGCCTCTACCAGCCCGGAGATTACGCCGCCACAATCATAGACAAAACCAATGGATCCTGGGCGTTTGACAACATCAACGCAAACATTGAAGTTGGAAACATCATTAACTTCTGGATTCATGTTCGCTTCGGCGAGCTGGAGAAGAATTTTCGAGTAGTTCAGTCGATAACCGTGTCTCCTGATGCTCAGGAAACAGCCATCTCCTGTGATGGCTCACCTCAAATTGCCCCTCAATCGTGTCCAGCACAGTGCCAGCCTTCTGCTACAACAGTCGGCGGGAAACCCGCTTGCAAAGGACAGTTGATATTCGAGGATAACTTTGAGAGCATGGACTGGACGAAGTGGGAGAGAGAAGTTCGAATGCCTTTGGTCGTAGACGATGGGGAATTTGTTTCGTTTCAAGACAGAAATGAAAACTGCTACGTTCGCAGTGGACAGTTGCACATTATCCCGACGTTGTTGTCTGACGCAGCGGGCTATGATGAGACAAAGATTTTGTCGGGGAAACTGGACTTGGGGCAGCAGTGAGTGAGATGTGAATCCATGTGCCAGAACAGTTTTGCAAAAGCATTCTTTTCCAGGTGCACAGCAATCGTGGACAGATCACAGGAGTGCGTGAAGCGAGCGAAGTACTACCACACATTGCCACCGGTTGTGTCAGCCAGGATTCGCACCAGGAAATCTTTCAGTTTTCGATATGGTCAGGTGGAGATACGAGCCAAGTTGCCTAAGGGCGATTGGCTTTTTCCCTGTGAGTTGTCCATTCCATTTGTGGGTCTTGAAATAAGACGTTAATGACTTTTGTTTTCAGTGGTCCTCTTGGAACCGCTGGAGAATTTCTATGGTGTGACGGGGTATGCCTCTGGACAGATTAGGATCGCATTTGCCAGGGGAAACGAGATTCTGAAAGACAAATCAGGCAAAGACATCTCCAACAAGTGGTTGTCCAGTGGAGTCGTGATGACCAATGACGAGAAGTCACGGAACACCTACCTGAAGGGTATTCCTGTTGTGATAGACACCAGCAGAGATTTCCATACGTACACCCTAAAGTGGACCGAGAATCAGTTGCAGTTTGCCATTGATGGTGATGAGTTCACAGATCAAGTTCTTGCTGAGAACTTCTCGAGGATTCAGAAACAATTGCATGGCAATACGAATGAAGGTCACAGTATGGCTCCATTTGATCGAGAGGTTTGTATAAACTCGAATGAAACGCGAATGAAACTCTTGCTTTGACGTGCTCTCTTGTGTTCTCAGTTCTATTTGACTCTTGGAGTATCCGCTGGCGGACACTCTGACTTTCCCAATGACAGTCTGAATGGGCTCTCGAGATCACCCAAGCCGTGGAAGAATGGTGACCCGAAGGCACAGTTCTACTTCTGGAAGGATCGCTCCAATTGGTACAGGACCTGGGAAATAGACGATAGACGTGGATTGCACGTTGATTATGTTCGAGTATACGCCTTGTGATGCAATAAAAAGTTTACAATTGAAGCAGTATGTGTCTTCTCCTCCGTTCGTCTTCCTCGCAGACCGGACCATATATCTGACGCAGGATTTTTCTTTCGGAAGCACCAAGAATCAACGCTGCAGTCCTGCTTTCGGCAAGAGTGTCGGGATTGGAGTTTTGTAGAGCAAAATGTTGATTTCCTTTGAATAAGGACTTTGCGTCTAACCAGGCGTCTACCAATCCAACGCCTAAGATGACTGGGCCATGTAGAGCGTATGGACAACTTAGCCCCGACTTTGAACCTGTGGGACAATGCAACAGAGGAAGTCCACGTAAAAGTTGGCGCACACAACTCGAGAGGGACTTCGGCCGGCTTGGTGTGCGAAACTGGAGATAGCTGGCGAGAGGTCGTTCTGGCCCGGATCCACCTCGGACTTTTTTTTTCAGAGGATTTTTGAAACGGTACTGAAGCCTCAGACTCGAAATTGGTCCATTGTACTGCCAGGTAGCAACCTACTCCAGTGCCGTTAATTTGATCCCAACGACAAATGGTGATTCGACCAGATTCGATTTCACGAGGATTCAAACCTGGGACCCTTCTAACTTGGAGCAGGCACTTAACCAACTGCGCCATCCAGTCGTACCTTGTACTTTAGTGGCCTAAGGAGGAGTTTTGACCCCATTTCTTTCGACAAACTGGAGCAGCAGCAGTTGCCAGGGGCGATTTTTGTCAGATCTCCACCCAGATGTCGTTTGTGAAGTTCACGGCTGGCTTGTGTGCGAAACTGGAGACAGCTGGCTGGAGAGGCATGCTTGGTGAGGCCCAGGTCCACCTCGTACTTTAGCGCCCTAAGAAGAAGGAGTTTTGACCCGATTTCGTTCGAAAAACAGAAGCAGCAGCAGTTTCCAGGGTCGATTCTACGTCAGATCTCCACCCAGATGTCGTTTGTGAAGTTCACGGCTACCCTCTTTGACTACGTCAAAATTGTAGCCGTCGGTTTTTAACGTTTTGTGCCATATGATGGTCGATGGATTGATTGATGGTTCGTCCTCTCCTCAATAATCCTAGGGTAGGTAGAAGGGTGCCTTTGCCTTCTCCTCAACACGAAAACAACAACAAATTCCATAGACTCAACGAAAAGAAGAAAAACAATCTTTCCAACTTCCTCCAGACTCTCTTTATTCAGTTTCACTCGGTTTCGAGTTCCGTGAGATAACTGCAATCGATGCCGGATCCCGCAACAGGACCAACCGCACAAACGCCAAGTTCAAAAGAAGTGTTTGCCCAAGAAATTCTCGATGATATCCCTCAGATTCTTTGTACATTTGTCGTAACTGATCGGGAAACACAACGTTTCCAAAAAACGAGAGACGCTCTGCTCCTGCTATCTCCTCTTCAGTATCTGGCATGTCGTCTAGGTTATAATACGTCCGCATTAAATTGAGAACAGCCTTCTCCGCGGAAACACGTTCAGTTCCGACAAGATTTTGAAACAATCGAGCCGCCAGAAACCTCTTCAGGTAGAAAACAATCGACTTTGACTTGTCCTCTGACACATTTCGACTGGCAAGTGCAAATCCCAGAATTGCAGTCAATTGAGCACGTTGTACGTTGATGTTCACTTGTTCGGCGTTTCCAGGCGCTCCACCCTGTGCGACTTGGGGATTCTCAAACAAATAACAATCCGCTTCTGGAATCAAGTAGGCTATGTACAAGCAGTTCTGAATCAAATCATGCAAATGGAGTCGCTGCTCCTTAAGGTCGTGCCGTTGCCAATGGGTGAGTGCACATGGGCCATCCTTGTTCAGCTCCAGTCTCGACCAAACAATCGTCGAAACACTTACATTGACTGCAACAATCGATTGGATTTCAGTGATTTGCTTTTCTGGCAGGTTGGGTGTGACAAAGGACGTCGTCTTCCGCGGCGTCCGCTTCACTGGTGTTTCACCGAGAAGACTGCTGCAGAATTTCTCGACCACTTTCACCGAGAATCCATCCAAATGGAGAATGTCGTCTAGATCGTGAAAGTTTCCATTCTTTTGCTTCCACATTTCGATTTTATTTAGTTTTGCCTTTGAGATGTCATAACTGGAAGAAGAAAATTGGAAATGATTGAGTTTTCTTTTTTGGAGATTGCGTGGACTTGCTGTTTCAGTTCGGAAGTCGGCTTTGAGTTGATTGTGTCGAGGATTCGTTTGGTTTCTTGTTCGTTGAACTTAAAGTACTTCGTCGTCTCTAGGGCGGATGGTGTCGAACAGCAGGTTCTGGAGATGTGATGGATTGTCATTCGCGATGGCAGGAGAGATGCTAATGTGCCGGATAGTCTGAAGAACATCGTGGGAGTGGTTTCCTGTTGAAATGAAGGTGAATTAGGGAAATTTAAGGTAAATGCCGACATATGCTTTCAACCTCAACAAGGGCAATCCGTCAGTTGATTTCTGCACAACCTCAACAAATTTCAAGCACTTGTTCAAAATCTGACAGATGGGAACAGCTGGGCGGGTATAACAGTTTGAAAGTTGTATACTCTACGACATGCTGCTGGGGAACTTCTGTCAACATGTAGAGATGAATGACGTGCAAGAGAAACGATCAAATAGTCCCCTGACTGAGCATGATTCCCCGGAGGAATAAGCTTGATTGAGGGCAAACGTAATAATTAAAGTGTACAAACGTGTGCATTGATTAAAGTCCGAACATCTGGATGATGGGCCCCTCAACATTTTGCTATAAACATGTTGCACTGGTCTTGCAAAATGTCAGCTGTTTTTTGTTGTGACATCCGCTGTCATTGCGCTCTCTCCACTTAGGCACCCATTTTCGGTGAAGCCAGAAAGAAAAAAAAACAACTGCGCTGCGCTGGCTCTCACTACGCGAGTCAACGAGAGTGGGAGACCAAACAAGTCACTTAATAATTCGTCGGTTCGGTTGGTCGTTCAGTTTCTCGCAGCTCCAGGTGGGGTTTAGCTTTAGATCGAGCGGAATCGGTAATTTTCTCCTTCACCGTGCGAGTGTTTACCAAAAATCTTGTTTTTGTTTTCATCTGTAAAAAAAAAAACCATCGAAGTTGTGAAACGAAATTATCGCCTTCAGCAGCGGAGCGTTTAAGAATGTGAATTGAATAGAAGAATACATAAATTAGTGCTCCAGATTGTCCCCTTCCCTGGCCACCACACCCCCTCGCTTCATAATTTCCGATTACACAACGGAGAGCAAGTGAACAACAAAAAAGCAAAAAGCATAAGAAGCAAACAAGAAAAGAAGGAAAATCTTAAAACATGTCCCCCACCTCTACCTCCAGCGGCAGAATTGGATTATGAACTTTCTATTTCTATACCTTTCGCTGGCGAAACACACACACCGTACGCATCGTACTGTGATAATAACATACTACCCTGCCCGCGTGTGGGAGTCACCTCTAATCCGGTGAACGGAGTGCGGTTCGTCTTCATGTGATATGTGAATTTGGTTTATTTTGTTTTTTGTTCTTTATTTTCGGTGAAAACAATCAAATAAATGACATCAACAACCCTCACAACAGCCAGACCAACAGAGGCGACTGCCGAAACACCCGCAACTGTGGCAACAGTCGCAACGACAACAGTAGCTGAGGCTGTTACCAAAATGATGATCCTGGACATGGACATGAACACCAGGTACCAGGAAGAATCGATAGTGAAGTCGAAAGCTCCGGTGTCATTGATTGTCCACGAGAGCAATGGCAAGATAAACACAAGCCTCACCACAGACAGTGACAGTGGATGTGAGCGGGATGAATGCGACACCCTGACCAATTCGAAGAGCCGCAAACGCGGACAATCCGTTTGCCTGCGTGTGCACGGTTTCATCTCGGATCACTGGTATCTGAGCTATCTGGTGCCGCTGGCAATCGTAGCGGCCCTCGTGATAGTCGCTTACCTCATGCGAGACTATGCCCGCCAGCTGCTCTACTGGATTGAGACGCAGAATCCTTGGCTGATTTTCGCGATTTTCATGTGCCTCTTTGTGGTGGTCAGCTTCCCCGTTGTGGTGGGGTACTTTGTGCTGATGATTAGCAGTGGATATCTGTTCGGGTGTGTGAAGGGCTTCCTCACTGTGATATTGGGTGCGAACCTGGGCATCGCCATTGCTCATGTGACCCTAAGGAGTTTAAGGCATCGTCTACCGGTTCACAAGTAAGTATTTGGGGTTTTTTTGCTTAGTGACCACATGTGCCTTATCAGTGCGCGGTTGGATTTCCATTTAATTCTAAAAAAAACAAGACTGTTGTGAAATTTGTTATCAATAGGTTTCGAGTCGAGTGTTTTAATCAACCTCTGAAGTGGGTATCAACTGCTGTTTGCATAAGTCAGCGACAAGCGTTTGCAAATTCTTCGTCGTGAAGTGGAACTGACTGCTCCAAAGCTGTGCATTAAATTGTTTTGATTCCTGTCTTGGGTGGGCAACCGTTGTGTGTGACTTTCTCTGCTTACCAGGCCGAAGCAACGGTTGTTCTTAGTCAAGATTCGACTCGAAAATAATTACGTTCATTCTCATTCGAGTGTGCATTCGTTTAAGTCAGTAGACTGAAAGAAAAAAATGAAAAAAGTCGGAAAAAAGCAAAACAAAATCTTTGCCGTGAACGGAGCTACTCGTGCTCCGTGAGTAGATTGCTTTCATTGTATGGAGATGAATGATTAACTATTTGTGGGTAGTCGATACATAAGTGGGTTTTTCGGCAGGCACCCGTTGATAAGCACAGACTGGGTGAGCGTGCGTAACTCTTCTGTGATTTTAATATCAGCCCCTGGCAAATATGTGCATATCTGACAAGGGAACTTGTACTTTATTGACTTTTCTACTCCAGTTTAGCCATCCACTTGCTTTTTATCTGTTCTTATGTGTGGTGCACATTCTTTCGCATTCCCTTTTGCCATTTGAACACGTTTTTTTCTGCTTCCTTTTATGCACAGTTAAGACACTGTTGTAACTGAAGATTATTTTGTTGTTCGTTAGATATGACTCTCAGCATGATTTAGCCTTTGCGATTTGACTGCACTGACTATTCGTAGGTGAGTCTTTTTAAGGCTCGTCCACGGTGGGATCTTTTCAGAGTACATATAGTCAAATGTATCGCAGCAACTACTGAAGTAACTAGTGTAAATAAGTTTGCACGGATTTTTTTTGTCGAAGGTTTTTAAACGCTCAGACATAGACTCACAAACTGGTCCATTGTATTACCAGGCAGCAACCTACTTTTGATGCTACCTGGCAGTACAATGGACCAGTTTTGAGCCTGAGTGCCAGCAGGCGGTTGTGAGGAGCCAACATCATTAGCTCTCACCTCGTAAGCACCGAATAACTGCCACCTGATTTGAGCAAAGGCGAGACAGATGCAGTGTCTACTCTGCAGTGTCTGCTCTGCAGTGTCTGCTCTGCAGTGTCTGCTCTGCAGTGTCTCCTTTGCAGTGTCTGCTCTGCAGTGTCTGCTCTGCAGTGTCTACTCTGCAGTGTCTCCTTTGCAGTGTCTACTCTGCAGTGTCTGCTCTGCAGTGTCTACTCTGCAGTGTCTCCTTTGCAGTGTCTACTCTGCAGTGTCTGCTCTGCAGTGTCTACTCTGCAGTGTCTTCTCTGCAGTGTCTGCTCTGCAGTGTCTGCTCTGCAGTGTCTTCTCTGCAGTGTCTGCTCTGCAGTGTCTCCTTTGCAGTGTCTACTCTGCAGTGTCTGCTCTGCAGTGTCTACTCTGCAGTGTCTGCTCTGCAGTGTCTACTCTGCAGTGTCTCCTTTGCAGTGTCTGCTCTGCAGTGTCTACTCTGCAGTGTCTCCTTTGCAGTGTCTGCTCTGCAGTGTCTGCTCTGCAGTGTCTGCTCTGCAGTGTCTACTCTGCAGTGTCTCCTTTGCAGTGTCTGCTCTGCAGTGTCTGCTCTGCAGTGTCTACTCTGCAGTGTCTCCTTTGCAATGTCTACTCTGCAGTGTCTACTCTGCAGTGTCTTCTCTGCAGTGTCTCCTTTGCAATGTCTACTCTCCAGTGTCTACTCTGCAGTGTCGTCGTCTTCTCCACAGGCGTTGCAGAGGGTTTCATCGCTTAGGGCAAGCACATTTAGGTATTTGTCGAGGATGTAGTGGCTCGTTAGTACGCCAGTAAGTCGTCTGCAGTCTTTTCTGCCAAGAGATAACAAGAATGCCGCGGATTTCGTGCAGAAGTTAGGGAGCATGCGCTTGGTCTTTCTACATCCTGGAGAGTCATGCCAACTCCGGTTGTACTCTCGAGAGGACCAATCATCGATGGAAGCCCTAACCTAACCAAGAACGCAGCTAGTCCCAGCGCAGGTTCAGGTCCTAAGAGTACTTCCTCTGATCCTTGCTCAACAAGTTCATCGGCGATCTCATTTCCCGTAGCGGCCCGTGGTGGTCTACGCGTATTTAGACTGCCGATCAAATTCGCCGACCACTGCGCGAATACTAAATATATTATCTTCCGGGATGGAGCTGGGCCTTAGCCAACAAATCTCGCCGGCAAGTACGATCTTTTGCCAGCTGTTGCCAATTGCGCACACAGTTGGTTGAGATCCCTCTTCACTTGGGTGCGCCACTTTAACGTGGAGATCCTCTGTTGCTTTGTCCCTCTGGTTCAGAGTTCGGGCCAGAGACTCTTCGGGCCAGAGACTCTTCGGGCCAGAGACTCTTCGGGCCAGAGACTCTTCGGGCCAGAGACTCTTCGGGCCACAGACTCTTCGGGCCAGAGACTCTTCGGGCCAGAGCTAAGTTGTCCATGCGCTCAATGCGTCCTAGCTATTTTAGGCTTTTGATCCTTAAACGGCCGGCTAGACTCATGTCTCTGTACAGCCCATGCAGTTCGTGGTTGAATCTTCATCTCTAAATGTCATCAACGCAAACACGGCCAAAGATTGAACGCAAACAGAACCAAAGTTTGCACGCAAAACTTTTCTCTCGAAAGGACAAAGAGCTTCATCCATTTCGATATTGTCCATGCCTCTGCTCCGTAAATGCGTTATGATGGTCAATGTCTCTTATAAAGTCAGCTTGGTCCTCCGAGAGAGGGGTCTACTAGTCAATTTTCTCTTGAGCCCAAAGAACCCGCGGTTGGCAAGAGTCAGTCTGCATTTGATTTCGGTGCTGATGTTGTTTATACTCCTTACCGCGGACCCGAGGCAGATAGTGGGTAGGTTGAAGGGTGCCCTTGCGACTAGAGTCGCGGCTCATTTAGACCAACAGTTTGGGTCTATTGTGCTCTGGGTATGGGATATAGCCCGTGAGACCTAGATTACCACGGGTGATTAGGAACCACCAATGTTGTTGTATGTATCTTAGGCAGCGCCTCAGCTCTATTTTGTTCAGATCTTCCAGATTGTCGAAGAAGTTACTGCCTACTGCAGTCTTCTTCTCCGTAGAGCTACACAATCGTAGAGCAAGTGGTGGACAGACGACTGGATGGAGCATTGGGTTATGTGCCTGCCCCAAGTGAGAGGGGTCTCGGGTTCAAATCCCAGTGAAATCGAATCTAGTCCAGTCACCATTTGCCATTGGGATCAAATTAACGGCACTGGAGTAGGTTTCTACCTGACAAGTACAATGGACCAGTTCTAGAGTCTGAGTGCTCCAGTGTAGAGTTTCAAAAAACTTTCGAAAAAAAGAAAAGTGGCGGACAGGCTCATTTCCTCCTCGTCCGTCGCTGTGGGGGATACCTAGCCTCCTGGAGCAATGTCCGATGAGGACTCTCACCACCATTCGAATATCGTTGCGACTGATGCTCATCATTGATAATGTTTTATTCTTGTTCAGCATCGGCCATAGGGCTCTCGTCGTTGAAAAATGTCCAGGCATGAGACATTGCTCATTTGCCTTCTTTACGGCTTCGTCCTCTATTTCTTTCTTTAACGACATGCTGACATAAGGTTGTGACAGAGATTTATCCAGTTCTGACCCTGTCTTTGTTAGCATGTCCGCCCTCTCGTTTCCTTGGAGCCGAAGTGGATGAAGCCCATCACAACCTCGAAGTCATTTGTGACTTTCTAGCCAAGTCGACGATGTTGTGCGTTCTTTCTCGATGATAGCATATACTTCGTTTCGCTCTTGTTTATCGCCAGAGCCAATTTAGCCACTTCCGTTTTGCTGCCAACAAAAACCTCGTTGACGGCTCGCTGAGTTCGACCAAACACGTCGATGTCATCCACGCGTGCCAGCATTTCTACGGACTTCTGGAAGATCGTGCCTCTAATGTTGGCCAGTTAGTTTTGCACAATCTTTTCAAGAACGATGTTGAAAAAGTCACATGACTTTTTGTCTAAAGGAATTTTTGACAGTGAAGGTCTCGGTGGGTTCGTTGTTGACCTTGATGGAGCAGCGAGAGTTCTCCATCGTCATCCTGCTCAGTCTGACCAGTTTGGCAGGAATGTTTTTTTTTCCTTCGGAGGATTTTTTTGAAACACTACTGGAGCACTCAGACTCAAAACTGGTTCATTGTACTGCCAGATAGCAACCTACTGGGACCCCTCGAACTTGGGGCAGGCACTTAACCAACTGCGCCATCCCCTCGTTAGGAATGTTAAAACTAGACATAGTTCGTCTCTATGCACCCTGTCATATGCGACCTTGATATCGACGAATAGGCGGAGAGTGTCGACCTGCACTTTTTGGGTCTTTTCTAGGATCTGGCGTAGTGTGAAGATTTGGTCGAGGGTGGACATCCCTGGCCTGAAACCGCACTCATAAAGACCTATCGGATTGAAGGCGAAATGTTTCAGGCGTTCACGCAGAACGGCAGAGAAGATCTTGTGGAAGAAAGCAAAAATGTCGCGTACGATTTTCCAAATAATTGAAAAGGGATGAATTTTCGCCAATTCAACCTATCTCTTTCCAAACTTTTGAAAAATCAAACGATCTCCCTCCGGCACTTCTGCCCTTTTCCACTCATGTCAACGCCGTCTTTGAGGCGAACAGTTATTTTTTCTGTTCACACCCATTCCACGTGCTCCATAGCTCTTGTAAAAACACAAGCTTTCGTTCTTTTTTCTCAATTGCGTCATTTCTGAAGAAAACGACCATGGGATTGTCCAAATTGAACAGTCAAAACATTCGAGAGACAAACCCATTCTTCTGCAACTCACAAAAGGAGTTGATTCAGAAAAAAATAATGTTTTGTCGCTTTGGCATTGAAAACAACCCATTCTACCAGACAGTTACTCATCCAGTCACGGAGGGAAGTCCCTCGTGCCACAAATCGATGTGTTACGCTACATCCCAGGGGGTGTACAATTCGCAAGTCCAATAAATTATGCAAAAATCCATTACGGAAATCATTTGGAACGGCAGCCCCAGCATGTCAACTGACACGCAAGTTATTGGTGGACGTTCAATGCTCAGCGGTCAATACGCGATTTCCTTTCATGCCGAAGTAAATAATTTCAACTTACTTGTCATCTGATGGGTTTCAATTAAGTCCGGTCGCGAGAGGTGAGCTGGTCTACTCCCCCATAGTTGTAGGTCTTCAATTAGTGCTGTGCACTGCATCGGTCTCCCCCTGTGGCGATGGAAAAGCGTCTTCTGTTGTCGTGAATGTTGCACTGTTTCCCCGATTGACCTTGTGAGCTTGTTTCGCATGATTTTCTAGAAAAACTATCGTGTGGCCATAATTGGACATGAGCCGATAAAAACACGTGTGTATGGGCAAGAATGAATGCTGGGAGATGGTGCGAACCGCGAATAGCGATAAAATGCGCGAAAGGGGGTTTATGAGCAATATATACGCAAATTATTGCGATTGATCTTGAAGATGTTCCGAATCAGTTCGTATAACTATCACCAAACCAGCTCATAAAGGGCGTTTCATTAAGCGATTCCTATCTTCAAATTTAAATAAAACAATGTGTGTGCGAGATATTATCGACATTTTTTATTCGTTTGAAAGGCCTATCGATGCCATTTTGTTGGGAAAGTAAGGAGGGATTTACACGAGGATGGCAGTTGATTCAACTATCGGTCATTCTCTTTTGCGGGTCCCTCCATTTTATCTTTCTCACACGAAAAATCCAAATGAAAAAAATCCGAGCAACCGAATTGCTGGTGTAAAACCAGCCTAACATCGTTCAAATGTCCGCCGTGGATTCTCTGAGTGGTGCGCATCCGAAATGTCAAATTTTTACATGACTTCGGTGCATAACTCAAGCAGAATTTGGACGATGGCATGAGTTATGTTGACTTTGAGAGCCGCTGTTTTTTTTTCTGGGGTTTTTGCAACACTTCACTGAGCACTCAGACTGGTCCATTGTACTGCCAAGCAGTAACCTACTCCAGTGCCGTTAATTTGATCCCAACCGCAGATGGTGACTGGAACAGATTCGATATCACTGGGATTCGAATCTGGGACCCCCCTAACTTGAGGCAGGCACTTAACCAACTACGAAATCCAATCGCTGTGGATTGTGGCTTATTCGCATAGACCGGCGACTTCAGAAAACCCTACAGGAAAAAGTCTAACGGGGTCAAATCGCACGATCTCGGTGGTTCACATCACCTCCACGTGAGAAGACCGTGCCCTCGAATCGCTCGAACAAAATTTTCAACGTGGCGTGAGTTGTGTAGCACATAGCACCATCCTGCTGAAACCACATGCCGTTGGTGTCCATAGCATCCATTTCAGGCCAAAAGAAGTTGGTAATCATCTACCTATAGCGCTCGTCGTTGACCGTGATGCCCTGCCCAACTTCGTTTTCCAAGAAATACGGACCGATGACATCGCCAGCCTAAAATACATACCAAAAAGTGATTTTTTCGGGATGCACTGGACGCTCTTGGATCTCATGTGGATTGGTATCGTCCCGAATTCGACGTACCCATTTATCAAGAAATGGCCCTCGTCGTTGAAGATGGTTTTTCGATGAAAATTTGGGTCAGTTTCAAACTGCTCCAGAGCCCATTCAGCGAACACACGTCGTTGTCTATGGTCTGGTCGTTTAACTCCAGCTCATGGGTCAGTTGAATTTTGTACGGGTACAGGCCCAAGTCACGACGCAAAATTCCCCAAGTTGTGGTCTGCGAAAGGCCGAGTTCTTGTGAGCGACGCGAAATCAATTGCCTCGGATTCTCCTGTAGACTCTCACTGACAGCGGCGATGTTTTCGGCAGATCTTGCGTTTCGTCGACGTACAGGTGTTGCCTTATCGTTTACTGAACCAGTGGTCTCAAATTTATCCACTACACTGCAAACAGTCCTCTCGGTAGGACGATTATATCGTAAAATAGGCGAAGCTCGTGGAACGTTTCCCGAACAGAAGACCCATTTTGATACAACAATTTTATCATTTGCACGTGTTGTTGAACGCCATGTCCGTGGGGATGGCTAAAAAAACAATCAAGGACTATGAGTACTAAGGCAAAAAGGGGGATACTAACCATCAATTGGGCATCAAAATAAGTCCTCAAGAACCTAAGTAGAACCGAGACGTGGTTTCTGCCCGTATACCCACATACCTACTTACCTACCTATGTTCGTCCATGGTTTTGGATTTGGCAAAACAGACTGAATAAATAACAACAAATTTGACAGATCTAGCATCAAAAATATGGCTGCTTTCAGATGTCAAAGTTTGGAAATCCCTATTGGAAGACCCTTTATGGGATGGACAGCTGCCGTCCATTTTATGTGCTTTGACAGATTGTAGTAACTTTAGTGCCACAATTATCGCCATACAATCAGCGACTGAATTGAGTGAACAGTCATTAGCCGAATGTTTGTCCTATAAATTAAAATTGACCGGATAAATCCTCGCCAGACAGTGGTACCTCAAATAAAAGTTCTGAAATCATAGTTGAAAACAGGTTATATTTCTCTAACATAACGGTAAACTCTCTAGAAAAAGCTTCTCAATCTCGCCGTTCGGAGTCGACACTAAACTCTAGGTCCCCTCCACTTATGGAAGAACAATAGCACGCACAACACGAGTGGTTGCTGTGGCTTTGTGGCATGGCGCGCCATCCTGCTTGAACCAGAGGTCGTCCAAGTCCATGTCTTCAATTTCAGTAAAAAAACAGTCGGTTAACATGGCTCTGTAACGCCCACCGCTGACCGAAACGTTGTTCCCAGACTCATTTTCGAAGAAAAATGGTCCAATGATGTCACCACTCCACAACCCGCACCAATCTGTCACTCTCTGTGGATGCATTGGCTTCTCGACAATAACGTGCGGGTTTTCCGAGCCTCAGCCTAGGCGTAGCCGTCTAGATGAAAATGAGCCTCGTCAGAAAAGATGATATTTCGCCCATAATCGTTGACCAATTCAAGCCGCTCTAAGGCCCAAACTGCGAAGCGATAGCGAAGCGGATGGTGGCGCGCCTTCAATTGGTGAGTCAATTGGACTTTGTAGGCGAATAATCCGAGATCTTTGAGCAGAATTCTCCTCAGGCTAGTGCGTGAAATGCTGAGCTGTTGAGATCGATGGCGAGTTGATGTTCGTGAGTTGAGTCTCACACTCTCGGCCACAGCAGCGACATTCTCATCTGTGCGCAACGTATGACGAGGGGGACCATGAGTGTTGTTTAGTCTCACGAACTTTTTGCACAAACTTGCGTACAGCAGTCGCTGTGAGTGCTTCTTCTTAGGGCGCCACTGTCCGAGGTGGACCTGGACCTCACTCAACATGCTTCTCCAGCCAGCACGATTTTTCGGCAGCTGTCTGCAGTTTTGCACACCAAGCCGGCCGAGGTCCCCCTCGATTTGTGTGCGCGCCACCCTGTTCGTGGACGTCCTCTGTTGCGTTCTCCCACAGGCTCAGAGTCGAAGAAGTCGGTGGGTGCTTCATTTCGGTCAAAACTTCTTTTCAAAAAACGCAAAGTTTGGGCTACACAGCACTCACTTTTGACATAAGTTTTCAATATTTCCCAAAGTTTCTCAAGCGTAAAGTGAATCGTTTCGCTCCGCGGAGGTATGATACTGACTTTCTGTCAAGATTTCGAGCGGGATCCAGCTGCCAGTGTCAAAATAACCTATGATTTAAAAAAGAACCACAAGATGGCCCACTCTGTACATGTACGCATTCCTCCGAATAGAAAAAAGATCAAATGGGCACGTCAAAACATGGAAATCTCCCCGCTATATAGGTTCCACTATTGTTTTCTGCAATTTCGAAGCAATTTTGAAAGGCCTCGACCCTCAACTTTCACCAGCCCCATAGTTTCCAAACGAGAGCTACGCCCTGACTTATGGGCAAGAACGTAGAAATTTCCACAAATTTATTTTGACAAAAAATTCGAAATCCAGAGAAAAGTTTGTAAACAAATTTAAGTTTGGCATCCACCCGCCGCACTGATTCACAATTCATCTCAGCCAGATGCCAATTTGACGAACAATCTGGCAGACATGTCAGCCATTTGGGACGGTGGCGGCGTTTATGACTCGATTCCATTTCCACTGACAGCCTTGTTTGTTTGTTTTCTCCCCGTCCAATCGGGCGTAATAAATTCAATAAATTGTGTTCGCTTATTTTGCTTATTTTGTTCGTCTCTTTATTTTTAGATTAATCAAGAACGAGACTGGTCGTGCTATACTCCGTGTCATCGCTGGACCGAGAGCGTTTAAGGTCGTTCTGTTTACCCGGCTAACACCGATTCCATTTGGTGTGCAAAATGCAATTTTTGGGGTAAGTTTTTTTTTTGAAACGACGTGAGATGTGTTGGGAGTGTGAATTCTTTGTTCCCAAGCGACAAATGGCGACAAATGCACGTCGCACTGAATGGAGAAGTGTTTACCTATGGAGCACACAAATGTCTGGTTGACTTTAGCTTGTATTTTTAGCCCCACCGCTGTATTTGTTGTTGCAGTGAGTGTCAATTAATTATGATAACAGATGGGATTTGAGACATTAACGAGAACTGGTTTCGGAATTGACCTCAGTTGAGGTCGAGAAGATTGTTGATCGTGTGCACATTTGATTTTAATCGACAACGGGAGTGTGGCAAGTGGAACCATACGTGGCTATCGTGTGGAGCACCTTGCATTCGAACTGAAGCTGATGTCTGATGATGTGTGATGATGGAATTGACAACTGAAACTAGATTTTTTTCAACCTTCAGTGCACAGAGACTGAACAAATATGTGAACTTGAAATCGACGAATAGATCGTGAGTGTCGATCGGGATTTCTTGAGTTTTTTTTTTTCTAGGACCTGGAGTGTGAATCACAATCTTCTCAAGATCGATGTTGAAAAAGTCACATGACAGCACGTCTTAAACCATTTTTGACATTGAAGGTCTCGGTCCTTGATGGAGTAGCAGGAGTTCTGAGCAGACTGAGTTCTCCTGCTCAGTCTCAGTTTGACAGGAATGCCAAAATTAGACATGGCGCTGTATAGCTCGTCTCTATGCACGCTGTCATATGCGGCCTTGAAATCGACGAATGGTGGTGAGTGTCCATCTACATTTCTTGGGATTTTTCCAGAATCTGCCGGAGTTTGATGATTTGGTCGATAGTATACTTCTCCGGCCTAAAACCGCACTGATACGGACCTTTTATATTATTTTTTAATGGTTTCAGGCGCTAACCCAAAACGGCAGAGAAGATCTTATAGGCGACGTTTAGAGACTTCTTCTACAGTCCGAGGTAGTCCCAACTTCCAACATGCCTCTCCAGCCGGAAAAATTTCTCGCCAACTGTCTGCAGTTTTGCACACCAAGCCGGCTGAGGTACTCCTCGCAGAGGAGTCTCTTTTCTTAGATTGCCCACAGCGGCAATTCGGACTAGACGCTGATTGTAGATGATATAAAGGGCATATCAGAGAGCGGTTTCTATCTTTAAACTTAAATAAAACAATGTGTGTGTGAGGTATCATCGAAATTTTTTATTCGTTTAAAAGGCCTATCGATGCCATTATGCATGGAATATAACATCGTTCAAATGTCTACCGTGGCTTCTCTGGTTGGCGCGCATCCGAAATGTTCAATTTTCCATGACCCTAGCGCATACATGTAAATCAGGCTGAATTTGACCGATGGCATGGGTTATGCTGGTTTTGAGGGTCAAAAAACCTCAAAACGAAAAAGTCTAACCGGTTCAAATCGCACGATCTCGGTGGCCTGTTTACATCACTTCCACGCGAGATGACCATGCCCTCGAGTCGCTCGTGCAGAATTTCCAATGTGGCGTGAGCTGAGTGACACGTAGCGTCGTCCTGGTGAAACTACATGTCGTTGGTGTCCATATCATCCAATTCAGGCTAAAAGTCTGATTTGCAGCTTCTCCAGCCGCTTCTCCACCCTTCTGGTACCTTGGTCCGATCCAGTTCGGAACCCTTCACACGTCCTTGTCTGTGTCATTTGTTCGTTTTTCCGTCGGTTTTGTCTATATCAGTTTCCCTTTTGTGCATTGTTTCGTCTTGTCCGATGGTTTTGTGAGGGTTGCTTCCCGAGGGTTTTTACGGTTTTGATTTTGTATGTTTATGATTGTTTGTGTTCATTGTTAGGACCCACGTGTAAGATGGTATGGAAAGGTCAGTCGACAGCATAGCCGTTTCTACTATCGATAAGACAGTCTGATCCGGAGAGTTGCCAGTTAACCGCATACACCGTTCCCGACTGGGTTTTTTTTTATGGTGGTCCACCAGCCAGGCTGATCCTCGGCACGGTTCGGTTGACAACTGGATCCAGCCCACCGAAAGGTGGGAGGGGCGTACAGGTGAGGGGAATTGAAGGAATAGTTGTATCTTAGCTTTATGTTTCCTCATAGGGAAAAAATTCCCAAGAGTCGTTGACCTTTACTAAGCCTTCGCACCACGTCAAGGTGTGAAGCCACGCACGACGGTGATTTGATGCAAATTGATGACTTTTAGTTTTTTAATTTCTCCTGATTACGTTATTTGCCCAATCGACCTTCACTCCGAGTGAAGTTCAAACTTAATCGTGAAACAAAAAATCCAGAAGCACAAAGACCAATCCATTGTTCCATCGATCCACTGTGTCGAGATAGCCGCTATCGCGATTGAAAATCTAAACCTTTTCGTGCCTAGCTTCCCCCAGTAGATCGCTATCACTAACCAGAAGCACCCGATAAGCACCAATTTCACACATCAATTACCCCCACACGCCGGGGCACCTAATTAGCCGAAGTTTGATTGAAATACGACCGGCTTATGGCTGGAAAATGAAACCAATTTCGGCCCATTTCGACAACTCCTGCGATATAATCCGTAATAAACAACAACATAAAACAAACCGCTATCACTGACACGGGATACATAATTAAGCAATTTCTTGAATACTAGGTTCAGCGTGTGTGTGTGTGCAGTCGGTCAGAGCGTCAATCGGGGGGTCCCATTAATAAATTAGAAGCAGTTACAGTTGATTATGGCCGGGGAAACAGACGTTTCTTTACGCCTCCCGCCAATTCTTTGATTGACGGAATGACGACTACGACGATGATGAATGGATGTGATAATGTGTTCTGCATATTTTATAAATTGGTTCTGTGGCGGGGAAATGGATACATAATTCAGTGGCGATAGCGAGGTACTCCATTTAGCATACAATTAGCACGCACTTTTTGTGGGAGTGCGGGAGAACGTTCTTAAAGAAATGGCATGGCAACAGGAGAGGTGGGGCATTCATAAGTGGAGATGTGTTATTTATGCACTCTGTCTCAACTGTTGATTTATACTGTTAAACTAAAGGGTGGGCCATCTAGAGGTGTTTTTTTTCCATCACGGGTTATTTTGACACTGACAGCTGTTTCCCGCTCGAAAGATTGACAGAAATGATACTGACTTTTTACCTCCGCGGAACGAAATGAGTCGCTTTACGCTTGGACAACGTGTAGCCTAAACAGTGCGTTTTTTGAAAAGAAGTTTTGGCCGGAGTGAAGCACCCACCGCGACTGCTGTACGCAAGTTTGTGCAAAAAGTTCGTGAGACTGGTGTGCTAGTGGACAACACTCATGGTCCCCGTAGTCGTACGGTGCGCACAGATGAGAATGTGGCTGCTGTGGCCGAGAGTGTGAGACTCAATTCACGAACATTAACTCGTCATCGATCTCAACAGCTCAGCATTTCACGCTCTAGCCTGAGGAGAATTCTGCACAAAGATCTCAGATTATTCGTTTACAAGGTCCAATTGACTCAGCAATTGAAGGCGCGCGACCATCCGCTTCGCAGTTTGGGCCTTAGACCAGCTGGAACTGGACAACGATTTTGGGCGAAAAATCATCTTTTTTGACGAGGCGCCTTTTCATCTCGGCGTCTACGTTAATAAACAAAATTGACGCATCTTTTTGTTCTTCTTTATAGAGCGCTACAGTCCGGAGTAGACCAGGGCCTCACACAATATGTATCTCCAGTCAGCTGTCTCAGCCTGCCGAGGTCCCTCTCGACTTGTATGCGCCACCTTGTACGTGGACATCCTCTGTTGCGTTGTCCCACAGGCTCAGAGCCGCATCTTGGACTCGGAAAACCCACACGTTATTGTCGAGAAGCCAAAGCATCCACAGAGAGTGACAATTTGGTGCGGATTGGGGAGGGTGGCATCATTGGACCATTTTCCTTCGAAACGGTCAACGGTGGGCGTTACATAGCCATGCTAACCGACTGTTTTTTACTGAAATTGAAGACAAGGACTTGGACGACCTGTGGTTCATGCAGGAAGGCGCGCCATGCCACACAGCCTCAGCAACTACTCGTATCGTGCGTGCTATTGTTCTCCCACGCGTTGAGGGGACCTTTAGTTTAATGCCGACTCCGAACGGCGACATTGAGAAGCTTTTTCTCGACGATTCTGCTCTTCAAACATTGTCAGTGACTCGGAAGAGGTGGAGTCGTGAAAATATCAAGGGTCGTCTTTCGGGAATCGAACCCGAACGGGATATACATGAGGATGTCATTTGCTCCAACTACCGGTCATTCTCTTTTGCGGTCACCTCCATTTTTCCAATTTTTTCTGTTTCGATCTAAGTCTTCCACACGAAAATGGAAGTGCAAATAATTCGGTCAAGCGAATTGCTAGTGTAAAACCCGCCTTACCCACCACGCCACTTGCAAACAATCATTCAAACCTCACTCCAAGCGTCAAACAAATGTGAGCGGAGGTTAAAAGTATCTCTTGGAGAACTTTGAACTGCTCCAGACATCATTAATTGCAATTTTCAAAATTTATTTTTCCGCACTTGATTCGAATTTATCAGTCAACCTCATGCCATTGCCTTGGCAAGTTTTCGCGTGACAATACAAATGAAAGAAGAACGAATCAAACAAAGAAATACTCTCACTTGACTCCCGGGTTCAATTGAGTGGTGCACAGTCAATCGTGGAGCCCCATACGAACTCCATAAATGGCATATGTTGTGGAAAAGTTGGTTTATGAACCCTTCCTGCTCACCCTTCATCGTCTTCCTCTCCTCGCGAACATCGCCGTCACAAGCCGGCAATGAGTTTCGCCATCCGTCAGAGAATAAAAGTCGAATTATACATTCACGTCATGCGAATGTTTTTGTATTCCAGAGATTGCCTCGTACAGATACTAGCGTGGCGTGGCGTGGCGGGCCCACAGCAACGAGCAGCGCTTTTTGACCCATAAAATGAAATCAGAATCAATATAAAGTCCCCTCATGTGGTTAGATGCTATGTCGCACAGTGAACGAGACGAATGAGGCCATGTGTCGTTTGGGGGCTCCCCCTCTTTGGGTGCTGGGGTGTCATTAGTTTAGATTACACTGTTTATTCGTGTTTGTGACTGTTTCTCTCTTCCAGGTCAGCTCAATCAACTCACGCACTTACCACACTGCAACGTTTCTGGGGCTGTTGCCTGCTCAGACGATTAACGTTTATTTGGGATCAACGCTGAGATCGATGCACGAAGTGCTGAACAATCACGGGACTGCTGTGACGGGGTACATTAGTTTTGCCGTTGAGGTGAGTACAACATTCGAAAATTGTCAAGTTTAGACATAAACCGGAGGATGTGAGAGAAGCGCCGACAAATATGCAATGAATTTATGCCATATTGGGTCTGTTCGAGTAATTTCCTAGATAAACCTTGAAATTTCTTGCATTTTAACACGTTGAGTGCCGCCATAAAACCCGAAAAGCTGTCCTCACAGGCCACGGATTTTTTATTGACACTTCGAATACACTCTGGTCTCACGCGGCACAGCAAGCCCAAATGCGTGTGAGACCAAAGTGGTCTCATGTGGAAGTCAACGTGTTAAGGAGTGCTGTAGAAAATTCCAAGGTACTCAAGGTTTCTTAACATCATGAACTGCCTTGATTAGCAAACAACAATTTTCCATAGTTATCATGCACAATCTGACGATTTTTTCAAGGTTGTCAAAATTAGACGATTCGGGCATTTTTTCGACATGAACGCCATTGTACAAGAAGGGCCAACTACAAGCTTCTTTTTAAAAAAAATTTAAAATTAACAAATTTTAATTTTTTTCATTTATTATGGCTTCATTAGTAAGAACAAACATTCCCATTAATTATGAAATACAATGTCGTTCAAGTGGCTGCCTCGGCTGGCTTCGCAGTCCCGCATACTGTCACCCCAATTTGCCAAGACCTCGATAATGGTTTCGGGTTGTAGCTCACGGATTGTTTGGCTTACATTGGCCTTAAGTGCTTGAATCGCTTCCGGATTGTTGGCATAACATCGCTCCTGCACGGTTCCCCACAAAAAAAGAGTCCAAAGGGGTCTAATCGCAGCTCCGAGGCGGTCAATTAATATCGCCAAGACAGCTGATAACACGATCTGGGAATTTGGTGCGCACAAGATCGATTGTGGCATGGGCTGTGTGGCATGGTCGTCTGAACCAGAGGTCGTCCAAATCCATGTCTTCAATTTCAGGTGAAAAAAAAGTCGGTTAACATGGCTCTGTAACGCCCACCGTTGACCGAAACGTTGTTCCCAGCCTCATTTTCGAAGAAAAATGGTCCAGTGATGCCACCACTCCACAATCCGCACCTAACTGTCGCTCTCTGTGGATGCATTGGCTTCTCGGCCCAAACTTCGAAGCGGACGGTCGCGCGCCTTCAATTGCTGAGTCAATTGGACCTTGTAAGCGAAAAATCCGAGATCTTTGTGCAGAATTCTCCTCAGGCTAGACCGTGAAATGCTGAGCTGTTGAGATCGATGGCGAGTTGATGGCGAGTCTCACACTCTCGGCCACAGCAGCCACATTCTCATCTGTGCTCACCGTAAGACGACGGGGACTATTTGTGTGGACCAGTCTCACGAACTTTTTGCACAAACTTGCATACAGCAGTTGCGGTGGGTGCTTCTTCGTCTTCTTCTTCTTAGGGCGCTACAGTCCAAAGTGGACCTGGGCCTCACTCAACATGCCTCTTCAGCCAGCACGATCTTTCGCCAGCTGTCTCCAGTTTCGCACGCCAAGCCGGCCGAGGTCCCCCTCGACTTGCGTGCGCCACCTTGTTCGTGGACGTCCTCTGTTGCGCTGTCCTACAGGCTCACAGTCGAAGAAGTCGGGGGGTGCTTCATTTCGGCCAAAACTTATTTTCAAAAAACGCACTGTTTGGGCCACACAGCACTGACTTTGGAAACAAGTTTACAATATTTCCCAACGTTGTCCAAGCGTAAAGCGACTCACTTCGTTCCGCGGTATGATACTGACTTTCTGTCAGGATTTCGAGCGGGAAACAGCTGTCAGTATCAAAAATAACCTATGATTTAAAAAAGAACCACTAGATGGCCCACCACGTATTTTCGGTGATCCAACCGATCTCATCTTTCGGCCTTCTTCGGCTCATGTAATCATTGTCAAAGAGCACAGCAAATTCGAAAGAAGAACAGCCTCAGGCCAAAGAACTACAAACTCATCCATTAGCGCCTTTCGATCGCATCCTTTTATGTGCAACAGTGTTGGACAACCGTGAAGAGTTTAGTAAACGACGAACATGCTCGCCGAATTTGCTCGTGCTGGCCGCTTTTTCGTCGTGTATGGTCTGATTCGCGAGCCGCTCGCTGTTGGCGAAAAATTTAGATTTTGGCGTGTACGTTGGGTTTGATGTTCGCCGTGTAGGGCCACGTTCGCGAGCAAACCTCATTTTTGCTGTAAACGTCGCCGAGTGCATATCGCGGATTAAGCACAATATCAACAGTCAGCCACGATTTTATCGAGGTATTCACCACTTGCGCTTCTTCTATGACACATAGTTTGAAGAAACAACATGAAATTAATGCTCGCCAAATGTGTTCGCCGTGTAGGGGATAACGCAAACTAGCAAGTTTGGCAAGCATGTTCGTCGTTTAGGGCTACCTTAACTTTTTACTTACCGCTGACTGCAACTCTTTAAATTTAGAAAAGGCACAACATTTTCTTGTTTGAATTTGAAATGCCACTTAAATAATTTCTTCTCTAATTTCTACAACTTTCTTTCCCTTTCAGGTACTGGTTGGTGTTGGTCTCATGATCTGGGTGGTGCAGAAGGCCCGCAAGGAGCTCTCCCAGACGCTCCTCTCCGAATACTCGGGCAGTGAAAGCAAACTTACTGACATTCAAGTGTAGTTTAGTGTATATTTTGTAAATCAAATCTGTAAGATATTATTTTCTTACCGCTACGTTACAAAAGTATATGTATCTAAGTCAAAGCATTTTCTTTTTTACTCTCACTTTCTTTTGTATAAATTTTACCTTAACGCAAATATTTTTCGTTTAAGAAGAATATTTTTTATTAAAAAAGAACAAAAATGTTCAAGTGTACGCAAGACATATAAGTTTAGGCGCATGATTTTCAATGACAACTGTGAATAAATGTTCGTCTAGTTTACTGATTTACACTCCTAATTTATTGATTAATATCTCATTTTATTGTACATTTATATATACAAACCAAGCGCAAAATAAAAAAATATTTTCTTTGTAAAGGTAAACATATTTACACGCGTGTGCGTGTAAGCGAAACGTCCAGAGAATTTGCTCACTACCGAGAACCTAATTCTAAGTTGCCCTAAAGCTATGTGTGCCTCAAGATAATACAACTAAATAAGGATCTAAGATACATTTAACGATAAATCTTGAAAACATTTATATTATTTATATTGTAATCGTCATTTAACGGTAAAGAATGATGAATAAACCAAATAAAAGAATATACGTGGTAAATTGTTTGTTTTTTTTGTTTCCAGCACACTCCATGTATCTGGAAAAATCGTACTTACTTTTTAATCCTTGCAGGGTCTGAGCCTAAGCAATTGCCGCCTTCCATCGCTGACGGACTTGCTTTGCATCCGCGATCACAAGTTCTCTCGCATCCGCGATCACTTGTTCTTTATACTGGATCTTCCTCTCCTTTTCGAACCAGAATACTCGCACTCGAAGACTCTCATGGCTGAAGCATTGGTGTTCAATCGCTCGATGAGGCCGAGACAGTTTAATAATAATAATGGCGTCGCTACAGTCCGAGTTGGATCTGGGTCTAGCTTCTACAGCAAACACTCGTGTTGTCCGTGCTATAGTAGAGGGGACCTATAGTTTTTAATGCCGACCCAGAACGGCAAGATTGAGAAGCTTTTGTAGACAGTTATACTTTGAGCATCGTCAGTGACTCGAAAGAGGCAGCACCATGAAAATTTTTTTTTTTTTTTAATTCGAACCTTGACTTGAAGGTCTAGTGCGCATGGGTAGACGCATAAACCCGCACAACCACGACGCCAGTTTTTAGGCGACGGATTTTTGCCTTCCAGACTATGTCCACATCTTTGTATAGCTCATCGGGTTCGCGGTTGTGTGTCTCCTCCATTCGCCCTCTTCGCAGATAGGCCCAAATATCCGACGTAGAATTTTTCTTCAAATCAGCTCTGCAGTCCATCTCTCGACTTGATATAGCAAGACTTGCAAGATTAAGGTTTTGTCGAAAAGGATTTTGGTCCTTCGAGCCAAGTTGTTTGGACAAACCGAAGTAGCAGCGGTTGCCAAGAGAGATTCTGTGTCGGACCTTCACCGAGATGTCGTTGTAGAGTTCAAGATTTCCCCGAGGTTGATAAACTCCTGTCTCACAATTGTAGCAGTCGATTGTGACGTTTTGTCCCAGATGATGGGCGATAGATCGATTTTTGCTCGACAGCATATACTTCGTTCTTTCCTTAATAACCTTGGGGTAGGTAAAATGGTGCCCTTGCGACTAATATTGCGGCTCACTTAGACCAACAATTTGGGTGCATTGTGCCAGCCTAAGACTAAGTTGTTTTGCCTCTTATTCTTCAATCGCTTATTCTTCAAACGCGCGACAGTATCTTTGTTATCGGCGTTACCCAGCAGTTGGACTGATTTGTAGAAGACAGTTCCTTCTTCTTCTTCTTAGGGCGCTACAGTCCGAGGTGGACCTGGGCCTCACTCAACATGCCTCTCCAGCCAGCACGATCTTTCGCCAGCTGTCTCCAGTTTCGCACATCAAGCCGGCCGAGGTCCCCCTCGACTTGTGTTGTCCCACAGGCTTAGAGTGGAAGACTTTTCGGGCCGCAGTTAAGTTGTCCATACGCTCTACATGGCCTAGCCACCTTAGGCGTTGGATCCGTAGACGCCTGGCCAGACTCATGTCGCTGTACAGTCCATAGAGAACGTGGTTGCCATCAACGCAAACAGGACTAAAGATCGCGCGCAAAACTTTTCTCTCGAAAAGACCAAGACACTGTTCATCCGCTTGGGACATTGTCCATGCCTCTGCGCCGTAAAGCAGGACTGGGATGATCAAGGTCTTGTATAGAGTCAGCTTGGTTTTCCGAGAGAGGGCTCTACTACTCAATTGCCTTTTGAGCCCAAAAAAACAGCGGTTGGCAAGAGTTATTCCTCGTTTGACATTGGTACTGATGTTGTTGTCCCCATTTACTGCAAAAGCCAAGGTAGACAAAGTCCTTAACTACCTCAAAGTCATAGCTGCCTATGGTGACGTTCTGACTAAGTCTACGATGTTGTACGTCCTTTCTCGATAACAGCATATACTTGGTTTTGCCTCGTTTACCGCCAGACCCATTTTAGCCGCTTCCGTTTCAATGCCAGCAAACGGTTCGCTGTGTTCGCTCAATCACGCCAATGCCATCCGCGTAAGCTATCAGTTGACCGGACTTTTGGAAGATCGTGCCTCTTGTGCTGGCCAGTGAGTTTTGCACGATCTTCTCAAGAACGATGTTAAAGAAATCACATGACTGCGTGTCGCCTTGTCTAAAACTTTTTTTTGACATTGAAGGTCTCGGTGAGTTCGTTACCGACCTTGATGGAGCAGCGAGAGTTCTCCATCGTCATCCTGCTCAGTCTGACGAGTTTAGCAGGAATATCAAAACTAGACATGGCGCTGTATAGCTCGCCTCTATACACGCTGTCATATGCGGCCTTGAAATCGACAAATAGATGGTGTGTGTCGATCTGCATTTCTTGGGTCTTTTCCAGGATCTGCCGCAGTGTGAAGATTTGATCGATGGTGGCCTTCCCGGGCCTGAGACCACACTGATAAGGACAAATGGTTCACAAATGGTTTCAGGCGTTCACACAAAAAGGCAGAGAAGATCTTATAGGCGATGTTAAGGAAACTTATACCTCGATAGTTGGCGAAATTAAAGGGGTCTCCTTTCTCCTTCTACGCCATCTCTTCTGCGTAAGCATGATCTACAAAGGACTTTCCGGACGGCTCCTCGTTTCGCTCATGCGAGCTAGGTGTCCTGCCCACCGGAGTCTATATCAGCTTCGAGGTAGATCGTACACAGTTCGTGATTGTAGCGTTTGCGGAATCTTTCTTTCTTTTTTTTTTGTCTTTCCTCACTTACGGGGCCAACAATTCTCCGTAAAACTTTTCTCTCGAACGCGACTAGGAGATCGGAGAGTGTCTTTTCGGATACATATGTGAGTACTGGGAGGACCATTTTCCTGTACAGCAGCAGCTTAGAGGTTGTGGTTAGATCTCTGGATTTGACAGACTGTAGTAGGCTCTGTTGGAATTGAGCAGCCGCTTGGTTATTTCCTCTTCCATATAATAAGCGGCTGCTACTGTTGACCCAAGGTAGCTGAAGGATTGCACGACTTCAAATTCATGCTTCGCTACTCTGATCGTTTAACCAACTGCTCTCGTATGCGGCTTTAAAATCGATGAAGCGGTGGTGTGTATCGATTTGAAACTCGCTGGTCTTTTCCAAGATTTGGCGGAGTGTGAAAATGTGGTCTATAGTGGCTTTCGCTCACTGACATATGCTGAAATTCACCCTTTCTATAGCAAAGAAAAAAACAACCAAACCTTCAAATTTTGACGGCTGCTTTCGACTACAAATGATAAGTAAAAAATAAGAAGTTGCTGCAGTAGAACTTGAACATGTCCAGGAATTCCTATACAAATTTATATAATTACCGTTAAGTAGTAAAAAATTCTACACATTCAATTAACCGGTTTATTTTAATTTTAACATTCAGTGATACTCATGCCGATTCGATCGTTTTTGAATCATTCAAATTCAATTTGGACAGGCTGCACCCACTAGCACATGGGATTTTGTTCCAAACTACTTGAACCCGCTGATAGATGGAGGTTAGTGCTAAGAGTAGTGTCTTTTGTTTGAATCATTGAGGTACTCCTTATGCTTCACGTTCTCACATTCCGATGCCAGCAGCGGCGTTTCTTGTTCTGATGGTCTGATAGGACTGTATCCAAGACGTAGATAGCGAAATCGACATCAGCGTGGGTGACACAGAGTGGTGGTTTCATTCTTAAGACCTGGAAATGGAAGATCGAAGAATAAATGAATTACGCTTGTTAGTTGAAGTAGGGGATTCGGGAGCACTAAAACGTGTCATGCATTGTGCTTGGGAATGAAATTAGTACAAGGGAATGGAGGGAAATATTTTAGGGAATAATCAGTTACAGTGGGCTCCCTCTAAGTCGAACTTAGTCTAATTCGAACTTCCGCCTAACTCGCCTTTCGCCATATTTATTTTGGCATTCCCCTCAGTTTTTCTTGCAGAAAGCCATTCTCTAAGTCAAACTCCGTCTAACTCGAACTAATTTTGATATCCCGTGAAAGTTCGACTTAGAGGGAGGTGACTGTATTCGTATTTTATTAATTTTTTAGACATCCGGATTATATTTATTGCCCTGAGACAGCTGTCGAGAGATCGTGCCGGCTGGAGAAGCACGTTGGGTAAGGCCGAGGTCCAACTCGGACTGTGGCGCCCTAAGAAGAATAAGAAGAGCGTTTTTGACGAAAAATAACTTTGCTTACAACCAGATCAACAAAATCATTATCAAAAAGTAATGTAACCAACAACTCATGTGGTTGCTCCGTGATGCAGTAAAATCCACTGCAGTTTTCTGCTGCAAAACAATCGTAACAAATGTGTACCAACAACTCATGTGGTTGCTGCGTGATGCAGTAAAATCCACTGCAGTTTTCTGCTGCAAAGAAATCGTAACAACTGTACCAAGCTAGGGACTTGAAGACTTGGTTGAAAATATAGACAATTTTTTATGAAAAAGGCCTGTCTTAAATAACCTTGATTACAACCACGTGGACAAAAAATCTAGTACATTCTTGTCTCAATTCTCACCCAAAATCTGATCAGGGGTTTGAATGTTTTTCAAACAAAGGAAAATGCTCTACCAAATCTGGCCGGTCTCCGTTTAAAACAAAATTCCATTTTCGAAAACTATTTCATTCTTGAGTTTGAATACAAAAAAAAAATGCAATTAATTCTGTTCACAAAAAAGTCTTTATTCAAACTTAACTTAAACGAGGAAACTCACAGTCTCTAAGCCTCCCCCAGGACAAACACCAACAAAAAAATCTTTAAATGCACAGGAATGAGGTAGAATTAGCATGGTTTCTGGCCAGAATTAGCTTAAGGAACATCTCTGAATTGACTAGAAACTCAAGACCAACGAAAAACCCTTCAGTTAAGTACATTTTTCGTACAGAAACTCGACAGGGCCCTATCCAAGACGTCCGCAGCGAAGCTAACATCTGCTTTGGTTACACACATGGGCGGTTTGACGCGGAACACCTGGAAATTTGGTTAGTAACTGGATGGAATGGATTCAAGGAGCACAACAAATTCATTCACACTCACATTTCCCGAGATACCACCGCGTCCAAAGAGAACTCCCATATCCTTGCAGCTCTCCCAGATCTCCAGCACGTGTGGAGTGCTGAGTGGAGTCTTGGTAACGCGATCCGATACGAATTCGATGCCAATCATGAGACCCTTGCCTCTGACGTCTCCGATGATGTCGTAGCGCTGTTTGAGCTCTTCGATGGCCTTCAGGAAGTATGTGCCCACCTCGAGGGAGTTCTGTTGGAGCTTCTCCTCTTCGATGACGTCGAGTACGGCCAACCCCACGGAGCTGGCGAGTGGGTTGCCGCCGTACGTGTTGAAGTGCAATGCCAGGCTGAGACATTCGGCGATCTTTGGTGTGGTCACCACAGCAGCCAAAGGAAAACCATTTCCGATACCTGGAAGGGGACATCTAAGAGGACAGTCTAAAATAGTTGCCATGCTTACCCTTCGCCATCGTTACAATATCGGGTACAATGCCGTGACTCTCGAATCCCCAGAAATGTTGACCCGTCCGACCGAACCCGGTCTGGACCTCGTCAGAGACGAATACTCCTCCATTCGCACGAACCAATTCCGCGGCTTTCTTGATGTAGCCCTTTGGGAACTGAACCGTTCCCCCAACGCCTTGAATCGACTCAGCAAACATGGCGGCGACCTTGCCTCGAGGCAGCGAAAACTTGAAAATCTGCTCCAGCTCCTTGTAGTACTCCGCTCCGGCCTTGCAGCCTGTTTCCGCGTTGCAATCGCATTTGCGATCGGTTTGGCAGGGTGAGTCTCGACATGTAGACCCGCCCCAGATGCCGAGGTACGGATCGGGGTTCATGACATGATGGATTCCATTGTTGACCCCGGGAAGTGGGAATCTCCACGTCGAGTGGGCGGTCAGGCCCATCACGTACGGGGACATCCCATGGTAGCTGTTCCGGAATGTGAGTATGTCCGTGTTGCCGGTGTGCAGACGAGCCAGGAGCATCGCCAGATCATTGGCTTCTGAACCGGAATTCACAAAATAGACTTTCTTTAGGTCGCCTGGGAATTTGTCCGTCAGCCGTTTGGCATACTCGTGGATCTTTGGGTGCATGTAGATGTTGGTTGTGTGCCACAAGGTCTTTGCCTGGTCCTCTAGAGCTTTGGTCACTTTGCTGTGGGAAGAGAATGCATGTAGTTCTTGCGAATGGTCTCGAGGAGATTCTACTCACGGATGACAGTGTCCCACGGATACAGTCACAATGCCTCCGAACATGTCGAGGTACCTCTTGCCGTCGTGATCGAACAGCCACTGCATGTGACCGCTGTGAATGAGCAGGGGTTTCCTGTAGTAGGACACCACATTTGGGGTGAGATGGGTTTTGCGAAGTTCGGTGATCTGGTCGTAGCTTGGCCCTTGATAGGCTGGTGGAACGAACGAACAGTCTGGCATTTCGTATGAAACAGCCGACTGGACTGTCGGATGTAGACTGGAAAGGGTCCGCAAGACGTTGTGGACCGTCAATGGAGCTGGAATTTTAAAATAAATATGTGGAGTGGAATATATTCATGTACGAGTATGTTCAAAAAGTACTGAGTGACGATAAATCATGGAAATCGATCGCTTAGGGAATCCCCAAGCAATTAAAGCGGCCGAGTTCTTGTGAGCAACGCGAAATCGACTGCCTCACCCATCTCGGCAGCTTTTATTCGAGATCTTATTCTTTCGATCATTGCCCTAATTTCATGGTGACGACTGGATGGGGCAGTTGGTTAAGTGCCTGTCCCAAGTTAGAGGGGTCCCAGGTTCGAATCCCAGTGAAATCGAATCTGGTCCAGTCACCATTTGCCGTTGAAATCAAATTAACGGCGCTATCACTGGAAAGGTCGATCAGTGGTAGTGGTCTGACTGTGGCTATTACAATGGACCAGGATGGTCTAAGCGTGCTGGTGAATTCACTAGCAGCCTCCTAACCAAACCTAACCTAAGCAATTAGCGAGTGCGAAGATATGCATTTTTGAGGTTAATTTGAATAATTAATCACTATCACTACAAATCTCCGCGTTTAATCCGTTAGAGTGCAATGCGCTCTTGTGCGTCGTAAAAACTCACAAGTCCCGTGACTAGTTCTATTTATGTTCAACGCATTCCCCAAGTCGCCATTCAATTGAATCTACCTACATATCTCGTGCATACAGTGGTGTGCAAAATTATACGTGCGAAGCTTCTTTTTTTTTTTTTTTACAAAATATCAATTTTTTTGCTGGAAATTTGCAAAGAAGAGCTGTGAATAATTTGCGCAATGCAGTCCCAAGATCGGGCTGGCTGGAGAGGCATGTTGAGTGAAGCCCAGGTCCACCTCGGACTGTAGCGCCCTAAGAAGAAGAAGAAGAAGTCCCAAAAATGTCTTATTTGTTCGTTATGTTTATAAAAAAAAACAACCGTTACTTTGGTTTTCCGCTCCCGTCATAAAGTTCTCATGGGATATTTAAAGGGCCAACCATAATGGCCGGGCAAAAAATTAAGCCATGTCATAACCAAACGTAAAGTAACAAGAAGCATCGTCAAATTCAAGGGGCCCATAATTGCTTATAGAAACTTAAGGAGAATTCAGCTGTCAACTGACATTTGCATACGTAAAAAGCGATTCATTTCGCTCTTGCGTAAGTAGGCAAAATTGAACGAACTTAACGAAACTGAGCAAAGCGGACCTGTTCCTCTTCTCTCATGCGAAAATGGAATGGAAACAGTTCAATTCTCCAAAAACATGGCAAGCAATGCCTTAAACTGGCTCAAAACCGAAGAAGCGCGTTGCAGGTTCGTAAAACGTCATTGAAAGCCGATCACCAAATTGTGACGCTTGCTAAAAAGGAGCCATTTGCCACATCGACCTAAATAATAGAAGACCTGAGTCTGGGTGCAAACACGTCAACAATAAGAAGGAGGCTTATTAACCACGAACTTTTTAACAGAAACTCACGAAAATGTCCATTTCTTACCTCTCAGTCACATCCACCTAATCTAACCTAACTTTTCGACATCGTTAAAGTCGAAAGCTCTTTGCCAAAGACCACACAAATTAGACAGCTGCAAAATGGCGAAATGTCTTATAGCCTGATGACTCATAGTTCAGTCCATTGGGTGCAGACAGTTGCAATCAATTTGTGCGAAGTCCACGGAGAAAAGATTCCCTGTTTGTGTTCTCCAATTTATTCGGATTTTTTTATAACGCATCAATTATTTTGCACACCACTGTATGCACATTTGTGCACGCCAATAGTGCAGAAAAATACAAGCTCTATTTGCTCCCATGAATAATTGATACGTTTTGCATACTTCTGTGCAACGAGTTTCCGTTGCATTCGTAATTAAAAACAATTTACCCCGCTGCTGGTCCAAGGGCGCAAGACGGGTTTCAATTGATTTCGCCTGAGAGTGTACACAAACAGCAGTGGACTACGGAAAGAAACACCTACACAAGCTTAACCGGCTGGTTGTGAACGCAATTGCGACTCGGAATATGCAAATCGAGTTTACTGCGTAACACGAACAACAACTTGGGTTCAGCTAACAGGCTAGAATAGTTTATTTTTGAACAGACTACTTAATAGGCAACGTATACAGCCTTGGCCAAATGTATTAGGGACCCTTTAAGATTCGTTATATCTTAAAAAAAGCAAAAATATTAATGAGATGAGAGAAAACAGATGAAATCGTTTAGAACCTTAGATAGTGTCGCCATAAATTTCAAACAAATTACTTCCGATAAGTGATTTGGCAGCAAAGACAAAAAGATAAGGGCGCCTAATACATTTGGCCAAGGCTGTAGGTCTTCAAACAGCTACTCGAAAAAAAGGTGCAGGAAACGGGAAAATCAAACAATTTTTTTCTCCGCCTCTTGGCGGGTATGTTAGACACTAAATCAGTTTCAGAAGTAGTGGATTATTCCGTCCAAAACTGGGACAGAGATCAGAATGCAATCTCACGTGCGTTGAAGCATGCACAATATCGGAACGTGATTAAAAAACTGTTGGTCGATTTGAATCAAAAGTTCTGCAAGAGATTTGAGGTTCAGATTGCTTAAGTCGCAACTGGAGAAGTTTGTGTTAGTGAAATGAGTCTAGATCGAGGACATGAAGCATTTTTCTAATAAAAGACTGATCAATTGAAATTTAAGTCCCAACTTTTATTGTATTCAAGCAGATTCAACTCTGCATCATAATTCCTTCAGCCTCTTCTCGCCTTCCTCAGATTAGCTCCTGTTTGTTTACAAAACTTATCAGGTACCAAACAAATGATGACGCTCTTCAAAATACAATCTCTCAAATTGCATATGACACGCTTTGAACTTATAAACTCAGGCGATAAGGGGTATTTAAAAATAAACTCATAATCCTACAAACATCACGCTAATGAATCTCAGCGATAATGATGTGTATTTTTGCAAATTGGCCTTGGCTTTGCTAATAGACCAACCGTAGGCGGTATTTGTTCTTTTGTGTCCGCAAGGCCATCTACGTCATTCGCTACATCTCATTTCATTAAATTCATACTTCGCAGTGAGACTATGTCGTTGGCCTTTCTTCAAAACCCGAGCTAGTTTCTGACCTCTCAAAGCTTATCTATCCATTTAATCGTCTTGTGAACCCATCTAGAAGGCATATCAGTCATGGAATTACTCTGTGGGGTCTGATAGCGTTTATCTCATAAAGAGCTTTATTTTTAAACTTTTATCAGTCTACTCTGAAGTGGAAGTGGGCATAGAATTGATAGCAACTCATAGGCACGCGCTTCGTATAGTTTTATTTTTGCCCTAATATAGGGCACCTTAAAAAATTAACTGAAATACAAAACCTAATGCTGTGAATTTTGTCGCATCAAATCGCATGAAATAAACTCTTTAGTCTAGTGCTAGACGAACAAAATTGTTGGGAAAGACAATGAGGTTACATGTCTTGCAAGTTTGTTTATCCTGCGTTTAACGCCCTTTTGTAAATACGGGATGGCGCAGTTGATTAATTTCACGTTAGAGGGGTCCCGGGTTCGAATCCTAGTGAAATCGAATCTGGTCCAGTCACCATTTGCCGTTAAGATCAAATGAACGGCACTGGAGCAGGTTGGTACCTGGCAGTACAATGGAACAGTTTTGAGTGCTCCAGTAATGTTTCAAAAATCCTCCGAAAAAAAACATCCTTTTGTAGTCAAAGACAAAGTCCAAATTCGGTTTTAATGCGTCCCCTTCTCATTTCTTAACCAAAGTGTTCAAAAATCAAAAACTGGCTTCAATGAGTATGTCTGTTTAAAATTACCTCTACATTCCTTAGTAGTTTTGAAGACATTGGCCAAAAACGGTAAAACGTCGACATGGACATTTTGAAAATCTGAAAATGCAGTTTTGAAGACTTCAGCGTAAGCATTAAGAAATGATAGATATCAAGATATCGGTTTAAGTGCAAATGCCGAGATATTGACTATTTAACATTTTAATGATTATACCACTTTCGCACATAAATTCCAAGCTGAGATCGACAACTCAACACGAGCCTCAACCCCTTACTGTCCAACGACAGTAGGTTTGCACAGAGTAGGCATGAGATAGGTTTAGTACTAACTTTTTGAGCTTTAAACAAATGTATCTAACACAGAAAATTCCTTCCAGTTACTGCTCATGCTTGCGGTTTGTACATCGCTGTTGAGCATTTCGGGGTTGAAATGGACCTGAGATATAACACTCATTATCGTATCGAGTGATTGATCACAGCATGGAATTTATAAGTGAAAATGATAACCGTTGAAATCTTAAGTCTTTGATATCTCGAAATTTTTACATAAATCGATACTTTGATATTTATCATTTCTTTATGCATTTGATCAGACTTCCAAAACTGTGTTTTCAGATCTTCAAAACTAGCATGTCGATGGTTGAATATCTCAAAAAATAATAAGGCCAGAATGCTTGAAATTATGTTAAATGAAAGTATTCAATGAAGCGAAGTTTTTGTGATTTTTTTTCAGATTTTTAAACACTTTGGTTTAGAAAAGGCAGGGGGGACCGATTAAAAAAAATTTGAGCTCCATATTTTTTAAATGGAACTTTGAATCAAAAACTGTTGAAGTAAACCTCCACCTCATTTTAAAAGATCTCGATGGGGTGCGTCAATGTTTCAAAATCAATGAAAAGTTCACCTATACGGGAGCAACCCCCAAATGGCCCCACTTTTTAAATTTGGGTGCATGGGCAATGATATTTAGGCCAAAATTTCATGCAGATATCTTTATAAACTTCGGAAATGAAAATGTGTGACAGACACACCGAAATTATAAAGGTTCTGTTTTTGTAGACAGAACGTTAAAAAAACGAGAGACTCTCAGATGCAACTTCTCATCACAAAAGATTTTCGGTCACCTTGTGGCTCCTTGCATCCAGTCAATGCCAATGACTTAATTAATGACAACAGTTGAAAACCGACTGAAATTTTGTGCACACATCCTTCTAGATGGAACTCCAGCACGCTATAGATAAATTTGTGACCATATGTGCCGATGCTGGGATGAAGCTTAACGCCTGTCCAATGGACTCTACATGATAGTGGAGTCCCATGGAAGCAGATGGAGAAGTTTAAGTATCTCGGGGTCTTTTTCACGAGTGATGGGAGGAGTAATGCTTTCCTGTAGGATTGGCCAATATGGCTCAATTTTGCAACAGGTAGGTAGATCTGATTTCAGGATGGCCGAGCTTGGAGTCGGTTTTTAACACAGTTTTTGTTTCAACTCTCCTCCATATAATAATAATATAATAATGGCGGCGAGGTGGACCTGGGCCTAGCTTCTCAGCAACCACTCGTGTTGTGCGTGCTATTGTTCTCCTACGAGTGGAGGGGACCTACAGTTTAATGCCGACTCCGAACGGCAAGATTGAGAAGCTTTTTCTAGAGGTGGAGCCGTGAAAAAATGTTTGATGTTTTTTTTTCGAGATTCGAACCGACGACCTCGAGCATAGGAGTCGACGCACCTACCCACTACGCCACGGCGCCCACGTGGCCAACTCTCCTCCATGGTTATGAAATTTGAGTAATGACCGAAAGAATACGATCGTGAATACAAGCTGCCGAGATGACATTTCTTCGTGCTGTTGTGGGAGTTAGGTAGGTAGGTAAGTAAGGTTGCTTCCCTTACAGGTGAAGGATTCACTTAGACCTAGAGGATCCATTGTGATACCACTGAGCTGGCTTCCAATCGCTACTCTTGAGTTACTTGCGGGAGTTACTCTCCGGGATAGGGTGAGACATGCGATTTCGTATCGCTCACAAGAAAACAGCCTTTCGCAGATCACAACTTGGTGAATTTTGCGTCGTGACTGATCTGTGTATGGGCTGCTCTCTGCTATTGGCTGGTTCGTGTCAATTCGCGATTTTAAAAAAGTCATCTTGACAATTTGCGTATCGGTGCAGAGATTTAGCAAAGGAATTTAGGAAGAAGGAAAAGGCTATGCTTCGATTGTTTGGTCACGTGGCGCGAATGTCCCCATCGTCACGACTTCCGAGGCGTGCCTTGAATGCAATGCCATCAGGTAGGCGACAGCTTGACAGACCCAGGACGAGATGGTTGGACCAAGTCCAACAACTCGCCTGGTTGCGTTTGGGCATAGCTCCAAATGCGTTAGAGTCGATGTCAGAGGATCAAGTTGCCTGGAGATCTCTCGTGTATGCATTGCCCACGGGATCGCCTTTAGTGAAAAATGAGCGACACGGAAAATGATAATGATGATGAGTGCTCACTCTTCCCCACACACGCCACATTCCTGGGAACGCCGACTCAACAAATTTAAATATTTTTATTTTGATAACGTGCGACGCACAAGAATAATCGGCTCGCGAACTGGTCCACACACCGCACACATTCGGCACGTGTGCACAAGGTGCCGTGTGTACGGGCCACTTTAAAGAATCTATGGGACAATGAAAATTATGTCCAAGAATTTCGTAGTTATTTATAAATATTTTACCTAAACAAAGAAAATTTTCCGGATCAATTTGATATTAATCTCTTGTCCCACGCTTGTCCCACACGCTTTCATTAACGAGATAAAATAATTGTTGCAATTACGTTACACGAGTGTGATTTCAAGGTTACACGATAAACCGACCTGTCTTTAGACCGAAATTTGGACACAATACCCGTGTTTTTTCGTCGCTATGTGCAGTAGGATGAAGTAGGATTCAAAAAAAGCAGTGAGTTGATGGTTGTATTTTACATGCAAAATCCCTCTTCACTGTCTATACACTTCTCAGAATAAAACTCGGGTAATCATCACTATCACACGCGAAATCCCACCAACACTTTAAACCATAAGTCCTTTAAGGACTAAGCAAAATATAACTTACCCAACAACTTTCGTGGCCTCATACTGAACTGTTAATTCGTCCGAATCCTCACAAGTTTTGTTTATTTGTCGCGCAATATGTCGGACCAGCACGTGACTCTATTTGCAACTAAATCAGGGGACAATTTACATAAACGACTTAATTAATTGACACTGGAAGCGCAGAGCACAGATGTAAGCGTGTCTGGGTGCGGGCACTATTGCGGCTTCTAATCGGACCACAACGAGATCACAGATTCAAGTTCTTTATTGAAACCGAACGAGCAACAGAAACACAACTGTTCTAATCGAAATGCTCCAGACAACTAAACGCTTATAGCGTCTCAGGCTTTGCATAAATAGAAGAGCACATTCAGGTTAGGGTAAGTGGAATGCTTGTGAGGCCATCGCCTCCGCGCCGCTGCGCCTTGTCTAACGAAGAACCGATTGATAAGGAATATGAGTATGAGTTGCGTTCGACGAGGTTGCGGTGTGAAATGATACGAATTGAATTATGATCGGCTGGCTCGAAAGTGGGGGGGGGGGACAATTGGGTGTTTGTTTATCTTGGGAAATTTAATAAGGCGTCGGTCAACGCAGGAAAATAACACCACTGAGCGGATCGAATCATAAGCGGGCATAGGAAAAGTTTCGAGGCTGTGACTCTGTTTCCCTTGGGTTGGACGACATCAAGAGAATCACGGAGGACGAAAGGTTCAAAAATCATGTCAATCTGTAGGGGGTTTCCGGAGTGTTGTCTACTAAACTTAAAAAGGCGGCTTCTGGGTCGTCCACGTGGACGAAATGCAGGATCTACTGAAAACATCGCCGCTGCCGTGAGAGTCTCCAGGAGAATCCGAGGCATTCGATTTCGCGTCGCTCGCAAAAACTCGGTCTTTCGCGAACCACAACTTGGCGAATTTTGCGTGGTGACTTGGGCCTGCACCCGTACAAAATTTAACTGACTCAAGAGCTCTAAATGAATGACCACAGACATCGACGTGTGTTGGCTGAATGGGCTCTGGAGCAGTTGGAAACTGACCCTAATTTTCATCGAAAAATCACCTCCAGCGATGAGGTCCATTTCTGGATAAATGGGTACGTCAATAAACAAAATTGTCGATTTTGGAATGGTTCCAATCCACATTAGATTCAAGAGCGTCCAATGAATCCCGAAAAAATCAAGGTTTGGTGTGGATTTTGTACTGGCCCCATATGATGACGCCCCATATTTCTTTGAGAACGACGTTGGTCAAGCCATCACCGTCAACGGAGAGCGCTGTAGGTCGATGATTACCAACTTCTTTTGGCCTGAATTGGATGATATGGACATCAACGAAATGTGGTTTCAACAGGACGGCGCTACGTGCCACACAGCTCACGCCACATTGGAAATTTTGCACGTGCGATTCTCACGTGGAGGTGATGTGAACTGGACACCGAGATCGTGCGATTTGACCCCGTTAGACATTTTCTTGTGAGTCTTTGACTCTGAGCCTGTAGGACAAGGCAACAGAGGACGTCCACGAACAAGGTGGCGCACACAAGTCGTGGGGGACCTCGGCCGGCTTAGTGTGCGAAACTGGAGACAGCTTGCGAAAGATCGTGATCGGCTGGAGAGGCATGTTGAGTGAGGCCCAGGTCCACCTCGGACTGTAGCGCCCTAAGAAGAAGAAGAAGACATTTTCTTATGGAATTTTCTGAAGTCGCCGGTCTATACGAATAAGCCACAAACCACAGCGGCCCTCCAAGCCAACATAACCCATGCCATCGGTCAAATTCAATTTGATTTACGAGTATGTGCCAGAGTTATGGAAAATTTTACATTTTGGATGCGCGTCGCCCAGAAAAGCCGCGGTGGATATTTGAACGACATTATATTCCATACATAATGGCATCGATAGGCCTTTCAAACGAATACAAAACTTTGATGATATCTCACACACACTTTGCTTAATTTAAATGTAAAGATAGGAAGCGCTTAATGAATGACCCTTTATGCGAGGTGTGCCAAGCACAAGTTTCTTTTTAAAAATGCAATAAAATCAACAAAATTAAATGTTTTCCATGTATTATGGCTTCATGAGTAAGAATAAACATTCCCATTAATTATGAAAGCTGGACACTAAGCAGAACTGCGGAGCTGATTCTTGGTGCTTTGAAAGAAAATGTCTACGTCGGATATATGGTCCCGTCTGCGAGGAAGGCGAATGGAGGAGAAGACACAACCGCGAACTCTATGAGTTGTACCAGGATGTGGATGTAGTCCGGAAGGCAAAAATCCTTCGACTGCACTGGCTCGGCCACATCGAGCGCATTGACAACAACGCTCCAGCTAAGAGGGTCTTCGAATCCGAGCCTCCTGGTTCGAGAAGGAGAGGAAGACTGAAACTCCGGTACAAAGACCAAGTCATCGCGGACGTAAGACAGCTTGGTCTTGATGAGTGGAAGCAGCGTGCCCAGGACCGTCAACGATGGAAGGCAGCGATTTATCAGGCTCAGACCATACATGGGTCGTAGGCCTACTAAATAAGTACGTAAGTATTAATTATGAAATGCAACGTTGTTCAAGTGGCTGCCTCGGCTGGCTTCGCAGTAGCGCTTTCTGTCACCCCCATTTTCCTAAACCTTGTTGATGGTTTCAGGCTGTAGCTCACGGATTGCTTGGCTTACATTAACCTTAAGTGCTTGAATTGTTTCCGGATTGTTGGCATAATATCGCCCTTTCACTGTTTCCTCACAAAAAAATTCCGAAGCGGTCTAATCGCAGCTCCAAGGCGGCCAATTGACTTCGCCAAGTCGGCTGATAACACGATTTGGGAATTTGGTGCTCAAAAGATCGATTGTGGCATGGACTGTGCGGCATGGGGCGCCATCCTGCATGAACCACAGGTCGTCCAAATCCATCTCTTCAATTTCAGGGGAAAAAAAGTCGGTTAACATGGCTCTGTAACGCCCACTGTTGACCGAAACGTTGTTTCCAGCCTCACTTACGAAGAAAAATGGTCCAATGATGCCACCACTCCACAATCCGCACGAAACTGTCACCCTCTGTGGAGGCACTGGCTTCTGGACAATAACGTGCGAGTTTTCCGAGCCCCATGCCCATTTGCGTCAAATTTGTTTGTGAACGTAGCCGCCGAGATGAAAATACGCCTCGTCAGAAAAGATGATTTTTCGCCCAAAATCGTTGTTCAATTCAAGCTGCTCTAAGGCTCAAAGTCAATTGGACTTTGTAAGCGAAAAATCCGAGATCTTTGAGCAGAATTCTCCTCAGGCTAGTGCGTGAAATGTTGAGCTGTTGAGATCGATGGCGAGTTGATGTTCGTGAGTTGAGGCTCACACTCTCGGCCACAGCAGCCACCACATTCTCATCTGTGCGCACCGTACGACGACGGGGACCATAAGTGTTGTCTACTAGCACACCAATCTCACGAACTTTTTGCACAAACTTGCGTACAGCAGTCGAGGTGGGTGCTTCTTCTTCTTCTTCTTCTTCTTCTTCTTCTTCTTCTTCTTAAGGCGCTACAGTTAATAGTGGACCTGGGCCTCACTCAACATGCCTCTTCAGCCAGCACGATCTTTCGCCAGCTGTCTCCAGTTTCGCACACCAACACAGATCCACCTCGACTTGTGTGCGTCACCTTGTTCGTGGAAGTCCTCTGTTGCGTTGTCCCACAGGCTCGGAGTCGAAGAAGTCGGTGGGTGCTTCATTTTGGCCAAAACTTCTTTTCAAAAATCAAACTGTTTGGGCTACACAGCACTCATTTTGGAAATAAATTTTTAGTATTTCCCGAAGTTATACATGCGTATATCGGCTCATTTCATTCCGCGGAGGTATGGTACTGACTTTCTGTCAAGATTTCGAGCGGGAAACAGCTGTCAGTGTCAAAATAACTTATGATTTAAAAAAACACCACTAGATGGCCCACCCTTTATTTCCAGCTGCTTTCCTTTTCCTCTTAAAATTGCTTAATGAATGGTTACGAATGTTCTCAGGGACAAAGGGTTTTACACCTCGTTTGTGAGGACCCCCGTTTGGAGTGCGGATCCTGCAGCCCCCTTGAACATGCACCTGAATTCATGACAAATCCATTTTCCTCTTCAAGTTTTCACGTCAGCATGTTTGGATCCAATGGAATCACTTTTCGTCCAACCAACTGAATGGCCTTCGTTTTCCACCCCAGAACACTCATTAAATGACTATACGACCGCCAATCAATTAATTGCCTTCCCACCTTCTCAGAACTGTCACGTTGCCGTCCATCTCTTCGCATTCCTTTCAGGAGCCGCGCAGCGCAATATACCCGAGATCCTTCTTAAGGAAGTTATCCACCAAACACTCACGAAATCGTCTGAATTAAAACAAACTCGAGTTAAAGTTACAAAAAGAAAAAAGTTTAATGCTTCCAAAAAATGCTGTGGCCATTAAAATGCGTCTATATCCGTTTGCTGAGGACCAAAGTATCCTTCGTATTCTCTCCTCTTCTTCTCTTGACGAGCTTCACGTTCCAGCCGCCGTTTCTTGGCGAATCGTTCATGAATCCTCTTCATCTCCTGCACCTCTTTCATCTCCTCCTTCGCATCTTCCTGAAAAGTCACCCGAATTAATGACAAATCCTATCACCCGCGAGGACTTGTCCCACTTTTCACTCACATTCATATTCAATCGAAGAACCAAAGCACGTCTTCCATCCGACATCGGTTGACTGTAGTTCATGAAATTTTTCAACCGCTCAGCGGGCGCCACACTCCGCTCAACGACCAGAACAATTCTGGCCCACTGCCGCTGCCATTCGTTCCGTGTCTCGGCAATCTTCTGATACGTGTTGCCCATCATGGCGATCAACATGTTCACCAGCAGCACTCCAACGATGACCATAAAGAGCACGAAAAGTATCTTCGCCTCAACTTCATGCTGCGTGGACACCATGGCCCCATAGTAGTCACCGAAGTTCGTCAGCGACATCAGGAACATGGCCACAATCGATTCCATTGGCGATGGCATTGGATTCGACTCTGTGTCGTCGATATCGTCCGGGGTGACGGGATTGTCGAACGTCAAGAAGATGATGTAGTACGCCTGAGAGAAGCCCATAACGAACACCAAATAGATTGAGACAAATCGCAGGAGATCACCCATCACCATGCGATAGATCATCACAACGAACGGACCCACGGTCTTGAATCCTCTGCAATGGAAACGAACTGAGCTTTGGGAAGCCACACTGGCCGAGACCTACCGACAGAAGAAGAGGAAGTAGGGCGCGGTGGTAAGCATAATAACCACTGCGACATGATCGTCGATCTCAGTGAGGCAGGACAGGCGCAGCCAGGGAATGGTCATCATCAGGCAGCACGAAAACAGAAACATCACTCTCGAGGGAGCGGTCATCTGTGAAGGACTGTAATGAGTAGGAGAATGAATGGGATGATCAGGAGCGTACCAAGTTTTCAATAAACATCTTGTAGCCAAGGAATCTGGACTCCCGCAGCGCCGACAGAATGTAGAGGATGGAGCCAAAGAGTATCGCGATTTCCGACACGATTCGTATCTAAAATCAGTTCAAAACGGTGTCACTACTCAAGAATGCTAATCTGACCGTACCTGAGCTTTGGTTGTGTCAAAATGCATCAAAGGACACTCCTCATAAGCAGTCCACCATGGGGGACCGCTGTCCTCCTCCTCCGTGTCAATGAACTCGGTCAGGTTCAGCCAATACGGGTCTGGAAAGTTGGAAATTCAAATTACGACTACCCCAAGTCATTTTGAAATACAACCGTAATCACTGGAGATCGGCAGACTCTTCTGCTCGTACTTCTCACTCAGCAAGCTGTCGCTGACGTTCCCCTCCCACGAAGTCATACTCTCGGCTTCGATGTCCGTTTCGTTGTGTCTCACCTCGGCTGGCGGTCCCGGCCGCAGAGTGTAGCTGACCAAAGAGAACATGAAGTAAACTGAAAACAAATAAAACTGCTGATAGAATCGCGACTTTACAAAAGTGTTCCACTTTGTCTTGAGGAGATCGATCAGAACCCCGTCCAGAAGCTCCAAGTGCTCATACTTGTCCTAAACCAAAATCCATGAGAAAGCCGGGAAACCAAATCTCAGTTCAAATCTCACCCCAAACACCACCAAATTGAGCGCAGAATCCTTGTTTATGTTGCCAGTCTCCCGGTCGATTGTGTCCACCTTCGAGAGCGGGTACGCGGCGCAGGTTATGCTCCCCAACTGCCAGTAGATCTCCCGCTCGATGTTCATGATGTGGAAGAACATCTCAACCCTCCCCAGCTTGGCGGCCAGTGTCAGCGGGGTCATGTTCTGAACGTTCCTGATGTGCAAGCTTGAACCAACCTCGTAGCCGACGTCGAACATTTGATTCTTCTCGTAGACAACCAGCATGTGCAACACCGTGTTGCCGTTGGTGTCCTGCAAGTCCGGGTCTGCCCCACGCGCTAGGACCAGCCGAAAGCAGTCCTCCTGGTTGAGGCAGGCCGCGAAACTCAAAGGATACTCGCCCCAGTACACGTATCCCTCGTAGTTGCTCAACGAACTCACCCCGACGTACTCGTGGTCTGGCGAGTCGTACCGAGACGCCTTCTGATCCTCGGCGCTCATGAAGTTGCCACAGCACCTGCGACGATAGAATGAACATCATCCCCATGAACATCCCCACATCCTCACCTCTCTTGGACATCCGCTCCAGCGTCTAGGAGAAACTTCACCATGGCCGGGTCCTCGTTAACGATGGCAATGTGCAGCACAGACTCTCCGTAGTACTCGTCCGACACGTATATGTCCAGAATCAGCTTTGGATAGAACCGCAGCAATCTTTTGGCCAGGTCAGCGTGCAAGGAAGTTGCATTTAGAAGACATAAGTGCAAGATGGTCTCTCCAACAGCGCCTCGCAACTGAAATGACTGGCATAAGACACTCATTCAGCATTACTGCGTCCTTACCTCGGTCTTACATTCAAATTCCAACAGACCAGCCTGTAGGCACTCGGATTGGCCATGTACTCCGCCTCCGACACCTCCGGGCAGTAATCATCGATGTTGAAGTCGTCATCAGGATTCTCCAGCGCCCGAATCTCTGGCAGTTGCTTGTGTCTGGGTCGTTCCTTGTTCCTCAGCAGGACCATCTTGGAAATGGGAATGTACTTCCCGGCGCCCTTGTTGTACAGAAACGGTTCCACTTTCGTCTTGATGGCGTGGTCAATCTCCGCGAATTGCTTGTTCTGACAGGCGCGTTTCATCATGTCAACCAGAAGACCACCTCCCTTGAGATTCACAAAGTTGTACAGTGCCTGCGTGGAAACTCCAGCCTGTTTCTTGACCCCGCTAGTGACATTGCTTTCCGTATTTCCCATGACAAAATGTTGCTGTTAGAGAGCTCAGGACAGGAACAGAAATCCCTCAATGGAGTGAGTTGTAGCTTTATCTGGAGAATTTCCGAGGTTATAACATGATTCAGAATCAATTTCGTAGGACTTTTCCGTAAAAAAATGTTTCTAATTCAAAATAGATTCACGGAAGTATTGATTAAACAAACTAATGGCCCGTTACCAGGAAATCTTGGAAAACCCTCAAACAGCTGACGGTTTGTTTACCAAAAAACAGTCTTGGGAGAGGGTGGATTATAGGGTAACTACGCAAATTTTTAAAAAATGTGTAAAAGCTCAATCACTCAGAAACATGCTTTTAGTTCCCATGCGAGGTGGGAAATAAATCCACTTTTGGCAAAGTGGCCTTAGTTCCCATGCGAAGTGGGCATTAACTCCACTTTTTGCAAGGTGGCCTTAGTTCCCATGCGAGGTGGGAAATAAGTCCACTTTTCGCAAGGTGGCCTTAGTTCCCATGCGAGGTGGGAAATAAGTCCACTTTTTGCAAGGTGGACTTAGTTCCCATGCGAAGTGGGCATTAAATCCACTTTTTGCAAGGTGACCTTAGTTCCCATGCGAGGTGGGCATTAACTCCACTTTTTGCAAGGTGGCCTTAGTTCCCATGCGAGGTGGGAAATAAGTCCACTTTTTGCAAGGTGGCCTTAGTTCCCATGCGAGGTGGGAAATAAGTCCACTTTTTGCAAGGTGGACTTAGTTCCCATGCGAGGTGGGCATTAACTCCACTTTTTGCAAGGTGGCCTTAGTTCCCATGCGAGGTGGGAAATAAGTCCACTTTTTGCAAGGTGGCCTTAGTTCCCATGCGAGGTGGGAAATAAGTCCACTTTTTGCAAGGTGGACTTAGTTCCCATGCGAAGTGGGCATTAAATCCACTTTTTGCAAGGTGACCTTAGTTCCCATGCGAGGTGGGAAATAAGTCCACTTTTTGCAAGGTGGACTTAGTTCCCATGCGAGGTGGGCATTAACTCCACTTTTTGCAAGGTGGCCTTAGTTCCCATGCGAGGTGGGAAATAAGTCCACTTTTTGCAAGGTGGCCTTAGTTCCCATGCGAGGTGGGAAATAAGTCCACTTTTTGCAAGGTGGACTTAGTTCCCATGCGAGGTGGGCATTAACTCCACTTTTTGCAAGGTGGCCTTAGTTCCCATGCGAGGTGGGAAATAAGTCCACTTTTTGCAAGGTGGACTTAGTTCCCATGCGAGGTGGGTATTAACTCCACTTTTGGCGAGGTGGATTTAGTCCCCATGCGAGGTGGGAACCAACTAAAATCATGAATAGAAAAAATTTTGTATGCGATGTTAAGGAGACTTATCCTTCGAAAGTTGGCCCAATCGATGCTCAGATCCACTCATCGGGCATTCTTTTCTCCGACCATATCTTACAGATGAGGTTCTGCATGCGCCTTACCAGCTCATCTTCAACTGCTTTAAAAAGTTCTGCAGACAGTCCGTCTGCACCAGCAGCTTTATTCGACTTTAGTCTCGATATGGCTATCTCAACCTCATCTAGCTCTAAGGGGGACGTTGTAGTTGCAATTTGAGCTCATTTCACCACAACAGTCATCATTAAAAAAAATAGTAATTTTTCGAGGACCAGTTTAGTGTATATTTAAAAGATTAAATTTTTAACAAGTGCAATCGAAAGCATACATACGTATATTTCTTAATTAATAAAATAAATCATCAATGAATAAGATGTATTTAATATGATTTAAGTTTTGTAATCACAGAATATTTTTCTTTTTTGAAAAGGAGTTCTTTAACATTAGATTTAGTTTAGTTTTATATAATTCATTGTGGAGAAACTAAGTGCAATTGTACTATAATCGTTGAAGTTTGCTTAAAAATATATTTTAAAGAGTTGGTCTCAGTTGTAATTTTTTTTTGTTTTTTTTTTTCAATATTTCGCCTTCTTTTGGACATTGTGCGCTGATTAATTATTTGTATACAGTTTGTCAAAAAATGTTTGTTTGAATGAAGAAAATATTTTTAAAAAAATTGGTTTGAAAATATGTGATTATAAGAAAATGTTTGAAAATATTCCTGAAAAGAAAATATGCTATAATATTGCTTTTTTAAACAATTTTTTTTAAACATTGCTCGGATGCAAGCAAGTATTGAAAAAACCCCGAAAACATGTGATGTCTAGGCGATCTTTGCAAATAATTTTAAACCAGTTGTTAAAGTTAGTATATTTTAGTCGAGTTCGTATGTCAATATTTTCTGTAACGAACTCGCAAACAAAATTCACGGGTCTGGTATTCTCCGCGAGCAAAAATATTCGACACCACCGCAGTTGGTTCGCACGGTTTGAATTAGCTTACGATGCAATTTTGCAATCACAGGGTGCTTTTTGTGTAGGAGCTTCACGCAGTCTGTGTAATGTGCTCTAAGAGTCAACACCCAAAAGTAAATAAAATTAGAAAAAGTATTCGTTTGTGTTTTATTTAACTGAGCATTTTGGCTGGCGACTGTGAGAGGACACCTTTTTCCTGATAAGATTCTGTTGGTTCATGAGTTGAAAACAAATGATCCACAAATACGCATTCAGTATGCTCAGCGGAGCAACTTAAATAAGGTACAAAGATTAGCCTGTCTTGGCGTTACTGGTGCACTCAAATCCACCCCTCAGATGGGGCTGGAAACGATGCTTCACCTTCAACCTTTGCAACGCTTCATCAAGATCTCTGCCGCCAAATCAGCCCTCGGACTACGGGAATGTCATAACTGGCATCCAAACAGCTACGGACATTCAAGTCTGTTCGAATCTTTCAGTCGCAGGGGTCTCTGGACTACCACAGACTACGAAAAACCCGAGTATGACTTTGACAAGAACTTCACGATCTTTATCCCAGATAGGCAGAAGGGAAAAGCCTAACTTCTTCAAAGGCACACCCATTTTCACTGATGGATCGAAAACAGAAGACGGTACTTGAGCGGGGATCTTCTGTGAGACACTAAGAATAAACAATGTCTATCGGCTTACTGACTATTCTAGTGTATTTCAATCAGAAATCTTTGCCATCAAGAAAGCTGCCCAGATTGTACAGCAAATGGCTCTTCCTGACATGGAAATCACCTTCTGCTCGGACAGTCAGGCGGCCTTGAAGGCATTGAATTCCAATCTCGTAAACTTCAAATCCGTCGAGGACTGCATTAAATAGCTTTAAAGCCTGAACCGCCACAAAATCCTTCTGTGCTGGGTTCCTGGACACTCCAACATTGAAAGGAAACGAAAATGCAAATGAACTGGCATGGACAGGTTCAAGTTCAGGCGCAGAATCGGCTAACAATACTATCCATCCTCCTATTAGCTCAGCCAAAAGACTCGTTGAGCAAGTATCTGTTCTTTCACAGTGCCAAAGCCAGCCAGACTGCGTCATATCCCACTGCTTATGGCCCAAATACGATATCAACAAGACCAAATCCCTCATATCCAACAAGAAGAAAATCATATGCATCTTAATAGGGGTTCTCACTGGCCACTGCACGATAGGTGCAACGACTAAGAGACTAAACCTCCCGGCGAACGATTTCTGTAGGAGCTGTAGGAATGAAGAAGAAATTGAATCAGTGGAGCATCTCCTTTGCCATTGCCCTGCTCTACAAGAACGATGGCTCACTCACTTGAAAGCAAGGTTCTTTCACAAGCTCAGCGGTGTGGCAAAGGTACAGATCCCTGACCTAAGGAAATTTCTAACTAGAACGGGGTGGTTTTGGTAATTGCATACTGACCCTGCGTTAATTCTCGGTAAGCATGCAATCCTTACAGGGCATACACGATGGACCTTCACGGCCTCTGGGTGTAATTGCTGGTAACAGCATAAAGCCCTCCTATCCTAACCTAACCTATGCTCGGCGTTTTCAAGACTGATTTTAACTAGCCACTGGTACAGATTTTTTTCTTTGGGGCTACCTAAAAAGTGAGGTGTACGCCATTAAAGCCAAGAAACATACAACATTTTAAGGCCAATATCCGAGAAGTGAATGCACTGGTAGCCGGAAACTCTAAGAAAAGTAATGGAAAATGTTTTGGAAAGAGTACGTCAGGTCGAAGCAAACAATGGGCACCGTTTGAGAGATATAATCTTTAAAACATAAGCCTAAGGTCTTGCTACTCATGGCTTCCCCCTTAAAATATTTAAAACATAATGTAAACACATTTCTAAATCATAATCAAAATTTTAATAAATGCCAAGGCTAAATAAAATCAGAAAGAAAAATATTATTCATCAAACAAATCTTAATAATTTCTTCTGCGCCACCCTGTTTTCTTTTAAAAATATCCTTTTGTCTTAACAATCATTTCATTGACAAACTGTAACGCTTTAAATAGATAAGTAAATGTCACTTTGATGCATAAATCGAATATTTCAAAACGCACTTAATTTTTAAAAATAAATTGTTTTTAATTATAATTAAGGAAACTATTTATTACGTCCGCATTAAATGGAGACATCCATCTGTGCTGCAACTTGCATATTCGTAAGAGGTGAGGTGTTTTTATTCATATATGTATGTATTTTAAAATTCTTAATAATAAAGTTTGAGTTGTTTGTTACCAGTATTACATTAATTGGCATAAGGCACCATAAAGGAAGAAGAAGTTGAATAAATAGACAAAATTCGATTATTGTTATTTCTTCAGTGCAGTTTTCTTAAGAATAATGTTAAATAAACATACGCATGAATAGATATGGACATATAAATCTTCTATAAGCTTAATTTTATCGCTAAAAAAAATGTTAAAACAAATACTATGTTCAAAACCTAATTTATGTACAATATTATGTATGATAAGCAAGTCAAAAATAGATACCTATCACATACGAAAAAATTGCATTTATTATCTTTATTGCATAGTTCAGTTATTATTTATTGTGTATACATGTATGTTTTGAATCTATACATATGCATACGTATCTTCGTGTATTTAATAAAATGTCTCTCGGTATTATTGCTTTACGTTAGTTGTACATTATTTAAGATATTAGGGTCTATTATAAGTCACATTTAGTTATTGCGTGATGCAAACAAACACAGACACCTCGAAGCGTATACCGCTCAAGATGCCCAAAGGAAAAATAAGTAGTTCATAGATCAAGGGTGTTTGACCAAAAGTCTTCGCAAAGATACCTTGCAAAGTTTAACCTTAGTTCTATTCTATTTCTCATAGAGTATGTCATATTTTTTTTTGTTTTTTTTTTGCTTATTGATTATTCTTAAATTAAGTAGGCACAAAGACATTACATTTCAAGACTGTTTCCCTTATGTGTTCTTGCTCATTATTCTAGAAGAACTGGGAAATAAACGATATGCATTTAATTATATTTTCTGTGACAACAAATTTCGGAAATACTCGTATTATTGTTACTCTTTCTCAGGATAGTCTTCGAGAGTCTATTGAAACTTGTATAGTTTGTAAATTTGTTACTATAAGTCGATATATCTTGGACCCAAATTAGATTATTTAAATATGCACTAATTAAACTAAGTTCTCTTATTGCTAGTACACAAAATTTAAACGATTTAAAAGGAAAAAAGAAAACGGTGTTTTTTTAATTTGTAGAGGGATTCTTCGTCTGTAATAATAATGGCGGCGCTACAGTCCGAGGTGGGTCTAGCTTCTTAGCAACCACTCATGTTGTGCATGCTATTATTCCCTCCGAACGGCGAGATTGAGAAGCTTTTTCCAGACAGATATATTCTCATTGTCAGTGACTCGAAAGAGGTGGAGCCGTGAAAAAATGATACGTGTTTTTTCGGAAATCGAAACCAGACTTCGAGCGTAAGAGTCGACGCGCTTATCCACTATGCCACGGCGCCCACTTTACGAGCAGCTTAAAGATGTTTTTTTCGCGGATTATTTTGTTGAATAGAAATTGTTGAAGAAGGCTTGGCTGGGCCACGGTGTCAATGAGTAGGACGGCGGCAAACTTGCGGTTGCACGACTTGGATGGGTCACGGTGACGTCGAGTAGGACGACGGCAAGCTTGCGGTTGCACGACTTGGCTGGGCCACGGTGACGGTGAGAAAGCTATGTGACCGCATGCGTGCCGCCGTCCCACTCAAGTCTAACCAAGTCTTCTGCAACAAAAACGATTTAGGAAACAATTGCGTTTTTGGGACAAAATAGCGCCCAGCGACTTGGGAAACAATTGTGTTTTTGCTACAAAAGGGGCGACCAACGATTTGGGATATAATTGCGTTTTTGCACGGCTTACTCACCGTCACCATGGCTTAAGGTAGCCCTAAACGGCGAACATGCTCGCCGAAATTGCTCGTTTGCGTTATCCCCTACACGGCGAACACATTCGGCGAACATTCATTTCGCGTTGTTTCTTCAAACCATCAACATGTGTAATAGGGAAGCGCAAGTGGCTGATTATTGACAAACAAAAGGCGACGTTCACAGCAAAAATGAGGTTTGCTCGCGAACATGGCCATACACATCGAACATAAAAGCCAACGAACACGACAAAATCGAAATTTTTCGCCAACAGCGAGCGGCTCGCGAACCAGGCCATACACGACGAAAATGCGGCGAGCACGACAAAATGGCCCCCAACGATTTATGAAACAATTGCATTTTTGCAGCAAAATGGCGCCCAACGATAGGGGAGAAAATTGCGTTTTTGTACGGCTTACTCACCGTCATTACGGCCCAGCCGAATCTTCTGCAATAAAATGCCACCCAACGGCTTGAGAAGCAATTGCGTTTTTGCAACAAAATGGCGTCCAACGATTTAGTAAACAATTGCGTTTTTGGGGATAAATTGGCGCCCAACGATCTGTAATCAGGTAGGCCGAGCTTAGTGTCAAAGCGGTTTTTAATACCGTATTTGTTCCAACTCTCACCTATGGTCTTGAGATTCGGGTAATGACCGAAAGAATAAGATCGCGAATACAAGCTGCCGAGATGAGATTTATTCGAGCTGTTGTAGGAGGCAGGTAAGTAAAGTTGCTTCCCTTACAGGTGAAGGATTCACTTAGACTCATGGGATCCATCGTGATGCCACTGAGCTGGCTTCCAACCGCTACTCTTGAGTTACTCTTTGATATCTCCAAATTTACACATAATTCGATATATTCATATCTTCAGTTTCTGAACGCTTACGCTGAGGTCTACAAAACTGCATCTTCAGATTTTCAAAATTAGGATGTTGATGATTTACCATTTTTGGCCAATGTCTCGCTTACAAGAACTCGGCCTTTCGCAGACCACAACTTGGCGTATTTTGCGTCGTGACTGATCACAGTCCTGTGTGTTGGTCGCTTAGGAGCTGCTCTCTGCCAGTGGCTGGTTCGTGTCTATTCGCGATTTTAAAAAAGTCGTCTTGAAAATTTGCGTACCAGTGCAGAGATTCAGCGATCAAGAATTCAATGTTGAGCAGCTGCTACTTCGAACGGAAAGGGCTTTGCTTCGATGGTTTGGTCACATGGCACGAATGTCCCCATCATCACGACTTCCGAGGCGTGCCTTGAATGCATTGCCATCAGGTAGGCGACGGCTTGACAGACCCAGGACAAGATGGTTGAACCAAGTCCAAAAACTCGCCTGGTTGCGCTTGGGCATAGCTCGTGATGAGTTAGAGTCGATGGCGGAGGATTGAGCGGCCTGGAGATCTCGCCTGCGTGCATTGCCCCCCCGACCTCTTTAATGGAATGAAGGCCACGAAAATTAATGAATGAATGGTACCCAACGATTTAGGAAAGAATGGAGTTTTTGCGACAAAATGGCGCCCAATGGTTTGGAAACAATTACCTTTTTGCTACAAAAAGGGCAACTAATGATTTGGGAGATGATTGCTTTTTACCACGGCTTACTCACCATCACCGTGCTTTAGCCAAGCCTTCTGCAACAAAATTGCGTCCAACGATTGGGGAGAAAATTGCGTTTTTGCGCGGCTTGCTAACCGTCACCACGGCCCAGCCGAATCTTCTGCAATAAAATCGTGCCCAACGGTTTGGAAAACAATTGCGTTTTTGCAAAAAACGTGGCGCCCACGAAAAAGTTGCGCCCACGAAAAAGTTGCGCCCAACGATTTGGGAGATATTTACTTTTTGCACGGCTTGCTTATTGTTACCGTGGCCCAGCCAAGCCATCTGCAATAACAAATGGCGCACAACGAGTTGGAAAAATATTGCGATTTTGCAGCAAAATGTCGCCGAACGATTTAGGAAACAATTGCGGTTTTGCAACCAAATGGCCAAATTAAAAATAAAAGAAGGATCTTTAGGATCGCCGCTATTAGTTTTCACAGTCTTCATCAATTTTTACACAAATACTCCAATTCTCATAAATCAAAACCTATTGCTCGTGGGGGGAAATTACATTTTTCAAAGATTCACTCGATTTTTTGTTAACTTTCGCCTAAAACCTCGGTTTCTTAATGTATTCTAGTGAATAAGCAAGAATATTCTACAACATAAGCGATTATTCATCATAAACTTTTTAATTTCTAAAGCCGTTTATATTCTGGTTAAGTTAGTTAGTATATCTCAAGTCTATATAGATATTTATTTGTATTGCGTGTTGTATTGCTTTGAAATGAGAGGAAAACAAAAAAGACTACAGCACTAGGGTCATTTTTATAGCAACAGTGCTGAGCGATGTCTACAAAAAAAAAACATTTTTAAAATATTTTTTCGATGCACGTCTAAATATTAACTAAAATGGTTTTTAAGGAATGATATGATCTTTTTACTCACATCAACTACTAAGACTCAAATGATTGTTCAATAAATTCCAAAGCCTAACACACAAAATATGTAAACTTAAGCTTATGAAGTTTCCGTAAACACAGGCTATGTGTGAGACCAGAGTTTTTATACACTAGTTCTTTTTTTTCTTAAAATTATAAACGATGTCGAGAAATTATGCAAAAAAGGCTATATAAACATATGTTTCCTACATACAGGTCTACATACTCAGAAAATAAGAAATACGTTTATGTACTTTGTTCTTAAACTAAGACTCCTCCTCTAACTCTCGCTTAGTTAATTTAGAAGGCGATAAGGCTGGAGACGGGCTTGAAGATAAAAGCGTTATGGGAAGTTGCTGACTCAGGTCACTAGTAAGTTGCCCGTGACCATGACTGGATTGGAAAGCCTGTGGGTGTGATGTGAAAGGACTGAGACCTGCAAGTGTTGTACTGCTGCAGGCATTCGATGAAGTGCGTTGAATGGAAATATTGTTTATCGCATTCATTATGTGCTCTAATCGCTTGTCGAAGAGTGAAAGTTGCTGTTCGACTCGATACAGTCTGGCACCGACCGTCATTGGTCTGACATTACCCACACGATCGATTCCGGCTAAGTAACTTCCCGGTTTTCCAAGTGTTTGGTCTAGTCTTCGTTGCAGCTCCTTCAAAATGATGAAACGCAATTTAAGAGATGGACTTTTGTCAAATATACACTTACCTTTATTCGAACCATCATGTTTAAGTGTCCTTGAGAGTATTGCTCAATTACATCGCGGACATCGTAGGGCTTGCGTGCCTGCTGAAACTTTCTGCGAGCAACGAAGTATTTTATTTTTCTTATTGCGCGTATTGCATTCCTGTGTGCATCTGTTAAACTGTTTTAAAATTTAAAAAACATGAGTATTGATTTAAACAAAAAGTTAGAAAATTCGGCGTGTAGTTCACGAACGAACTGGTTCAAAAAAGAGCTCTAACAAGTGAACTAAGTGAACTAGATCACAATGTAATATTATTTTAGTTCATTCAATTCAGAAGTTCAATAAATCCAGGTATACCTTACTCTGCGTACATGTAATTCAGTAAGAATAACAGAACTAAATCGAACTAAAGTGAACTAAATTGAACTAAACTGAACTAAATCGAACTAAACTGCACTAAATTGAGTGCCTTGCTTTCTGTATGTATGTATTCAAGTAAGTATGTATATGACGACCAACCCACGAAAATCGCATAAGACTTAATTTCCTGAGCAGTGAACTGTATTGAACTAAATGAACTAGAAGAACGAACTAGTTAAATAAACAGATATGAACTAAAGAAAGCGCTCTCTGAACTGAACTAAAATGCACCAGCCTAATATGCATGTGCATTACTTACATCGTAACCCTTGCTGGCTCTGCGTCATCATCCCCTTCGGCTTCCTGTTCGACTTCATCGCTGGGAGGTTCAGTTATTGAACTGTTTTGGCTTATATAAGGCCCTCTTGATGTGACTGTGTCTCCTCTTTTTGTACGATTAGGTGTCCCTGTAAAATAGTTGTTTTTATGTTTTCTTAATTTTATTCTAGTGGTAAATATTTGAAAGATTGTAAAATTGTTAATATTCCTAAGGGTCCTTCATTAAATTTATCTTTAAATTTAAATTAAGCAAAGTGTGTGTGATATATTATCGGAATTAATTTGAAATGCCTATCGATGTCATTATGTATGGAATATAGCTTCGTCCAAATGTCCGTCACGGCTTTTTTGGGTGGCGCGCATCCAAAATGTCCAGTTTTCCATGACTCCGGCGCATACTCGTAAATCAGTCTGAATTTGACCGACGGCGTGGATTATGTTGACTTTTAGAGCCGCTGCGGCTTGTGGCTTATTCGCATGGACCGCCGACGCATGGATGACGGGGTCAAATCGCACGATCTCGGTGGCCAGTTCACATCATCTCCACATCATCGTTGAGATGGCCATGCCCTCGAATTCCAATGTGGCATGAGCTGTGTAGTACGTAACGCCGTATATTGGGTGCAGTGGCGAAGGAATGGTTGTTGACATCGCGTTTGGGAAAGTAAAGACGGCGAAACAACAACAAACTTGATTGTGAAGGAGAATTCGCCAGATTGTGGAGGATAATCACAGCCGATCAAGAATCTAGAAAAATAACTCTCGACAACCAATTCAAACTGACAAGTCCGTCTGACAGAATTTGTGAGCATCGAGAAGGAAGCGGCTTGCGGTGAATGAGGATAAGACGAAGTACATGCTGTCTACAAAAAATCAACACTATCAACATCAATCAACACCGACGTCTTGAACAAAACATCGCAATTGACAGATACAATTTCGAGGTAAAGTACTTTGTCTTTGTTGTGCCTGCCCCAAGTTGGAGGGGTCCCAGGTTCGAATCCAAGTTAAATCGAATCTGGTACAGTCACCATTTGCCGTTGGGATCAAATTAACGGCACTGGAGTAGGTTGGCAGTACAATGGACCAGTTTTGAGGCTGAATGCTCCAGTGCAGTGTTTCAAAAATCCTCCGAAAAAAAGGGCTTTGTCTACCTTGGCTCCGTAGTAAACTCCGGAAATGACATGACCGCTGCAATTAAACGAAGGATAACTCTGGCCAATCGCTGTGTCTTTGGGCTTAGGTTGCAATTGAAAAATAAAGCCCTTTCTCGGAGAACTTTTTCTTTGCGTGGCGCTACAGTCTGAGGTGGACCTGGGTCCTTTCTCGAAGAACCAAGCCTAAAAGACCTTGATAGTCCCCGACCAGCTGTATGGCGCAGAAGCATGGACAATACCAAATGTGGACGACGAGATTCTTGGTCGCTTCGAGAGAAAAATCCTTCAAAATATATTCGGTCCCGTTTGGGCAGAAGAAGTTTGGAGAAGAGGATTGAACGACGAACACTACGAGCTGTACAACGGCATCGACTCAGTCAAACGAATTCGAATGTCTCGACTCAGGCGGCTAGGTCATGTCGAGCAAATGAACACCAAAGCTCCGGTTCGGAAAGTCCAAACCTGAGGGGCATCGTAGTAGAGGAAGATCTCGCCTCCGATGGCATGTCCAGCTGGAAAAGGACCTCAATCAGCTGGGTGAATGAAACTGGATGCGCATATCCCAAGACCGTGCTAGTTGGAGAGCCATGTTGACTGAGGCGTAGGTCCACCTTGGACTGGAGCGCCCGCTAAATAAAAAAAACCAACCCAAACTGTAGTAGAATATCAATTAGACAAGCCACTTAGGCATGGGTTAGAGCTCTTGGGTAATGATTGTTAGTACTATATACATATTCACATACTTTACATTCACTTGAATAAGTTATTTGAGAGTACGCATGGATTAGACTTAAATTCGCTATCAACACGTCATAGCACAATAATTTCATTTACACTCTACTGCCGGCCGTTTATGTACATATTTATATACATATTTGCATGCGTATAAACAGAATTAAGGATGAATAAGGATCACCTGTCTTGCGAGTTCCATTAATCACTTATTATATTGAGAATATTCAAATCTGACAACACACAGATTTTAATTAAAACGTACCTGTCTTGTGGTCTTCCGTGTAAAAGACAACATCTCCATCTGATTCACTTCTCGGGGGTGGTTGTGCAGTGTTAGAAGATGGCGGATTCGCAATTTCTTGGACTGTGCTATTGTTGGGAGTACTTCCTGCTGTCGTTGGGGCGGATGTATTAGGCTGCTGCTGTTGAACTCCCCCAGAGGGTGGTTCCATTCGATTTCTCGACTTCCTTCTCTTAAGAACACTCGCACCACGCTTAGCAACCTGTACCATAAGAGTCTAACGAAATAGTTTAAAAAAAGAAAAAAAAAGTAACAACACCGAATTGAGCACATTGAGCAAGCGTTTGTTGGTTACAAGCATAATTACATTAAGAATATATTTACATGGTCGTATGTATGTACATTTTATACATGCAAGTATGTACAGGGTGATGCTTTTTTTGTTTAGGTATTTTTTTCGGAGTTAGCTTTGAAAAATTTGGGAAATTTATAATGGAAAGATTCAGTGGTTAAATTTTATTCTGAAAGTCGACATTCAATTATTCAGACACAAAGATTATCTTTCATGTTCGAAATGCGCCCAGTGCTCCAACTGTTAGGTAATAGAAACACATCTGATCGGCTTAAGCGACTTTTCACGATTCTTCTCAAAAGTGTTTCGAAAATGTGGTTCAGGTGTCGCATGTACGAGAAACCAGACACTCGCCGTGGAAGCATCGAAAATATTTTTATCACACGCTCTGTGTGACTTACAAACTTCTCACGACGAACAAATGCAAGCGATGTATTTGTCTGCGTATCGAAATGCGTCGACACCTTACACAACATTATACTCCCCTTTTCATTTACCGATTGGTCAAGCGTTTTCAGCAACAAGGGGCTGTCTGTGATCTCACGGGCGCTGGAAGACCTCGTACAGTTCGAAATGATGTGAACATTCCTCGGGTGCAAGCAAGTAATGAGGAAAACCCCGAAACTTCCACCAGGCAACGTTCTTAGCAGTTGTTGATGTCTAGGCAGTCTTTGCAAAGAATTTTAAGGCAGTTACATTTTTTTCCATATAAGATTTAATTGGTTCCAACAAGATGGATGTTGTTTCGTGTTAGGGCTAAGCTAGGTAGTTTTAAGGTAGATTAGGTTTAGTTAAGGTATAGTTTTAAGTTAGGTAGGTAAGTTTAGGATTAGTTTAGGTTAGTTAGCTTAGCTCCGCGAACTCCCTTCCGGTCTCTTTTGGTGGTAAAGGCATAGACCTTGAACACCTTTCTTTTCCTCTTTCCTGTCTCTTCTTTCTTTTCTCTGTCCTATCTTTTAGTTGTCCGTCCGTGGTCTGTTAGGGTATTAGGCTTTCATCGCTTTTTATCTTTTCACCTCTCTCTATCTTCTCTTAGCTAACTTTAAGGTCTCAAAAACGGAACCTTCATAATTTCGGTGTGTCCGTCCGTCCGTCCGTCCGTCCGTCGTGTCTGTCACACTTTTTTATCTCCGAAGTTTATAAAGATATCGGCATGAAATTTTGGAATTAGGTACTTCAGACCTAGATGTCATTGCCTATGCACCCAATTTGGGGACATTTGGGGGTGGCTCCAGTATAGGTGAAGTTGCCATTAATTTTGAAACATTATCGCACACCATCGACATATATATCAATCGACAGATCTTTTGAAATGAGGTAGAGTTTTGCTTCAACAGTTTTTGATCCAAAGTACCGTTTGGAAAATATGGAAAATATGGCTCCAAAGTTTTTTTTAATACATCCCCCCCTGCCATTTCTAAACCAAAGAGTTTAAAAATCTGAAAAAATCACAAAAACTTCGCTTCATTGAGTACTTTCATTTAAAACAATTTCGAGCATTCTGGCCTAAATAGTTTTCGAGATATTGGCCAAAACGGTCATCGACATGCGAATTTTGAAGATCTGAAAACGCAGTTTTGAAGACCTCAGCGTAGGCATTAAGAAATGATAAATTTCAAAATATCAATTCATGTTGAAATTTTGAGATATCTAAGATTTAATATGATCACTATTTTCATTTTCACGCATAAATTGTATGCTGTGTTCGACCACTCTATTCGTTGATGAGTGTTATCTTTTGGATCTCTACCCCTAAATTCACACACACATGAACGCACATGAACACACACACCGCAGGCATGAGCAGTGATTAGGTATGTGTATGATGAAAGGGATTTTCTGTGTTGGATAAACTTGGATAGAGGTATAGGTATATGTATGGATACATTTTTGTTTGGATGTATGAATGTATGTATGAATGAGTACAACTCGCACTTGCCCAGTTTATTTTTATTTGGTTTTACGAAAAACTGCAGTTTCCGATTTAAGACCTTTTTGCCTAAGGTCAAAGATTTGTAAAATTTGGGAAAACGAAAGCGTACCCAACGATTGAAATATCAGCTTCATACGTACAATTAATTCATTAAATTGTATACTAAATTGAATTGAACTAATGCCAACTGTTTTACACAGTCATTGAAGAGAATTATTTGCCACTATACATTTTTTGTAGTTTTCTTGTATGTAATTACATTGAAACTTGAAATTGTTTTGTCGTGCACCAATTAGAGGTTACATTTACAAATCCACGCAAAGTACACAATTTTTTATACGATTTCAAAAATTATTTATTTTTTGTAAACTAGAAATATAGACTTTTCAGAATTTATATAGGATGTTATGCCTTTGAAAAGAAACTTTAATGAATTTGAAGAAATTGCTTGGTTTCACTTCTAGTTCCAAAGAAAATTAAGAACAAATAATTCATTGACGAATTTTGATATGGAGGGTCTCTTCAAAATTTTCGTGTATGCATATATCACGCTTAACACCACCCTACGTGATGTGACATGGCGTGGAGTTATGTGACTGAAGAAGAGGGTGACGTGAGGTGACGTGAGGTTGACGTGAGGTGACGTGAGGGTGACGTGAGGTGACATGAGCAGATGTGAGGGTGATGTGAGCTGACGTGAGGGTGACATGAGCTGACGTGAGGGTGACATGAGCTGACGTGAGGGTGATGTGAGCTGACTTGAGGGTGATGTGAGCTGAGGTGAGGGTGACGTGAGGTGACGTGAGGTGGCGTGAGGTTGACGTGAGGTGACGTGAGGGTGACATGAGCAGACGTGAGGGTGATGTGAGCTGACGTGAGGCTGACGTAAGGTGACGTGAGGGTGATGTGAGCTGACGTGAGGGTGACGTGAGGGTGATGTGAGCTGACGTGAGGATGACGTGAGGTGACGTGAGGGTGATGTGAGCTGAGGTGAGGGTGACGTGAGGTGACGTTAGGGTGATGTGAGCTGACGTGAGGATGACGTGAGGTGACGTGAGGGTGACGTGAGGATGACGTGAGGTGACGTGAGGGTGATGTGAGCTGACGTGAGGGTGATGTGAGCTGACGTGAGGGTGACGTGAGGTGACGTGAGCGTGATGTGAGCTGACGTGAGGGTGACGTGAGGTGACGTGAGGGTGGTGTGAGCTGACGTGAGGGTGACTGAGGTGATGTCACGTAACTTCGCATCACGTCATCTCATTTCATGTCGCATTACGTCACGTCATTCTATGCCATCTCACGTCTTTCGAGGCCACGTCATATCACGTAGGGTGGAGTTAAGCGTGATATATGCATACACGAAAATTTCGAACAGACCCTCCATATTAAAATTCGTCATGAATTATTTGTTCTTAGTTTTCTTTGGAATTAGAAGTGAAACCAAGCAATTTCTTCAAATTCATTAAAGTTTCTTTTAAAGGGCGTAACATCCTATAAATATTCTGAAAAGTCTGTATTTCTAGTTTACAAAAAATAAATAATTTTTGAAATCGTATAAAAAATTAAGCACTTTGCGTAGATTTGTAAATGTAACTCCTCTAATTGGTGCGCGACAAAAAAATTGCTACTTTCAATATACTCGTATGTACTCGTATGTAATTACATACAAGAAAACTGCAAAAAATGTATAATGGCAAATAGTTGTCTTTAATGACTGTTTTACACCTTGGCATCAGTTCAATTTAATTTAGTATACAATTCAATGAATTAATGGTATCTAATAATAATAATAATAATAATGGCGGCGCTACAGTCCGAGGTGGACCTGGGCCTAACTTCTATAGCAACCGCTCGTGTTGTGCGTGGTATTGTTCTCTCAGGAGTGGAGGGGACCTACATTTTTAATGCCCACTCCGAACGACGAGATTGAGAAGGTTTTCCTAGACAATTATACTCTTTGAGCATTGTCAGTGACTCGAAAAAGTTGGAGCCGCGAACAATTTTTTTTTTGAAAAATTGTTTGTCTGAACTTGGATTCGAACCTAGACTGTAAAAGTCTAATGCGCATGGGTCGATGTACGAACCCACACGGCCACGGCGCCCACATGGATACATGAAATTAAATCGAAAAATTTAAGGAAAATATGCGTCATTGGAATGGGGTAGAATTCAGAAACGTATCATACACCGCTGCAGGGTCATCATTGTTTTTTGTTTTATTTTGTGAAACTAAATTGCTTCAAATATATTACGTGCTTCTAAAGGATTTAAATTTAAACGTCGCTTAGGTTTGCTATGATTCATTCTCTTTGAAAATGGCTGTGCGAAAACTTTTGTCCACCACTTTATATAAGAAACAAACAAAAATTCAAGTCATATTCACCTTAAATAAAAAGGAACTTAGCGTCGATAACTCTTAGGCTTACTAAGAGCCGACTAATAGCCTCGGATACAAACGGATTTACTGTTGATGAGCCCGGAAAATGACGACCATACGGAAAATGGACAACAACTTTTGGTTCTGTATGTAGAACATGAGGTCTCTCAACAGACCACGTGCAACCGATGAAGTCGCGGAGGCCTTAGTCTGCTATGAAACAGACATTATCGCGGCCCAGGAAGTTCGGTGGAATGGGACGGACAAAAAGTGGATGAAATTGCGACGTCTACTACAGAGAGCGAAGACAGCGCTTATGTGGAAGTGGATTTGTTGTTCGAGGCAGACCTAGGTAAAAAGTCTCAAGCTTCAAGCATGTAAGCGAACGTTTCATAACAATCTACATCAAGGCAAAATTCGGAGACATCAGCGTGATTTGCACACACGCCCCTACAGAGGACAAAGATGACAACAACAAGGAAGAATCCTATGTATGTACGCATAAATAGTTTATAATGTGTTCACTCCAAAATGTACCTTTCCCAGTTGCGTTGGCAAGACATTATTGTTGCAGGTAGTTGAGTTATGAGGATGAGCTCCCTCTTGTACGTATATCAGCCAGGTTGCCTCGCTGTGAAAACTCTTGTCGGCCGCATAGCAGCGCCACAAGCACTGAATAAGCATCGCCGCAGCTGGAATCTGCCGATTGAAGTGTTTTTGTCGTTGCTTCTGTTGCACTTTGAGAGCGAATCCACTTCCAAGTATCCCCTAAAACATGTAAAATTCATTAGTTCTTGTCACAATACAAATATCAAGCAAATTCTTTACAGCCTTGGCCAAATGTATCAGGCACCCTTATCTTTTTGTCTTTGCTGTCAAATCACTTTTTTTTTCTTTTTTTTTCGGAGGATTTTTGAAACCGTACTGGAGCACTTAGACTCAAAACTGGTCCATTGTACTGCCAGGTAGCAACCTACTCCAGTGCCGTAAATTTGATCCCAACGGCAAATGGTGACTGGACCAGATTCTATTTCACTGGAATTCGAACCTGGGACCCCTCGAACTTGCGGCAGGCACTTAACCAACTGCGCCATTAAGTTGTTCAAATCACTTGTAATTAGTTTGAATTTTATAGTTTTCGGCGACACTATCTGAGGTTATAAACGATCACATCTGTTTCCTCTCATTTCATTATTTTCTTTGGTTTTTGAAGATATAACGAATCTTAAAGGTTGCCTAATACATTTGGTCAAGGCTGTATGTATCACAGAAAATTACCGCTGGTAGTGCAAAAAAGGAAATTGCAAACACGCTAAAGCAGGACGCCACGATCTTGCCCATCCACGTCTGAGGGACAGTATCGCCATACCCTATCGTTGTCACAGTAATCACACCCCACCACAGAGCGTCAGCGTAGCTGCTAAAATCCGTTTTCCCATTCGGGCCAATTACGTCCTTCTCTGCTAGGTACACGAAATATGAACTAAATATTAAGCCTAGGAAACCGATGTACAGTGTTGTGATCAGTTCCTGTGAAATAAAGCGAAGCAGTTAGGAGTAAAAACATGTACCAATTCAAATGTTACCTGTCGATGAATAAACACAACAGACCCCAGCAATCGCCATGTACCACCCTGTCGATCCACATGCAGCATTCGCAGGATTTGAAGGAATCTGATACCACGGATGGCGCTTGTTGCGAAAACCTGTCCGTTGGAGCCAACCGATAAGACGACCATGGAGGCAACGACCACAATCAGATCTGAAAACGATATCTCAACTGTAAATTTTGTTCAATTTATTCACGTGATTTTGACGTACCGATGATACATATTGGTTTTCGAACGAAACGGAGACGACCACAAAAGCCCATGTATTTGGAGCGACATCCAGCCGACCACAACCTCACGACGTACTCCACACCGAAAAACACGACCAAGCATATCTCCATCCAGAAGAGTGTCTCAATCGCGAACTCCTGATATGTATCGATAGTCGACAGCACACTGAATATCAGACACACCAGAACGAGCATAAAACTGAAAGGAAATAGAAAGTTGATTTTGATTGTGGTTTTCCAATAGGGACTTCCGAAGTTTGACAGTTGATAGTGGCCATATTGGTGGAGTTATATCTGTCAAATTAACTGTCATTTATTCAGTCTGTTTTGCCAAGTCATCGTGGATGGACAGAGCGTTCAACAAAACGTGCAAATGATGAAAATGTTTCATCAAAATGGGTCTTCTGTTCGGACAATGTTCCGCGCGCTTCGCCCATTTTACAGTCGCCATAATCGTCTTATCGAGAGGACTCTCCGCCGTGAGGTGAATAAATTTGAGTCCAATGGTTCAATGCGATTCCATCAGGTAGGCGACCGCTTGGCAGACCCAGGACGAGACGGTTGTACCAAGTCCAAACACTCGCCTGGTTACGCTTGGGCATAGCTCCTGATGAGTTAGAGTCGATGGCGGAAGATGGAATAGCCTGGAGATCTCGAGTGCGTGCATTGCCCCCGCGACCCCTTTAGTGGAACATGTGGCCCACGAAAATGACTGAAAAAATCAATGGTTCAGTAAACGATAAACCAAAACCCGTACGATGACGAAACGCAAGATCTGCCGAAAACATCGCCGCTGTCCGTGAGAGTCTCCAGGAGAATCCGAGGCAGTCGATTTCGCGTCCCTCATAAGAACTCGACCTTTCGCAAACCACATCTTGGCGAATTTTGCGTCGTGACTTAGGCCTGCGCCCGTACAAAATTCAACTAACCCTGGGGCTGAAGGTAAACGACCAGACCATAGACAACGACGTGTGTTCGTTGAATGGGCTCTGGAAACTGACCTTAAATTTCATCGAAAAATCATCTTCAGCGATGAGGCCCATTTTTGGCAAAACTTGCTCATGCTCGCCGAACTTGCTCGTGCTCGCCGAACTTGCTCGTGCTCGCCGCATTTTCGTCGTGTATGGGCTGGTTCGCGAGCCGCTCGCTGTTGGTGAAAAATTTCGATTTTGTCGTGTTCGTTGGCTTTGACGTTCGCCGTGTAGGGCCATGTTCGTGAGCAAACATAATTTTTGCTGTGAACGTCGCCGAGTGCATATCGCGGATTAAGCACAATGTCAACCGTCAGCCACGATTTTATCGAGGAATTCACCACTTGTGCTTCCCTATCACACATGTTGACGGCTTGAAGAAACAACACGAAATGAATGTCTATGAGGGTTTCTGTTTAAGAGAGTTTTGTGAAGTGAAGTCCTTCGGAGGTCTTAGTTTCTCTGGACTTTTTCTCACTTCATGTTGGGTGGGAAATAAATTCACAAAATTTCTGGTGAAATTATTGCCCACTTGTGTGAATTTATTTCCCAAGAAAGCTTATACCGGTGAAGTTATTTGCCTGCACCGTTGTAATATATTCACGTAAGACAGCTTGGTCTTGATGGACTGGAAGCAGCGTGCCCAGGACCGTCAACGATGGAAGACAGCGATAGCTCAGGCTCAGACCCTCCATTGGTTGTAGGCCTGTTACGTAAGTAGGTTGTAATATATTCACCCAGCTCATTCAGTTTAATTTTACAAGATCCAGTAACAGTTCAGTTAAAGTATGCCGCCAACATACCAGGAGACATCATACCCATTCCACATTTGCACATTTTCAACTACTCACTACAAATCCCCACGGGGCAATGATTTTGAATGAATAATGTAGGCAATGAGGGTCAACAGTGTGCCCGTGGTTTGAGATATCATCTTCAAATGTTCGAACAGCAATATTTCCACGCACTCTGTCAGCGGGAATATTGACCCTAATGTGTTCATTCATTTACGTGAACTAATGGGGGTTACTTGTGGAGCCTTAAGTACATAAGCACATATTACAATCGTGATTAATTAACGCATAAAATGTGCGTACTTATGTCTATTGTATTTAACGTGTGAGTAGACCGTTCACCTGTGGATGCGTTGATAAAAAAAATAATGATGGCGGCGCTACAGTCCGAGGTGGACTTGTGATACGAAGTTGCTTCAAAATTGATTGCATGTTTCAAAAGGATTTAATTTTAAATGTCGCTTATTCATTTTCTTTAAAAATGATTTTGTGCGAAAAAACTTTTATCCCCCACTGTAGCTCCATTCTCTGTTTAGGTACTTACACAATAAAATGATAAATGAAACACACCCATCCCGCTGGATGTTCCAAAAACACGTAACACTTCTCCTGAAATGTTTTTCCTCTTCGATGGTGGAATACATATTTTGTTTTGAAGGCCTGATCAATTGGTAGTGCGATGGGATAGTATGGATTTGGGATTCCACTTGGTCCTACAATGTCGCTGGGAAGATTTGCGTCAGCCGGATCATCATCATCGTTCAGGTCATCTGTGAATTGCGTGGAGTTAGGTACATACATGAGTTTGTGGTCTACTTACTTTCGTGATCCGGACTGCTTTTTATATGAACATGGCTGCGCCGTCTTATCGGAGTCGATACCTTGTAGTTTTGAGTTTCGAAGCGAAGACCACTCTTGTTGTGTCGAAATCGACGTAAGAATGTGAATGGTGACTTTGCGGCATGAATTTGAACAGGACTGTCTTTCGCTGATTCGACATCGTCCACTAGTTCGTCCTCTGATCCCTGCAGCACAGTATAAGCACAAGTCGGTGAGATAGTCTCCTTAGGTGGTTCTTTAAGGGGGGTTTTTAAAACTGATAATACCAAATCATCGCAATGACTTGTCGCAAAGGGTTTGTCTTCTCCGAAAGATCGTGAATTCAATGACTGCGCGTGTAGATTCGTGATTTGATGTATATTCCCATAGGAATAGTGCCTGTGCCGTTGGTTTGGTAATCCACCAGACATTCCAATCCCCGAGGTTAAATGTTGGCGCACTAGCTTCGCTTCTTCTTGCTGCAATCTTAGGTTAGCTGATTGCCGGAAGAGAATTTCTTGTTCTCCCCTATTCATCGTCCTCAATTAAACTGTGTACGAGTATAAACAAAAAATGCATACAGAGACACTATAGAGCGCATTTTTTTAAATATGTTGAATCTTTAAGAATAATCCTTAACTATTTCCCTCCATAAAACTATTAACTGTGCTAATCGTTTAAATCGAATCGGTCTTAAATTTGTTTTTAAAATTATTGATTTTGTATTGATTTATCATCAAGTCAAGCAGACTATTCGTATTGGGTATTGGGTTTTCGAATGGTTATTCGTTCATGCCCTTGGTTGTTCGTAAGTCTAATTGATTCTAAAAAATTTAACGATTTTATGCAATTGGTTTTAGATTTTCTATCGGGCACATTTTCCGCTGGTTTATGTGCTTCTTTACTTATCAGACCAGCAACCCTAGGAGCAATTGTCGGCCGGCGGTTCGGTCTTCCTCTCCTTCTCGAACCTGAAGGCTTGGATTCGAGGACTCCCTTGGCAGGAGCATTGGTGTTTATACGCTTGATTTTTAGTTTAGTCGACGGATTTTTGCCTTTCGGACGATGTCCACATCTTTGTACAGCTTAGTGAGTTTGCGGTTGTGTCTTCTCCTCCATTCGCCCTCTTCGCAGACAGGACCAAATATTCGACGCAGAATTTTTTTTTCGAAGGCACCACGAATCATCTCTGCAGTCCTGCTTATCGTCCAGTTTTCGGCTCCATATAGCAAGACAGGCATGATTAGGGTCTTATAGAGCATGATTTGGATTTCGAAGCGTTAACAGGCGAACCATGCAGACACAAGCGTCTGCACCTAGCATCTATTAACGAACTCCTACTCTCACCTCCCCGTGGTGAAATCCGGGAGCCGAGTACCCTCGACAGAAGATGGGGTAACCAACCCTCATGGGACGTCTAGGCTGCAAACGAGAGAGGGGGGAGTGTGAGTCTACCAGGGCTTATCACTCTTTTTAGGATGGCGGCGGAGGACCTGATCAACTGATTGGCCAACGGCGGCATCCACAACTCCAGTCAGCAGGAGCTACCTGGTTTCCATGGTAAGGTCGGGACCCTGGAATAGAAATGGTGGCGGATAAGCCCTTCTCTTAGGGCCAACGGCGGCACTCACAGCCTGTAAGAGGCTACCGACACTGGATCCTTCCAGACCCCTTAGTCCGGGCGCTAAACAAATGGACCTGTCCTCCCAGTTGGGGGTTATGCAAGGGGTTAACTTCCTCACCACAACACCAGCTTAATCAGCGCCCATGTCCCAACGGAGGACAAAGATGACGATAGCAAGGATGACTTCTATGATCTCCTAGAAAGATCGTACGATCCAAAATCGTACGACACTAAAATCGTTCTAGGAGATTTTAACGCTAAGCTGGGTAAAAAGGACATCTTTGCTAGAGTCATCTTACCGATGTGTGTGTTTACCACACAGCCTGCACGACACCACGTCCGAAAACGGACTCAGGCTGGTGGACTTTGTTACACGGCGAAACCTCACTGTAGCTGGCACGCGGTTCCCACACCTCAACATCCGTAAAGGGACCTGGCGGTCCCCTGATCATTCAACTGTCAACCAGATTGATCACGATGCGATCGACGTCAGACACTCCTCCAGTATTCTTGATGTCCGAACGTTCCGAGGCGCCAACATCGATTCGGACCATTTTCTCGTTGTAGCCAAGGTAAGGACACGGATATAGAGAGAACAACGGAGTCGAGGAAGACAACCACGGTTTGACGTCGAAAATCTATAATCGCAACAGACTGCCAGGAACTTGCCGATCGAGTCTCCCTGAAACTCTCCGAAAGTTCGACGTCACCTGCACTAACAATAGACGAAGAATGGAAACGTTGTCAAAGAGCCATCAGAGAAGCCGCTACTGATGTGCTGGGTTTTAAAACACCACATAGAAAAAACCCCTGGTTTGACAACGAGTGCAGGCAGGCACATGCAGCAAAACTGCATCCTACGGCTTCCTACAAGGCAACGCTGCATCGAACAACGAGAGCTGTTCGTGAGCTCTACGAACAGAAACGAAGATAAGAGAACCGGGTTCTCAGGAAGAAAAAGAAAGAGCACGAGAAGCGCGCGATCGAGGAGATGGAGAGGTGTTATGGCAGGAATGATGTCCGAAAGTTTTACAAAGCGTAAAACTTTTATCGAACGGGTATAAAGTTCGGACAGAAGCCTGCCGGAACGAGAATGGACAAATATCCGCGGCAGAATTTTTCTTTCGAAGGCACCACGAATCAACTCTGTAGTCCTGCTTATCGTCCATTTTTCGGCTCCATATAGCAAGATTGGCAGGATTAGGGTCTTATAAAGCATGATTTGAATTTCGAAGCGTTAACAGGCGAACCATGCAGACACAAGCGTTTGCAGATTCGCAGTCGATACTGAGAATTTGGAAAAGTCATTTCTGCAGACTGTTAAACGGCGATGAGGACACAAATACCGCTGTCAGGCAGAATGTTCCACTCAACACAACGGACGATGATAGAAGAGAATACTGTCCCCCCGATCTAGACGAAGTCCAGATAGATATCGAGACTGAAGTCTAATAAAGCTGCCGGTGCAGAAAGTCTGCCCGCTGAAATGTTTAAAGCAGCTGGAGATGATCTGGTTGGGCGCATGCATCAGCTCATCTGTAAGATATGGTCGGAGGAAAGCATGCCCGATGAGTGGAATTTCAGTATAGTTTGCCCGATCTACAAGAAAGGAGACCCCTTTGACTGCGCCAACTATCGAGGGTTAAGTCTCCTTAACATCGCCTATAAGATCTTTTCTGCCATTCTGTGTGAACGCCTGAAGCCATTCGTGAACAAACTGATAGGTCCTTATCAGTGTGGTTTCAGGCCAGGGAAGTCCACCATAGATCAAATCTTCACACTGCGGCAGATCCTGGAGAAGACCCAAGAAATGCAGATCGACACACACCACCTATTTGTCGATATCAAGGCCACTTATGACAGCGTGCATAGAGACGAGCTATACAGCACCATGTCTAGTTTTGACATTTCTGCCAAATTCGTCAGACTGAGCAGGATGACGATGTAGAACTCTCGCTGCTCCAGGTCGGTAACGAACTCACTGGCCAACACAAGAGGCACGATCTTCCAAAAGTCCGTTGAACTGATAGCTTACGCAGATGACATTGACGTGATTGGGCGAACACAACGAACCGTTTGCTGGCATTGAAACGGAAGCGACTAAAATGGGTCTGGCGGTAAACGAAGGCAAAACCAAGTATATGCAGTCATCGAGAAAGGACGCACAACATCGACGACTTGGCCAGAACGTCACCATAGGCAGCTATGACTTTGAGGTAGTTAAGGACTTCGTCTACCTTGGCTCCGCGGTAAATAGTACAAACAATATCAGTACGGAGATCAAACGCAGAATAACTCTTGCCAACCGCTGTTTTTTTTGGGCTCAAAAGGCACTTTAGTAATAGAGCCCTCTCTCGGAAGACCAAATTGACTCTGTATAAGACCCTGATCATCCCAGTCCAAGCCCAGTAAAAGTTAGCGACGTTTGTAGCGGGCAATCGTTTTTATAAAGTGAGGCCTTCTACTTTTTATACGACTGGATGGCGCAGTTGGTTAAGTGCCTGCTCCGAGTTAGAGGTGTTCCAGGTTCGAACCCCAGTGAAATCGAATCTGGTCCAGTCACCATTTGCCGTTGGAGTAGGTTGCTACCTAGCAGTACAATGGACCAGTTTTGAGTCTGAGTGCTTCAGTAGTGTTTCAAAAATACTCCGAAAAAAAAGAAGGCCTTCGACTTCCCTGCTCTCATATTTTTGCACAGCACTGTAAGCTAGGAAAAATGTTTCGCATAGTTTGAAAGCGTTACCTTCAGGAGCATTAGAACCTTAAGAGGCTTAATCGCACCATAAACGACCTAACAAAAATCACGATTAAATTGCACTTCCAATTAGAGAAAAATACAAATACAGTCAGCGTCAAAAGTGAGTAAACAGTCATTAGCAGAAAGGTATTCCTCTAAATTAAAATTGACTGGAATGGTCTACGTCTGACAGTGATGCCTCAAATAAAAGCTCTGAGATCATACTTCAAAATTTCATTTAAAATAACAGTAAACATAAAGAAGTTTATTTAGTTCAAACGAAAAAAAAGGCTAAAAACAGGCGTCAAAAGTGAGTGAACAGATCTCTTTAAAAAACAGTATCTTATTGAGAAAAAATTGTACCACGTATGCATTTGCCGCGGTATTAATTTTTATACAAATGTTTAACAGAATCGAGCCTTTATGTCTTACAGTCACTGACACAACCGTAAATACACTCACTTTTTAATGCTGTTTTTAGCACTTTTCTCTTTGAAATTAAAGTAATTGTTTTATATATACACTTATGTTAAATATTATTTACCATATTTCAAAGTATGACTTTTGAGCTTTAATTTGTTATATCCATGTCTGATCTACCTCATTTCGGTATGAGTATTAATTTAGTGGATAAACCTTCAGCAGATGACTGAATGTTCACTCACTCACTTTTGAAGCTGACTGTATATTAAACGCATAATACATGCATGCCACTTCAAAGCTAACACAAGGAACAACTAGTTAGCATTTGCGAATTCACAAAGAGTCAAGGTATGTATTCAATCGATTTTTCGAGGTACGAATAACAGAATTTCAGGCATTCAAATATAATAACTTCGCTAATAACCTGCCTCAGTAACGATTAAAACTAGGCTATCAGACAGATCAGAAATAAGTCAAAGACAAGCAGGCAGCTCCGCAAAGCCTGAACCATTGAATAATAACCATGATTTATAAGCGTTGGACCACAGAAACGCAATTGTGCACGCATATTTGTGAGTGTTTTGCTAATTAACCCAATTTTTATTAGATTAAAATCGTATTATATCTCGCCCAAGTCTACAAGAATGTTCTTGGCAAAGGCCTTACTTACACGGTCGTGGTGTGCACAGACGTAGATGTTAATGAATACATTAGGTATACAAGTTCATGTACCTTTTGAAAGAAAGCAATTATTGTAACCCGAAAGCTGTTAACTTCTTGCGTAATAATTTACATGAAATATTCTTTGAAATATGTACACGAGCATGAAAACTGGTAAAAATGGTCCCCATTTATGGGAAACGGAGTAAATACTGGAACATAATCAAACGAACTATTCCAAACAACGTTAGGAATAAATGAGTTTTGGAACTGGCAGCAATACATGTTCGAATATCACGCAACCCTCAATCATAAGTCTAGGTCTGTATTCATTGTTTTCGGGCATGTACTTCGGGGAGCATAATGTATCTACATTCATATGCATATGAAAAATGGAATATTTCATGCACGTATATACAAATGCTTGGTGGAACACAGTCAGGGCACTTGTTCTTTCTCCGAAATATGATTTTTTCCTTCCCAATCCGAGCCACTTTTTGCAAACACACATGAGATGAACAAATTGCAACAACAGTTATTAAAATTTAGTGTTCAATTGCTTGGTTATTTTACAATACCTCATCTGAACATTAACATGCGCACAAAACACCGAAACTTGCACAAATATTTTTATTATTTTAACAGTTAATCTTTCCACATGCTAACAATTTCAACACTTCCAACTCAAAACCGTGCTTACGACCAACTGTTGAAAAGTTTAACAAGCTTTCTTCAGTAACACTCACACACGCAGACACCCAACTCCGACCGCCTCATTAAACTTTTATATTACCGTGTATACGGGAAAAAAACACACACAAGTTGGGGTCTCAACTCCACTGTTGCCATTATTTTGTATATATTCAAATTTTCTTTGCCGTAAAACTGGGGATTCCCTGCAATGGCCCGAGGACCTGACTTCTGATTGGCATTAGTACCAAAGAACCGAAAAATAAAACTTGAATTCCTTCGAAATATTTAAATGGCTCCGATTAACATTGCACTGTACACCTTCGAACGTACGATGCATATGTCCAAAAAGTTTCGTTTTTCTTTTTGAAAGCTCAAAGGACCTCTCATGCGCAAGACATTCAATGTACTCCATACTTCGTTGCACACAGCTGATGTCTCCAACAGGTTTACGAGGGAAAACAATTTACAGAAAACAACGAAAGCAAAAGTTTTCAAGGCATACACGTACACAAACAAATGTATGGATGTGTGAATGTACATAGGTTAGAGTTAGAGCAGAACTTCGTGGGGATATTTTTTGTTAGCTTCGCAGTTCGATTGCATTGCTGGCTTACTTTTCGGGCACAATTCAAAAATCAATACGTACGCGTTAAGTGCTCAACAGTGGAGGACTGACACAACGCATTGTCCTGGCACTGGCACGATTGGAATTTAAGTTTTTTATGAATGAAATTGTGTCCTTTCTTTCTATGTCCATAACCTATGGACATAAATGATGGTGCATAAAATTTGCATAAGTGTTTTTTTTTAGATTTGCGATTATTTCAACAGGCCCTATATTGATCCGGTTGCGTTGCACCACACTGAAGGATACCCGATGCACAGTGCAGTTCGGTTTAAAGACCTCTGAACTATTTAAACTCTGCACCGAATTTCGGCAAGGAGATGCGTTGTCGTGTGATTTCTTCAATCTGCTGCTGGAGAACCTGAACGGGTGTGAACACGGAAGGCACTATCAAATCCGGTCAATTGTTGGGTTACGCTGATGACATCGACATCATTGATGTCCCTTCCGTGTCCTTATCGCACTATCTTCTACAAATCTGCCCAACTGCTAGGTTACACTGATGATATCGACGTAGTCGTGCGTTCCCAGCGTACGACGGCGATTAAAGAAGAGGCGAAACGAGCTGGTCTAAGTGTAGGTTAGGTTAGGGGGCTGCTAGTGAATTCACCAGCACACTTAGACCATGGTGGTCCATTGTGATACTCACAGTCAAGATACTACCACTGATTGACCGCTCCAGTGACACTGCTGTTAATTTGGTAGACGACTGGAGGCAATGTGCCCATGACCACTATATATGGCTGACAGCTATAGCTCATGCCGTCTTTGCATAGGACGTTGGCCTGGTCCTGGTCCATAGGACGTGGACCAGATTTGAAAAACCAGATTCCGCACTGGGATTCGAACCTGGGACCTGTCTAACTTAGGGTTGGCACTTAACTAACACTGCAGTCGTTCTGGTCAAAGAGTGAATGAGGACAAGACGATGTATATACTGTTGAGAATCGATCCGTCACACACCACCACTGCCCGCAAAACATCACGCTCGACAGCTACAATTTTGAGGTAGTGAAGGAGTTTGTCTTCGACTCTGAGCTTGTGGGACAACGCAACAGAGGACGTCCACGTACAAGTTGGCGCACACGAGTCGAGGGGGATCTCGGCCGGCTTGGTGTGCGAAACTGGAGACAGCCGGCGAAAGTTTGTGCTGGCTGGAGAGGCATGTTGAGTGAGGCCTAGGTCAACCTCGGACTGTAGCGCCCTAAGAAGAAGAAGAAGAAGAAGAAGAAGAAGAAGAAGAAGGAGTTTGTCTATCTAGGGCAAATGTTAACTCCACAAACGACATCCTGGTCGATATCCGACGCAGAATCGTCCTTGGCGACCGCTGCTACTTTGGTTTGTCCAAACAATTTGGCTCGAAGGACCAAAAAACAAGCTATACAACCTTTATTCTGGCAGTCCTGCTTTATGGAGCCGAATGCTGGATGTTACGCAGAACGGCAGAGATAATTCTTGGCTCCTTAGAAAGAAAAATTCTACGTCGGATATTTGGTCCTATCTGCGATGAAGGTGAATGGAGGAGAAGGCACAACCCCGAAGTCTATGAGCTATACCAAGATGTGGACATAGTCCGAGAGGCAAAAATTCGTCGACCACATTGGCTCGGCCAAATCCAGCGTATGGACAACAATACTCCAGTCCAGTGTGTAGATTTTCTGGATATTTTGCCAGGAAATGTAAGGCTAAGGCAGATAAACGGAAGGTAAATTTTGACAACATGATGGGTTCCAAAAAGGAAAAGGTTTGGACTGTCTAATTTATGGTTTGTAGATGAGAAATAGAAAGGAGGAAGTGCCCATAATCAATTGCATAATTGTATGTGATAAAAAATGGCAAACAATCGTTACTGGGGCGAGAAACAACCATAGGAATAAAAGCCCTTAAACTTGATGTTGACGTTAATGAACATGAAAATCTTCAACTGTTCCCGAAAATTAAAGATATTCCGGTCCAACTTCGAATAGATAGGTCAGTTAAATCGATTCAACAACCGGGAAAGTTGGCAACAGTAGGACTCGATTCTACATTCGAACAGTGTTGTATCTTTGCATATTCGAATGGCAATACAAGGTAAAGGCCGAGGTATTCTTGCGAAATAACCCCTTTCACGTCATATCTATTTGTTAGGCTACCCGTGCGTTTGCTAGGTGGTGGTAGAATAGGGAACAAAGCTTTGAGCGCCATCTACTAGGGATTTCAAATATCAGCACCATCTTCCTATATTTCCTCTATTAGGGTTGTGATATAAGGATCACACTTTACATGGGTCTGAAAACATGCTGCATTTAGTAGAAGAAATATCAGAAGATGGCATTGATAACTCTTATTGTGAAACTCGTAGTAGATGGCATTCAAAGCGTTGTTACCAAATGCACGGTTGGCACAACAAATTCACGAGTTTTAGAACAGAATATTTAAAAGGGACCGTTTCGTTTGGTGAAAGAGTGATGAGATACTTTTGCAATTATTTTCTTGTACCCGATTTTTAATTTGTTTACTTTCATCAAACGAAAGTCACTTTGATATATTCTGGGTACTTATTAGTAACATTCGATGACATTTTCAGCCGTGTTCACTGATAATGTTTCAATTAAAAATATCGCTTTACATAATTTACTATTCACGTAAAATTCAATTGAACAATAAACCCATACAACATTTCTTCTATAACATATACATTGTTTACATTGTTCAAAGCACAATTGTCTATAATTTATCAATCCAACGCATAACCGATAATACCAAAACCAACATATTTTTACTCTATACAATTTTATGTTAGCTTTTATAAATTTATTTCTCTACCGAATCTCAAATTTCAATATGAACTAGTTCCTGGCATCGAATTTTCAGACTTTGTAGACCAAATTAGTTAAAAAAAAAGTGCCACCACCCTGTGCCTCTATTCTACGCGCTCAATACAAATAATTCAATATTTCTCCACGACAATGGCAGCAAATTAGTCTGTTCTCACACCATTTTAAAGAAAGCAGTGACATCTACAGTGGATTTCAAAGCAATGGTTGGCGTTCATGAAATCATAGGTAAGTATCCATGATAACAAAGTCTGTTATCCGAAATGAATTGTGGAAAATACATTACTCCTTTGGACTTTTCCCATTTTTGTATAAGAGGGGAAATACGCAAAGCATAGTACACATGAAAGTCCATTTAAAAAAGAAATACAGAATGATAAGATAGATATTTAGAAAGACCTTATAGAACTTGGAGATTTCTTGGATTTACTTAATTATGTTACATAATTAAAGACGAGTAACTTACTTTCAATACATTTTCCCAAAAGCAACAAATGCTGAAATGGGGAAATGAAAAGACGTCGGTGTAGAGAACATACTTGAGCGCCATCTATCCTCACTTTTCAAAATTATATCTCTCCGAGGCGTGTTTACCAAAAGCGAATATAAACTACAGTGTTGAAATCGTTTGTGTGAAACTATTCGTTACAAAATGTGGCGACCACAACGACTTTAGGATTGAATCGTTGTGTTGTTTGGAAAACATTCTTCAAAAGTTGGACAAAAAGTTGACATTTTTAAATCAATTTAAATTTTTAAGTCCTCTGTTTCATTATCCATTTTTTTTGTCGGTGGGTTTTAACACTGCACTAGAGTACTCAGACTCACCAGGCAACAACCTACTTTTGCTGGAATTCTTGATTTTCCCAAGGAAGACACAGGCTCTTCTGTGATGAGAAGCCTACATCATCAGCACGGAATAACTGCCACCTGATTTGAGCAAAGGCGGGACAGTAGTGGAGGAAGGCTTTGCAGTGTTGTCGTCTTCTCCACAGGCGTTGCAGAGGGCTTAGGCTTAGGCCAAGCACATTTAGGTGTTTGGCGAAGGTGTAGTGGGCCGTTCAAACGCCGGTAAATCGTCTGCAGTCTTTTATGTCAAGAGATAACAATAAGGGCGCGGATTTCTTACAGACGTTAGGGAGCATGAGCTTGATCTTTGATCTGCATCGTGAGAGTCTTGCCACCTTCAATTGTGCTCTCGAGAGGTTCAACCATCGATGGACACCCTAACTAAGGACGCAGGCAGTCCTAGCGCAACGCTCGAACCTACGGACATAATCGAAGACGATATCAAATTCGGGCATAGATCCATTGCTGCCACTTTTGGCATTGCATGCGCCGAGATGAACAAACCAGCGTGAGGGTCTGGGAGTGACTAAGTAAGACTAAAAAATTTGAACGAGAAACGAAAGGTGTTTTATTTCATATATTAGTCTTTGTCAGGATAAGTATATTACTGGCGCCCGAGTAGGGACCTGATATTTTAAAAAGATAGCCTTGAACAAAAAAAATAATAGCTGTAAAGTAAGAAATTATGAGTAACAGAAAATTTAGTTAGTGCATTAATTAGAAGAAATAATTGAAAATGAAGTGTCTATTAAATCAGGGATTACGACGGTTTTGTCGTTCATTCAATTGCGAAGTGATGAAGTGAAGAAGGTAGGCGAAGTTTAGGAGATTCAATAATGAGTGGCAGAGAATGAGTCTTTTTGATTCAACAGAACAGAAAGTACAGTCGCCTCCCTCTAAGTCGAATTTGTCGCCATATTTATTTTTGACATTCCCCTCGATTTTCCATTCAAAAAACCAACCTCTAAGTCAAAGTACGTCTAACTCGAACTAATTTTGATATCCCGTGAAAATTCGACTTAGAGGGAGGCGACTGTATTGAACGAGAAAATTCATCATCTCGACAACAAAGTTCTGAACCCAGAGACAACTGTGGATGGTCGACGAGAAACATCGGTCAACGAGAAGTTTAAGGGTATGGAGAAGGACAATGGTGAAAGTGAGGTTGCTCCTCAGTGAGCACCTCATTATAGGGCACAATATGCGCCAAAAAGTGAGACCCAGTAACAGTAAATCGAAAACCGTGACAGGGGTGATTGCAAATTTCATAAAATTCTATACAGCGTTCAGTTAAACGATTGATTATAAATTTCTCACACAACACGAATACCCGAGCGAATTGAAAAACAGTGAAACTTTTACGTATGTACGAGTATTTTCGAATAATGCGATTCATAAATGATAACTAAGAAAACTCTATTGAGCACAGTTGCAAATATGTTTTCTGATCTTCCAATTACTGTTGCCGAGGTCAAATTTTAAATTTCATTTCATTTTGTGATTGCTTAAATATTTCGTGATTCTCATGAGAGAAACCTATTAGAAGAAAAGTTTGGCGTTATTTTTCCCATCATTTTTCTGGGAGATAGTCTATAGAGCAGTTTTTTAAGCGAACGAACTTACAACATTTTTTCTTTTCTAATTTTTGATGTGTTTCTTGTTTTCGTAACGGCGAAAAAATATCCTGATGAAGAAGGGGAAAAGAAGGAACATTCGAAGTCTAGCAGTCGAGGAAGACGTACGAGTTGAACATCGTAAATTAGTGTAGTACAGTTGAATTCTCATTATTAAGAATAAAGATTGATTTAATTAAAAATACAATTCGTTAAATTAAGTAATAAAATAAAATTAATAAATAAATTAAACTAAAATGAATTGTTATTTTGATATATCCAATATTTTTATGTAGTTCATTTTTAACTAAACTTCGAGGCTTGGGAAGATGAACAATTCGAAAAGATGAATGGAAACTGTTTTACATCTGTTCATCTTTTCAAGACTCTACTGTGTTTAGTTAAAGGCAATTAACTAAATACAGTGGATTTCGCTTTATTGGGGCATTGCTTTATCGGGACAGCCGCTTAACTGGGGCAACAAAATCTTGACCGATCTGTCCCAATTAAGTGGAATCTACTGTATATTGAAATTGATAGTTTCTTTAAGGCACTTTCTTCCCTCTTTCGAAAATGTGTAAGTATAGTACAATATGAGCACTTGTCTCGTTTGCTCTGCTGCTCGTAGAGCAATTAATACAGTGGACGCTAGATATAATGAACATCGATTTAGTGAACACACACAATTTTATACCGTTTGTTCTACTATCGTGTTGTGCGAAATTCTTGCACAATTAGTTATGTTGTGTATATGGTACACAGTTTGGGGTTGTTTGAAGCAAATTCAAAGTGCGTGTTGCTTGTATAAGGAATGTAGTATTTATGTTGCGTTTTACGTTTCTTACGTGTGAGCTGTTTTTGTTAAAAACAAAATATTCTTTTTTATAAATATTGGCTTGTTTTTAAGTTAAAATGTAATTATATTTTATTTTTGAAAAATTGTACTTCAAAACATACGCATTTTGACGAAATTTGCTCCAAGCAGCCCACGCTCGTTATAATGAACAATCTCGCTGCAGTGAACAGGCCCGGTTTTTATTAGTTCATTATATCGAGCGTCCACTGTAATTGTTTATTTATTTATTTTATTAAAAAAGCCTAACTTATAATTAAAAATTATAAATTAAGGGGGAAGCCATGAGTAGCAAGGCCTTAGGCTTAGTTGTTAATTTAGCTTAACATAACATAAGACAGGGGCAATGGCGTTTAAGAGAACAATGAAAGTACTGGCTTTCAAAGTTCTCTTTGCTGCATAAACACTTATGATTATGGACGTTATTTTACTGATACTGATTTCATTCGTCGCACACATATTCAGCAGTTTTGAATACAGACCTCCTACATGTTCGATGTTGAAAGTGGTACCCGTCTACCGTCGAACAACGAAGTTGCTGAGAAGGGAGAGTGCATACAGCAACCAAGCGAGCGGTAACCAAAAGTATTCTCTCTCACCTCTACTCTTCTAGCAGAAATGGAATACGAAGTGAAGTGTCAACGGCAGCGCCATCGTCGATGTCGAAGTCGAACCAAACCTTTATCCGTTTGATTTGGAGTGAAAATTTTAGTTCATCGTGTACGTTGATGGAGATTTGTTGATGGTGTATCGTCGCGCTTGGTGACGCTGTATTGTACTAGATATTTTTTTTTTAATTTCAAAGTGAGCGGTGAGGGTTGGGATGGGAAGTAATGATGGTAAAACCAGTTTATCCCTCTTTGTTTCTCGAATTTTTATAATTTAAGTGCAAGATCTCCATGCAACTCGAGTCAAATAAGCCGCCCAAAATATTTGAAAAGTGAATTAATAGCAAAAAGAAATTAGTTTATGTTAAAAAAATGCCGTGGAGCAATGAGAAAAGAGTTTGAAACCATAAATTTAATTTGCCAGTGAATTGTTAGCTCGTGTGTTCTTCTCGGTTTTTCTTCTTCTTTTTCCTCTTTCGAATATGTTTCTGTTCTGCCGTGGATGTGCGTATGTGTAACGATGTATACGTGTGCTTGTCAACTCCGACTAGTCGGAACATGGTGTAAAATGAAAATAAATAATAAAAACTGATCCAAAAGAGAATCAGCAAATAACAAAAAAAGGTGAAGAAAAAAAATGTACAAAAATTCGATCAGTGAGAAAAATGAATGTGCAGTGAATGGGACATATGTACGCTATGTATCCATCGTATGTCTTTAGAAATCATATCATTGAATGTAGATATAAGTACACGCGTGCATGTGTATGTTTTTCATTTTAATTCAATTGTTTAGTCGTTCCACAAGAGAAGTTAGAAAAATTAAATACTGAGACAAATGTCTGAATCGTTCTCCATCTCAATTGAAGTAGTTTTGAATTTGGATACAGTCGCATGCGGAACGAAGGAATACTGGGGATGCACATTTTCGTAAGTCTGGCCCTTTCATTCATTTCATCAACAAGTTCACTTACATTTGGCAGTCAAAAACATGACATAGCTGTGTATTTGCATCTTTCTATTCCCAATTAATACCGAAGTTGCCCAACGACATGAACGCATTTCTGACCCATTAGTGAAAGAGGAATGTTCCTAATCTAATGTGAGTAGACACTCACACACATCCAGTGGGAAGACAGTATATTACGTGATCCATTACATTCGTATACACGAGTGTCTGTTCACATTAGACTATTTACCTATCCGAAGAGTGGCGAACCTGTTATCTCTTGAATGTACATATGGGCGCAGAGGAAAACATTCGTAGTTATTTTAATCCATCGATAAAGAGTATCAACAATCGTTTCATCAGATACACATGGATAAATGTATCTGCATGGATTTTTTCGTTTTCTCTAAAAAGTTATGTCTCATACCCAGTGGGTGCGTATGGTAACGTGGTTTAATTTGTAGTTCCTTCAAAAACATGCACATCGATCAGATTATTCATTGAATAAACACGCTGTACGAAGAAGTCAGAATTTATTTCATTTAATACTCGTATGCTATCGCAAGACAACCAAGTGCTGACCTAGCTTTGGTCTGTTGGTTTATTACTTGAGTCATACCTATAACAGTGCTTTGGAATCAATGTGTTGTGTGTGTATTAAGTCTTGAGTTAATTTTGTTGTCTTTCAACCAAAGGGTCAACCATAATGGCCGTACAAAGAATTAAGCTTATGTCATAACCAAACGAAAAGTAATCAGAAGGATCGTCCAATTTTTAAGTGCCCATAATTGCTTATAGAAACTTAAGGAGAATTCAGCTGTCAACTGATATTTGCATACGTAGAGATCGGTTAATTTCGCAAAGTGGGCAAAAGTGACCGAACTTACCGCAACTGAGCGATGCGGTTACTATGGTCGCACTGTGTCATTTTTGTGTGTTCGCTTAATTGCTTCAGATCTCTTAAGTGGCTTTACAGCCATTTTGCAACCTTTGGTTATGGGATATATTTTAAAGCTGTCAAAAATGTATGAAAGAAAGGATATCACTAGATTTGGAATATTTTTTTTTTTTTGAGTGACCAGTTTTTGAGCCCATAATCCTTGAGCCGATAAAGGTCTAAACACATTTTATATAATGGTGCTCTTTTTACATTTTTATCATGCACTATTCTAGAAATAAGCATGAAGACTATTACCTGATAACCTTTTTTTATCGAATGTCTTATGGGTACATTAGATAATAAATGAAGAAAATAAATAAAAAGAGATAAACAAATAAATGCAAAACCCATTTTGTGTGAACTTTTTGAGATGTAACAACGTGACTTCGAGAAAATTCAGCGATTTTGCGACGACTGGAAGTTGAAAATCAACCACCAGAAGTGTGAAACCATCCTTTTCTGAACTCCTTTATACAAGGCCTCAAGGGATATGAAAAAAAACTGGCGCAAGTTCTGCATAGTTGACCCGCAAGGGGAGCCGTTAGCAGTGAAAAGTGTAGTAAGGTACCTAGGCATTTGGGTGGATCAGTATCTATATTTCGACAGACATATAACTACTGCTTTGACTAGAGGCAGGAAGGCCTTTGCTGTGGCAAGAGGATTGTTTTAAAGCAGGCAACTTGATACCAGGGTGAAGGTAATCTGCTAAATGCTCCTCATCCGGCCAGTCATGGCGTACGGTTGTCCAGTGTGGTTCAACTTGAGTCCTTCTCAGATGGAAAAGATTATTATTATTATTATTATGCCCCGCCCTCCTACCCCTCCCAACCCGTGCAACCAGATGAGGATGTTCAAGAGGCAGTGTGTCCAGGCTTATCTCAAGAAGTACAGAACCCCAGGATCTGAGTACAAGAAATTCTATTCCAACGAGTTCTTGTATAACGAAGCAAACGTGAACAGGGTGGATAATATTATTATTAAGCTGATTCGAAGGCACGTTGCACGAGCCATGACCTCGGAAAATGAGCTGATATTTCTTCTTAGGGCGCTACAGTCCGAGGTGGACCTGGGACTCACTCAACATGCCTCTCCAGCCAGCACCATCTCTCGCCAGCTGTCTCCAGTTTCTCACACCAAGCCGGCCGAGGTCCCCCTCGACTTGTGTGCGCCACCTTGTACGTGGACGTCCTCTGTTGCGTTGTCCCACAGGCTCAGAGTCGAAGACTCTTTGTCCCGGAGTTAAGTTGTCCATACGCTCTACATGACCTAGCCAATTCCGCAGTCTGTCTCTGGCTAATAACTTCAATCATTATGCGTTGAAGACTAAATCTGCGACTCTCGGTCGGTTGTCGCTGTCATTTTTTCCACTTATGTGACATTTGGCTTTGTCCTGGAGGAAAGAATCGCCATTGTCCACTTCGATAGCCTAAATTTTAGGTCAAAAAGTGCAGTCAACACCTTTCAGTGGCACAATTCATCAAATGCAACTGTCAAACCAGAGTCATAAACTGAATCAACTTGCTGCTCATTGCGTTTTGGACTATCGGAGACCAAACTTAGAAGTTTTCCTTCTTTATGTACACAGACAAATGAAAATGAACCTCATAAAAATGTGTAAAAATCGCGGTTAAGACTGGCACCCAAACAGCGAAAATATGGCGTTGTGCCTTGTCTTCGGGCTTAGATTTTTGTGTAAACTCACAACAGATGATGTTTATGCGAAGTATGGTGCAAAGTTGTCGCGAATATGCCCAATTTCTGTGACCGTTTCGAAAGTTACAGGGGCTATATTTTGTAAGTGACCTTCTCAGTCGAATACGGTTTAGAGTTCTCACATCACTAGCCTGTTCGAAATTCATTAAAACTTTGGGCTTGATCACCAAAAATCAGTTGGAACATTACCAAACGTATCCGCGATATTTTCACCTTTTTTTTTAGGAAGTGAATTTTCAAAATTCCCAATGGGCACTAGGCCCAATTACCCTTCGGACTGTAGGGCCATAAAGTTTTTATTACTATATATCTGTACAAAGGCGATTTTTCAGCTGCGCATTTTTCCAAGTTACTATCTGTAATGCAGATGAAGTCATTTACTATTCGGTAGAGTATTTATATTCCCTTAAAGCAACGAGAACGGAAACAACCGTATGGCTTTAATGAAATTTAAAATAACTGAATGGCAATAGGCTGCATTGGAAAAATGTAATCGAAGCCTTTTTTAGGCGGGTATGGATAATAATTTATCTACTCAATAATTGCGAACAGATGTATATAATTACTGAAAAAGATGCATTGAAACAGAATTCCGGACGGAATAATGGATAAAAGCTGGTATTAGTTAAATAACCGAACCTAATTTATGTCTTAAGGGTAAAGAATCTGCGATTTGGAAAAATGAATCTGATTTTGATGTGAGCGCTGAAAATCTTTGTGCTGTTAACTATGAATAGTTGACGCGATGCGAAGGCTTATTAAAGGTCAATGACTCTTGACAATTTATTCTCTATGATGAGACCCGAAGCTAAGATGCAACCAGTCCTAATTCCTCCCTCCCCCCTTCCTTTTTCCGTTTACTCTCTCCCTCTCCGGTGGACCGGATCAAGGTGTCAACCGTTTCGTGCCGAGGATCAGCCTGGCTGGGGGCCCACTCTAAACTAAAGCCCAGTCGCTGGCGGAGTAACAATGGGCCTAAGTTGGCTTGGGCTGCTATCTGCAGTCAGCCACTCCAACCTAACCTAAAGTAACTATGAATACAATGTAAAAGAAGTGATTTGCTAGCGAAAAATATACATTTGTCCATAAGGGTTTTCCCAAAATTCACGTTAGAGTATGAGCCATTTGTACAATACAGTGTTGTAAATAAAAAAAGACGACGTGACAGTTGAAAGTTAAGGGTTATTAAAAATGGAGCGCTACTCGAGAGAACAAAAAACTGTTGAGTGGCATCTAAAAAAGTTAAAATCATCGTCGGAAAGTGACTTCAGCAACTGCATAGAAGCAATTGATTTTATCCGCAACATATCACTTTTTTTTCCGGTTTATTTTTGAAATGACTCAAAACTGGTCCATTTCCAGATAGAAACCTACTCCAGTCCCGTTTATTTGATTCCAACGGCAAATAGTGACTGGACCAGATTCGATTTCACTGTGATTCGAACTTGGAACCGTATCACTTGTGCGGATTTTTGCTGTTTCCAATTTCGCACACCAATTTTCTTCTTAACTTTGTGTGTGCCACCTTTGACCTGTTGCCTTGTCCCACAGGCTCACAATCGAAGATTCTACGAGCCGAGTCTAAGGCTGCGGCCACGCAATGAGCGACGAGAGATTGAGCGACGAGCGATAGAGCGACGCAAAAAAAATTAAGACACATGAAATCATATGGAGGAGACCACGTAAGCTCTGAGCGATTTGCGATAATTTTTTAGTCGATCGCTGAGCAGCGAAATAAGAAGATAGAGAAACTACGAGTAAACGTAGAAAGCTTGACCTCAGGTATTCAAAACCGCCCAGTTCCATGGAACAGCCACAAGGATTATAAAAATAAAAATGTCACCGAAAAGGAGTGGAATGAAGTTGGAAACATTTGTAATTGTTTTTTTGAAATGATGAGCTTCGCAAGGCAGACAGTTGCTCCAGATCCAACTGAAGGGAATCTGCGATAACCAAAGGATTATTCATATGAACGCGACTTTCAACTAAAAGACTACGACGCACTGAACTTGAAAATGTCATTTTCGCAACTAATCGCTCAGTAAATGACCACCCATCGCTCAGACTCGTCGCTCTATCGCTCGTCGCTCAATCACGCGTCGCACATTGCGTGGCCGTGGTCTAATTTGTCTATCCTATCTACACTGACCAAAAATCTTACGCTTTGGGTCCGTAGACGCCTGGGTAGACTCATGTCGCTGTACAGCCCAAACAGTTTGGGGTTTATTTTTCCTCTCCAAATGCTTTTAACGCAAAAAGAACCAAAGATCATTCGCTGACATTTTTTCGAAAAGACAAAGAATTTCATCATCCACTTTCGATATTGTCCATGCCATTGCGTCGAAGAGCAGGATTGGGATCATCAATGTCTTACACAAAGTCAACTTGGTTCTTCAAGAAAGGGCTCTATTACTCAATTGCTTTTTGAGCCCGAGAAAAACAGCGGTTTTCAAGAGTCGGTGCTGATGTTGTTTGTACTGTTCACCGCGAAGCCGAAGTAGACAACGAAGTCTTTCACTAACTCGAAGGTGTAGTTGCCCTTTTCAACGTTGCAACTAACTCATCGACTTTGTGCGTCATTTCTCGATGACAGCATATATTTCGTTTTGCCCTCGATTACAACCGGTTGTTGCCGCTTTCGTTTCAGTTCCAACAAACGCCTCATTGACCACTTGCTGATTTTGATGAATCACGTCAATGTCATCCGCGTGTGCCATCATTTGTACGGACTTTTGAAAGATTGCACCTCTAGTGTTGGCCAGTGAGTTTTTCACAAGAACAATGTTGAAAAATTAGATGATTTGGCCAAAGCTAATTTTAGAAACGGTTTTATTCCGCAGTGAACTCTGCTGGTTACTACGTTTCTACCTTCTTTAACAACTGAACTGAAGTGACAGACTTGTACATCATACACATCGTTAGGGGTGGAAGCAAAATAAACTAGGACGTGTTAAGATAAGCCCAGTGTAGATAACTAAACGTAGGCAAGCATTCTGGTTTCAGATACCAAATTTCATATTAATAATAGTTCACACGGAACCAAGAACAACTGTTTTACGAGATGTACATATAAATATGCAATAAATATGACTACGGATTTAGGCGAAAGAGATACGCAAGTATTTATAGTTGTTCATAATTAATTCAGTTTTCAGACTCGAAGAATGCAAACAGAAAGAACTTTCATACCGTAGGAGCTCTTTAAAAGGGGACTCTCTAATTGAATCGATTGATCTTTTGATCTCTTTTAATACGTGTCACTTCCAATGCGACTACTTGGTCGCTAGTTTCCAAGTTAATGACAGCAGATGATATTATACACGCTGTCATAAGCACTTCGTGGCGATAAAAAATCGTTAATAAAATAAATTTGTTGTAACCAGACATTGGAATGATGGACGAGGGGCGTTCCTCGGGCAATTTTCTTCAAACTGAGTTGAGCTGAAACTGAGATGAGATGCGGTGAATAGAATAAACTATGAACTTATCATTCAGTTCATTCAACATTCAACTATAATACAGCTCAATATCACACAGACTGTTATTTATTTTCGATAAAGAATTGCAACTCAGGAACATTGAAAGTGACTACTTGCGAGTGTTAATTGAAGCAAATCAGCATAATTCCGTGACTCGTTATGTTTATGTTCAAGTGAAAATCGATACGGGTATCTAGTCATTCTTAGTGGTGCATTGTTGACATTACCTTGGTTCTGATTTTATCTTTAATGCATGACGTTTTGTGTTTCAGCCCGGTTTCGTAAGTCTTGCAAACTGTAAATCAAAGGATGAAATATTTTCGCAGCGTTTTTAATAATAATAAAATGTATAAATGGGCCTAGCTTCTCAGCAACCACTCGTGTTGTGCATGCTGTTGTTCTTTCTCGAGACCATTAACAAACTAAACAAAATACAAAGTCTAGCGTGCATTTGTACGACAGGTGCGATGAGAACCACTCCAACGGTAAGTTTGGAAATGTTACTAAGCCTACCTCAGCTTTGTGTTGCTGTTAAGGCTGAAGCTACGACACAAGCTGTAGCCCTGCAAGTGCCCTATAATTTCAAAGAAGGCAACCTAACGGGACACCTAGAAATTCTAAGAAAGGTCGATCACGTTAATGAACTAACTAAGGTTAGTGATCTTATGACACCAATCTTAGATTTCAACAAACAATATAAAATCGTTATACCTAGGAGAGGGTTAATAGCCCCCCTTGGATGACTGATGACGCCCAAAGATGGTACACAAATGGGTCGAAGTCAGAAAGTGAAGTAGGAGCTGGCATTGTAGGACCCAGATGTAATTTACACATGCCTCTCCCCAAAGAGTCCACAATATTCCAGGCTGAACTCTTCGCTATAAATGAAGCCGCACACTGTATCGGCAATAGAAATGTAACAAAATATCGATACTCTCAAAATTCACGTTGAATGTTGATTTTCGAGTAAAGAAGACCATTTTTCGGCGCATCCAACCCATCTCCTTCTCGCTTGTGAAAATCCTATGTTGTGTTTCCGACAATCCTGCCTTTTTCACTGTCCGTCGCCCATGTAATCACCGTCCAAGGATGGAAACTCTTTCCATCTCATCGACACAAACTTCATTCATGGAGAATGGCTACGACAGGGTCTTGAGTCTTGGGACGAATTTGAAAAGCTGAGAGTACTGTCATCAGCGAAGGAGTGGATTTGATTAGGAGCAGCAGACAGGAGGTCGTTTAAAAAAAATGAGAAAAAAATCGAAGACAAAACCGAGACTAGCGGAGCATCAGAATATAATTTGTGAATGTCAAACTTGAGCCTATTCAAAACAACTTCAATTGAGCGTTTCGAAAGTTAATTTCCCATCCATAGAAGAAGAGATTCATCGAAACCATAAACAGGCATTTTTGACAAAAGGGAAAAACTACACTGAGTACGTTTACACCGCACCCAAAAAGTTTCTGCATTTCAGTTCAAATACTTTGCATTTCCCCATACATTTCCCTGCATGTTTACTTCCAGCGAAATACTGAATTTCGTTGCTGCATTTGTAAGTTCATCAAATCGAACAATCCTCTTTACAAATTCAGCACGTCATACAATGACATTTCAACCCGCTTACATAAATGAAAAACAGCTGTTTTCTCATTAGTTGAAAGCTTTGAGTGGACATAAGTAGAGTCCGACCGAAGGCCAGTTTTTCGGCCGAAGATTTTGCTGAAGCAGAATGTTGAGATTTCTGTTTTCTGTAAAAATAGAAGTTGCAAGGAATGGTGTGTTTTTTGTTTTGTTATTGTCAGATATTTTGTTACAACTCACACATGCATCCAACAACTTTGTTCTTTAATTGCTCGCTATCTCTCTAAATGGTTGACGCCATTTTCTCAAATAATTCACTCCATTTGCATGCAAAGCAAGTACTGCCAGATGAGCAATAATTCTTGTGTTTATATCGACTTCAATGAGTTCGATTCTGATTCCATGAAAAATTGAGTTTTCTCATACTCTCCTTAATTTCTAATGAAATTTTTGATTGAATAGACTTAAATTGTCACCTGCACACTCAACCCCAAACATTTAAAGTGATGTTACTGTTTAAAGACACAGAAAATCGACTTTTGACGCATTTCACAGGAAAAAGTGCAGTAAAGTGACAACACTGAAAATGAACGAATTTCTGTCGAAGTGTATTTGATGAGTACAGAATTTTGTGAAACGATTATCCTGATAAATAGGACTAACTGAAGGATGTGGGATATTAGAATGGAAAGGAAATTGATCGGAGGAGCGCAATTAAATGAGATTTTGCAACTGGAACCACTTGATTGGCTAGCTAGAAGCGAAGTTCAGGGGAATTCCCTTCTAGGCTAATTGAGGAATTTGAAAGGACTTAGGAAGAATTTTGTTGTAAAAGGTCTTGAAAATATACCAGAAATATGTACAGGGTGGGCCGTATAGTGCTTTTTTTGTAAACCATAGGTTATTTTGACACTGACAGCTGCTTTCCCGCCCGAAATCTTGACAGAAAGTCAGTACCATATCTCCGCGGAACGAAATTAGTGGCTTTACGCTTGAACAACGTTGGGAAATATTGAAAACTAATTTCCGAAGTGAGTACAAGTCGTCCAGAGTGTAGAGAGAGTGTAGCCCAAACAGTGCGTTTTTTGAAAAGAAATTTTGGCCGAAATGAAGCACTTACCGCTACTGCTGTACGCAAGTTTGTGCAAAAACTTCCTAAGACTGGTGTGCTAGTGGACAACACCCATGGTCCCCGTCGTCGTACGGTGCGCACAGATGAGAATGTGGCTGCTGTGGCCGAGAGTGTGAGACTCAATTCACGAACATCAACTCGCCATCGATCTCAACAGCTCAACATTTCACGCACTAGCCTGAGGAGAATTCTGCACAAAGATCTCGGATTATTCGCCTACAAGGTTCAATTGCCTCAGCAATTGAAGGCACGCGACCATCCGCTTCTTTATCGTTTCGCAGTCTGGGCCTTAATAATAATAATAACGGTGGCGCTACAGTCCGGGATGGACCTGGGCCAACTTCTCAGCAACCACTCGTGTGTTGCGTGCATTTGTTCTCTCACGAGTGGAGGAGACCTACAGTTTAATACAGACTCCGAACGGCGAGATTGAGAAGCTTTTTCTAGACAGTCATACTCTTTGAGCCTTGACAGTGACTCGAAAGAGGTGGAGCTGCAAACAATTTTGTTTTTTTTTTTTTTTGAAAAATTGTTGCTTGTGCTTGAATAGGTTCAAATCCAAGCACAAGACTGAAAGTCTAGTGCGTATGTGTCGGCGCATAAAAACCCACACGGCAACGGCGTAAGTCTGGGCTTTAGAGCAGCTTGGATTGAACAACGATTTCTTTTTTGACGAGGCGCATTTTCCTCTCGACGGTTACATTAATAAACAAAATTGCTGCATCTAGGGCTAGGAAAACCCGAACTTTATTGTCGAGAAGCCAATGTATCCACAGAGAGTGACAGTTTGGTGCAGATTGTGGAGTGGTGGCATCATAGAACCATTTTTCTTCGAAAATTAGGTCGGGAACAACGTTTGGCGTTACAGAGCCATGTTAACCGACTTTTTTTTTTACTAAAATTGAGGACATGGATTTGGACGAGCTCTGGTTTATGCAGAATGGTGCGCCATGCCACACAACCCATGCCACAATCGATCTTTTGCGCACCAAATTCCCAATTTGTGTTATCAGCCGACTTGGCGATGTTAATTGGCCGCCTCGGAGCTGCGATTTTTACTTTTTTTGTGGGGAGCCGTGAAGGTGCGATGTTATGCCATCAATCCGGAAACGATTCAAGCACTTAAGGCCAATATCATCCAAGCAATCAGTGAGCTACAGCCCAAAATCATCAGCAAGGTCTTGGAAAATTGGGGTGACAGAGTGCGCCACTGCGAAGCCAGCCGAGGCAGCCACTTGAACGAGTTGTATTTCATAGTTAAGGGGAATGTTTATTCTTACTAATAAAGCCATAATATATAGAAAACAATTTTAAAAAGAAGTTTAGCTGTAGCGAATGCCATGGACGGATGTGCTCCATCAGGTAGAATTGTAGAGACCGAGTTCGTCGGCTTTACAATTCCATGGAATGTCACTGTGTCCAGGCACCCACTTAAAGTGAATATTAAAACGATCAGTCCTCCCGTCAAGAGATGACATGTTCCAGTAGAGTATCCTATTTCTGAATACCAAACATCGAACTGTTCATCATTGCGCAACTATTCCATCAGTAATTTATTCATATCATCCACCAAAGATAATCTTTCTATTTAACAACTTTACTATTTTATCGCACGTGCGCGGCCTGTTTTATTAAAAATTGTATCAATAATGTATGTAGCATACACTCGTTATCCGAATATAACACCTCGCTTTCTTCTGTATTTTCCAGATAACTGCAATGAATGCTGAATAACTGCCAGAGATTATAAACAATATGCGATATAAAAAATGTGTCATCGAGAGAGTCCAGATAAGACTAGTCTTTTTCTGGGCTGCTATTTTTGGTGCTCTACAGTTGTGCATTACTTCCAACAGCGCTGCCATCAGTAACAATACGAACAAAAGTGAACTCAGCCGAGTTCACAACCTCACTCAACTGACTAACAAAAGTGCGAATCATAGCTCATACGATTTTCGCTTTCAACATGCCATTTACAACGTTACTATCCCGGAGAACAGTGTTGGCAAAACGTACGCGTTACAGCTGCCCGACGAGGACAAAGTGGGCATAAGGGTTATCCCACAATTAGACGTAAAGTATCGAATTATGAGCGGAGACCGCGATAAGCTGTTTAAGGCCGAAGAACGGATAGTGGGTGATTTTGCCTTTTTAGCAATTCGAACGCGCACAAGCAACGTCATTTTGAATCGGGAAAAGACTGATGAATACCGTCTGGTTGTAAAAGCCTTTGGAACTCAACTAGAAACCAATGGAAAGCATGTGTACGAAAGTGAGGCGACGGTAATTTTAAGAGTTCTCGATCGCAACGATCTGAGTCCACTTTTCTATCCTATGGAGTACTCAAAGACACTGCCCGAAGACATGCCGCTTCACAAGAGTATCCTGCAAGTGAATGCCGAAGACGCCGATCTTGGAATAAATGGAGAGATCTACTACAGTTTTCTTTATGAAAACGATAATTTTGCGGTGCATCCAACATCGGGGGTGCTGACGCTTACGAGGCGGCTGAATTTCATAGAGAAATCATACCACGAACTCACGATACTGGCGAATGACAGAGTGTCTGCGGCGAATCATCGCCTCAACCAAGCGAGTAAGGCAAAGGTCACCATTAAAGTTGAGCCGGTAAGTACAAGTCGTTGCGGTATATAATAGGCGAGATGGTTTTTATGATGGGTCAGTTGTAATTTGGAGCATTAGTCACGACACTTTGCTCTGCTATAATTTAAATTTGTGGTCGTTTTTTTGAGGTTTCGTTTTTGTAGAGGGAACCCTAAAAAACGACCCAGAATTATAATTTCGTTAATACGATTGGATGGCGCAGTTGGTTAAGTGCGTGCCCCAGGTTCGAATCCCAGTGAAATCGAATCTGGTTCAGTCACCATTTGACGTTGGGATCAAATTAACGGCACTGGAGTAGGTCGCTACCTGTCAGTACAATGGACCAGTTTTGAGTCTGAGTGCTCCAGTAGTGCTTCAAAAATCCTAAAATAATTTCGTTATAATTTCGGTGTGTCCGTCTGTCTATCTGTCCGATCGCCAATCGTCCGTCCCTCCATTCGTCTGCTCAGCCCTCCGTTTGTTTGTCCATCCGATTGTCCAGATCTCCGTTTGATTGTCCGTCCGTCTGTCCGTCCCTCCGTTCATATGTTCATCTGTCTGCTCCTCTATCCGTCCGTCTGGTCGTCCCTCTGTCGTGTCTGTCACATTTTTTATATCGTCATGAAATTTTGGAATTATGTGCTTTCGACTCAGAAATCACTTTTCATGCACGCAAATTTAAAAAGTGGGGCCATTCGGGGTGGCTTCCGTATAGATAAAGTTGCCATAGATGTTGAAACAGTGACGCACCCCATGGAGTGATACATCAATCGAGAGATCTTTTGAAATGAGATGGAGGTTTGCTTCAAAACTGTCAGTCAAAAGTTTCAGGTCCAGAGTATCATTTGAAAATTGTGGAGCTCCAAAATTGCGTCCCCCTCCCCTGAGGTGTTTAAAAATCTGAAAAAATCACAAAAACTTGGCATCATTGAGTGCTTTCATTGAAAAGAATTTTAAGCATTCTGCTTTTCGAGATATTGGTCAAAAACGGTAAAACATCGACATGCGAACTTTGAAGATGTGAAGACGCAGTTTTGAAGACCTAAGCGTAAGCCTGAAGAAATTGAAGATATCGAAATATTGATTTATGTGTAAATTTTGAAATTTCAGAGATTTAAGATTTCAAAAATTAACGCTTTCGCACATAAATTCCGTGCTGAGATCAACAACACAACACGAGTCTCAGTGGTATCTCACACATTCATTCCAACCCCTAAATGGCCAACAGCAATGTGTGCAGAGCAGGCATGAGCAGTGATTGAGTGTGATGCAAGGGATTTTTTGTGTTGGATAAATTTGGAGATAGATATTCGTATGGATATTTATTTGTATCTATGAATGCTGTTGATTTTGGGTTGAAATTACAAAAAAATTCTGCTGAAAAAGTTTAAATTCTTTGCTCAATATTCAGAAATGCTTCCATTACAAATTATTTATGCGACGTTACCTTCCCCGTTCCCCAGTACAGACGAGTGGCCATCGAATGTCGTTATCAACGAGCACGAGATTACCCTATTCACTGACATATAAAAAAATGGACACATGTACAGGGGCCGGAATCTACTCGGACACCCTGCATAAACAGGAATCATTTAGACTTCCTAATACGTTGAGTGTCTTCCCAGCAGAATTGGCGATTGAGAAGGCAGCCAAATGCATTCAAGAACCGTCATCCCACCATAGGATATCACCATTTTTGTAGACATCCAGGCTGCACTGAAGTCAATGTACAATGAAATCAAAAGCTGCCGACTCATAACAAAGTCAAACTCTGCTGGATCCCGGGCCACAGCTTTTTTTTGTCGAAGGTTTTTGAAGCACTCGCCTTTTTTTTCGCCTCGAGTTAAAAATACCTAAGTAATGTCCTCTTCATCTAGAGAAATTTGTTCTATCAGTATGGATTGCAAATTATTTACAAAAAAACATTCCGTACAGTAGTAATAGTTTTTATTCACGCAGAATATTTAAAATGATTAATGCAATTGTTTTGCAACCACCGTTGAGTATTAATTTTAGAGACTATAACATTTATTAAAGTTCATTGGTCTTGCACACGTTCTGTAGGTCTGCGGTCCAGGATGAATTCAGACAAAACCAAAATAATGCGGTTCACTGCAAAAACCAAACTGCAGGGACTTTTTCCTCCCAACCAGTTTTACTCCCTTAACCCTAGTATGGTTGGAGTGTAGAAACGAAGTAGAGACCATGCGAACTAAAATTTAGCGCTAGCTGGTAGAGAAATAGCTTCAAGAGATTCGACAAAAGGTGCTTCCAGAGAACGATGTCTGCCTCTAACCAATGCTGGACAGTTACGTAGAAAGTGAGACAGGGTCTCCTTGGATGATACATCACAGCTACGGCAGTGGTCATCATAGGGCATGCCCAATTTGATTGCACGTTCGCCTATTGCCCGGTGACCCGTGATGATCCCAACTGTTTTTGTGACATCGGTTCGAGTTCTGTGAAGGATATCAGTTGTTCTAGCCAAATTATATTTGGCCAAGTTTTCCTAAATGTTGCACATAATGCATATGATAAATTACGGATCATTGTCTTGCGTGTTCGTCAGCCTTCTCATTTTTCCAGAATTTTGCTATGTCCTAGAACCCAAATTCAGGTGACACTGCACTGTGTAATCAGTTGAGTTAGCTATGAGCCTGCCGGTAGCAGGCCCAAACCACTGCCAAACCTTACGGCTTAGTATTCTATAGCCTGGACTCTTTGAATGGAACTACGCTGTTTATTACGACTTTGCGTATTTTTACGACACTGGAGCGCTTAGACTCAAAAACTGATCCATTGTACTGCCAGGTAGCAACCGGGGCCACAGATTAATCGCAGGAAACGAGAGTGCAGACGAATTGGCTGGGAGAGGGTCTGAAATAGGCCTCAGTGAGGTGGCCATCATCTTTGCGTCCAATGATGAGTGCATTGTACCGGATCATAAGCGACATAATACAAAAAGAAGCCAACTCGTATTGGCTTCTTAGAAACGACTGTCACACGACAAGATCAACGCGACCAGAGCTTAACATTGATAAGACAAAGAAGCTCCTGGTGTTGGAACGAAGCTCGATTCGCGTGCTTCGATCTCCGCAGGAGTTGCGGTGATGGGGAAGAGACCGTAACGATCCAACATCTGCTGTGTCACTGCCCAGTTCTTCAGAACCGGCGCCTAGCTTCGCAGGGCCAAAGGTATACACAGAGACTGCAGACATACTGGCTGTTCTATTATTATTATGGTTGAGTGTATATTGCACCGCGACCTTTAAGATCTATGTGCCCCCTTTCAATACCTTAGCACAATTACGAGTTCCCCTCAAATACAGCTCTTTTCAGAGTTGTATTGAGGGTAATAGACTCCTATTGTGCATAGGTGAAGAAATCTGTTCTAGAGTATTCTCTCTAAGCCAGTTTCCTTCAGGAATCTGAGAATGAGAGATGGTTCTAGTGATTCCATTTCTTCTTCTGATAGTAGGTACTTGCCCAGACATCTTTTTCTTTTGTGGACTAGTGCCTCACAATATCCAAGTATATGTTCTGGAATTTCATTAAATTCTCCACAAAATCTACAGAGACCTTCTTTAGATGAGTCTACAACGCCCAGTTAGGAAGCCTACGGAGGTTATTCTTGCTCATTTTGATGCATGCCTCGAATCTCTTCCGGTTATATTGCCCTAGAAGTTTCTTGGCCTGTTTCATTCCACGAGCGTTATTCCAGGTTTCTATCCGGTTCCTTCTTTCTAGTTCCCTGAATTCTTCTCTGAGGAGATGATCTCCTACAGCGCAGAATGGTTCAGGGCCTATGAAGGGTTCTGATGCTCCTTTCCTTGCTAGGGACTCGGCCATTCCCCCATATCACCGTATGGCCAGGTATTCAGCAGAGTTTTACTCGGTTTCTCCTACTCAATTCTTGTTGCTGCTCAGTCTGTGGACCATGGATTCATTGCTCCCGTCCCTTCTGGTGCTGAGCTTGCTGGTAAATTTCTTTTGGAAATTGAATTTCCTAATCACGTCATCCTTCGGAATGGCCAGGAGTGGTAGCTTTTTGAGTAGTGCGTCGAATTGTCTCGATGTAATGCACCTGTCTTTACCTATCCCTTCTTTTGTCATTCTCATAATTGTTTTGTTTGCACACTCTGCTACCACTAGATGCAAAGGAGTCAGCTCCGGTAGCATCTCCGTGGCCGCAGTTGGGCAAGTTCTCATGGCTCCTGTAATACAGAGGCATGCCAACCTTTGAACTTTGCTGAGTGTCTCCCTCGCGCTGATCAGATTGGTTCTTTTGGTCCATGCTATTGCAACATAGGTTATTGTAGGTCGAACAATAGAGATGTACATCCATCTTAGAATACTTGGACTGCACTGGCTGTTCTAAGATTTATAAAGAGCACAAGGTTATTTCATCCATCACGGGACAGGATAGACTTATGATTCTGCGTACCACAAAAATTTAAAGGGACTCACAATGGGCCTTTAGGCCTCCAAGTGGAAGTGATGTCTCCCTCCCCCTTCTTTAACCTAACCTAACCTAAACTTCCCCGTGGCATTTGCCCAGTTTATTTATTTTTAAATGTAAACTGTATCACCAAGACTAGTTAAAATGCCACCTACAAGGCAGTATATTATTAAAAGTATGAGTATCTTTTTATTTTTAACTTAAACAATATTATGTTCTAAAGTTCATGCTCTACCATTTACTGATTTAATTTTCCAGGTAAATCTTTACGCTCCGGATATTTATATAATGACCTTACCATACATCGAAGAAGGTGCTAACGCGAATATTTATGGAATCATAAGGGTAACTGACAAAGATCAGGGTATTCATGGTAAAATAAAGCACGTGGAACTAGTGAGTGGAGATCCTGATGGTCATTTTCGACTGACACCAGCTCAGAAAAACGATGAATACAATATTGAGATTCACAAGCTTTTAGATAGGGAACAAGCACCGCGAGGGTATAATTTGACTTTTCGTGCCGAAGACCAAGGGATACCGCCGCAAATTAGCTACAAAACAATTCCAGTTCACATAAGTGATTCCAATGACAACTCCCCGGTGTTCAACAGACAGATTTACGAGGTCACCGTGCCAGAAACTTCACCTCCGAACACACCCGTGATTAGGTTAAAAGTAACCGATCACGATGAGGGTAAAAATTCACAGGTGTTCTTGGAGATAGTCGGTGGCAATGAGGGTGGGGAGTTTCGTATTAGTCCCGACACTGGCATGTTGTACACGCAGAAGAACCTGGACGCCGAAACTAAGGCGTTCTACACGCTGACAGTTTCCGCCATCGATCAGGGGAATGTGGGAATGCGAAAGCAGTCTTCCGCGAAAGTGAAGATCAACGTACAGGATACGAATGACAATGACCCAGTGTTCGATATCAAAAACAATACGGTGTGGATAAATGAGAACGAACCGGCTGGCACAACGGTTTTGAAAGTGTCCGCCAGGGATAAGGACTCCGGAGAGAACGCGTATATTTCATACAGCATCGCGAACTTGAATGATGTCCCCTTTGACATTGATCATTTCTCTGGAGTGTTGAGGACATCGAAGCTCATTGACTATGAGACGATGAGAAGGGAGTATTTGTTAAGCGTTCGTGCGTCTGATTGGGGTCTTCCGTTTCGTCGCCAGACCGAGATGGAAATCATCGTAAAGATCAAAGACATCAATGACAACCGTCCGCAGTTTGAGAGAATCGACTGTGTGGGCCATGTACCGAGACAAACTGCAGTCGGTGCGGATATACTAACCCTCTCAGCCATCGATTTCGACTCTGGTAACTTCATTACGTATCGCATGGTGTCGGGCAACGAAGACGGCTGCTTCAATCTGGACCAAACATCTGGTGTGATATCCATTGGATGTGATTTGACTGATATCGGAGTTGCTCAACGAGAGATCAATGTAACCGCAACAGACGGGACGCATTTTGCAGACGTCATGGCAATCCAAATACACTTAGTTGAGGAGATCAAAAGTTTTTCAGGCATCGACGAGATTGACAAGAGTGTCCCTTCGAGTGACGGTGGCACCTTTGAGTGCCGCGACACTGGAATAGCTCGTCGCCAAGCAGAAATTTTGGCGGCAGCAGAAAAGAATAACATGCCCGGACGAGACTACAACTTGCACGATGACTTCGCAATGATGCCCATTCGGTACGGGGAGAATGTCCATGCGCCTGAATTCGTTGACTTCCCGCTGGAACTGCAAATCAATGAGACAGTTGAACTGGGCAAAACTGTGGCCTGGATTAAGGCGAGAGACAGAGATTTGGGATACAATGGAAAACTTGTGTACGGCATCACCGGTGGTGATTCTGTGTTTCGAATAGACCCCGACACGGGGGAGCTGAAAGTGATTGGATACCTTGACAGAGAACGCCAGGACGAATATGTACTGAATGTCACGGTCTATGATTTGGGCAAGCCACAAAAGTCGACTTCGAAAATGTTTCCGATAACCGTTCTCGATCAAAACGACAATCCCCCGAAATTTGAAAAGACGCTAACAAGTTTTCGCGTCTCTGAACACGCGAAGAACGGGACTATTATTTATCACCTAAAAGCAACCGATGCTGACATTGGCGAGAATGCGAAGATCTCATATGTGATGGTGACAGATACGAAGCATTTTCAAGTTGAACCCGAAACCGGGATTCTCTTCGTCAGCCAGCCACTGGATAGGGAAGAAAAGGAAGTGTACGAACTGCATATACGTGCCACAGACAATGGTTCCCCAACTGCGCTCTCCGCAGACGCAATTGTGCTCATTCTAGTGGATGATGTGAACGATAATGCTCCTGAATTCGCGTTATCCGAATACACTTTTCGAGTGCGTGAAGATATTCCTAAAGGCACAGTCTTAGCCATAGTCAGTGCGACTGATAATGACATAGGAACTGGCGGAGAGATTTTTTACACGTTCAGTGAGGAGGGCGATAAGGAGGAGCAACTATTTAAGATCGACAAATACACTGGGACCATACGCACGCAGGGGTATTTGGATTTTGAAGAAAGGCAGGTGCATAGTCTGTGCGTTCGGGCTGTGGACCGTGGAACTCCGGCTCTTTCATCGGAGGTGACAGTCATAATTGAAGTGATAGACGTGAATGAGAATCGATTTGCACCGGAATTCGAGGATTACGTGCTGGTGGGGAGTGTTTTGGAGAATCAACCGGCCGATACCCACGTGATGAACATCGTTGCCAAGGACGCAGATCATGTGGGACCCGATTCGTCCATCATCTACTCCATCCGAGGTGGGGATGGGTTGGGAATTTTTGCCATTGATAGCGAAGGTAAGTGATATGTTTGATTTGAAATGTAAAGGGGCAATCATAATGGTCGTACGGAAGCTTAAGATTACTAAAGGGAATATAACAATTGCTTCGTTCAGTTTCGTTAAGTTATGCAAATGTCAGTTGACAGCCGAGTTCAGCTTAAGTTCTACTAAAGCAACAGAGCGATTACACAAAAATGATGAAATGTCACCATAGTAATCGCTTCGTTCAGTTTCGTTAAGTTCGTTCAATTTTGCCTACTTATACGAAACCGAAATGAATCGCTGTATACGTATGCAAATGCCAGTTGACAGGCGAGTTCAAAGTAAAACATTCCGAATATAATAATCGCTTCGTTCAGTTTCGTTAAGTTCGTTCACTTTTGCTTACTTACGCGAGAACGAAATGAATCGCACTTTACGTATGCAAATGCCAGTTGGCAAGCGAGTTCAAAATAATACATTGCGAATATAATAACCACTTCGTTCAGTTTCCTTAAGTTCGTTCAGTTTTGCCTACTTACGCGAGAGCGAAATGAAACGCTCTTTACGGATGCAAATGTCAGTTGACAGCTGAATTCTCCTTAAGATTCTATAAGTAATTATGGATGCTTGGAAATTTGAAAGTGTTTCTGGTTACTTTTCGTTTAGTTGTGACATAAGCTGAAGTTTTCGAACGGCTATTTTGGTTGGCCCCTTAGAGTTACAAAATGAAACAAAAAATTATGAAAACAATGGACTGCGAATGAACGTAGCTCATCAATGTTTGGTTAGATTTAACGAGTTGCTTTTCCCAGACAAATTTTCATTAATAATACAGTCGCCTCTTTCGTCGAATTTTCACAGGATATCAAAACTAGTTCGAATTAGAGGGAGTTCGACATAAGGGACGGTATTTTCTATGGCAAATTGAAGGGAATGCCAAAATAAATATGACGAAACACGAGTTAGAGGGAAATTCGATTTAGAGGAAGTTCGACTTAAAGGGAGGCGACTGTATGTTCGTTTTTATAGGCATATTTCTTAGTTTTATCTCTTTGGATAGAATTTATGAAATCCGCTTCAATAATTTGACGTCTATTAAATTTTGTTTCAAAGTGTACAACATTTTCCTTCATCAGGTACACTACGAACAATGGCTTTGCTAGATATTGAATCAAAATCTAGTTATTGGCTGACTGTTTGTGCTCAGGATCAAGCTGTTATTCCACTACACTCGTGCATTGAAGTATGTTGTTTTTTTAAATCAGTTGTAAAAACACTTATGAATTTATTTCTTCTTTTTTAAACCTATTTTTCTAGGTTTTTATTCAAGTTAAAAACGAGAATGATAATGTTCCGTTAACGGAGAACCCGGTGTATTATCCAGTCGTTTTAGAAGGAAGTCCCTCCGGTGTGGAGATCCTCAAGTTAACCGCTAACGATCAGGATATCGATCCAGATCAGTCAATCACTTACAGGATAATTTCTGGAAATCCAGAAGGATTCTTCGCTATAAACAGTTCAACGGGTGTGATATCGACAACAGCTAGGAAATTAGATAGGGAAAATCAATCAGAACACATTATGGAGGTAACATTGTAACACCGCTGTTTTTGATTTGTTAATCTTTTTGAAAATATTTTTGAAGTGTTGTATACAGTCAAAATCGCTTATAACGACATCGGTTATAACGACTAGATTCTTAGGTCCCGACTGAGCTCCATTATAGGTAATCCAATAGCATAATAAACTGTTTACATCAACTGACCAAATTCGTCAGTCCCTTGAAGGTCGTTATAATCGATTTTGACTGTAAAATCGCTTCTCTTTAAGTCGAATTTTCACGGGATATCAAAAAGAGTTCGATTTAGAGGGAGGCGACTGTATTTAAATTTATGTTCAGTCGACTAATTTCAATATTCTATTTCCACCTTGTATTTCATTCTATTTAAGATTCTGGTTTCTGATGGAGGGGTTCCGCCGCTGTCGTCAACAACGAGAGTCATTGTGTCTGTGGATGATGTTAATGACCAGAGTCCGGAGTTCGAACAGCGCTTTTACAAAGTCCAGATTCCAGCAACGCAGACAGTAGATAAGCCGCTCTTCCAGGTAAAATAGGTTTTTATGCCCAACTTTTTAATTCATCTGCTCTCTAAGTAAATATCCTGGAAAAGGGCAATCGGGAAATACGTATTTATAACTATTATGTACATACATGTGAGCGTTGTGGGTATGTGCGTCGACCCCTACGCTTTAAGGGCAAACCATAATGGCCGTGCAGAAACTTATACAAAAATGATACAATGTGACCATAGTAATCACTTCGCTCAGTTTCGTTAAGTTCGTTAAATGTATCCTAATTACGCGAGAGCAATATGAATCGCTCTTTACGTATGCGAAATGTCAGTTGATAGGCGAGTTCAAAATAATGCTAATATTCGCTTCGTTCAGTTTCGTTAAGTTCGTTCAGTTTTGCCTACTTACACGGGAGCGAAATGAATCGCTCCCTACGCATGCAAATGTCAGTTGACAGCTGAATTCTCCTGAAGTTTCAATTATGGGCGCTTTGAAATTGAACGATGCTTCTGGTTACTTTTCGTTCGGTTATGACATCATTAGTTTTTTGTTCAGCCATTATGGTTGGACATTTCGACTTTCAAATCTAGGCTCAACCTCTTTCGAGTCACTGACAATGCTCAAGTGGTATAAATGTTTAGAAAAAAAACTCGTTCGAAGTCGGCTTTCAACTGTAGGTCCCCCCCACTCGAGAGAGGAATTGAAGCACGAACAAACGAACCCAGACTTCCAGCGTAGGAGTCGAAACCCCTACCTACTACGCTACGGCCATGTACACCACGTATTTTTACCTAAATTCTGTTATTTCTCCTTTAAGGTTTTAGCAATAGATAATGATGCTGGGGAAAATGGTCGTATAACATATTCCATTAAATCTGGGAAGTTCAAGTCAAAATTTCGAATCGATCCAAACACTGGTCTAATATTCGCAGCGAAACCTTTCGAACCGGAAACTGCTTACAATCTTGTTATTCGTGCAGACGACAATGGTGATCCCAAACGAGGGGATACAACTCGTGTGAATGTGATTGTGGTTCCTGTTCCAAAGATATCTCAACATCCTCCAGTCATAAAGTCCATTAATCAGGAAGTTGATGTGACAGAAAGTGACCGCCCTGGCTTTCTAGTCACTCTCATTCAAGCTTTGGACGAAGACAATGATCAGCTTTGGTTTGATATAACAGGTAAGTGAGATAGGCTAAGATGTGAACCTGTGCTTAGATTGTATATCTTTGTTCATTTCTAAACAGATGGCGATTCTCGAAGCGAATTTTACATCGGCAGGGATAATGGCAACATACTCTTGACAAAATCGTTGGATTGGGAAATTCAAAAGAAGTACAACTTAACCATTTCAGTGACTGATGGCGTGCACTTGGTCACAACCCAGTTATACGTCAATGTCATCGATATCAACGATCACAGACCAGAGTTCACTGATTTGGTCTACAGAATTAACATCTCTGAGAATATAGAAGAAGAGTCTGAAATCTTACAACTACACGCAACAGACATGGACGAAGACAAGAAAATATTTTACACTCTACATGCTGCTCAAAATCCAATATCGCTGACATTGTTTCGCATCGATTCCATCACGGGAAACGTGATAGTTACCCAACGACTGGATAGGGAACGCATATCCGAGCATATACTGGTGGCCATAGCAAAGGATCAAGGCACCCCTGCGAAACGTAATTACGCCAAAATCATAATCGCGGTTCACGATCACAACGATCACCATCCTGAGTTCACCACGAAAATTGTTCAAGCGAAGGTTTTTGAAACTGCCATTGTGGGAACTAAGGTTACCCAACTGTTTGCAATCGATAGAGATATCGGCGATAATGCGAAAATTACCTACTCAGTTGTGAGTGGGAACATTGGCAATGTGTTTGACATAGATCCCCTTCTGGGCATCATCAGCGTGAATAAAGAGCTGGACATTAACTCGATGCCAGAGTATATGTTGCAGGCAAAGGCAACGGATCACGGCACTCCATCGCTGTCATCACAAATTCCAGTGCACATCATAATCACGATGGCGGAAAATGATCCACCCCGATTCATGAAGGAGCAGGTTTCAGTGGAAATTTTTGAAAACAGACCCATCGGCACCTTTGTTGTACAAATAGAAGCCAGATCGACATCTTCAGTGACTTATGAAATCGTTAAGGGGAATATCGATGATATATTTGAAATTAATCCATCAACGGGTGTCATAACAACCAAGGATTTGGTGGATTACGAAGTTATTAAGTGAGTATTTTTATTGAATTTATTTTGGCCCCTTTCCTTTTTAATTCAAACAAGAATGGAATTTATTGCATTTTGTAACACCTATTTTCCAAGCGATTCAACTGAATGCAAAGACGACTGGGTGGCGCAGTTGGTTAAGTGCCTGTCCTAAGTTAGAGGGGTCTTAGGTTCGAATCCCAGTGAAAGCAAAGTTAATACACTCTTCTCCGGCTTTTCAAATCTGGTCCAGTCATCATTTGCCGTTGGGATCAAATTAACGGCACTATCACTGAAGCGCCTGCTGGTCTTCCTTTTGATGAATTTCCATTAAGTAGGTTTCTGCCTGGCAGTACAATGAACCAGTTTTTGAGTCTGAGTGCTCCAGTGTCGTTACAAAAACCTCCAACAAAAAAAAAATCACTGGAGCAGTCGATCAGTGGCAGTAGTCTGACTGTGGGTATTACAATGGACCAACATGGTCTAAGTGAGCTGGTGAATTCACTAGCAGCCCCCTAATCTAACTTAACTGAATGCAGCGGCTTAATAATCGGAAATGCTGCGACCTAATTTGGTAGGTAATCGAAGGTTGCAGTCTCCTCCGTAGGGGAACTAAAGGGTCTTCCAATAGGGAATTCCGAACTTTGACAGTTGATAGCGGCCATATTGTTCAAGCTACAGCTGTCAAATTGGATGCCATTTATTTAGTCCGTTTTGCCAAATCAGATACGGATGGACATAGCGTTCAACAATACGTGCAAATGATGAAACTGTTTTATCAAAATCGGTGTTCTCTTCGGGAAACGTTCCGCGCCCATTCTACGGTCGCCATAATCGTCCTACCGGGAGAGCTGTTCGCAGTGTCGTGGATTAATTTGAGTCCACTTCTTCAGTAAACGATAAACCAACACCCGTACGTCGACAAAACGCAAGATTTGCCGAAAACATCGCCGCTTTCCGTGAGAGTGTGTAGGAGAATCCGAGGCAGCCGATTTCACGTCGCTCACTCGGCGTCGAACTCGGCCTTTCGCAGACCACCAGCTTGGCGAATTTTGCGTCGTGACTTGGGCCTGGACCCGAACAAAATTAAACTGACTCAGGAGCTGAAGCTAAACGTGTGTTTGCTGAATTGGCCCTGCAGCAATTGGAAACTGACTCTAATTTTCATCGGAAAATTATCTTCGGCCCATTTCAGGATGAATGGGTACGGCAACAAACAAAATTCTTGAATTCGGGACGATACCAATCGACATGACTACCAAGAGCGTCCAATGCATCCCGAAAAATCACTGTTTGGTGTGGATTTTGGGCTGTGTCCATATTTCTTTGAGAACGACGTTGGCCAAGCCATCAACGGCGAGCGATATAGGTCTATGATTGCTAACTTCTTTTGGTCTGAATGGGATGATGTGGACACCAACGACATGTGGCTTCAAAAGGACAGCGCGCTACGTGCGACACAGCTCACGCCACATGGGAAATTCAACACGAGAGATTCGAGGGCATGATCATCTAACGTTCAGATGACGTGAACTGGTCACCGAGATTGAGCGATTTGACCACGTTAGACTTTTTTTGTGGGGTTTTCTGAAATCACCGGTCTATTTGAATAAGCCATAAACCAAAGGGGCCCAAACGACTGGATGGCGTAGTTGGTTAAGGGCCTGCGGCAAGTTAGAGGGGTCCCAGGTTCGAATCCCAGTGAAATCGAACCTGGTTCCGTCACCACTTGCGGTTGGGATCAAATTAACGGCACTGGAGGAGGTTGCTACCTTGCAGTACAATGGACCAGTTTTTGAGTCTGAGTGCTCCAGCGTAGTTTCAAAAAAACTCCGACAAAAAAAAAAGAAGCGGCCCAACTTAACCCACGTCATCGGTCAAATTCAGCCTGATTTTTGCGCCAGATTCGTGGGAAATCTGATTTCTGATGCGCGTCACCTAGAGAAGCAGCGGCGGACATTTAAGGAGGAGAAAGAGGACAGATCTTTGGTCCTGTTTGTGTTGATGGCATTTGGAGGAGAAGGTTTAACCACGAACTGTATGGGCTGTACAGCGACATGAGTCTAGCCGGGCTTTTACGGATCCAACGCCTAAGATGGCTAGGCCATGTAGACCGTATGAACAACTTAGCTCTGGCCCGAAGAGTCTTCGACTCTGAGCCTGTGGGACCTTGTATACGGACTTAAATTTCTTCCTCAACACGGAACTTTAAGCATGTAGACGAGGAAGTTTATGGAAAGTAAAATGCAAAGTGGTGACGAATATGCCCAATTTCTGTGATTTTCTCGAAAGTTCTTCTTTCTCTTTAGCGGGCGCTACAGTCCGTGGTGGACCTGGGCCTTAGTCAACATGCCTCTCCAACTACCATGGTCTTGAGCTAGGCGCCTCCAGTTTCGTACACTCAGCTGGTGTACCCCCCCCTTTCCAGGTGGGCTCGCCATCACAGGCGAGGTCCATAATCGCAACAGAGGACGTCCACGTACAAGGTGGCGCACATGTCGAAGGGGATCTCGGCCGGCTTGGTGTGCGAAACTGGAGACAGCTGGCAAAAGATCGTGCTGGCTGCAGAGGCATGTTGAGTGAGGCCAAGGTCCACCTCGGACTGTAGCGCCCTAAGAAGAAGACGAAACCACAACCCACCTCCACAATACTTATAGTACCCTCTCGAACCGGAGGATTACCCACCATACTACCTTAACAATTTGAGCGAGCTAAAGACCCTCAGCTTTTCAGACCGGGTCTCGCCGTTCAAAGTCGGCATTAAACTGTAGGTCTCCTCCACTCGTGAGAGAACAGTAGCACGCACACCAATGGTTGCTGTAGAAGATAGGATCAATTTCAGCTCAGACTGTTTCGCCTCATACATAACCCTACCGTGTAAACTTTAATAAGGCTATGTTACAAATGAAACCACGGGTATTCCCTTCAATTCTCTTTCCAGATCCGTAAATCTTACAATAAGGGCAATAAATATGGCATCCATCTCATCACAGTCCTCCGTTATCATTCATATACTGGATCAAAATGACAATAGACCACGTTTCCTTCGAAACAATTACTGGGGGGAAATTTCCGAATCGGCTCCCATATCATCGCTAATACTCTCCAAAGACGAGCAGAATTTGACTGATATCACTCTCAATGAAACATCACTCCTATGGCATAATGCGAAGAATCATAACATCAAAACAACTCTAGTTTCAAATCAGAGGTAAGTTTCTGAATGATCAATCCAAATCCGATCTACACTCTGCTCAGGAAGTTACTCCTTACTCACTTCACTTCTTTTTATAGCCCACTTGTCATAAAAGCAATCGATTTGGATTCTGGATTGAATGCTCTCCTGCAGTATGACATTGTCGAGAGTTTACCTAAAAAATATTTTCAAATCGACTCAACAACGGGTGCAATAAAAACAGCCATGACCTTGGACTACGAGGAAATACCCTTTTTCGACTTCCACGTCAAGGTAAGTGAAACTGAGAAAGGAAAACAAACACATTCATAAGTACATCCATGCACACAGGTGACAGATTTGGGAGTTCCAAGACTTTCTTCAGAGGTAATGACAAGGGTTCGCATAAACGTGACGAATGTGAACGATTGTGCTCCGGTTTTTGAAAAGAGCGTCTACAACGTGACATTGTTACTGCCTACGTATCAAAATATCGTGGTAACCGAAGTGAATGCAACCGATCCAGATGGTTTTGAGTTCTCGACGATACGGTATGATATATTGGAGGGGAATGAGGGAAATGTTTTTGCCATGGATCCAAAAACAGGTATTTTAACAACCAGGTAAACGAACGTCTTGCATATTTATATTTTTATAAACTTATTGTGTTCTCGTTGCAGAAACGTGGAGCGGATAGACTCCTTCTACCAACTCCGAGTTCGTGCTTCGGATGGAAAGTACTCCAAAGTGGCCCACGTCAATATCAACGTCCAAACGACAGAGAACTATGGACTCTACTTCAAGAAACCTTCATACGAGGGTGTGATCAGTGAGAACTCAACGAAAATAACGACCATTGCCACACTGAACGTGTTGGGTTCGAAATTGAATGAGCACATTGAGTATAAAATACTGAACCCAACGAATTTGTTCCGAGTTGGACTTACGTCGGGCGCCATTGAATCCACTGGGGAGATATTCGATCGGGAAGTATGTGATAACTATGAACTCATAGTTGAAGCTCGCTCCCAGGCCACTTTCGACGGAAAACCGCGAGTGGCGCATGCAGTTGTGAATGTCACAGTTTTGGATATCAATGATAACTGCCCGATGTTTGTGAACTTACCCTACTATGCAGTCGTGTCTGTGGATGATCCAAAAGGATCTATCGTCACGAAAGTCCATGCGGTCGACTTGGATAATCTTGAAAACGGGGAAGTACGCTACGAAATGAAACGTGGACATGGGGAATTGTTCAAAGTCGATCGCAAGAGTGGCGATGTCATACTGAAACAATCTCTGGAGGGGCACAATCGAGACTATGAGCTCTTAATTGCCGCTTACGATGGTGCCGTAACACCCTGTTCAACAGAAGTTGAAGTTCATGTAAAGGTTAGTTCAATTTCGTTATAAAGCGGTTCATTTACAAACTCAACAACCTATCTAGAGCACGCGCTAGATAGGTTTGTGGTCGAATGTGCTGATGCTGGGATGAAGGTTAACGTGAACAAATCCGAGGTTATGGTCATTTCCAGAACTCCTGTTCAATGACACTCTACATGTGGAGTGGAGTCCCATTGAAGCTGGTGGAGAGGTTTAGTCTTTTTCACAAGTGATGGGAGGAGTAATGCTGAGCTTTCCTGTAGGATTGGCCAAACTGGGTCAACTTTGAAACAGCTCTGGAGGGGAACAATTTTGGGTCAATTTTAAAACAGCTTTGTAGATCTGTAATCAGCAACGCCGAGCTTGGTGTCAAAGCCAAGTTATCGGGTTTCAACTCAGTATTTGTTCCAACTCTCCTCTATAGTCATGAAATTTGGGTAACGACCGAAAGAATAAGATCGTAAATACAAGCTGCCGAGAAGAGATTCCTTCGTGCTGTTATGGGAGTCACTCGCTGGGATAGGATGAGACAGTCCATTTGGCGTCGCTCACAAGAACTCGGCCTTTCGCAGACCACAACTTAGCGAATTTCACGTCGTGCCTGATCGCAGTCCTGTGTGTGGGCTGGGCAGCTTAAGAGCTGCTCTCTGCTCTGCCATTTCGTGTCAATTCGCGATTTTAAAAAAGTCGTCTTGACAATTTGTGTACCAGTGCAGAAGTTCAGCGATCAGGAACTCAATGTTGAGCTGTTGCTGCTTCGAACGGAAAGGGCCATGGTTTGGTCACGTGGCAAGAATGTCTTCATTATCACGACTTCCGAGGCGTTTGGCAGACCCAGAATGAGATGGTTGGACCAATTTCAAAAATTCGCCAGGTTACGCTTGGGCATAGCGCCTGATGAGTTAGAGTCGATGGCGGAGGATCAAGTGGGCTGAAGATCTCGCGTGCGTGCATAGCCTCCGCGAACTCTTTAGTGAAACATGCGGGTCACAGAAAATAATGATGATGATGATGTTTAAACAACTATGTTCCTTCAGCCGCCACAGACTCATCTGTGTGTCCTCTAGAGTGGCAGATTTTCTGACTAAATCTTTTGCTCAGTCTTCTCTGTCTCGGATCCGTGTTTCGTAACCATATTTGAAGTCCTCAAATGAAGTTAAGTAGTCTGTTTGCTTCGGGACCTTCGCATTCTTGATTGATTCCATAGGTCCTATGCTATGTATTTTACTTCATCTTTTGCAGTCCCTTAAGACGGGTTTTTCATATCACGGCGGCTTGGTCATCTCACGGTGATTTGGTCATCTCACGGCGAGTGCTGAACAATATGCCGCCGGGATCATGCGACTTGAAACCACTCCACTATTTTTTCGGGGCTACGTCAAGTTTTTAGTTTACGCTAACAAGCCAACCACGTTGGACGAGCTCGTGGCCTTGGCCTTGGCGAAGCAGATTCAGCATTGCTTCCATGGCGACTGAAGGTGTGCAACGGAGTTCCTCCGTAAGGTAGATGCACGCAGACCTGCTAGCCCTTACATTCTATCGAAATATAGCTACCATACAATGACTACATCCTGCTACAGATGAAGAGGAAGAGGAGATACCCTCACATCAACTTCGCAGTTGTCCAGGAAGGAAACACTGGGAGCATATCACATAAATGCACTAAAGGACATATCCGAATTGGATGTCAGAAAAATATGCCCATTCGTCCAGAAATCAAAATGGTTTCAGGAGTAACGGCAGGAAGCCGTTTAGTTTATTGATCATTGTTTTGACCATTATGTGGATATGACTGTCGTATTTTTGACCATGTTTTAGGGAATAATTCGACCACTTTGCCTTTGCTATCCTTTCTTAAACCTGAATGTATATTTCTTTTCTCAGGTCATTGATAAATCGATGCCAGTGTTCAGCAAGCAGTTCTATTCAGTGTCAGTGAGTGAAAATATCGACATTTATACCCCGCTTTCTGTGACAATACAAGCAGACAGTCCCTTGGGGCGTAAACTGATCTACACGATTGCGAAAGGCAACGAAATGGAGGAATTTGCATTGGATTTCAATACAGGTACGTCATTTATTTATAATTTTATTTTTAATCATGAATCCAAGACAAGTTTGTTGATCATCTCACTTTCATTACGTTACTTCGTATTTGAAAGTGCAACTCTCAACTTTTTATTGAAAGGAATTAATTTGGTATTTGATATTTCGTAATGTTCTAAGTTTTTCTTGGGAGAAAGGAGTACCGATTTGCAGTGCTGTAAGAATTTGAAAAAAAATTGTAAAATATATTGACAGCCACAAGTACAATTCTTTAATACTCCGAAGCCGGATTATACAGCTTATGATCACTTCCTAGACTTGTTTTTTGGTTATTTTTCTTTCTTATCATTAAACTATGAGACTGGGCCATGTTTTCGTACTTGAAGATTCATACTTGCATTTATTTCTATTCATCGGTCAGAATTTATAAAAAATAATGGTATCGTACTTTTTGTTGCAAGCAGCTCCAGATAGTAAAACTGGTCCATGTAAGTATGCAATTATGTGTAATGTAATGTGTATTTAATTTTGCTTAATTGTTGTTTCTGTATAATGTGTTTCTATTTTGTATATATATATATATATGTATAATATAGTCTGTCCAGATTTTAATTTAAATTAAAGATCTAACCATAACCTCTAAGCTGTTGCTATACAGGACAATGGTTCTAACAGTACTCACATATGGATCCCAAACTTGAGTGCTTAGTAAAAGGCACGATCTCTTAGCCGCGTTGGAGAGAAAAGTTTTACGGAAAATTGTTGGCCCCGTAAGTGAGGAAGGACGATTCCGGAGACGCTACAATCACGAACTTTATGCAATCTGCCTCGAAGCTGATATAGACTCAGGTGAACAGCCCTTTGTACCTACCTCATTTCATGGAGACGACAGCGTGGTAGATCATGCTTATGCTGGAGAGATGGTATAGACCAGGACACACTCTACATGGCCTACCCATCTTAGGTGTTAAGTTCGTGGTTGAATCTTCTTCTCCAAATGCCATTAACGCAAACTGGATCAAAGATCGGTCGCAGACATTTGCTCTCGAAAAGACCAAGAGCTTTTTAATCCGCTTTCGATATTGTCCACTCCTCTGCGTCGTAAACTACGACTGGGATGATCGATGTCTTTTAGAAAGTCAACTTGGTCTTCCGAAAGAGGGCTCTATTGTTCAATTGCCTCTTGAGCTCAAAGAAACAGCGGGAGTTATTCTGCGATTAATCTCGGTACTGACGTTGTTTGTACATTAAACCGCGAAGCCGAGGTAGACGAAGTCCTTCACTACCTTGGAGTTATAGCTGCCTATTTCGACGTTGTGGTCAATTCGTCGATTTTGTGTGTCCTTTCTCGACGAAAGCAAATACTTCGCAAATACCATCCTCGCCCGGGCTATCGATATCGAGAATTTGAATGAGCTGGCGCATGTGTCGTTATCTGTGTTGAATAACTCGACAAGGTTGACTTTCATCGCTTCACTGGCATCCTCACCCGAAGCCTCCTTGCTAGATGACGGATTCAACAGACGGTTTCCCTCTCTTCCGCCAAAATTGTAATTTGAGTCAGTTTTATGAAGGGCTCCGATTCCCGTCTCTTTTGCACCCGTTCTTCCTGACGAATTATTAATTTTTGAACTAATTTTGGTCCCACGAGAAGGGGGATAAGAGATCGTGCTGTACTAACCGCGAAGGGGACTAAGAATGAAACTGGATTGCCTTAGGTATTCAGAGTTCATTGTCAGACATTCGTAGGCACGGTTGTGTGACAGCTGGAGTCGCGGCTTTTATCGATTTGTCCTCTCTAGATCCGCCATATTTGGTAAAAGAAGGAACAACTATTCATTACAATCTGGAACATATGTAATTTTGTACCTCAGGTTTAACAAATGCTGTGTACAGACAGTGCGATCATATCGATAAATCTAGTCTAACAATTCCGGTGGGCGCCGTGGCGTAGTGGGTAGGTGCGTCGACTCCTACGCTCGATGTTGTCGGTTCGATTCCCGAAAAAACGCCACCTCTTTCGAGTCTCTGACAATGCTCAAAGAGTATAACTGTCTAGAAAAAGCTTCTCAAACTCGCCGTTCGAAGTCGGCATTAAACTGCAGATCCCCTACACTCGTGAGAGATCAATAGCACGCACAACACGAGTGGTTGCTGAGAAGCTAGGCCCAGGTCCACCTCGGACTGTAGCGCCGCCATTATTATTATTATTATTATTATTATAATCTTACAATTCCGGTCTATACTCGAATGAATGTTTAAAATATAACTCGTAGAGTGCGAAACAATCATGTGTTGTGGAGTACCGAACAGTTTAGGCGTTCATATTAGGAAAATGTGGCAAAATAATGAAAAAGTCACTGGTTATCTTTTCAGTTGTTTTCTTAATTGCTGGAGTGAATTATGCTTCCTCAAAAAAATATAAATCTCATTTTGTTCTATTCCATTTTAGGTACAATAACTGTAGCGGATGAGTTGGACTATGAACGCACGCAAAACTATGACTTAATCATCCGGGCAACGGACAGCGTTTCGGGTGTCTCGGCAGATGTTCCTGTTTCAATAATGATTCTAGACGATAACGACTGTCCACCTGTGATTGAGCATGATATCTACAACATAAGTGTCTCGGAAGGATCACCTTTTGGAACGTCACTTCTGAAAATCAACGCTCGGGATAACGATACCGGAATGAATAAGGATATTGTATTTGCCATCGATCCGAATGACACGGGTAATAGTTCGGACTACTTTCACTTGGATCCCTTGGATGGAATGCTGTACCTTAAGAAGAGTCTTGACCACGAGACACAAAGTGTACATCACTTTACAATAATTGCAAAAGATTGCGGATCGCCACCGTTATCGTCAACGGCTCACGTTTGGGTTTACGGTGAGTTACTTAATCATAAGGTTATGTATTTAATTTGTTTTGCACTAAATACTCCTAGCAGCTAGACTTAGTCTAAACGATTGTATCACAGTTAAAAAATAGCCAAAAAAAATGCGTATAAAAATGAGAGGTTAGGTTAAGGGATGGTGGCCTCACTTAGATCACTCTTGGTCTCTAATGTTTATAAGAAAGAAAGAAATAAATAAATCCGTCAACCATACCGTGGAAAATGCTTTCTCCAACCAGGCGGGCACCCACGAGTCCTTTCTTGCTCTTGTTCCATTGAATACCCATCACTAGTTTTGATGCAGCATGAATAATGTCATTCTTCACCTTGAAATCGAATTCTTTATCTTTATCTTTGAATACGTATATTTTAACATACAATCACTTATAAAAAATATTTTTCTTTTCAGTTATTGACATAAACGACAACCCTCCACGATTTGAGGAGCCATCCTACAGTTGTATTTTGTCCGTGCACGCCAAGCGCGGACAATTTGTGACTGTTGTAAGGGCCAGTGATCCCGATTACATAGACCACGCTCACCTCGACTACAAGATTGCGCAAGGCAATGAACTGCAGACATACGACATTGAACCGTCAACAGGACTCGTCACCCTGGTGTATATGAACAACTTTGCCGAGCACCAAACAAACACGTTGAATGTCTCAGTCACTGATGGGATTTATACGAGTTTTACGAGAGTGAAAATAAACATACTGCCCGGTAACTTGCACAACCCTGTGTTCAAACAATCCCTGTACGAGGTTGAGTTAAGTGAAAATCAACTGCCTGGACGTCATGTAACAACGGTAAGCAAATTTTTTTACTTTTTAAAGGACCTCTAGATAGGTAGGTTAAAGTTGCTGAGAAGTGCACTTGGACCAGGGTTCATCCATTGTGCTGCCACATGGATTGACTGGGATTAATCCAATTGTTGAATAGTGGGAAACCATTTGGATCTATGCAATGCAACGCAGTAGATTGCTAATCAGAACCTCGTTAAGTTCACAATGGCTTTCAGTAGCGGTGAGGAAGCCGTGCAAAAACGCAATTATATCCCAAATCATTGGTCGCCCCTTTTGTAGCAAAAACGCAATTGTTTCCCAAGTCGCTGGGTGCCATTTTGTCCCAAAAACGCAATTGTTTTCTAAATTGTTGGGCGCCATTTTGTTGCGAAGACACAATTGTTACCCAAATCGTAACTGTAGAAGCTAGGCCTAAGTCCACCTCGGCCGCCATTATTATTATAAAATAATTTCTTATTTCTAATTTTGATTTAATTAATTAATAATGAAATGATTTTTTTCAGGTTGTTGCTGTCGATAAGGACTTGGGTGAATTCGGGATACTCACATATGACATATTATCAGACAGAATGAAGGAGTATTTTTCAATCGACAAGACCAAGGGTGTCATCGTAACAAAAGTGTCATTGGATCGAGAGAGCTGTGCAACGTATGACATTCCAGTTATTGCAACTGACAATGGCGGTCGGTCGGGATTTGCGACAGTAAAAGTGAAAATTATTGACGAGAACGATAATCCACCCGTATTCCTGCTCACACAATACCATGCTGTCATCAATGAGAACCTACAACCACATATTCCATTTTTAAAGGTAATTTTAAATGATAATACAGACAAAATTTGTTACAATGATATCGGTTATAACGACGTATCGCTTACAAAGACCAAATTTGTCAGTCCCTTGAAGGTCGTTATAACCGATTTTGACTGTACTATGTTCCCACCGAAGTACAATGGACCAGGTTTTGAGTCTGAGCGCTCCAGTGTAGTGTGACAAAAACCTACGAAAAAAAAATGTTCCCACCACGCGAACCGAAATCGCGTGGTTTGGATGAAGTTTTACTGAAATTGAGGTCATTAGCTATCAACTTTGAAGTGCCCGGCAAAACAAATAATTGGGTTGAGAAGAAAAAATTAAAAATTAGTTGTGGACATTAAAAAGAAAGCGGTTATAAGTGCTTTCGCGGTACAAAGATATCAATTTATTTTTTTCGCCCAAAATCGTTGTCCAATTCAAGCTGCTCTAAGGCCCAAACTGACTGACCTCAGTTAAACCATGTGGCTGCACAATGGATCAAATCTGGTCTAAGTGCATACCATAGCCACTTGAACCTACCTACCTGAGGCCCAAACTGCGAACCGATAGCCAAGCGGATGGTTGTGTGTGTGTGACGTGGCGCGCCATCCTGCATGAGCCAGAGGTCGTCCAAAACCATGTCTTCAACTTCAAAAAAGTCGGTCAAATTTGCCCACCATTGACCGGAACGTTGTTCCCAGCCTCATTTTCCAAGAAAAATGGTCCAATGATGCCACCACTCCACAATCCGCACCAAACTGTCACTGTCTGTGAATGCATTGACTTCTCGACAATAACGTGCGAGTTTTCAGAGCCCTATGCCCAGATGCGGCATTTTTTAACGCACCCGTCAAGATGAAAATGCGCCTCGTCAAAAAAGATGATTTTTCACCCAAATTCGTAGTCCAATTCAAGCTGAGCTGCTATAAGGCCCACACTGCGGAGCGATATCGAAGCGGATGGTCGCGCGCCTTCAATTGCTGAGTCAGTTGGACCTTGTAAGCGAATAATCCGAGATCTTTGTGCAGAATTCTCCTCAGGCTAGTGTGTGAAATGTAGAGCTGTTGAGATCGATGGCGATGTTGATGTTCGTGAATTGAGTCTCACACCCTTGGCCACAGCAGCCACTTTCACATCTGTGCACACCGTACGACGACGGGGATCATGTGTGTTGTCCACTAGCACACCAGTCCTACGAACTTTACGCACAAACTTGCATACAGCAGTCGCGGTGGGTTCTTCATTTCAGCCAAAACTTCTTTTCAAAAAACCCACTGTTTGGGCCCACACAGCACTCACTTTGGAACTAAGTTTTCAATATTTTCCAACGTTGTTCAAGCGTAAAGCTACTCATTTCCTTCCGCGGAGGTATGAAACTGACTTTCTGTCAGGATCCCGAGCGGGAAACAGCTATCAGTGTCAAAATAACCTCTGATTCAAAAGAAAACTACTAGATGGCCAGCCCTTTGTAACAACACATGTTGTATAAATATTTAGAAATATTTCTATTTTCCGCAATTGTTTTAACATCTAAAAATGAACACCAAAAAATAAACTGAAGTTCACGCTGTAGGCTTGTTCGGTTTGACAATATCCCGCAGACGGACAAACTCAAGGGAATTTCAATTAGATTTCGTCGAAATCGCGAGATTTCGACAACTTCCCACGGGCGGATGAACTTAAGGGGATTTCAATCAGATTTCGCCGAAATCGCGAGGTTTCGACCACCTCCCACAAGCGGATGAACTTGAAGGGATTTCAATTAGATTTCGGCGAAATCTCGAGGTTTCGACAACCTACTACGGGCGAATGAACTTAAGGGGAAATCGCGGGGTTTTGTCAACCTCCCACGAACGGATGACCTTAAGGGGATTTCAATTAGATTTCGCCGAAATCGCGAGGTTTCGACAACCTCCCACGGGCGGATGAACTTGAGAGGATTTCAATTAGATTTCGCCAAAACGCGAGGTTTCGACCACCTCCCACAAGCGGATGAACTTGAGGAGATTTAAACTAGATTTCACCGAAATCACGACGTGTATGTCGAAACCTCTGAGTTTTTGGAGAAATTTGATGAAACCTCGCGATTTCGTTTGGTGGGAACATAGCATAACCCATTTTAAATGCATGCATATAATTTTGTTGTATTTTTGACATTCTCACATAGGTTCGTGCTGTTGATAGAGATGAAAATGAAAACAATGCCATTCTGTACTCAATCTACGAGCCGGAAAGTTATAAAACAAAAAGTCTGTTCGAAGTTAACGAAACAAACGGATCCATTTACTTGATATCGGCGGGTTCTAAGTATGTCAACCAAATGTTTGAATTCTTCATCCGGGCTAAGGATAGCGGTACGCCATCACTTCACAGTGATGTCCCTGTGACCGTGCGGATTGTAAGCGATCAAATAAGCATACCCAGCTTTGAACAGAGGGACTATAAACTATTCATATCCGAGCTGTCCACCCCGGGGACATTAATCACGCGAGTTCGACTGGCAGGGAACTTCACGGCGAAGTATAGCATCATAACAAATTCAAATGATAAGCAGTTTTCGATCAACGAAGAGGGAGAACTGTCGCTCACGAAGACCCTCGACCGGGAGCTGAAAGATGTCCACGTGATTGGTGTCTTGGCTGAAGTTGGGAGCTCACCAGTCCATCGAATAGTCACCGAGTTGACTCTGCATGTTCAGGATGAGAATGATAATGCGCCTCTGTTTGAAAGCAATCTTTATAATATTTATCTTGCGGAAAATATTGAAAAAGGCTCGTCGGTGCTGAAAGTTACCGCACAGGACTTGGATTACGGATCTAATGGAGAGATTCGTTATTTCCTCGGTGAAGGAACCGAAGACATCACCAACATTTTCGATATCGATGCGTTCACTGGATGGATAACCACACTCATCCCAATGGATAGGGAGAAGAGAAGTGAATACAGATTTCAGGTGGTTGCCACAGATCACGGGCAGCCTAAGCACTCGGGAAAGGCGACTATCATAATCAAGCTGAAGGACTACAATGACAATTCCATTACGTTCAAGTCACCCAACTATACGACGTCTGTTAGGGAAGATGCACTGCCGGGGACTGTAGTCCTTCAACTTTCCGTGACTGACAAGGATTTGGAGGCAAATACGGAAGTGGAATATTACATAACAACCGGTGATGCTCTTTCGCAGTTTCAAATACGGCAGAGCGGGGATCTTTTTGTTGCCAAGCCTTTAGATAGGGAACAGATCAAATTGTATGTCTTGAACATCGTAGCCACTGATGGGAAGTACACAGCCACCACAAATGTGACCATTGTCATAACAGACGTCAATGATAATCCCCCGTACTGTCAGAAGTATCGTTACAAACAGACCATTCGGGAGATGGTTTCCCCGGGGACATTTGTGTTGCAGGTTTTGGCTTCGGATGCGGACGAGGAAGCCAACTCAAAACTGAGGTATTATCTCACAGGGAACGGGTCTGATGACTTTGTTCTCGACAAGGATACGGGAGTTCTCAAGACTGCCACTGTATTAGACAGAGAGACCACCTCCCGGTATTCCTTGACTGCTCATGTGCAAGATCGCGATCAGTTGCTTTGGGAATGTTTGTCAAAAATCGAGATAGCTGTTATGGATATCAACGACAATCACCCGGTCTTCAATATGGAAACCTATACACTGATCCTTCCTGAAGACGCTGAGATCGGAACGTTGGCTACGAAGATCCATGCGACTGATAAAGATGCGGGGATAAATCGTAAGATTCGTTACTCGTTCTTGGATTCCGGAAACAATACGTTCCAAATCTCAGAGGATTCGGGGATTATAACACTAAACAAATTATTAGATAGAGAATCGATTGCATTTTATAACCTTTCAATCCTTGCCACCGATCAGGGTTCCCCCAAACTTTCCAGCACCACAACACTCATAGTGAATGTCCAGGACATAAATGACAACCCCCCAGAGTTCACAATGAAACACTATTTCGCGTCTGTAGCTGAGAATGTCGACATTGGGTACGAGGTGATAAAGGTCTTTGCAACATCGCGGGACACAGGAGTGAATGCTGAGATCTTCTACTCGATCATAGGAGGGAATGAGCAGAGGAAGTTCACAATCAATCGGAATACCGGCAGCGTTTGTTTGAGTGGACATGTTGACTATGAGAAAACAAAGCAATTCCTGCTGACCATTCAAGCAGTTGACGGGGGAACTCCTCCCCTAAGCAATTTGGCCTCTCTCAATGTGACCATAACCGATGTGAACGATAACAGTCCGCAGTTCTTGCAGAACTCATACTCGGCAAGGATAAGAGAGGATGCCTCAGTGGGAGACAAGATTCTTCAGGTGAAGGCAATCGATATGGATTCCGAGCAGAACGGCTTAATCTACTACAACATCGAGAGAGGAGATCGATATGGGCAGTTCAAGATCGATAACATCTTGGGCTACTTGTCGGTGGCAAATACACTAGACAGAGAATCGATTTCCAGTTACGTGCTTGAAATCCGCGCACGCGACAATGGTGTTCCGGAGCTATTCAGTTATGTCCACGTGAACATTGACATCTCCGATGCGAACGACAACCCACCGTTGTTCTCCCACTCAAACTTCTCAGTCATCGTCCAGGAAGACAAGCAGCTCGGTCATGTTCTGATGAAATTCGAGATCACAGACGCGGACACAACCCCGAATTCGGCGCCATACACTTTCGACTTTCACAGCGGCAATGAGGGGACATTTTTTCGCCTCGAGCAAGATGGAACCCTGCGCACTGCCACACGATTCAATCACAAAGTCCGAAGCACCTACAACATGGTCATTCGAGTTTTTGACAATGGAACACCCCCGTTATTCTCCGACGCTCTGGTGACAGTGAAAGTGATCGAAGAGAGCCAATATCCACCGGTCATAACACCCATCGAAATCATAGTGAATTCGTTCGAGGATAACTTCCCCGGAGGACCGATTGGGAGGGTGTATGCATCCGACCAAGACCAGTACGATTCCTTGGCTTTTAACATAGTTCCTACAGTCGGAGTTCATTATTTCCCTCACATGCTCTTCAATATATCCAAGGACAATGGTTTGTTGTACGCGTTGCCAAATCTAGACGTTGGAGACTATAGAGTCAACGTCACTGTGTCGGATGGTAAATTTACTGTATTTGCTCTGATCAAAATTACCGTTGAGTTGATAACTAAAGAGATGCTTGAAAATGCTGTGATTATACGTTTCAGTAATATCACGCCACAGGATTTCATCCTCAGCCATCGGAAGGGCTTCATAAGGTCCATTCGGACCGCCATGCGAACACGGCAAAAGGACGTCGTGATCATTTCGGTTCAGAAGTGTTGCGAGGGATCATCGGAGACGGAGCAACATAAACGGATCGCACGACATGCTGACGCGACAGATTATCAGGAAAAGAAGATCGACGTCGTGTTTACGGTGAAGAAGCAGCAAGCCAATCCGAACCTTGACGGATACTTCTCGGTGAAAGAAATAACCGCAACCATCTCGGATAACATTGAGGAGATTGAAGAGGCGACGAATCTGATAATCTATGAAGTCGTCAAAACGAAGTGCAACCCATCAATGTGCGCGAATGGAGTCTGCAAGGATAAGATAGTTTTAGATAGGAAAAGGATCAATACGATATCCACAGATGTGACTAGTCTTGTGTCGTCGGTGTATGAGCACTTGAACGAGTGCAAGTGTCATCAGGGATATGGTGGAGAGAAGTGTAACGATGCTATTAATTCGTGTGCAGCGAAACCTTGTCCGCAGTACAAGCTTTGTGTGCCGGAGGGAGGCACAGATGGGTACCGCTGCGTGTGTCCGTACGGCTACGAAGGGCCAACTTGTGATCGAGACGTGAAAAAATGCATGGACTACCTTTGCTACAACCTCATTAACCCCGTTTCGTTCAGTGGGAAAAGTTACGCCCACTATAAGATCGACAAAATGATTGCCAAGAAAACCCTTGAGGACCAACTGATATTTTCTCTGAGAATACGGACCCTGCAGCAAACTGGGAACCTGATGTATGCATCGGGTAAAGTTGATTACAATATTTTGGAGATTTCCAACGGCGTCGTCCAGTACCGATTCGATCTGGGCTCAGGAGAAGGTCTCATCAGCGTTTCGAGTATATATGTCTCCGATGGAAAATGGCATGAGATTAAGCTGGAACGCGAACGTAACAGTGCCAAACTGGTCGTTGATGGGAAGCATGTGGCTCAGGGTAGTGCTCCTGGGGTGAATGGAATCCTAAATTTACAATCAAACGACATATTCATGGGTGCCGAGGTGCGACCTCACCCTTCCGTCCTCGGATTCGAAGACATTCAGAGGGGATTTGTTGGGTGCATGGATGATATTCGACTGGCAAGGGAAACGGTTCCCCTACACATGACCGGGAGCAGCACAGTGGCTGTTCTGAAGAGATTCGCCAACGTGGAGTTCACATGCGAAAGTTCAACAGTCCTGATCCCACTCGGAATCTGTGGAACTCAACCCTGTTTCAATGGAGGAATTTGCAAAAATATCGGACCGAACAATTTCGAGTGTCAATGTCACTCCAGATTCACAGGTCCATACTGCAAAGACGACTTAGATCCATGCGCCTCGTCTCCATGTCTGTTTGGTGGAAAGTGTCATTCTGAAGGATTTGGGAACTATTCCTGCATTTGCCCGTCGCGAATGTCCGGCAAACGCTGTGAATTCGGTCGCTTCTGTACCCCGAATCCCTGCAAGAATGGAGGAGTCTGCGAAGAGGGTGACTATTCAGCACATTGCATGTGCAGAGGCTACACAGGTGCTACGTGTGAAATAGACATCAACGAATGTGAGAACCAGCCTTGTGGCAACGGAGCCACTTGCATAAACGAAGCCGGAAGCTTTCGGTGCATTTGCCCTCCCGACCTGACTGGTGCTAGCTGTGGTGATCCACTCTACTCGAATTCGATTACCACGCAATTTCAAAATCTACCACTCGTGGATGTGATAGGAATCGCGTGCACAATTGTGGTGGTTGTATTGATTCTAATATCATGCATCTGCTACTACATTTGCACTCGAAGATCCTACAATCAGAGGTCTGGAAACGCGAACAACCAACCGCGCAAAGAGATAACCCTAAATCCCGTGCTGCCAAAAGAGGACTACAAACGAAGCTCAAAACTAAGCAACTTGGAGGTGCAACAACGACCACAAAGCTACACGGCGAGTTCGAGTGACATGCCGTTCCCGCCAAGCACAATGTTTGTGAATAATTTGGATATCCTTCGAAGCTATGGATCGGCTGGCGATGAGCTGGAGAACGTGCCACCGGAGTATCAAAAGTTGAACTGCACAAATCAGCACATCAACATCAACGGGATCACATCAAATGACATTGAATCCAATCAAAAACAAACCTGGTCTGAACAAATGCAGCTCAAGACATTCAGTGATAATAAACTCAATAACGGTAAGTCACTTTGACATTCGAATTTGATAGATCTTACCCCACCTTTCTCCCTGTAGAACGAAAGAATGAACACACCATGCGCTTGGCGCCGATGAGGCATCAATCAACTTTAAATAGCAAACTCCTGCACGTAAATGTTCCAATTATCAACAACACGCAGGGGTCATTCGAAGAATCACCCAATCATCACGGGCAGTACCACTGGGACTGTTCGGATTGGGCGAGTAGAAGTCAAAATCCTTTACCTGATATAACTGAAGTTCCTGGCGTTGAGGTGCCCGACTCATCCAGCTTTCACAGCAACGAAAGCAATGAGTCCCATCCAAAGAGTATCCATGCACCATTAAGTGAGTATAATCAACTCCATTCTAGATCTCTTGCATATTTATGAACCCACCACCATTCTTAAAGATATCGGTCCAGTAGATCCCATGCGCGATATAGAAACCCTAAACGAAGATATCGAGTCAGAGTATATCGATGAAAGTGAGTGCGGAAGCAATGAGAAGCCTCTTTCGATGACTTTCGATAACCACATGGCTATATCTGTGTTAAATCCTTTGGACAGTGGAAGTGATGATTATAAATTTAATACAGGTTAGTTGCCTCCACATTATCTGCTATATAATATTGTAACTTTTCGTGTATTTCGTGCTACCAGTGCCTTTAGTTATAATTAGTAGTAATAGTATTAAGCGTAAGTTTTGTATTCACAGTGAAATGTGCTTTTTACAATTTCTAACGATAATTTGTTGATTCTCTTCGAAGGCAATACTTACCACAGACATCCTAATTCCTACCTACCTCCTTACAATATTCAAAGTGAAACCGACGGAGAGACATCGTTGTCAAGCTCGAAGTTGCTTAATGGGCAAATGAGGGGTACAATTTCACTAAGCAATGATTCGGATGAGGAAGACGCTTCGGGATATGGATTTCCTAAGAGACGGACTCGTCGAAAAATCAATGATATTGATTTAATGAAGAAAAATGGTACGTATAAAAAACATTTAATAGAGAGGTTTGTTCGGTATAAGTGCTCGTAATGGCCTAACAATTGTGTGTGATTAACGTCCCATGTTTGAATCCCAGTGAAAGCAAAGTCAATACGCTTTTACCCGGTTTTTCAAAAATGGTCCAGCCGTTGGGATCAAAATAACGGCACTATCATTGGAATGGCCGATCAGTGGTTGTAATCTGACTGTGGGTATCACAATGGACCAACATGGTCTAAGTGTGCTGGCGAATTCACTAGTAGCCCCCTAAACTAACCTAACATTTACAGATCTATGTGAGCTGAACGACGTCAGCATTAGTCAACTCAAACGCTTCATAGCAAGCACCAATTGGGTCAACGAGTAGGAGAAACCCAATTCGCTTGGTATCACAAGGGGCCTTCATTGGCCTAAGTGTGACTGTTTACTTGCAGACAGCCACTGTAACTTAGCCTAATCTAACGTCCAGCTTCAATTCGAAACGGAGACAAATATGAACTTAAATTCCACCGCAAGTTTTTACACGAATCAATTAAAATCCTTTGACAGTACAGCTGTCATGGAAAGTCTATCGAACTTTGTTGTTGTCGAGCTAGCATTATGTGCCCCCGTTCGAAAAAGAAAAGAAAAACGCACGAAAGAAAGAAGATGGCATGAGAAACTAAAGGGCCAACCATAATGTCTTCTTCTTCTTAGGGCGCTACAGTCCGAGGTGGACCTGGCCCTCACTCATCATGCCTCTCCAGCCAGCACGATCTTTGGAAAGCTGTCTACAGTTTCGCTCACCAAGCCGGCCGAGGTCCCCCTCGACTTGTGTGCGCCACCTTGTACGTGGACATCCTCTGTTGCGATTATGGCCCTCGCCTGTGATGGCGTGCCCACCTGGAAAGGGACCTCAATCAGCTGGGTGTACGAAACTGGAGACGCCTAGCCCAAGACCTCCCTCCTCCGTAAGTAGCCAATACTGAACGAACTTAACGAAACTGAACGAACTTATTGAAACTGAACAAACTTAACGGAACTGAACGAACTTAACAAAACTGAACGAACTTAACGAAACTGAACGAACTTTACGAAACTGAACGAACTTAACAAAACTGAACGAACTTAACGAAACTGAACGAACTTTACGAAACTGAACGAACTTAACAAAACTTAACGAACTTAACGAAACTGAATGAATTTAGCAAAACTGAACGAACTTAACAAAACAACGAACTTAACAAAACCGAACAAACTGAACAAAACTGAACAAACTTAACGAAACTGAACGAACTTATTGAAACTGAACGAACTTAACGAAACTGAACGAACTTAACAAAACTTAACGAACTTAACGAAACTAAACAAAATGGTCACTATGGTCACATTGTATAATTTTTGTGTATTCGCTTGATTGCTTCAGTTCTCTTAAGTTTCTGTACGGCCATTATGGTTGGCCCTTAACATGTAATTACCACGGTTATGAAACATAATGCGGTCCTTTTATTTCCGTGCGGATTCTGTCTCAAAGGGACTTCTGCCCTAAAGATTCTTGGTTTCATCTAAGACGTATTATTATTATTATAGTTGAGGGTATATTGCACCGCGACCTTTAAGATCTATGTGCCCCCTTTCAAAACCTTCTTCCCAACCTTTCCTGTCCGGAATTCCGGTAGAGAACGGGTTGATTGCAACTAATCCAACGTCTTGTGCCCATGAGGTGCCGTCCACTTCGAAAGGATGAACGGGTGCCCATATGACTTTACTTCCCTAAGTCTCCACTCCAATAAAATACTAACTAAACAATTCTTTTGTTTTTCAGGTAATCATGAGAATATGTCACTGCTAAGCAGCTGCCATCCCCGCGATTGTGGGTCCAATAGTGACCTATCCACGTACATATGCGAAATTGAGGATTCGGAATTTGAGGATACAGCACCACCAAAAGACGATACAGACGCAAACAACAGAATCACAAACACTTCGAAGAGTCGTTGCAAAAAATCTGTGAACTGGTCGAATAACATTCATCAAACCGATGTCTGACGAATATACTACGAAATAGTAGTAAAAGGGCAGCATAATCATTTTTTAGTTTTAATAAGATAGCAATTCCTAATAATCTCGGTTCTACCAGTGTCGTTGACTGCGAAAAACTATAGTTTTATGGCATAATTTTATTTCGTCACCCTATTGCCCTGCAAAGCGCGATTGACAGAGTATTTATTTTTCACCCCATGTAAAAACCAATCACCCCCGGACATTCTCCGAGTATCGATGACGATACAAGAAACACCCTAGAACAGATAACTAACGTACTAAAATCATATCCATGCGTGTGCGCATGCGTATGCGCTTGAAACAATTTACAGTGAATAAGTGACATTTTTCTTTTCATCAAATTTTTGCGATTTAATTTCATACATGTGTGTGTACATTTATCATACGGAAACTCATGTTTAGTTCGGATTGTGTTTGTACATAACATAAATTTAGAAATAGTTGTTCTTTCACATGACTGATAATTATATTTGTACATGAAGTCGCATGCGTCATTTCTTACTTACAAAATCTAGCCTTAAGAAATGTGAGATTTAGAAAAATATACTTATAAGTTTTATAAATTACTCTAACACTGATAGCCGTATAATACATTTTTTAGCTGTACTATCAAATTTCAACAACATCGTGGGGGAAGAAGACGAAGAACAAGATGAAGAAGAAGAAGAAAATAATAATTTTGTAGTATTAAAACATTTCAATGACTTCAAATACAAACTATGTACATACTTTAAGGAATATTAACTTTTTGTTTGCAAATAGTCATAAGGAAGACATTTTTTTATCAGAGGGAGACAAATTATATTTTTTGAAAATGAATAAAAAAATTTATTTTATATTTCAAAACTATTTACTGTTTATTTTGAAGCCATTTGAATGCGGTTTCGGGTGACCACCTAATGTTAGGCTTATGTGTTTTAGTTCAGTCCAGAGAGCGATCAGTTTAGTTCAAATTTATTTATTGAACTAGTTCGTTCTTCTAGTTCATTGTAGTTCACTGCTCATGCACATACATTTTTATGTGCCGCAACGATGCTTGATATCCTTGTGCCGGGGTAGTTAAACAAAAACAACCCTGATGTGCACAATGCCCATACACATAAAGCAAAGCATTCTATTTAGTTCACTTTAGTTCAATGTAGTTCAATTATTCTTACCGAATTAAATATATGTAGAGTAAAGTATACCTGAGTTTGTTGAACTACTGAACTAAAATAAAATGACATTGTGAACTGGTTCACTTAGTTCACTTGTTAGAGCTCTTGTTTGAACTAGTTCGTTCGCGAATTACACAAGCCTACTTAAAATACTAGTTAACACGATCAACGCAACGCAATCAAATGCCACTGAGTAAACAACTTAGACGGCGTTTTCATGATTGGCAAAAAATATCCTTCCAATTAACGGCGCTTAGATGCGTGGTAGAAGGTAGAAATGGCGAAGAGAGCTTAAATCTAAGTTGTCTAAGTTGTTTGCTCAGTGGCATTTGATTGCGTTGCGTTGATCGGATGATTTTCTAAAAAGGTTGGAAAGAGAAGGGTTGGGTCGTCGAAAATACATTCCTTTGCAGCTGGCTAGAAAATCATGCGGTCTCTCTCCCAATTTTCTGCCTTCTTCCACTCATGTAGACACCGTCTTAGCGGCGATCGTCTTTACCGAAAACTGCTGGCTCTGGCGAATTCCGAGCGATCGTTTGTTGTCCATGACCAAGCGATTGCGATGCACACAGGAACTTGTAATGCGATATCTTGTAAAAGGGTTTTTTTTTAGAGGTATATACATTTTGAAGCCGCCGTGGCGTTGTGGGTACGTGCGTCGACTCCGGCGCTCCATGTTCTCGGTTCGATTCCCGAAAAAACACCAAAACTTTTTTCACGGCTACACCCCTTTCGAGTCACTGACAATGCTCAAAGAGTATAAATGTCTAGAAAAAGCTTCTCAATCTCGCCGTTCAGAGTCGGCATTAAACTGTAGGTTTCCTCCACTTGTGAGAGAACAATAGCACGCACAACACGAGTGGTTACTGAGAAGCTAGGCCCAGGTCCACCTCGGACTGTAGCGCCGCCATTATTATTATTATTATACAAATACGAATGAAGCCCAATAGTAAGGTCCAATTTTCGACGACTTCATCGAACAACTGCGGCCGTATATCAGCAGTAACACGGCGAATGTTGACTTCCAAATCGTCCAAAGTCTCTGGTTTATCGGCATAGACTAGTGATTTCAAATACGGCCCATTCACCGAACCTACGACGCGTATAACGGTCATACGGTTTCAACTCTTGCACAAGCTGGATCTTATGATCTTTTAAGCCAAGATCTTTCCGTAAAATCTTCCATAAAGGGGATGGGCATAGCTTCAACTGCTGTGCACGATGGCGACTCGACTCATTCGGATTCTCCTCAACACTGCGCTCCACAACGGCGATAACTTCTTCTGTTCGCACTGTCTGTCGTCTTTGGGGATGCATGGTGTGAAAACGATTCTCTCCAGTTCTTCCTCATCTAAGCAGCTTCTGCAGAAATCGTTTGCCAAAATGACAGCTCTTCTGGCATAATCTCATATGAGGCAGTGTCCTGTGATGACACTGGTGATTGATTTGTCAAGGGAAATCAAATCCTTTGATCGTTTGAAGTCTACCTTAGCTCAGATCATTCTGGAGGTGTGGCACGTTGTGCCTCTCGCCCATCTGTTATTCGTTTTATGAGTTGCGTCTTCTCGTGGCAACAAATTGCAAGTAGCAAGAGGCATACCAGTATTACTATGTTTCGTTATTAGAGGCAGCGTGGTAGCAAACCTGACAAGTTCATGCAGCGCATACGAATTATTAATTAAAAATTTTATAAACCATACTCCTTTTTAGAAGTTAGTGGCTAACTTCTCGCAACTGTTAAAAGTTTATATTTTTCATTTCACTATATAGCATTATTGAACAGAGCCAAAATAATAAGTCAATTGTGACCTAAATGGCAACTATTGACTGACCAAAAGCATTATGATGAGATAGTAAAAAAGCTCCCGAATAGCACCTAAAACTATACAATCATTTTATACCTTAGTATCGTCAAATTTGTAACTTGGGGTCTTTCACAATGGAGAAGATTTCTATGGATATATGTCAAAGACAACTTTTAATCGCAATTTTGAAAATTTATAGAAAATAAATGCAAATTCCTTACAAGAGGAATTATTTTAAAATATTTAAGAATTTGACTAAGACAAAAAACACATAAAGTATTTCCCACTCATGAACTGTCAAAATTCTACAACTGGCACATTGGGTACCAAAAATATCCGCTAGGATTTTCTTTCATGTCATCAAAAGAAATGCCTCTACGTGGCGTTGTTACAGAATTTCTTTCCTTCACCAGTACTGCCAGTGTTCTAGTGGAATTTGCCTCACTGGGGGAAGAAAAAATACCATATTGCACGAAGATTGCAACTACCAAGAAAGAAGAGACTTTACCATAGAAACTGTTATGAACTAATATAAGTGTTTTATTATTTCTGCGTTTTCGGCAAAAAAAAGGTAGCTCGACACGCTCTGCAGTTCACTTTTGCGTTATCCTTTGGCACAGACCTCAGTCACCTCTTGAAGTAAAGGGCCAACCATAATGGCCCGCAAAAAATTAAGCTTACGTCATAACCAAACAAACAAACAACAATAGTAACCAGAAACATCGTCCAATTTCAAAGTGCCCATGATCAGCTTTCAACTGACCTTTGGATACGTAGAGAGCGATTCATTTCGCTGAACGAACTTAACGAAACTGAATGAACTTACCGAAACTAAACGAACTGAACAAAACTGAACAAATGTAACAAAACTAAGCGAACTTAACAAAACTGAACGAACTTAACGAAACTGAACGAACTTAACGAAACTGAACAAACTTAACGAAACTGAACGAAGCGGTTATTACGGTCGCATTGTATCATTTTTGTGTGTTCGCTCGATTGCCTCAGTTCCCTTAAGATTCTGTACGATTAACCTTGGCCACAAAAGGTTATTCCATTCATCAAATTACTAAAGAAAACTACCAAAGATGGCGTTTGCACGAGTGGAAGAAGGCAGAAATGTTGGAGAGAGAACGTATTAAACAACAACAATCAAAGAGTGGCACTACGTGTCACACCTCTAGAACGATCTGGCCTAAGCCAGATGTCAGAAGATCTAGGGATGTATTTTTTGGCGATCCATCCCACTCCTTCCAACCTTTTGTAAAATCATACGATCTCTCTTCTTCACATTTCCGCCTTCTTCTCCGCATGTAAGCACCGTCAAATGGAAGGATATTTTTCAGAAGGAATTTCCCTTTTTACGTATTTAGCTACGTCATAATTAAAGGAAACACTTGGGTTGAAGTATTAGGTTTATGTCAATTGATTTATTTGCAATGTTTAACAAGAAAGGTAAATAACTATTTATACTACGTTATGGAATTGAAAAGAGAAATAACAAAGAAAATTAAGCAACTGCACTGAGGGAAATGAGGAACGCGACTGACAACGAATGCGTTGCATTTTGCAGGGATCTTGACTGTTGCAGTGTCTGTGGCGTCATCTATGGTCCTCATACAGGAAGCTTAACTTCTGTTGTTAGAAGTCGCTGTATGAGGACGCCACAGTACATATGTCACTAGTCGTTGAGCGAGGTCGCCACACGTATAAAAAAAAAAAATTTTTAACAAAATGCGTGAAATGAAATTTACGAAAAGTTAAATTGACCATGACTTGGCATCACTGTCCTTGACAGTACAAAACGTCAAGATTGCGACATATGTGAAACCTGATTTTGACATGTTGGAATGTGCATCCATATACAATACATCAGTTGATAAATTTCTTCAATAATAACTTGGTTTTGCAGCGAATGGATTTAAATATTTCGCAAATTATTTCCCAGTGAAGTGCGCGTATTGAATTACAGAAATGGGGTTTCATAACAAAAGCAAAAATGAGAGTGAAGCCAGTAATGAACCGCTGGAACTTTGCGAGACATTCTATATAAATAACAAGAAAAACTCTGTTTTCCAAGTTTCCCTCTCCGATAAGGGTTTTAGTTTAAAGAAAACGACGAATGGTGTTGTTAAAGAACAAGTTATCCACATAGAGGACATAATTGGCTGTCGCTACATGAGAAGTAAAAAGAAAAACAAAACGAATATACGCTCGTGTGCTTGCTCATCGCCCAACGTAAATAATGGCAACCACACGTCGGATGAAAATCAGGATTCAGAGAATTGTGATCCTAGTGCCTATTTGTATATCTACTCTTATATTTTGAAGAAAACCCTAAGAAGTCATATGCGCAGGGAAAGAACTGTGCTCACACTGAGATTTCGGTCATTCGATACGTACGATGACAATATTCGAGAGGCACAAAAATGGCAGTCGCTTATTAAGCGACTCAAAAGTGTAAACAGAATCGATTCGTGCGGTGGCGGCAACCAAGTTAAAGTGTTGGTCATCCTTAATCCCAAATCGGGGGCGGGCAAAGCTAGACAGTTGTTCCATGAAGAAGTCGTCCCGATATTCGTTGAATCTGAAATTCCATACGATCTATTCGTCACCAAATACGCAAACTATGCTAGGGAATTAATGCGAACTAAGGACCTGCACAATTGGCGGTCTGTTCTGGTTGTGGGTGGTGATGGCATTTTCTGGGAGGTCATAAATGGAATAATGCAACGTCAGGACTGGAGTCATGTGCTGCAACAAATTTCAATTGGAATTGTTCCGTGCGGCTCTGGCAATGGATTAGCTAAGTCAATATCATTTATGTTCAAGTAAGTAAAAGCGAGTAAACGCGATTTTTCGATTCATTTAATAGTTAAGCACAATTGTTCGGCTATTTTCCTTTTATCTCTTGTTGATTCCTACCTCCTGCATAAGAATAAACCGAGAACTTCTCTGTGATGAAACAAAACTATTTTACTTGTCGATAAATGTTGTCCATTCTCTCTCTCAAAGTTGTGGCTACTCAGAAACACACCCTAACCACTGACCTAATTCTACCCCTCACTTATGGACAACTTGGAAGCCAAACTAAAGTCCCACATGGCCCCCTATTCCGCTGAAATAAGTGATTATCTAATGCTCTGTCATCCCTGTTCCTCGGAACAAATTCAACGAACATAGTTTGGATTTTTTGATTGTGTCGACCTATCAACGCATGCCCTTCTGATTTGGTCACGAAAGATAATGTTTAGTCACCACAATTGTGATCAGTAAACACTCATGCAGGCTGACTCACCGGTGGATTATATTGTTGGAGGTTGTTTTCTGCCCTTAAGATATGAAGAAATCAACTTTACGACCGTGCTTCGAAAATTATACAGCCTTGGGAATTTATTGCACAGGTGCACAAGCGAGCACAGGTGTCGCAATGTTTTGAAAAGTCTTAGAGTATAATTCATTTATTAGGTCAGTTATACAGCTATGATTATGATGGTAGCCTGATTGTAAGAGAGAAAGAAATGGTTCGACTCTGAAGATGGAACAACTTTGGTTATGCTCATCAATTCAAGTGAGCTGTTAAGACAGGCAGTCACCCCTACCTAACATTTTTCAATTGTTTTCGATTCAAAAGAAGAGAGGTATAGAGAAAGGACCAAATCGTTTTGCTTGAACTGGCCAGGTTAGGTTAGGTTAGGTTAGGTGTCTGGTGCTAGTGAAGTCACACTTAGACCATGTTGGTTCATTGTGATACCCACTGTCAGACTACCAGCACTGATTGACCGCTCCAGTGATAGTGCCGTTAATTTGATCCCAACGGCAAATGGTGACTAGTCCAGTTTTGAAAAACCGAATAAAAGCGTATTGACTTTGGTTTCACTGGGATTCGAATCTGGGACCCCTCTAACTTAGGGCAGGCACTTAACCAACTGCGCCATCCACCCGCTTGAGACTGGCCATCTTCTTGATCCTTGCCCAGAAGACTTGATATCTCTTTTTGGGCTCGCTCACTAGTCCTACCAGCAACGGAAGCAAACTTGTAAACTGGGCTCATTCTTTTCTTCCTGCCTTTTATGAATACTGTATTAAAAAGGCTAAAAACTTTCGACTAAATCTGTCAAGATGTCAAGAAAATCTGGATGTTTATCCAGGAAACAGGACGGTTTCAGGATTAGTGGTTGGAAGCGGGCTCAGTAGCAACACAATGGATGCTCTGGGTTTAAGTGTATGTTTCACTTGTGAGGGAAGCCACCTTACCTATTAGTATTATTGTTAAGGGTATATTTCATCGTGTGTGCGTCGACTCTTACGGTCGAGATCCAAGGTTCAATTTTTTTTTTTACGGCTCCACCTCTTCAGAGTCACTGACATTAAACTGTAAAGGCCCAACTATAATAGGCATGAGCGCGCATGAACTAAAGTCACATTAGCTCATGCGTGCTCATGCCTATTATAGTTGGGCCTTAAGTCTCCTCCGCTCGTGAGAGAACAATAGCACGCACAACACGAGTGGTTGCTGAGAAGCTAGGCCCAGGTCCACCTCGGACTGTAGCGCCGCCATTATTATTATATTTCACCGCAACTTTTAGATCTATTGTGCTCCGTTTTGATACCTTTGCTCTCTCTTTCGAGTTCCCCTCACATGCAGTTCTTTTCGGAGTTGTGTCTAGGGTTATGGACTCCTGTTGCGGAGAAGTCTTTTCTAGAGAATTCTCTCTAAGCCAGTTCCCTTCAGGAGTTTGAAAATGAGAAGTGGTTCTAGCCACAGCATTTCTTTCTTCCCCTTGATAGGAGGTGCTATACCAGATATTTGTATCTTTTGTGGGCTAGTGCCTCACAGAAACCCAGTACGTGTTCTGGAATTTCATTAGATTCTCCACAGAATCTGCAGAGACCTTCTTTAGATAACCCTACTTTTCTTAGGTGCTCTCTGACTCATCAGTCGTTAGATACGAAGGCTGTTCTTACTCATTAATGCACGTTTCAAACTTTTTTTGGTTATACTGACCTAATGACTTCTTGGCCTGCTTCATGCCATAAGCTTTTTTTTTCGGGGGGTTTATGAAACACTACTGGAGCACTCAGACTCAAAACTAGTCCATTGTACAGTCAGGTAGTAACCTACTCCAGTGCCGTTAATTTGATCCCAACGGGAAATGGTGACTGGACCAGATACGATTTCACTGGGATTCGAACCTGGGACCCTCGAACTTGGGGCAGGCACTTAACCAACTGCGCCATCCAGTCGTCTTTGCCATAAGGTTTGTTGCAGTTTTCTGTCTGGTTCCTTTTTTCTAGTTCCCTGAATTTTTCTCTGGTCTCCTACAGCTCAGAATGGTTTAGAGCCTATGAAGGGTACTGATGCTCCTTTCCTTACCAGGGAGTCGGCCATTTCATTGCCTTCTATCCCAGTATGGTCAGGTATCCAGCGGAGTTTTACTTTGTTTCTCCTTAGCTCTTTAAGCTTCTGTAGGCATTCCCACACGAGCTTGGATTTTATGATAAAGGAGTCTAGCTGTATGAAAGCAGCTTGACTGACATTATTGCTATATCGCAATTGGTATAGTTCCTATCAAGAATGATTTGAAGGCATCTGACTGTGGCATAGGTTTCTGCTTAAAAGGTAGGCTTGCCCATTAGAGTCCGATCAAAGGCAAGTTTTTCGGCCGAAGCCGAAGCCGAATGTTTGGTCGGACTCTATTGCCCATCTGCTCGAAGTACTTTGGGTTCAAATACCCCTGCTCCAGTTCCTTCATCCGTTCCTAATCCGTCTGTATACCATTTGACCGTGTATTTAGCTCAGTCTGTGGACTGGATTCATTGCTCCAGTCCTTTTTGGTTCTCTGCTTACCGATAAATTTCTCTTGGAAATGAAATTTCCTAATCACATCCTCCTTCGGAATGGTCAAGAGTGGTAGCTTTTTGATTAGATTTACATAAACAATACGAAAATAAGTTTTTTTGAGATAAATTCATAATCGACTTAGAGATTAACAAATCGAACGAAAGATCGCAGCTATCACCAAGATATGGATGTGACATTGATTAGTTCCAAAGTCGAATAACAACATCCGCAAGTAATCGTATTGATCACATTGCGATCGACGTCAAGCACTCCTCCAGAATTCCTGATGTCCGAACGCTCCGAGGAGCCCGCATCGACTCAGATCATTTCTCGAAATTTACTGTTGACTTGAGGCGAAAATTGTTGTACACAATTTAGAGCTTTCCAATTTCTATGACTGGAGGATACATCGGGCTGAATTTGACCGATAGCAAGGGCTATATTGGCTTTGAGGCGGCTGTCTATGGTCGGTTACCTTCAGCTCCTGGGTCAGTTCAATTTTGTACGGTCGCAGGTTCAAGTCACGACGCAAAAGTCGCCAGACAGCGGCGATGTTTTCAACAGATCTTGCACTTAACCAACTGCGCCATCCAGTGGCTTAAAAGAAGACCCTTTACAACTCTTTCTCATTCCTCAACGCTATTCTTTTTAATCAACGAAGGCTCTTGATACCCCCAATAATTTGAATAAGCCTAATTACAACGAAGAGTTAAAGAACAGTTCTAATATCTTGATTTTTTCAGTGAACCGTATGAACCGAAGCCTATTTTGAGTGCTGCGCTGGCTGCTGTTCGTGGGCGATCCTCCCAAATGGACTTGGTTCGTGTTGAAACTCGCACACAGGTAATTTAAATCGAAAATCCATCATTTCCTTTTGAAATTAATCGTTAAATTACTGTTTTTCTTTTTCAGATAATGTTTTCCTTTCTTTCCATTGGATGGGGCCTTATATCTGATATCGACATTGAAAGCGAACGATTGCGATCTTTGGGTTATCAGCGCTTTACCGTGTGGTCGCTCCACCGACTCATAAGCCTACGAACTTATCACGGGCGATTATCATATCTCATCAGTTCACAAGAGAATGATAGCAACACAAAAAATGTAATCAGTATCCCTGCACAAGGCCTTCGACACAGCGTGAGCTCAGAGAGATCGTTTGTAAAGTCTGAACTGGGAGAATCAGACACAAACACTTTCGGAGAAGTGATTTCATTGGAGACCTCTAAGAGCAATGAAAGTTTCAGGCAAAGAGTTGACAGCTGGTATTCAGCCACTTCCCGGAAAAGTGCATATTTTTCTGTAACCGATAGCCTTTATCAAAGCGTCAACAGCAAGGAGCCGAGTGAAGCTAATGGTGTAGATCATCAGAATATCCTGCAAACATTTGGTCCCAGCTCCAATATTCCATCGCTTATAACACCAGTTCCTGACACGTGGACCACGGAGGAAGGAGAATACGTTATGGTGCATGCTGCGTATCAGTCGCATTTAGGAATCGATTGCTACTTTGCCCCCTCTGCGAAACTGAACGACGGCATTATTTGGCTTGTCATAATCCGGGGTGGAGTGAGCAGATCGCAGTTGCTGAGTTTTCTTTTGAACATGAGCTCTGGCACGCATATACCCACGAAGAATAATGAGTATATCAAAATTATACCAGTGTCTGCCTTTAGGATCGAGCCAACAGGGAGTGAGGGCATAATGACTGTGGACGGGGAGAGAGTGGAATATGGCAGCATACAAGGGGAAATATTCCCCGGGTTGGTTAACGTTATGGTGCCATAGATAAGGTGCAATGAGTTGCAGTTACAAATATGTTAAGCTATGAATTGCCCACTAATTTATTTATGCAAAGCAAACATTCAACTTGTTCAATTGATGTTCATTTGAAAGTATTATGTATGTACAGTGCATGCCTGTAAATCTTGTTTGAATTATCGTTGCAATATCTTTCCGTGTAGACAGTGGAGGAGAACAGTTTTCGCACTAAAGGGTCAGCCATAATGCACGTACAGAAATATAAGAGGTCTGAAGCAATCAAGCGAATACACAAAGATCATGTGACCATAGTAACAACTTCGCTTGGTTTCGTTAAGTTCGTTCTAAAGGGCCAACCATAATGGAAGTACAGAACCTTAAGAGATCTGAAGTAAACAAAAATGATGCAATGTGACCATAGTAACCACTTTGCTTAGTTTCGTTAAGTTCGTTCAGTTTCGTTAAGTTCGTTCAGTTTTACCAATAAACGCGGGAGCGAAAGGAATTGCTCTCTACGCATGCAAATGTCAGTTGACAGCTGAATTCTCCTTAAGTTTCTATAGGGAATTATGGACCCTTTGAAATTGGACGATGCTTCTGGTTACTTATCGTTTGGTTATGACATAACCTTCATTTTTGTACGGCCATTATGGTCGGCCCTTAAGTCATTTTCAAAGAAAATGAAACGTTTAAGCCTAAGCGACGTTTAAAATTAAATCGTTTGAAGCAATTTAGGAGCACAAGATAAACAAAAAATCATCTCCATCAATTTTCCGTGGCTCGAATGCCCCACTAATGGGGTCGCAAGAGCAATGCAAGCACAATAACAAAAATTTTTTAACTTAAAAAAAAAATCTTTAAGCGCTTCAAATTTCCTTAAAAATGACTGTGAGAAAACGTTTGCCCCCCACTGTACGCACTGTATGCATAGAAATAAACACATGCATTTGCATGAGAACCCGTTTATGTATATATTTTCTTTAACAGACATTTGTAAATTTTTGTACAGAATAAACTAGCGGATACGAAAGGATGTCATAGGTAGATAATAAAAACGCATATATCAAAGTAAACACATCTCAAACCGCTTATTCAAATAGAAATGATTACATTCGTTATTTATCATGTGTATGTACAATATAAGCGAGCATCTGCATATGGATTACTCATCGAGTACTTTGTTAGTTTAAATATGTATTAATGTACCTTATTTTCCAGTTTGTATACTTTTTTAGTTTTTACGTACGTTTTTTACCTACGAAATATGTCTAACGCATCATACCTTTATACTCTTTAAATTTGCAACATGTAACTTTATAACTTGAAGGTTTTTGGGAATAAAACAAATTCTGCGGAGTAAATAATTCAAAGAAATGATGGTGTTTTAATTATAAAACGATTGAAAATATGCCTTCTGTCCACACTGTACTACAAGTTTGACGGACTACATTTAGGACAGAAACTTCAAAGTGTGAATACGGTTGAAAATCGAGGAAAATGAGAGAAAAAAGTAAAAAAAAAACAAAAACTAACATACAACCGATCTGAACGAGATCGAGACTTGTCTTTGAACCCAAAAGAATAGAATGAAACCAAAGAGAATATTCATAATCTAGCCCTACGCCCTTCAACAATCCCATGAAATAGCCCGCAAGGCAAAAGAAGAAGCGCCCTAATTCGCCAACTAACCTCTCAGCATACAACGTAGAGGTAGAAACCAAAGCCAGAGGTCAGCTGCGACCTGTAAAAGAAAGTTATATCTAGTGTCTAACTACTGAATGATAAGGCGACATAATATACCCCGACGCTAACCCAAACGGACCCCCCTCTACACCTAGCCACCCGATGACACCTGAAGACCACTTGCAGTGAAGGCGTCCACTTCCCGATGACCACCTCAAACGATAATGAAAAGGGGTACTCACTTAGGTGAACACAGAAGAGGATTAGAGCTGCTCCCACGTTGGCCGGCTTGATGTCTATCAGACTGAAGACCTACCTGCTTCGCCAGTCCAACGGTGGGAGTCCTGGTACACAAACACACACTTCACACGCGACACTCTTAACGCACTTATGCACTCGCGATGGACAGAGATAGAAGGGGAAAGCACCCGCGAGGGACATTCAAGAGTGATTTAGAGACAAAAACTTCACTCGCGACACTCCCGGATTGATGCACTAGCGATCTGTAACGATTTTAGGGGAAAACACCCTCGAGGGGCTTTCAATGATCGATTTTTAGACAGACACTTCACCGCGAAGGATATTCAAGAGCGATTTGGGGACACATTCCACTCGCGACACTCCCGCATAAGTGATCGGTAAGGATTTCAAGGCAAAACACTCGCGAGGGACATTTAAAAGCGATTTTAGGGACAAAAGAGACCGAAACCGACAAAACACAAGAAATTTTAACTTTCGAATCGCACGGATTGCATGCATTTTAGGGAAAAACATCCGCGAGGGACTACAATTTGCGATAATGGTAAACTCGAAAACCCGATAAAGCATCAAAAAATGCACACAAAAAACTTTCTTAAGTCCATATGTACAATTGTCTTCCTGTAGGAAACACCAGAATCATCTCCCTTTCATACAATCATACAATTTCTGCCGTCAAAGATCCAACTGCATCTAAAAACGAAAAAAAAAACAGAACATTTCACAAAAATGTACTCACAAACTAGCAAAATCCAAAAAGAGGTGGCGAAGTCTCAATTTACCGTTACCACTTGGCCAGCAAAGTCTCAACCACACACACAAACCCATTGAACTGATGCATCCGGCTGACATTCTCATTTCCGTTCACTCCTCTATTCATATCTCACTCGCACGCACTGTCTGTGAGAGAGAACCGGAAGAACCAAAAAAAATTTCACTTTTTCACTTTTCACGACTTTTTCCGCGCACTGAACTTAACCGCACAACACTTCACAAACTACAGACCCTGCGATTTTGACTTAAGCTCATAAGCGACTAAACCCCCCGAGTTCATCTTGACTTGCCAAAGACCACCGACTGCAGGAAATTCATCACAAAGTGATGCCTAACTGCAGGTGTTTCATGAAAATTATTGCAAAGATTTTAGAGGAAATCTTAAAAATCGGCGCTTTTGAGCTCGGAAAAATTTGAAAATCTGCTGCTAACAACTATTTTTTGAATTGGACTTGCTCTTTACGACTTTTTTCTTTGGTTTTCCTCGGAAAATGGTGAAAAACATTTCCTTAGCGAACTCATTAAATTTGCATGTAAACCACTTGTTCTTGTGGTTCGTCCGCCTCTGTGACGTCATGGAAAGTGAAAAATTAAGTTTTCTAAAATTTTTAAGGATTTCGAATCGAAATTTGAAGCGAAATAACTTTGATTATCGATTTCACACTCAGCCCCATCCATTTGGGGTGAAATTTCGGTCAAAAAACAAAGAAAATCGACTTTTAAAAAAATGACATGCACCACTCAAAAAAATGCAGTAAAATGATAATACGACTGGGTTGCATTTTTTGCTGAAAATAAACGAAGGTTTTTGCAGGTGAATTTGATGATCAAAAATGTTTTGTGAAACGAATTTCTAGGGGCCTTGGACGAATTGAAGGATGTGGGATATGGCAATGGATAGGAAATTGAATGTAGAATCGAATTGGGGTAGGGGCTTTTAGCGGGCATTGCGGGGTTGGTTGCTTATATGAGAAATTCGGAGGATCCCCCTTAGTCTGATGAAATGCTCTTAGCCCAATTCGATTCTGCGTTCAATTTCTTATCTACTGAGGTATCCCTCATCCTTCAGTTCGTCCTTGAGCCTGAGAAATTCCATTCAGAAAAAACCATGTCTCCCCAGATAATTTCTTCAGACTGAGCAGGATCCTCCGAATTTTGCACCTAAACAACTAACGGTGGAGGAAGTAATTTTGGTGATTGAATCGCTAAAAGTCAGGTGTGGATGAAATCCGGCCAGAAATGTTTTCGTTTCACAAAACATTTTTAATCATCAAATCCACTTGGAAAGAAATTCCTTTGTTTTCAGCAAAAAATGTAACCCAGTCGTATTATCATTTTACTGCATTTTTTCGTATGGAACATGTCAATTTTTGAAAAGTCGATTTTCTTTGTTTTTTGACCGAAATTTCACCACAACTGGATGGGGCTGAGTGTGAAATCGATAATCAAAGTTATTTCGCTTCAAATTTCGATTCGAAATCCTTAAAAATTTTAGAAAACTTAATTTTTCACTTTCCATGACGTCACAGAGGCGGAAGAACCACAAGAACAAGTGGTTTACATGCAAATTTACTGAATTCGCCAAGGAAATGTTTTTCACCATTTTCCGAAAAAAACGAAAGAAAAAAGTCGTAAAGAGCAAGTCCAATTCAAAAAATAGTTGTTAGCAGCAGATTTTCAAATTTTTCCGAGCTCAAAAGCGCCGATTTTTAAGATTTCCTCTAAAATCTTTGCAATAATTTTCATGAAACACCTGCAGTTAGGCATCACTTTGTGATGAATTTCCTGCAGTTGGTGGTCTTTGGCAAGTCAAGATGAACTCGGGGGGTTTATTCGCTTATGGGCTTAAGTCAAAATCGCAGGGTCAGTAGTTTGTGAAGTGTTGTGCGGTTAAGTTCAGTGCGCGGAAAAAGTCGTGAAAAGTGAAAAAGTGAATTTTTTTTGGTTCTTCCGGTTCTCTCTCACAGACAGTGCGTGCGAGTGAGATATGAATAGAGGAGTGAACGGAAATGAGAATGTCAGCCGGATGCATCAGTTCAATGGGTTTGTGTGTGTGGTTGAGACTTTGCTGGCCAAGTGGTAACGGTAAATTGAGACTTCGCCACCTCTTTTTGGATTTTGCTAGTTTGTGAGTACATTTTTGTGAAATGTTCTGTTTTTTTTTCGTTTTTAGATGCAGTTGGATCTTTGACGGCAGAAATTGTATGATTGTATGAAAGGGAGATGATTCTGGTGTTTCCTACAGGAAGACAATTGTACATATGGACTTAAGAAAGTTTTTTGTGTGCATTTTTTGATGCTTTATCGGGTTTTCGAGTTTACCATTATCGCAAATTGTAGTCCCTCGCGGATGTTTTTCCCTAAAATGCATGCAATCCGTGCGATTCGAAAGTTAAAATTTCTTGTGTTTTGTCGGTTTCGGTCTCTTTTGTCCCTAAAATCGCTTTTAAATGTCCCTCGCGAGTGTTTTGCCTTGAAATCCTTACCGATCACTTATGCGGGAGTGTCGCGAGTGGAATGTGTCCCCAAATCGCTCTTGAATATCCTTCGCGGTGAAGTGTCTGTCTAAAAATCGCTCATTGAAAGTCCCTCGCGGGTGTTTTCCTCTAAAATCTTTACCGATCGCTAGTGCATCAATCTGGGAGTGTCGCGAGTGAAGTGTTTGTCTCCAAATCGCTCTTGAATATCCCTCGCGGGTGTTTTGCCTCGAAATCCCTATCGATCGGTTGTGCCGGGCTGTCGCGACTCGTGAGTGAAGTGTCTGTCTCTAAAATCCCTACCGATCGCTAGTCCGTCAATCTGTCGGGAGTGTCGCGACTGGAGTGTTTGTGCATAAATCGCTCTTCAAAGTCCCTCGCGAGTGTTTTGCCTTGAAATCTCTACCGATCGCTTGTGCGGCAGTGTCGCGAGTGAAGTGTCCGCCTCTAAGTCGCCCTTGAATGTCCCTCGCGGGTGCTTTCTATCTTTGCCCATCGCGAGTGCACAAGTGCGTTAAGAGTGTCGCGTGTGAAGTGTGTGTGTGTACCAGGACTCCCACCGTTGGACTGGCGAAGCAGGTAGGTCTTCAGTCTGATAGACATCAAGTCGGCCAACGTGGGAGCAGCTCTAATCCTCTTCTGTGTTCACCTAAGTGAGTACCTCTTTTGATTATCGTTTGAGGTGGTCATCGGGAAGCAGTCGCCTTCACTGCAAGTGGTCTTCAGGTGTCATCGGTTGGCTAGGTGTAGAGGGGGGTCCGTTTGGGTTAGCGTCGGGGTATATTATGTCGCCTTATCATTCAGTAGTTAGACACTATATATAACTTTCTTTTACAGATCGCAGCTGACCTCTGGCTTTGGTTTCTACCTCTACGTTGTATGCTGAGAGGTTAGTTGGCGAATTAGGGCGCTTCTTCTTTTGCCTTGCGAGCTATTGCATGGGATTGTTGAAGGGCGTAGGGCTAGATTATGAATATTCTCTTTCTTTTCATTCTATTCTTTTGGGTTCAAAGAAAAGTCATGATCTCGTTCAGATCGGTTGTATGGTAGTTGATGGGTTTTTTTTCTCTTTCCTCTATTTTTTCTTGATTTTCAACCGTATTCACACTTTGAAGTTTCTGTCCTAAATTAAGTTCGTCACACTTGAGGTGTTCATTGGACCCTAACAGGTCCCAGCACATTGAGGTTACCAAATAATTGATGTGATTATTGCGGAAGACGGCCTTTTGAGTGGGAGAGGGCCGTCACATCTCCGTGGACGTCAGACACATCTCAAAATTTCTCCAGAAATTTTATCGGCAACGATAAGAGACCATAGCCGATTTAAGTGACAAAACTATGAGCCCTTCGGTCTAAATGAAGCCACCAAACCTTACCCATGAGTATGTAAATGTTCAAAAAATAAAAAACCACGCGTATTTTTTTTTTGAAAATTTATCACTTATTTATTTGTTTCTAAGTATGTATCTACAGTTAGTCAACTTTTATATATAACATTGCGATAGTTGAAAATAATATTTACTTTCCATATTAAAACTATCATTACTTCCATTTATTTACTGAGTAGTCTATTCGTACACTGATTTTCTGTTAAAAAATTAAATGCTTTTTAGTTTCTTTTCAAAACCTTAAAATATACAATACGTAGACAGTAAATGAGTAGATGTTCCAAACAGAAACTGGTATAAAATTAACAATTAATGATATGATTCTACACAATTCACAATTCTTACTTATTTCATGCAAAGTACATATCTGGACTTATTCATACTTATTCATACACGCGTTGGTGTATCTTAATATCCATGGGTTTTTGTTTCTCTCTGAAAGGAGGGGTGATTTTTTCACATTTAAGGGGCGTTTTTTGAATGGTTTTCATGTGAGAGTTTCAAATAATGACTTGAGTTTCAAATATACACCGTTGATTTTCAAATTTATATAAAACGATTATTTTACTTGGGTTTCCTTACAAAGAATACATCGAAAATTTGTTGGTACATGTGGATACTCCTCTCTAAATCTTCTATTTAGCGGTTGACTAGTTTATACATACATCTATGGCATTTTTGAGTCCTTAAATACGAGTTGAAAAGAGTGAGGTTGATAACTATGCGTGTGCACTCGAGTATTTTTCTTTTGCAATACGTAATGGTTTTATGTTTTTTTTTGTTTTCATTGAATGCAACGAGTTTTTTTTTTTTAAGTTTTTTTGTTTTATTTTGTGTGAAATCATATGAAGGGCAATTAAACAAACGCGTAGAAGTATTGAAAAATGTATAGTAATGAACCAGTGGCAAAATTGTTGTCTGTCTAAGACGGCGAAGAAGGCGAGTAAAAGAAATCAGAAATGTCGGATATAGATCGTATGATTTTCCAAAAGATTGGAAATAGCTAGCTTGGATCGCCAAAAATACAATTGTTTGGGAAATCATACGCTACCTCTCCGACATTTCTGCCTTCTTCCAGTCATGTAAACGCCGTCTTGGGAAGATATCTGTCCAAGGGATATCCTAAGGCCGTATGAAAACTTAAGCTAATGTCAAAAGCAAGCGGAAAGTAACCAGAAACATAGTCAAGTTTCAGAGATTCCATAATTGCTTCTAGAAACTTACAGGAGAATTCCGGTGTCCACTGACATTTGCATACGTAGAGAGCGATTCATTTTGCTCCCACGTAAGTTCAGCAAAACTAAACGAACTTAACGAAACTGAACGAAGAGGTTGTTTATAGTCATGGTGTATTGGTATTGAGTATTTGCTTCAGTTGTCTAAAATTTCTCACGGCTATTATAGTGAGTCCGTAAGTAGGTAAAACTTAATGTAACTGAACGAACTTAACGAAACTGAACGAACTTAACGAAACTTACCGAAGCGATTACTATAGTCACAGTGTATCATTTTTGTGCATTCGTTCGGTTGCTTTAAACCTTTATTAAGTTTCTGTACGGCCATTATAGTTCACCTTTAAGTTTTATGCAAAAATATCAATTTAAATCGGGAAAAAATTCTTCATTTGAAGGATCTGTTTGCTCAAGGGAGCTGTCCGCAAAAGGAGGTTCCACTGCGCATCGATTCGTTTTGCTTCGTTGAGTTTTGAGAAGCATGCATGATTCCGGAAGTAGAAACATAGCAAATGCCTAATTCTAGTTCATTACTGTAAAATTCTTACACAAACATGTCCTCCTTGGAAAAAAGGGCCTGCTCAAAAATTGAAAATTCAGCACAAAGCACATGATTATATCAAAAATTGTGTTTATTTTCCTTTTCATGGATGTTCCATCGAGTTCTCAGAAGAACCTGTAATAATTTGAATACAGGACAGTAAACCATTTACATATTTGTGCTTGATTAAGGTTTTTCAAGCTTGAAACATTCATGCATGCTCCTGCCAGTTTAAAGAGAAATGTTTATTTCCACGTGTTTTCCTTAAGACTAAATTCACGACGCATCTTGGAATCCTTAGAAGTGGATCAAAAGGAGGTTTATTTCGATATCGAAGATCGATGTGTTTTGGTCAAGAATTTTGTCTTTTGAATCAAAGCGATGCGATGCGCTGTCATGTGACTTTTTCAGCGCCGTTCTTGAGAAGCTCGTGCAGAACTCACTGGCCTACACAAGAGTCGCGATCTTCTAAAAATCTGTCCATACAACTGCTGGCATGCACAGATGACATTGACGTTTTGCTCAAACACAGCGAGCACTCGGAGGCAGGCCGTGAATTAGGAAGGTCGCTAAACATCGACGACTTGGGCACAACGTCAAGCCAGGCGTCTACGGATTCAACGCCCCAGGTAGCAAGATCATGTAGGAGTGCATCTATAACACTGCTCCAGCCCGAAAAGTCTTCGACTCCGCTCCTATGCGCAACATAATAAGAGCGCCCACGAAACTGATACACTGATACACAACTGAAACACAAGTGAAGTACTTGCTGCGTGCGTAATTGGAGACACTTGACTAAAGATCGGTGCTTGTTGGTCGAGACCCAGGTCCACCCCGGGTTGTCGGGCCATTAGAAGAAGAAGAAGACTGGGTTATTACTCTCATTATGTGATCACATGACATTACATCATAGAAATACATGCCTGGAGACAAGAAGATTATGAGACCTCGAGACCCTGAATACCTAAGGCCCTGAGTCCCTGAGGCCCTAAGACCTTGGTATCTTGGGACCCTGAGACCCTGAGACCTTAAGACTTTGAATCCTTGAGGCCCTAAGACCTTGGTACCATAGAGCCCTTAGACCCAGAGACCCTGCGACAGCAGGAGTTGTTCGAAAAAAGAGGAGGACTGAAATTTTCTGCACCTTCTCTATAAATGTCCGGTTTTTATGCCACTCGAAGTTTCCTCTGAAAAGCATTATTCTTGGAGAATCGGAAGCTCCAAAGTTTTTTTTCTTGCAAATGGCAGCACAATGTACCTAATTTGGTCTATGTGTGTCTCCTATAATGGGCAAAGGCTTCTTTTGTTGACTTAAGCGTTGAGTCTTAGAAGATGATTACAGAAATGTCGAAGAGAGATCGATCCAACTAGAATAGGCATGAGCGAACATGAGGTAATGTCAAACGCGCATGGGTAAGTGAGCGAATACACATACCTCCATAAGAGCGACTATAATGGAGTTCACAATCGATTCAGAACACTTCGTTAAGCACATGCGAATTTAACAGGTGAGACACAAACACGCAGAAATCCCAAAATGGCATATTGTTGAACACCATTTTCTTCAATTGAATGAAACAAAACACAGGAAGAAATTCTGACAGATGGCTATATGCACGCATATGTTCACTATGGGTATAGCTGTGTTTGTGCAAACATGACTGAACATTTAACATTATAACATTTGAAACTAGCTCATGGTCGCTCATGCCTATTATAGTTGGCCCTTTAAGGATAATTCTGCTGTCAACTGACATCCGCATATGTACGTAGAGGGCGATTCATTTTGCTTCCGGGTAAGCAGGCAAAAGTGAACGAACTTAACGAAACTGAGCGAGGTGGTTACTATGGTCGCTGTGTATGGTTATTTTGTATTGGCTTTAGTTCTTTCAAATTTATATGTGGCCTCATTTTAGTTAGGTAATTTTGAGGAGATGAGAAAAAAAAATTATTCCGACTTTTCGATTCATCTCGCTCCCGCGTAAGGAGGCAACATTGAACGAACTTAACGAAACTAAACGAGGGGGTTACTATGATCGCATTGCATCCTTTTTGTGTATTCGCTTGATTGCCCAACGAGTTCTTTTAAGTTTCTGTACGACCATTATGGTTGGCCCTTAAGAAGTAGGCTCACATTTCCCCGCGGAACTCCTAAAGAATAGTATGATGACAGAAATAAAAAAATTAAATTGTTATTCTTCAAAGGGGCGAATCAATTGAATAATGATCTTCTTCTGCCTGATCCTTTCGTTAATGTTGTGCTAATTTATTATATTTAATATCCTTTGGTTAATCTGTTACTTATGGAAATATCAACATAGTCACACAAAAATATCGAAATGATTGGTTGACCAAATAAAAATAGGAACAATAGAAACAACACGTTATCAGTAAGAATTGCCCTTCAGTTTCTTTTCTATATTTTTTTTATAATTTAGCATGTTGTGTACGTAGTATCTACAATAAGCTTTTGTCGGTTCATGTGAATTGTATTTCACGCTGTGGTTCGGATTTGTTTCTACTAATTGTTTTACATGTTTCTTTACTTATCTGTAGTTCACATAAATTATAGAGTACATATTTCAACACATGTAAGTCTACATGGCTCGAGCATGTTAAAAATACTTTTCTTTCATTTTCTTGTGCGGATGATAGTGCTAGTTTGTTTTACTTGTTCCTGCTCCTATAATATATATCTATGCATTTATTTTTTTTGGGTTTTCCGATTGACTACTTTATACTTGTTAAGCCATAAAAATTCTTACGTATAATTTATTTCCTTCGATTTTTTCCACTTTGCAATTACAACCGTACCATGTACATATATGACATCTACAATAAATTGTTTCAGTATTTACCATTATATTTTAATTATGCACGTTTATTGACTACATTTAGGTGATTAAGTTTTTTTATTTCTTTTTCTTTTTTTTTTTCATTTTCATTTATTTACAGAGATCGCTTCAAATATAATTTTTACTATTTTATTTGTTAATACTTTTATCATGAGAGCTTTATTTAATTTCCCTAGCTTTAGTCGTCAACTAATTTATTTAAGTTTAAGTATAAAACTATCATTCAGTTTCGTGGCTTAAATTGACGACGAAAGAGTTTAGAGTTTTACAAAGGTTGGTGTGTTTCAATGGGTCTACTGTTTCAGATCTGCTTCAAAAGCGGTAAAAATATTGCAGCTTAGCTTGGTTTTTCCGACATACCTAAAACATCCTGATTTTTGAACATCTGTACATCAATGTTTAGTTTTTGACTATGGGATCGTTCGTGATAAATCCTATTTCTTCTAAGCCAGCTGCTTCATAATATATATACACCGCTATCAACGTGTGCTTAACGGTTTTTTTTTTAAAGAGATTTGTGGTATCATGCAGGCTAGGTGTCTATGAAAACAAGTAAATAAGTCTCGACAGATGAAAAATAAGCATTTTGGCGGGTGTCATCACTGGACAGTGTCTCATGGACAAACATTCTAGAAGACTCGGTGCTTTGGCAAACGATGTTTAATAATAATAATGGCGGCGCTACCGTCCGAGGTGGACCTGGGCCTAGCTTCTCAGCAACCACTCGTGTTGTGTGCGCTATTATTTTCTCAGTTCTGATATTCTCAGTTTCTGCTATTGTTCCCTCAGAGTAGAGGGGACCTACAGTTTAATGGCGATTCCGAGCGGCGAGATTGAGAAGTTTTTTCTAGACAGTTATACTCTTTGAGCATTGTCAATGACTCGAAAGAGGTAGAGCCGTGAAAAAATGTTTCGGGAATCGAACCGAGAACATCGAACGTAGGAGTCGACGCACCTACCCACTACGCCACGGTGACATTTCTGTTTACAGACAAAGAAAATCAACTTTAGAAAATTTGACGCATTTCACACGAAAAACTGCAGTCAATTGACAACGGTTGCATATTTTTTGCTGAAACTGACCGAATTTTTGTCGAAGAGAATTGATAGACAGTTATACTCTTTGAGCATGAAAATATTAAAGGTGTTCTTTCGGGAATCAAACCCAGACTTCGAGCGTAGGATTCGACGCTCTTACCCACTACGCCATGGCGCCCACGATGTCTGCAGAAGCTATTTAAAGAAGATGTGGAGAATATTTCGCATCTTCTCTGATCCTGCTTAGCCGTGGCATTGAGCTCTCATTGACAACATTTTTTGGGGGCCTACGTCTTCGAGAACATCTGTGAGCTTAGCCAGCCACCTACGCTACATCATCGTTTCTAATCAGTTGACAAATGGCTTGCTTAGACATTACTCTAATAATAATAATCTACAGTCGGAGGTGGACCTGGGCCCAGCCTCTCAGCAACCACTCGTTTTGTGCGTGCTTTTATTCTCTCACGAGTGTAGGATGGACATTAATCCATAGGTGGAATATTGAGGACGAAAACTGAAGACTGGTAGTGCTTCTGTTCAACCAACGAACCAAATCTTTGACCACGTCAACTTTTGTCCACCACTGTATGTATATGCCGCTTCCGAACAGCGAAGTTTGTTAAGTCTTGAAGTGATCAAGATTAAGTACCTATGACTTGACACTTTTCTCGACATGTCTTATCTTTTTTTTTTATTTTTTTTTTCGGAGGATTTTTGAGACCCTCCTGGAGCACTCAGACTCAAAACTGGTTCATTGTATTGCTAGGTAGCAACCTACTCCAGGGCCGTTAATTTGATCCCAACGGCAAATGGTGACTGGACCAGATTCGATTTCACTGGGATTCGAACCTGGGACCCCTCTAACTTGGGGCACTCATTTAACCAACTGCGCCATCCAGTCGTGTGACAGAAGTAACTTACAGTTGGTTGTGTCAGATGATGACAGACAGACAGTGAGTGACATGCACTTAACCATTGTCTGACATTCCGAATGCAAGAGTTAAGAGCCAACCATAATGGCCGTACAAAAAATTAAGGTTGTATCATCATCAAACGCAGAATAACTCTTGTCAACCGCTGTTTTTTTGGGCTCAAAAGGCAATTTAGTAGTAGAGTCCTCTCTCGGAAAACCAAGCTGACTCTATACACGACCTTGATCATCCCAGTCCTGCTGTACGGCGCAGAGGCATGAAAAATATTCCAAACGGATGAACAGTCGCTTAGCCTTTTCGAGAGAAATATTCTGCGTGCGGTCTTTGGTCCCGTTTGCGTTGATGGCATTTGGAGGAGAGGATTCAACCACGAACTGTATGGGCTGTACAGCGAAATGAGTCTAGCCAGGCGTCTACGGATCCAACGCCTAAGATGGCTAGGCCATGTAGAACGTATGGACAACTTAGCTCCGGCCCGAAGAGTCTTCGACTCTGAGCCTGTGGGATAACGCAACAGACGACGTCCACGCACAAGGTGGCGCACACAAGTCGAGGGGGACCTCGGCCAGTTTGGTGTGCGAAACTGGAGACAGCTAGCGAAAGAGGGTGATTCATTTCGCTAAGTAGGCAAAATTGAACGAATTTAACGAAACTGAACGAACTTAACGAAACTGAACGAAATTAACGAAACTGAACGAATTTAACGAAACTGATCGAACTTAACGAAACTAACCGAAGCCGTCGCATTGCATAATTTTTGTGTATTCGCTTGATTGCTCAACGAATTCTTTTAAGTTTCTGTACGACCATTATGGTTGGCCCTTAAGAAGTAGACTTACATTTCCCCGCAGTGCTAACTTGTCAGCCTTTACTGGTGTTGGTATTGTGACGAAAAATGAGGACTTAAATGTGACAACCTTGTAAAACTCAAAATCCTTCGTCAACTCAATTACACTCCAGACGAGTTTATGCTAAAATACTAGTTTTTTTTCACGTTTTTTTGACTCATATTAAATATTTGTTTTTATGTACACTTACAATCTGATAAATCTTATCGACTAATTACGTGTCCGTTGGGTTGCCTACTTACATTCTTCGTCATCTTCGTCATTTTTAATTTACTAATTTACATTTAACTTACAAAACACACTTCCTTATATCAACTCAGACTTTAACTTAAGAACAAAGTATTGAACAAAAAGAGTGTCTAAAACGTGTGATAGATAGTTTACAGAAATTTAAGGCACATTTTCTGAAATATTCAAATAATATTCGCAGAAAAACAAAACAATTAAGAAGAAGATACTCGTACATAAGAAGATAGATAGTCTCAACTCAATGCGATCACAAAAATAACAAACAAATGAATTTATGAAAAAAGGTGTTTTTAAAGAAAATATTGAAAATTAAGGTAGCATTCCAGTTGACTACTCCCCCATTGGTAGTGTTGTTAAAATGTTGCCAGCGCGATGATAAAAACCGAAATTAGACCCATCAGATACAGTGTAACTAGACGATGACAACTGAGGTGACCCTCCCCAGAGGCCGATATACCCATTTTGTATTCCATGTCGATGTCCAGCAGCATATCATGGTTTTTCGTGTAAAACTGATGGATGTCGCTTATCTGAAACGAAAGACGAGAATTGGTTTGAACAAAAAATACGAACGCATATGGAATGTACATTGAAAAGGACAAACAACAATCGCGGCCATTAACGAACTGAGGGAATGATGAAAATAAAGGTTATTTTGCGCAAAAATGTTTGTTTTTTGTTGACTCCGTTTTAATGGCGATTGAAGCAGCCGCCCGTGGATGAGGTGGACGCTGATTGGGATACTTTATCACGGAAAATGTGGTGGCAATATTGTATGGCAAGCAATTATATTCAACATCGCTTCACGAGTGACCCTATTTTGTGCTTTTTTGTGACATCGGTAAATGGAAAAATTGAAATCGATTCGATTGAAGGCCCCCTTGGACATAATTAAAAATAATGTTTTTGTTAATGGAACCAGAGTCATGCCGATTGGATGCTGCTCTCCGGCCCTGGGATGTGTGTTTTTCCACACAATTGTTGGTCATTTCGGGGAAAATGAGTTTTCCAAATGAGTCAACAGCAGTCAATGGCTGGGGACAAAAGGATGTAACATGTGTTCAGGGGTGTTGTCGTCAGTCGATCAATGGATTCCATGAAAACATTTGATTCCATTTTTTTGATTGATTTGAGCCGTAGTTCACCTGCAGGGTTGCAACTGATAAACCCGAGGTATGAAAGATATGGCCAATATACTCGTATGCACACATAACTCCCTTCTTCTCATCCACTTTTTGGTCGAGTAAGGTGTCCTCTTTTAGTCGATTCAATACATTCATATTTCGAGTGAGTTGTCAGCCACTCATGTCCTGGACCAAGAGCCGTAAAAGGCTGCCTATCATCCCATGCAGAGTGCAAAAACAACAAGAGACAGAGCCTGCTACACAGATTCTCCTCGTCCTGGCAAGAGGATGGTAAGCTAAGCAAAACAACGAATCAAAAGTGAAAATGACCACATCCACAGCAGGAAGTTTAATCATGTTTTTCATGCAAAAGAAAAAAGAAGGGTAACCTGGATTCTCTCGAACAAACAACAACATGTCCGTAGCTAAAATGGAAGCGGAAATATGTACATAAGTACCAAAGCCGCAGTTCAAAAGATAAATCCCAACGTTATCTGGTCACTCGGGCGTATGCATGGTTACGGCCGTGCACCAAACGTTCATGTGCTCACATGCACATGTACGTACACTCTGTTTTTTTGAGGCAGTGAGAGCCTATCCTATTGCTGAGTTCGTTCAAGGGGTCCTCACTGTGGGTTGGTTTGCCACAAAATAAATGTGAAGACATTCCGAATTCACTCCGAAAGTAAAACCCTAAAATTGAACCAAAACATGACCAAACAAATGGCTTACAATTAGATGTTCGAAGGATCTGCGTCAAGGAGTCATTAAGCTTTTTTTCCCCATCAAAATGATTTTTCATTTATCACTGTCTTTTGCATTTACAAACTTTATATGTGTACAGGGTGGGCCATCTAGTGGTTTTTTTTAAATCATAGGATATTTTGACACTGACAGGTGCTTTCCGCTCGAAATCTTGACAGAAAGTCTGTATCATACCTCCGCGGAACGAAATGAGTCGCTTTACGCTTGAACAACTTTGGGAAATATTGAAAACTTATTTCCAAAGTGAGTGCTGTGCAGTTCAAACAGTGCGTCGTTTTTTGAAAAGAAGTTTTGGCTGAAATGAAGCCCACCGCGACTGCTCTACGCAAGTTTGTGCAAATAGTTTGTGAGACTGGTATGCTAGTGGACAACACTCATGGTCCCCGTCGTCGTGCGGTGCGCTCGGATGAAAATGTGGCTGCTGTGGCCGAGAGTGTGAGACTCAATTCACGAACATCAACTCGCAGCATCATTTTACTGATATCAGTCAGATGAGTTGTCGGTGCATGTAAGGGGTCTTCCAATACGACTGGATGGCGCAGTTGGTTGAGTGCCTGCCCCACAGGTTCACAGGTTCGAATCCCAGTGAAATTGAATCTGGTCCAGTCACCATTTGCCATTGGGATCAAATTAACGGCACTGGAATAGGTTGCTACCTGGCGTACAATGGACCGGTTTTGAGTCTGAGTGCTCCGGTAGTGCTTCAAAAATCCACCGAAAAAAGGGTCTTCCAATAGAGACTTCCGAAATTTGACAGCTCGTCGCGGCCATATTTGTTATGCATATCACTATGGACGGTCTTAGAGTTCAACAACCCGTGAAAATGATCAAATTGTTTTATCAAAACGGGGTTCTGTTCGGGAAAAGTTCCGCGCGCTTCGGCCATATTACGGTCGTCGTAACCGTCCTACCTAGAGGACTATTTACGCAGTGTGGTGGATAAATTTGAGTCCATTGGTTCAGTAAACGATAAACCAACACCCGTACGTCGACGAAAGGCAAGATCTGCCGAAATTATCGCCGCTATCCGTGAGAGTGTGCAGAAGAATCCGCAGTCGGCAGACCACAGCTTGGCGACTTTTGCGTCGTGACTTGGGCCTGCACCCGTACAAAATTCAACTGACCCAGGAGCTGAAAGTAAACGACTTGTTCACTGAATGCGATCTGGAGCTCTGGAGCAGTTGGGAACTGACCCTAAATTTCATCAATGTGCGATGAGGTCAAAAAACTGTCGAATTTGGGACGACACCAATCCACATGAGATCCAAGAGCGTCCAATGCATCCCGAAAAGTCACTGTTTGGTGTGGATTTTGAGCTGACGATGTCATCGGTCCATACTTCTTTGAGAACGACGTTTGCCAGGCCATCAACGTCAACGGGCGCTTTACGAGCGCTTTACGTCTACAATTACCAACTTCTTTTGGATTGAATTGAATGATGTGTACACCAACGACAGTTACGTACTAAGTTCCTTTGGAGACGACTGGATGGCGCAGTTGGTTAAGTGCCTGCCCCAAGTTAGAGGGGTTCCAGGTTTGAATCTCAGTGAAATCCGGTCCCAGATTCGAATCCCAGTGAAATCGAATCTGGTCCAGTCACCATTTGCCGTTGGGATCAAATTAACGGCTCTGGAGAGGGTTGCTACCTGGCAGTAGAATGGACCTGTTTTGAGTCTGAGTGCTCCAGTAGTGTCCTCCGAAGAAAAAAAGTTCCTTTCGACTTTGCTAACTTACCACATTGTTCTACACTGACTACAGCGACTTAGTAAAATTTCGTCCTGCCTTGTCTTGAGAATCTCAAGAACCTTTAGACAGCTATAGGATCTCATCGAAGACAAGTCGAGTCAAGCCTAGGTTAAGAACGTTTCCGAGATAATGAGTCCTTTCAGGTATAGCTCGAGTGAGTCTGATCGTGATGTTGTTCCGTCAGGATCCTAAGCCTCGGTTGGAGTCTCATAGTGCTCAAAGACGCTAACTGCAAGACCAAATGTGCCTCGGCTATGACTGCGGTTCACGAGAGTCAAAGTGAACGAAGCCGCAAGCAAGAGCTGCGCATGATTGGTTGCTTTAGAGTCTTCTCATTCAGAAGCCTTGTTAGGGTGACTTCGAATGTACACAGAATGGCCACGACTTAAGCAATAGAAACAGGTAAAAAAAAGCCTCATCGCCATCATAGGAGCCATCATAGGAGAGCTTCCTTCTTCAGTTAGCCAACGACTCAAGGACTCAATGTGAGGAAACGTATGACTGCCTTCTAGCCTCGGCAATCATGGACAGGCTGTTTCCGGATAAATTCTGCCAAGCCCTTCTTCCATCTGGGTTGACTTTACCTATACACCGGTGTGTTGAGGCGACGAATCGGTCGCTTTACAATTGGTGAAAGCGCAGCAATGCTTTCGGATCATTCGTTAGTCTCTGAAAGTTCTAGGTCGTCGCCTTCAGCTCGTCGCCTATAGCCCGTCGCCTACAGCTGGTCGCCTACAGTTTGTCGCCTTCAGCTCGTCGCCTTCAGCTCGTCACCTTCAGCTATCACTTTCCACGGGGGAAGGTTAGCTTAGGGGGCTGCTAGAGAATTCTCGAGCACACTTAGACCATGTTGGTCCATTGTGATACCCACAGTCAGGTCCGAGGTAGACCTGGGCCAAATTTCTCAGCAACCACTCGTGTTGTGCGTGCTATTGTTCTTTCACGAGTGGAGGGGACGTACCGAAAGAGGTGAAGCCGTGAAAAAATGTTACGTGTTTTTTCGGGAATCGAACCGAAAACATCGAGCGTAGAAGTTGACAATTACCCACGTCGCCCACCGCTCCAGTGATAGTTCCGTTAATTTGATCCCAACGGCAAATGGTGACTGGACCGGATTTGAAAAATCGGATAAGAGCGTATTAACTTTGCTTTTAATGGGATTCGAACCCGGGACACCTCTAACTTAGAGCAGGCACTTAATCAACTGCGCCGTCTAGTCGTTTTCCACGGGGGAAATTTTAACGGCAGCACCTCTCATGAGTGACTGACTATGTGCTTTGGGTATTTTTAGTTTTTAGCGTGCTTTTTTTCCCTTAATGGTCACAAACTGTTAGACGTTCGAGAATAGCTTCATAGTTTCCTTTAGTTCCCAGTCCTTCCGAATGCAACGTGGTTTATGGAGCAGTTGGTTGCACTGGTTGAAGGCAATCACCGGGGATCCGACGACCGTGGACCTGTGGACAGTCTGTAATTCAATTCGTGTCAGGAATCGATGTCCTTGTGTACACATGGGATACATATATCCCCCGCAAGTCATCACCTTCGTTAATACCTTTCGCCTCAATAAACCTTCTTATTTACTACCGCAAGACGATGAAAAAGCAGAAAAAAAAAACAACGAAAAAAATACAAAAATTTTATGAAATATTTAAACAAAATGTATCTCTACTCACCTCATTCCATCCGTATCGATTTTTCGCCTGCACAATGGCCTCATACACGGCATTATGCTCTAAATTTTTTATTACGTACGACATTATAAAATGGCTGGCATCGGTCCTTATTGGTATCGGTTTGATGTGGAATTCATGCCACTTGCCCGGATGCTGATACGTTTCGTTCATCTGCTCGTCACAAAAAAGAGAAGAAAAGGACAATGATGATAAAAAAGTAAATGTGTGCGCTTTTTATTGCGTTTATTCCATTCAAGGACCACTCAATGATGCTTTATATGTGAAGTGTTAGGCACGCCGTTGTAATGATTCCTAGGGTGTGCGAGTGTGTACAGGATACCTCAATTGTTTTCAAATAGCTGGTTGGCTGCAGTAAGCGCTGTACCTCAACATGTGAGCTTAGGATACCTCCTCTCCCCCATCTGCCGCTTTAATTGTGTTCAGAACAACGAATAATTCCAGTCCTCCGTACCTCACGTGTGAGTGTTTATACACAGCTTAAGTAAGTTGAGAAAATAGCTGCAAAGAGCTTTACCTTGTTCCCAAGGATCACTATTTATTTTAAAGCACGTACACATGCATGTACTCACTCAGTCACAGGAAATGTTAACATGTAGTGACAAAAATGAAACCGTTTCCGCTTCTACCATTTGCGTACTGCTGGGTAGGGAAAAAGGAAATACCATTTCCATTGTCGTGAGTGCGGGGGAAACAGCCACAGTAGGAGATTATTCATCTTTGCGATATCCTTCAGTGATAAAACGCCGGAGAAGACCCATTTGGAAAGGATGAATACAGTAAAATGTTGTTTTGAGAAGCCGACAATTTTGTAGATCTTTTTTTTTGTAGAGTTTTCGGATTTAGATTAAGTCAGTCGGTAGGGGTGGTGAACCAGTTAAAGTATTCAGTTTTCCGAAGCGAGATAAATGGCGACCCCGTGCTAGGTAATTTTTCGAATTTTTCAAAATGTTTTTGGATTCCATTTGAATGCGGAGAGAGAGAGGAGCATATTTTATGAACCTCTCTGGGGAGTAGTTGGACTTCTTGTTGCCTCTTTGTAGGTCGAGGGTCGATCTTTTGTTTTGTTTCTTTGGCAATAAGTTTCGCATGTTATCGTTGAGCTTTAAGGACATGGGGCAGTTTTTGCTTGAGGATAACATAAATTTATGCTTCAAACGGGGTGCATTCCTAGATTTAGAATGTTAAATAGCCGTTTGGGGTAGAACAGTATAGAAGCCTTAAATTGCCTGAATTTTTTGTTGCTTTATGTGGGTAGTCTTTCAGGCATGCTTTGAAATGACGGATCCAAATTTATTAGCTGATTTCAAATCCCTCGACATTGTTCAACGAGAAGCCATTTAGAATGCCCTGGAAAGGATTGCAATATAGTTATTCATCACCGAGCTTATTCAGGAGCTCTACCGGAAGGGGACTTTCAAGATGCGCTTCAAGAGCAAGGACAGCATCTCCTTCACCTACACTAGAGGAGTAAGGCAAGGGGCACAATGAACCCAACTGTTGGTCTCAGTGAGCCGCGACATAGTCACAAGGGCACCCTATCACCTACCTAAGGCAAGGGTGCACAGAAAAAAGAAGGGAACAATAATTATCAACCCCACCATTGCCAACGTTTCTGTGCCGATCGAAATCTTAAAAAGCAAAATCCTTAGAGTTTGGAATTAGCAGGGCTTGTGAGAGATGGCGAAACCTTAGTACCCACCCAGACAAACGTGGCCAAAAATGGAGCAGAAAAAAATGTAAACAACCTAGTAGGAGTGCTTGGAGACTGGATGGCGCAGTTGGTTAAGTGCCTGCCCTAAGTTAGAGGCGTCCCAGGTTCGAACCCCAGTGAAAGCAAAGTTAATACGCTTTTATTCGGTTTTTCAAAACTGATCCAGTCACCATTTGCTGTTGGGATCAAATTGACGGCACTATCACTGGAGCGATCGATCAGCAGTCTGACTGTTAGCAGTGCATTTCCCATGACGGTATCCCATGACTCGATATAGGTACTATCGTCCATGGTACCCATCGATATCCTAGCTCTTGAAGCTAAGAAACTTTATGAAAATCGCGTGCAAATCCGGCCCACTGTGAACCACGCGAAGAAAATAGAAAGAAGTCGCAGTATAGAAATGTGGCAACAACGATGGAACGTGTCCCAAAAAGGCGAGGTTAATTATTATCTCACACAGTTCTTGACTGGTAACGGTGACTTGAATACCTATTCAAGCGGAACCGTGATTCAAGTCCTTTCTGTCCTCGATGCCTACACGCGGAAGAAAATGTGGAGCACGTTTTCTTTGAATGTCCTCGTTATGAGGACGAAAGAGATATTTAGCAAGAAAACTTTGGTGAACAGGCGACACCAGATAACATAGTTGAGTATATATTAAAATGCCAAGATTATTGGGCTGCAGTAAACGATGCAGCAATATGAATAATGAGCGATCTTAGGAACATAGAACGACAGCGGAACGCGAATTCGCTAAACACCTAGTGACAAAGCAAATAGCTCGAACCCGTCCCTCGTGAAATAACAATTAGCGGTAGATCGGCGAGGGAATAAACAAACGGGATGATTGATTGGGGGGTGGTTTTTAGCCAGTAAGAATCCGGCACTACCAAAGGACGTCGGACCTTTAATGCAAGGTTTCCGCCTCCCCTCGCACAAAAAAACAAAAAAAAAGGAGTTTGTGGGTATCGGAATGGACCAACATGGTCTAAGTGTGCTGCTGAATTCACTTGCAGCCTCCTAACTTAACCTAATCTAGTGGGAGTGCTCACAGGACATTGAGCAAGGGGAAGACATCCCGCAAGACTAAGCTTGCGTACAATGACTACCGCTGCAGATGTATGGCTGAAGAAGACGAGGAAACACCATCCCAACCTTCTCTGCAACTGTCCTGCAATTGGTTCCACAAGGAAAGACACCCTAGGAGCTTCTTATATAAATAACTTAACGGACATATCAGAGGTAGATGTCAAGAAAATCTGGATGTACATTCAGAAAATTAGATGGTGTCAAGAGTAGCAATTGGAAGCCAGCTCAGTGGCATCAAAATGGATCCTCTGCTTTTTAGTGAATCCTTTACTTGTGAGAGCAGCCACCTTATCTGTCTAGGGCAAGGATGTGTATTATTACTCCTGCTCTTCAACATTGTCCTTGACCTTGTCCTAGACCACACCAACAACGCCGCTTCCAAAGGAATCCAGTGGTCCCTGACAGAGAAACATCACGACCTCGACTACGCCGAGGACATCTGCCTGCTATCTAAGACCTTAGGCGGATTTTAGGAAAAAAACTACACGCGTTCAACCTCAACGCCTAAAGAGTTGGACTAAAAATCAATGCCGGCAAAACAAGGACCTAGACTAAAAATCAATGCCAGCCGGCACGCGGCACAGCAAGCCCAAATTCGTGTGAGACCAAAGTGGTCTCATGTGGCATTCAACGTGTTAAAGCCGACTTCATTTAAATGGAAGCTGTTGAAATTTAATTGGTTTAAAGCATCGAATGTAGGCATACCCCAACGACCCCTTTGAGGCAGCAACTAATTACTTTCAAACGCGTAAACTTACATCCTCCCTCTCAACGGCGGCATCTCATTCCAAAAGGCGTGGAAATACTACCCGAGAAAGTGCGATTTAAGCACAAATATTCCTTTATCCATCCATGTATAGTCAGATAGTGTACGTGTGTCGTATCTCATATCGGACATCTCCCTGCCCTGAAGCGAATTTAATTGACTTTTAATTATTCCACCAATTTTACTTTCATTATAAGTTTTGCCTCCCCGCTTATCCGCAACTCCGACTCTCGGTTTCTCCGTCTGTCTGTTTTGCTGGAGAAGCCCTTTCCAATTTCGAACTGAGAGAGCACAGGGCACAACGAGACTGACAGAACCCGGAAACTGTTCAATTTTATAATTCAATTCCGATAAAAGTCACGACATCCTTTCGCATCCTCCAATCCCCATGCCCTTTCTCAAAGCGCCCACCCCCATGCATACACACACACACAGAAGCAGTGGGTGGATGTGGGTGTTGTACAGCCCGCCATCCGCTTCGCCTAAAAGGTACATACACTCCACTGATACACATCTCCGGCAAATATACAAAGTAACTGTGTTCTATATCGCTCCCCCCTCCCGCACATCTGCCACAGTCTCTGCGATGATGTACATCTTTGTGGAAGGACCTAAAAAAAGGAAGATTCATTAAAATCACCCCGAAGCGGTCTCGAAGTTCGAACTGCAAAGAGGAGCAGGATAACAAAAACAGAAAAAAGAAGAAGCAAAAACGAAACGAGAAGAGAACTGATAAAAGTTGGAATTGTTGTTGAGATAATTTGCAAGAGCGCAGAGCCGAACAAAGATGGGGTTGACCCCAGGGGATATTTGATTGGAAAGATAAGAAAAGCCGGGCTCGGTTTCCAGAACCTCCCAGAACACACTCACTCACTGTCTCCTCGTCTATCTGATGGTATTTGCTTTCTCATCTCATTTGTTCTATCATTTGTTTGTTTGTTGGTGCAGACTGTGGAGTATCCTTCAAAATTTTGTGTGCTGTCTTCGGCGTGGTACCGACGGCAGCGGCGGCGGCGGTGGAGATAAACACAATAAAGGACGAAACTTTGTGATCATACATTTTTTTTCGTCGTCGAAATCTAATGCATTTTTGGCGGGGGAGGATCTTACATTCTTTCATTCAAATGAGATGAACCGGTTTTTCTTCTTTGCTTAATTTTTGGTGGAACCCGCACACGGGATGTGCACATGTCCCTGACCGGGCTGTACACACTCGGCGACTGTGGGTGGGTTCCGCCTACACGCGAACGAACGATGTTTCTGGTTTTTGTTGGCTTCGAAAAGTTATTTTTTCTTCCAATTCTCGATGCACTCTATTGTTTATCGAATAAATTAAATGAAGTCATAAATGCGTCCGCCCTTTCAGTGGGCGAAAGCCAAGACCGCCCACTTGAACATGTGTGCGTTTTTCTCGGTGGAAAAACTTTTTATTTTGGAAACAAGGTTATTTGCCGTCGAAGTCGAACACTGTCTGACGAAATTCCCACATGAAATTAAACAATTTTGCAGGAAATATGTGCACATGTATGGGTGCTCAAATTGGACACGATGTGGAACAAGTTATGGGCATCGTTTACAGGAGCACCGTCTGTATATTGGTATAATTAGTGATTTAATGAAGTTGGGCCAGCGTGGACGACTTGGAGAACGTCAATAATTGACGTAGTTTTGATGATTTCGTGTAAGTATTTTCATATAACCTGACATGAGTTAATTAGTGCAAGCACTTTTAATATTTCTTGCTTGAGTACCTTTTTTTAAACACATTTCCACAGGTACGAGTGTACATACGACTGCACACCATTTTGCATGGAAGCAATAAAAAGAAGAGATCCCCCTTGTGCTTAGACCGTTAATTACAAATCAAAATAATTGAATTTTCTTCGCTAGAAGCCCCCGTCTCTTATGGGCTCCTAGATCGCAATTCCCTTCTCACGTGCCCTTTCGATAACAACTTCGGTTTCTAATTACATCGATTAATGAGCAATCTCATCTGACATGTTATCTCATTTCTCGGAGAGTCCAAGGCATTGACATCAGAAATCGCCCACATCATCATCTATCATCTCTGATTGATTTCTGGTTGACAATTCCATTATGCTACTCATTGGCGGACTCAGCAGTCATTTAAAATCACCGTACATATTTTGGAATCGGTTCCTTTTCACCATTTTTTGATGGTTGTTCTTATTTACAGTCCCGCATAGCTGAATTCGTTCGCTTAAAAATTAAAATTTCTGTGAAAATTTTTGATAAAGGATTTCTTTCTTACAATCTGAATTTTTTAATTTACCAGAAAAGCAACAAGAAATTACCACACTTGAAGGAAGTTGGCAAGTGAACGAATTTCCTTTGGAGAGACTGTGTAATGTCTTTTAAAGGGTCTTCCAATAGGGACTTCCGAACTTTGACAGTTGATAGCGGCCACATTGGTGAAGCTGCATCTGTCAAATTGACTGTCATTTATTCAGCCTGTTTTGCCAAGTTACCATAGACGGACATAGGTCAGTAGGTAGGTATGTGGGTAGATGGGCGGAAGACACGTCTCACTTAGGTTCTTGACCCATTGCGATGCCCAATTAAGGATTAGTATCCCCACTTTACCCTTGCCCCACTCATAGTCCTTTCTTAGCCATTCCGACGGACATAGCGTTCAACAACCCGTGAAAATGATCAAATTGTTTTATCAAAATGGGTGTTCTGTTCGGGCAACGCTCCGCGCGCTTCGCCCATTCTACGGTCGTCGTAACCGTCCTACCGAGAAGACTATTCGCGCAGTGTGGTGGATAAATTTGAGTCCACTGGTTCAGTAGACGATAAATCAACACCCGTACGTCACCGAAACGCAAGATCTGCCGAAAACATGGCCACAGTCCGTGAGAGTGTGCAGGAGAATCCGAGGCAATCGATTTCACGTCGCTCACAAAACGCAGACCACAACTTGTTAAGTTTTGCGTCGTGACATGGACATGCACTCGTACAAAATTCAACTGACCCAAGAGCTGAAGGTAAACGATCAAACCGAAGCCAACAACTTGTGTTCGAATGGGCTCTGGAGCAGTTTGAAACTGATCACCTTTAGCGATGAGGCCCACACTCCACACTTTGGCCAGCACACCGATGCTGACGAGATCGCCTGATATTCGGTTTCGTATATCAGCTGCCATGTTTAGTGATGATGCTGCCAAAGTAACAAAATTCGTCCACTACTTCGACGTTAGAGCCTCAGATCTGAAAGTTGGGCAAAACCTTGGTGTTGATGCAGCCAGAGGCTTAGGAGCTCCGCGTGATTGGTTGCTTTGGAGACTTCTCATTTAGTAGCCTCGTTAGGGTGTCTTCGAAGGTACCATGGGACAACGCAGGATGGCCACGACTTAAGCCATGGAAACAGGTAAAACAGAGCCTCAGCTTCAGCTAAGGAAAGCTTCCTTCATTAGTTAGCCAACGACTCAAGGACTGAATGTGAGGAAACGTATGACTGCTTTCCAGCCTTTGCGATCATGGACAGACTGCTTCCGGATTCATTCTGCCAAGCCCTTCTTTCATCTGGGTTGACTTCGCCTGTACACCGGTGTGTTGAGGCGACGAATCGCTCGCTTCAGGATTGGTGAAAGCGCAGCAACGCCTTCAAATCATTCGTTAGTCTCTGAAAGTCCCATGTCGTTGCCTTTAGTTCGTAGAGTTCAGTTTGTCGCCTTCATCTCGTCGCCCTCATCTCGTCGCATTCAGCTCGTCGCCTTGAGATCGTCGCCTTCATCTCGTCACCTTTAGCTCGTCACCTTCAGCTCGTCGCCTTCAGCTCGTCACCTTCAGCTCGTCGCCTTCAGCTCGTCGCCTTCAGCTCGTCGCCTTCAGCTCGTCGCCTTCAGCTCGTCGCCTTCAGCTCGTCGCCTTCAGCTCGTCGCCTTCAGCTCGTCGCCTTCAGCTCGTCGCCTTCAGCTCGTCGCCTTCAGCTCGTCGCCTTCAGCTCGTCGCCTTCAGCTCGTCGCCTTCAGCTCGTCGCCTTCAGCTCGTCGCCTTCAGCTCGTTGCCTTCAGCTCGTCGCCTTCAGCTCGTCGCCTTCAGCTCGTCGCCTTGAGATCGTAGCTCGACGCCCTCAGCTAGCGAATGCAGGTATATCGGATCTTCTAAAATTTATAAAGAGTGCGGGGTGGTTTCAGTCATCATTTGACAGGATAGGTTTTTAGATTGTGTACTCCGCAATTGAAGGGATTCACAATGGGCCCCATGGCCTCCGAGTGGAAGTGATGCCTTAACCATCGCACTCCCCTTCCAAAACCTAACCTAACTTAGGGCAGGCACATAACCAACTGCGCCATCCAGTCGTCTTTTGAAGATGATTTGCTTTCAAACTCAGTCCTCATCAACATCGTCACTTTATTAGAGTTATACTGTCTTAAACACGACTGGATGGAGCAGTTGTTTAAGTTCCTGCTCCAAGTTAGAGAGGTCCCAGGCTCGAATCCCAGTGAAATCGTCGCCGTTGGGATCAAATTAATGGCACTGGAGTAGGTTGGTACCTGTCAGTACTGTGGACTAGTTTTGAGTCTGAGTACTCCAGTGTAGTGTTTCAAAAAACTCCGAAAAATTGGTTACAGAAAAAACTTCCTCTTTTCACAAGGGGTTAAGCTACGAGTAATTTGGTTGTACGTGGTTTATGGTTTTTAAAGAAAGGCTAGGGAGTGAAATACCATAATCCGAACCACTTTACTCGATGCTCTTAACAAAAAGGCGCCAGGCAAACTATAGCCCTTTTTAGAAGCAGCAGAAGTAGGTCGGTCGTAAAATGTCGTGAACGAGTAGTTGTGTGGCCCATCAATGGTCAACAGGAATTAAGGTCGCTGCATAATTTTTATGGGCACATATTAAATGGGTGCTCGTGGCAGATTAGCCAACGATGATTGAATGCCTCAGCAGTCGTCATGGGGACGTTACGTAATCTCACACTCGCTCAGAGGCGTTTTGATGCTGAGATTTCACATGTGTAGGCATCATTTGAATGTTCCCTTAAAAAAATGTTGTACTCACCAGCAGTCTTCTGTAGAGAAGTTTGATTTCCTCCAAATTCGGTATCGACTCAATGGTCCAGGTCAAGTTGTAATGATCCAGAGCACCACTCAAAGCGGGCGATATGAAATCAGCCGGACCGGGCCGTCCAGAGACTTCAATGTACTTTTTCGTCCGTCCCAGTGCGTTGTCCGCCACACAGCTGTAGTTGCCAAAGTCCGACTGCTGGAAATTATGAATCAACAAACTGTAGCGGTCATCGCGCGGGTGCATCGACCGACGATCGGTGGGGTCCAATAGGAAGGAGTTCTGATACCAGAGCATCTGAAAGAAACGAGTGAATTCAAAAGAAGCCGCACAAAATATGCTGTATACGCTGTGTGTGTGTGCGTGCAGAGATGTGTATACACAGACACCATGCGCCAAGGGGCACAGGATATGAAACATTCAAAAAAATTCATATTTGCTGCTGGATGGATGGCTGAAAGCACCCGCGTCGTACACATTCAGGCGCAGCAGAGGCAGAGCTTTTGTGTGTCTCTATTTGTTGGGCCGCCCTATTGCTCTGGTTAACTTCATTGAAACATCCTTTTGCGGGGGCGGGAAGCTTGCCGTTTTACTTTGTTTCCTTTCTGATTTATTTGCTGCTTTTTGAATGAGTAAATTCGACGCGGGGGCGGACGTAAAAAATGAGCAACAAAAATCTCGAAAAAAACACAGAATTTCGTGCATACACTCGCGTACACCAGGCGCGCAACGAAAAAGAGGGAACAAAGAGTCCCGTGAACCTACCTCGGAGTTAACATCCCCGTGGACAATGCAAACCAATTCAATATCATATCCTTCCGCTGCATGCACCCAGGACTTTTCCACAGTGATTTCTGGCGGAGCTGCAAGTATAGAAAAGAAAGTAAACAGTTAGTTTGTTTAAAGAAGTGTCTGTGTGTGTTGAAGTAAATGTGGATGTTGAGCTGGCAAACATGATTCACTTGCAAAGGAGAGACTGCAGTTTTATTATCTCCCACTGCGCAGGGGAGGGAAGCGCACAACGAAAGGGTGTTTCTTTTTTTTTCCTTTTTCGGGGGCAAAGTCTTCATTCTGTTGAAAATGAAATCTCAAATACCATGCAGTGCATAATATAATCTCTTGCTTGTCATTGTATGCACAAGGCACACACAGCGGCGGAGGGGTTGGCTCACATATCCCTTCCCGGGGGGATAATTCTTTGAGTCCAATTGATAGGAACTATGGCAAAGAGCTCATACCCATTTCTTCCCTTTATGCGACTCCTGCTTCATCCGTTTCTGAATCACGACCGCCCGACGCACACACAGAGAGAGAGGAAGAGATTGTTAAATTCAATTTTGAAATTGTACTCAAACTCTCGCGCTAAGCCTTTCACCGAGTGGAGCACAGCCCGAAAGGATTCTTTCGATAAGAGCTGCTATTGTGTCGAGTTCCCCTGGAAGAGAATACATTCAAATTGAATTTTTCCTAAATCCTTTCACCTCTCTCTCTCTCTATCCCTCCGCTTTTTTCCCTATTTGGGTATTTCAGGGGGACTGTTGTTGTAGGTGTTTTCGAAACAGCAGCATTTTCCGTTTTTAGGCCGTGATTAGAATGCAGTGGACACCCTAGGGGTCGGTGATTTAAAAAAGAAAAGAAAAAAAGAGAGCGAGAGCAAAGCAATTAGGATGAGCATAACAAGTATTTAAGCTCTAAAATGGCGACGACTGTGTGGAAAATAAGCTGCCGATTGCAGGCATATTCGAAAGTGTACATGTCTGCTTAGGAGTTGAGCGTTAAGCGAAGTGGATAATGGAACCACCTAGACTGTCTGATTCCATTAAGTTCCCTTTTGTGTTGGAATTGAATGGAACTATTCAAAGCGACTATTCGAAGCCATTTATGAAGATGATTACACAAAGATGCTTGTGTTTATTTAGGGAAATTTGGATTTGAATTTATGAGAGTCTGTATCACTTCCTGAACTGGTTTCTCATTTGATGCTTGATAATTTTGCTCTAGACATTTAATTTGATCCACGAGTGTTTGGAAAAAAAGTCGGTTATGCTTAAGCAGCCGGGGCGTAGTGGGTAGGTGCGTCGACTCCTACCCTCGAGGTCGTCGGTTCGAATCTCGAAAAAAAATCAAACATTTTTTCACGGCTCCACCTCTTTCGAGTCACTGACAATGCTGAAAGAGTATAACTGTCTAGAAAAAGCTTCTCAATCTCGCCGTTCGGAGTCGGCATTAAACTGTAGGTCCTCTCCACTCGTGAGAGAACAATAGCACGCACAACATGAGTGGTTGCTGAGAAGATAGGCCCAGGTCCACCTCGGACTGTAGCGCCGCCATTATTGTTATTATTATTATTATTTCCAAAGTTAGTGCTGTGTAGCCCAAAACAGTGTGTCTTTTGAAAAGAAATTTTGGCCGAAATGAAGCACCCACCGCGACTGTTGTACGCAAGTTTGTGAGACTGGACAACACTCATGGTCCCCGCCGTCGTACAGTGCGCACAGATGAGAATGTGGCCGAGAGTGTGAGAGTCAATTCACGAACATCAACTCGCCATCGATCTCAACAGCTCAACATTTCACGTACTAGCCTGAGAAGAACTCTGCGCAAAGATCTCGGATTATTCGCTTACAAGGTCCAATTGACTCAGCAATTGAAGGCGCGAGACCATCCGCTTCATTGTCGCTTTGCAGTTTGGGCGTTAGAGCAGCTCAGCTTGAATTGTACAACGATTTTGGGCGAAAAATCATCTTTTCTGACGAGGCGCATTTTCATCTCGGCGGCTACATTCACAAACAAAATTGCCGCATCTGGGGCTCGGAAAACGGAAGACCCGCGCGTTATTGTCGAGAAGCCAATGCATCCACAGGGAGTGACAGTTTGGTCCAGATTGTGGAGTGGTGGCATCACTGGTCCATTTTTCTTCGAAAATGAGGCTAGGCAACAACGTTTCGGTCAACAGTGGGCGTTACAGAGCCAAGTTAACCGACTTTTTTTTTTACAGAAATTGAAGATATGGATTTGGACGACCTCTGGTTCATGCAGGATAACGCGCCATGCTACATAGCCCATGCCACAATTGATCTTTTGCGCACCAAATTCCCGAATCGTGTTATTAACCGTCTTGGCGATGTCAACTGGCCGCCTCGGAGCTGCGATTTGACCACTTTCGACTTTTTTTTTGTAGGAAAGCGTGAACGAGCGGTGTTATACGAAAAATCCGGAAACGATTCAAGCACGTAAGGCCAACATCATTCAACCAATCCGTGAACTACAGCCCGAAGCCACCAACAAGGTCTTGGTAAATTGGGAGTGACAGAATGCGCTACAGCGAAGCCAGTCGAGGCAGCCACTTGAACGACATTGTATTTGGTAATTAATGTGAACATTCGTTCTTACTATTGAAGCCTTAATACGTGGAAAAAAATTTAATTTTATTAATTTTATTGCGTTTTTAAAAAGAAACTTGTACTTGGCCTTCCCTTTACTCTGTGAGTATCTTCAGGGATTTTGAATGGTGCCGTGAAAATTGTTTTGATCAGGATTTTGAACCAAGGATCTTCTGTGTATTAAGATGCATTTAAAAGCATTTCGACGCCCTTTGATATTTTCCTCGAAAAATATCATCGGCCTATGCAATTTCGAGCCCTCGAACCTCAACTTTCTCAAGCTACAGTTTTTAAACCAAAGCCCTCCCAGACTTACGGGCCCGTTTTCTGGTGTGTTTTTTCCCCAAATTTTCATCGGCGCACTTACTCACTGCGCCAGAGTGCCAATTAAAGTCAAGACTCCTAGGAACAGCACCCTTTATTTGTTTACGGCAAAGCATCAAAAACTCGCTGCGCAGTAAAAAATTTGGGGAAAATATTGTTCGATTGCCTTCGCCGAGCATTAATCAAAAACATTTCTAATGCGCCCGTATCATTTCCCTCCCAGAGCCTCATCTGCCAGCCCATGCCCGCCCCCAACTTCAGTCATTATTGCTGTTTCTGAAATGAACTCAAACTTCGAGAGCACGAGACAAATTACATTTCAATCGATATTCAAAGACATTAAGACCAATGAAACCGAAATGCGGCAACTATCAGAATGAGAATCACTCAGAATACGTACTTACGAATGTATTCTGTTCAGATCTGTGTATAAATTTCAATGTGAACAGATGTAGCCCTCGGCCTCACTTCAGCCAAAGCCTACGGGCAGACCAACAATAAAACACCAGAACGACGAGAAGAAGAAAAATGCCAAGTAAAAGAAATCAACTTGATTGCTCTTGAACATCGACGGCGGCTGTGGCGGCGGAAGAACGGGTCAGGGCGGGGAAAGGAATGTCCTTATTGGAAATTGGCCGTAATAATGAGAAATTGGTAGATTGCGGTATGCCACAAAGGCAGGGAGGCCGGGCACTTTCCGAAAAGTGTCGAACCTTGGCAGCAGCCACTGCTTTACGACCAACAAATGGGCGGTGTATCTGACCATCCATTAAATGCAGGGAAGTGGGAATCGCTTCTAATTGATGTGGGCGGAGATGCGGGCCTAGTTCTTGGTTCAATGCCAGCTACTCCCGGGGTACTCATCGGTTCAATTGCAATTTATTGACAAAAAAAAAAAACTGAATTCATATGCTTCAGCGAGTAATAGGGATGTCTCTCGTCGTCGCTCAATAAAAAGGCTGATGCCTGAGTTCGAGGATAGAGAAGCGAAACGGCACCCAGATGATTATGCTGATGATGATCATGATTAGCATTGATGGGGAGCCATCACCGAGGAGCATTTGGAATTATTTTATTGAAATATCGTCAGCACGGCGGAGGAGCAGCAGGAGCACGAGGGCCAGAGACCATGAATTCATTTTAAATGCAAATTTGTATTTGAATATCTATCTTTCATTGTTCTTTCGCCAGCATCAGCGAATCATCTCGGAATGCCGATGAAGGAGAAAATCTTAACTCTGCTTGATGGATGATTTTGGTTGAAAGTTTGAGTGTTATTATATGTGGGAGGAGGAGGAGGAGGAGGAGGAGGAGGATGAGGATTGCCGTCAGATGATGGAAACGAATTTAACCCTAGGGGAAATATCGATCGGAGATAACTGATGAATTCCACCTTTTCGTACAAAACGCGCAGAGACGTGTGGGATTTATTGAAGGGAAAGAGGTTCTTACTCTTCCATCCATCGGATGTTTGTATTTATGAGATACTTTCGAAATTACGAGTGTGTGCAGAGGGAAGATAGGGCCTTATTTATTCGTGAACTTGTTGAAAAGTTTAATCGAAGGCGACGGCATATGCGTCGATACAATGCGGGGTGGTGTTGGTGGTTTTTACGACGGGCTGTAATTTTGATATACTCCCTCTAAATTGCCACACTCGAGATTGGGGATGAATAGACAAAGGGTTGTGATATTTGTTTTTAGTTTCGAAAGATAAATGGTCCTGATATAGACATAAACATCCAAGAGATCACATCAAGCCTAAACCTGGGCTTGAAATTCTCCCAAGAAAAATGTGATTCTATAAAAGGACACGATTTGTCTTGATGGTAAGGAACAGAAGCTGTTCTGAACGGGGTATCATATTCGGGAAATGCTTACAAATCAAATTTTTAAGAGCAGGCATTGCAACTGTGATGGAGATCAATTGCCAGGACAACGGTCCACGTCCGCTGAACTAAGAGGACTGATTGACAGTTTATTTTATGGAGCCATTTTAATCCTATGACCTGATCCTGGTGAATTGATGAGGAAGAACGGTAAGGATTCTCAGTGGATGGCTAAGGCGAAAAGTTGGCACAAACGCTGTTGCAGAATGATACGATGTATTCGGACGATATCTTTTGTAACCTGCAACGAAGAAACCCCAACCTTTCCTTAAGGTTTTTATCGCCTAAACACTGTTTTGGCATTTGCTACTTCACGGCTAGGTCATGGCTAAGAACTGCAGGACCTAGAAAATATAAGGTAAGCAGGTCGATACGTTTTAGAGCCCTTCACTTAGTAGAGGAGACGCACTTGGGCCAGGTGGTGCATTGTGCTGCGGCTTGCATTACCCAGGACCATTTGGGGATTTCAAAGATTTAAGAGACTCGATTGGCAAATAAAAGATTATAGACATACGGTATTAGTCTTCTGATCAGGCCCCCTCTAACCAAACGGTATCGAATGTTTTTTACAAGTCAACAAGACTGGCGCGCAGTGAATGTCGGAAACCAGTTTGGAAGTGGTGTAATTTTTTTTTTATATATCTTGCGCACGCACCCTTAAGTGTCCGGAATCAAGGCACAGCACGGGCCGAAGGTATAGAGGGAGAAAGAGAGAGAGGAGGTAGATGTGCACATTGGTCTTAAATGTCTGCGGATTATAGTGAGTGGGAAATATTGGGCTGGGAAGAGCATTCCGTATTTGTGTGGTGCTACTAAAGAACGACTGCCTAAACTTAACTGTACGTCCGAAAACAGGCTTAAGGGTGAACTGATGAGCATTCCTGGCGAGACGAGTATTGCGGGCGAATTCATGGAGGGGAGTAATGCAATTGGCTAGCTCGCTTTAGCTCACTTGAGCCCCGAACAGAATCCGAAAATCTTGTCCTCACTCGACTGTGTGAAGATTAGGGTCTTCTATCTATCTAACTATCTTTTCGAATACCTTGTTGATACACAGAAGAAGTCGTATTGAAACATTTATTGGGCCAGAGAAATCCTTGTCCCGTTCCCGTCTTACGATCTCGGTGGCCAGTTCACATCAACTCCACGTGAGATTTAGGGCAAAGCTTCTTTTCAAAAAACGCACCGTTTGGGCTACACGGTACTCATTTTGGAAATAAGTTTTCAATATTTCCCAACGTTGTTCAAGCGTAAAGCGCCCCATTTTTAAAAAAACACCACTAGATGGCTCACCCTGTATAAAGGGTATTTCATTAAGCGCTTCCTATCTTTAAATTTAAATAAAACATTGTGTGTGTTATTTATCATCAACATTTTTCATTCGTTTGCAGGGTCTATCGATGCCATTATGTATAGAATATAAAATCGTTCAAATGTCCACCATGGCTTTTCTGGGTGGTGCGCATCCGAAATGTCGAGTTTTCCATGACTTTGGCGCATAAATCAGCACTGAATTTGACCGATGACATGGGTTATGTTAACTTTGAGGGCCATTGTGGATTGTGGTTTATTCACACAGACCTGCGACTTCAGAAAGGCCCACAAGAAAAAGTCCAACGTGGTCAAATCGCACGAAATCGGTGGCTAGTTCACATCACCTCCTCATGAGATGACCGGTGTTGTGACATAACGCCAAGCGGCATAAGGCCAAAAGCGACATATGGCCAAATGCTATATTTTGCCTTATGTCTTTTGGCGTTATGTCACGGCACCGAGATGACCATACACTCGAATCGCTCGGGCAGAATTTGCAATGTGGCGTGAGCTGTGTGGCACGCAGCGCCGTCCTGTTGACACCACATGTCGTTGGTGTCCACATCATTCAATTCAGGCCGAAAGAAGTTGGTAATCATCGACCAATAGTGCTCGCCGTTAGTGGTGATGCTCTGGCCAACGTCGTTCTCAAAGAAATACGGATTGATGACGCCGCCAGCCCAAAATCCACACCAAACAGTGATTTTTTCGGGATGCATTGGATCTCCCAAATTGGTCCCAAATTCGACAATTTTGTTTAATGACTTGGTACGTCATTCATCCAGAAGTGGACCTCATCGCTGAAGATAATTTTTCGATGAAAATTTGGGTCAGTTTCCAACTGCTCCAGAGCCCATTCAGCGAACACACGTCGTTGTCTATGGTCCTTTACCTTCAACTCTTGGCTGCATAGATCCAGGCCAAGTTACGACGCAAAATTCGCCAAGTTGTGGTCCGCGAAAGGCCCAGTTCTTGTGAGCGACGCGAAATCGACCGCCGACTATGAATTCTCCTGCCCACTCTCACAGACAGCGGCGATGTTTTCAGCAGATCTTGCGTTTCTTCGACGTACGGATGTTGGTTTATGGTTTACTGAACTAGTGGATACAAATTTATCCACCACACTGAGCGTATCACTCTTGGTAGGACGATTACGGCGACCGTAAAATGAGCGAAGTGCGCGACACAGAACACCGGTTTTGATAAAACAATTTTATCATTTGCACGTGTTGTTGAACACTATGTCCATCTATGGTACTTTGGCAAAACAGACCGAATAAATGACAGTGAACTTGACAGATGTGGCCTCAACATTATGGTCGTTATCAACTGTCAAAATTCGGAAGTCCCTATTGGAAGAGCCTTTACGTCCAATGTACAACGAGTACCACAAAGATTCTAGGAAATTCTGTTCACTTTGCTTCTTCAAACTCAAAAGCGCGCTACTTTAATAGATCTTCTGCTTACTATGTATTTGTATTGTCTCGTCTAAATTCCATCCTCGGTTTTGGTTACTCCCCTCCCGAGGCCATTCCCGAAACCCTAACAAAGTTTGATGAACGTATTCTAATAAAATAAAGAAGGCATCTTCTCGTCTCTTTTCCTTCCCCTGAAGCATGCTCCAAGAAAAAAAGAAGAGGAAAAAAACAAAGATTTCCAGGAGAAAATCCATTTCACAAGATTTTCATGATTTTCGCTGGTTTATTGGCTCTAGGAGGGCGGTGGGCGGGAATGAGGCCGAAAGCATGGGGGATTTACCTCGAAAAATCGAATCGAATCGGCATGGGGGTTATTTTCGATGTTCTTGAGGTTTTATCCTTGAGAGTTTTTCGTCTTTTTTGGTACTCGAAATCTTCTTTTTTTGCTCATCACCAACAGACATCCATACATGCTGGAGAACGTGGCAAGTGAGTGGAGGCGAGATCCTTTATGTGGAGCAGTTGAAACAGTTAAGACATCGGCTGGTGGGAGACGCTTGATTCCGAGAACGTACGCCATTTGATTGAATGAAACGATATGAGTTTCGGGACATTGTAACATCAATGGACGTGTATATGCGAGTATAAATGTGTAGGGAGAAGATTAGCTTATAAAAGCACACACGCACAGGGGTTCTTTCGAATTAGATCGATGCTGTTGTGTTAAGAACTCGCAACATGTAGTAGATTGTGCATTTAATGGCCGTCGATTGTCCAATGTTTGTGGTGGTCTACTTGTGGATTTGCTGTTGAAGTGGGTCCTTTGGGGGGTTGCTTTATTTCTCTCAGACGAGCGCCGTAGATTGGCATCTATTGACGAATTTGGAATTTAATGCTTGCGATGGCAGCATTGGATATTGCGTCGGGTATGGCAATCAAAGTTTTATAATTCTGTGACAGAACGTTTCTTGGATGAGTGGGGCTGGGTTATGTGATTTATTGACTGACTTTAGGAGATTGTCGTTTTGACTGAAGGTGGGGATTGGGATTTTCGTAGGAAATGCAGGCGGTGGAAGGTGTTGTATACATTTTGAGTCTAGACTAAGGTCGGTAGTTTGAAGCCCAGAACCACAGCTTTGGTCTGTCATTTTACCGGTGTCTGCATTGAATCTCCATGCTATGAGTACATGCATTGCATCAGAACACCAGGAGCACAAGTATTGAGGTTGGTTCGGTTCAAAAAGTCATGCTTCCTCTTATCCTTGCCTTTCACGGTCTTGACATATGCAAATGAGATGTAACTGTGAAGATGTAACTGAGCCCGGAGTCGATGGCGATTGATATTTTTCCAACTCTACAAGGAAAAAATGAGCGCAAAGGGTTGTCAAGAGCAAAATTTAATTATGAACAAAAACAATTACTCCACCAGTCGCTTTTCAAGTAAGGGGCTTTTGAGCAGTTTACTTTTAATTTGAAGTCGCTGCGTTACATTATTTCCCATTCATTCCGTTTGATGTAAATTAATTTCGCCGAAAGTTGAACTACGACTGTCAGTGCACCACTTCAGCAAATGAGCAGATATGCATACGAGTATTATTCCAATTACCTTTTGGAAAGCCGTATCGGAATACACTTTGCTCTTGAGGCTACAAAGCGAGAGTATTCACTGTGAAAATATTTCGAAAACGAATTGCGGTTAACCCGAACGCAGTTCGCATTCTGGATCCGGAAAATTCCTTTGTAAGGCTCAACTTTGCGGCATTTGTAAGATAAAACTTTTGATTTTTTTGCTGAAAGGACGTTGAAACTTAAGACTGGGTATGAAAAATAATTTGCATACTTATTCGGGCTGCACTGAGAGTTCTTCAGGGTGACCAGTTGAAGTTTGCATTTCGAAAAATCACTCGTCCAGGCATTTTTTTCAGGCGAAAGAGCCATAGTTTCAGCAACTGTGTGGCTTGTGGCATTGTTCTGCTGAAATGAAACGCTGTCAACGTTCATGGGCATCGATTTCATGCAAAAAAAAAGTCAGTCAACATGGTTCGCTAACGTAACCCGTTCACTTAAGCATTGGAATTATTTTCAAAAAATTGTGGTCCAATAACATCACCACCCCTAAATTCTCATCAAACCGTCACTTATTGTGTATGGAGTGGTTGGATGGAGAATGAGGCCATCATTCGCAATCGGGTGGAAAATAGAAATACAAGGTTGCGCAAAATGAATCATCCTATCGGAAGATGTTATCATTTTTGCAAATGGCGTCGTACGTCAATCATTTGTGAAGTAGACAGCTGCTGTATACCAACAAACAAGCAATGGAGCAATGGAGCAAAGCGCTATACTCCGCAAGAGAGTGGAAAAATTGTGTCTATTTGACCAATAATTAGTCGGTGGTGTTAGGGCAGCGTGAATTTCGACATCGATTTCCTAATCGTGTAGCACCAACTGAGGAAATATTCCGGCACTTAGCTACTTGAATCGAACAGACTGGAACCACAGGAGACCATGCAGGTCGTAGCCGCTACCGGACTGGTGGTTCGGCCGAGAATATCGCGGCTGTGGCTGCCGATGTCGCTGGGAACGAAGAGACATCAACCAGACGAGGGGCCACGACATTGAGCAATACCCGAAGGACCGTACAGCGAATTTGAGTGAAAGACTGACACATGTTCTCATACAAAGTGCAAACAGTCCATCAGTTGATGCGTCTTGACCGTCAGTCGCGTGTGAGTTACTATCAAGCCATCTTCAATCTCAACAACGGAGAGGACGATTTTGTGTCGAAAATCATCATGAGCGACGGGGTGGACTTCCACTTAAGCGGTTACGACAATAAACAAAATATTCGGGCCACTGAAAATCCGGGTGTGATATACGAAGAGCCATTACATCCACTCAAAGATATTGTGTGGTGCGGCGTTCACGAGGGAGGAGCGATTGGGCCGTATTTTTTTGAGGACGCCATCTGCAATTCGTTGACAGTTCCTGAAGAACGCTACATGGCCATGATAAACGACTTCTTTTTTATTCGGAGGATTTTTTGTAACGCTGCACTGAAGCACTCAGATCCAAAACTGGCCCATTGTATTGCCAGGTAGCAACCTACTCCAGTGCCATTAATCTGATTCCAACGGCAAATGGTGACTGGACCAGATTCGATTTCACTGGGATTCGAACCTGGGACCCATCTAACTTGGGGCAGGCACCTGACCAACTGTGCCATCCAGTCGTTCTTCTTACTGCCGGAATTGGATGAGCGGTGCTTGGTGAACATGTGGTTTCAACAAGACGGTGCAAACGCACACACAGCACGAGCCACAAAGGATATTGCGAAGGAAACGTCTCCTGGTCGCGTAATCTCCCGTTTTGGCGATTTGACATGGCCACCAAGATCATCCATCCTAGACTTCTTTCCTTGGGGCTACTTGAAGTTGCGGGGTCATGCTAACCAGCTTCATACAATCGGAGCCCTTAAGAAGAATATTAGACAGGAATGCGAACAGTTATCACCGGAAATCTTATGGAAAGCCATGGAAAATGCGAGAAAACGGGCACAAATGTGTATCAACACTGGCGACAGCCATTTGACGGATAGCACCTTTTCCACTTGGCAGAAAAAAATTGTAAAGGTCCAAATAAAGATTTCCATCACTCAAAATGGCGCCGTGGCGTAGTGGAAAGGTGCGTCGACTCCTTCACTTGAGGTCTTAGGTTCGAATCTCGAAGTTGAAATTGATGTGAGATTAATGTGGGGCGTGACGTAGCGTCGACTCCTACGCTCGATGTTCTCGGTTCGATTCCCGAAAAAACACCTAACATTTTTTCACGGCTCCGCCTCTTTCGATTCACAGACAATGCTGAAAGATTAAAATTGTCTAGAAAAAGCTTCTCAATTTCGCCGTTCGGAGTCGGAATTAAACCGTGGGTTCCCTCCAATCGTGAGAGAACAATAGCACGCACAACGCGAGTGGTTGCTGAGAAGCTAGGCCCAAGTCCACTTCGGACTTATTTATCACTCAAAATCTTTTTTTTTTATTTAGTAAAAGAGTAAATAAAAAAGTAAAATATAAAAACAAAACAAGAGAGTAAAATAAAAACAAAATTGAATGATTAATTTTGCGCCACCTTGTTCAAGTAATGAGCTGATGGAAAAGAAGAATCCATTCGTGGTTATGCCTGCCTTTTAAGATTTCATTGAGTTTATCGAACCGTATTTTCACGGGTGTCCTCTTTTGAATAAGATCTTAAAAAAATATGTCGGCTAAATTTAAACGTCGAACCGTAACGAAAATAACCAAATATGCGTGTTAACGGATACCACAGGCAACCAATATATCCGCGAAAAAACGAATAAAAATGATTTTATGTCACAAATATAAAAGCTAGACAAGAGCCCTTCCCGTTCTTTGAGTTTCAAAGATTAACAACATCAACACCCCGGAATAAAAAAGGAATTTAAACGTTTATGCTGCACTTAAAGTCAAGTTATGAACAACAAAGAATACATTTTATGAGTTTTGCTAAAACTTCTGGAGACTTTTCAAACGGAGTAAGTCCAATGAGGAGGAGGAATGGGTTGGGTTCATGTCTGTTATACCAAAAGTTAAAGGATTAGACTGAAATCCCGAAAGCCATACGATTTTGGATCATCAAAGACGTTTTTTTCTGTAAATTTGCTGATTTATAATATCTTAGCGGGTACTACAGCTGGGAGTGGACTTGGGCCTCAGTCAACTTGCCTCTCCAACTCGCACGTCTTGGGCTGGCCGCCTGCAGTTTCGTACACCCAGCTGATTAGGGACTTCAATCCAGCTGGGCACGTCATCGGAGGTGAGGTCTCTCTATACCACGTTGTCCCTCTGGGTTGGACTCGAAAACTTTCCGAGCCTGAGCGTTGGTGTCCATTCGCTACCTAGCCACCTGAGTCGAGGCATTGGAATTCGTTTGGTCAATTTCATTGTACTAGACTTTCAAGTCTACGTTCAAAAAATTGAACAAAGTATGATTTTGAGTACCTTGACTAGTCGGCAACACAAAAACGAAGCCAATAGAAATTCAATCGATACGAAAAGTGATATGAACCCCAAGTAATGTTCAAAACACGTTGTGTAATGTACACTTATACACAGCTCCATGAAATATCCAGCCACAGAGTCACTTTGCAAAAAGCATTTTATTCAAATCCATTACCCAAAACATTGAAACAAAAGAAGCCTACGGGGGCGATGATATTCGAATAGAAACCACAAAAACGCCTAAAAGTCAAAATATGCATCCTCAAGCTCATGCATGTGGTGGAAGTTACTTATTTTCCCACAATTTCTGCACAATTCATGCGCCAACTGTTGCGGTCCTGTACGGGCTTGTAATTCAGTTTTTCAGCGGTCTGCATAATTCATATGGGAGATTCGATATAGAACATGCGAAAATGTGCACACATGCATGATCAGAATGCGAGTGTCATTATTAAGCTCATATCCGAAAATCCAACCTAACCATTTGGCTCAGAATATATACTTGACGTGGGGACACTCTTGGTGAACTTTACATGTAAAGACATGCACAATGTCGCTGGTGTTGCGTCTGCAATAAACGAGTTTTCGAGTGGTTGTCACAATCAACGGAAGGGCCAATAACAAAAGTTAATACATGGGAACTCTGTGCGGTCGAAACTGGGATGTTACGACGATTAATGGCAGAGTCTTGTTTACTCTCAGAGGACAGGCCCACTCCGAACTGGAGCGTTGTAAACTGACACAATGTATGTCATGACAAGGGAAGGGGTGATTAGGGCTCTCAAAAATGTTCGAAAACTAGTTGAAATACGCTCCATTCTGTATGTACCCGAGTGCATATCGTTTGAGAAAGACCAGTTGTTCGAGGAGTGACAATGCATTCCACTGAAATTGTGTCTCTGTCACTGAAACCGGAGACGGTCGCTTTAGCTAACATCATCGATGTAGGGCTTTAATTAAAATTGTGCACATCATCTTTGTGTCCTTTCCTCGGATGAAGGTTTTCGGGCTTAACGTACGCACATCCTCGTTCATGCATGATTTGAAGGTTTTTATCAAAAGAGTGCAACTTCGAGCTGAAATGGATTCATCATGATGTTTGACGGATAGTCGATTGTGTAGCATAACCAATGCGCCAAGAACTATGTACAGGGTGCGCCAAATGCAAGTTTCTTTTTAAAAATGCAATCAAATGAATAAAATTTAACTTTTTTTCATGAATTATGGCTCTATTAGTAAGAACAGACGTTCCCCTTAAATATGAAATATAACGTCGTTTAAGTGGCTGCCTTGGCTGGCTTCGCAGTAGCGCATTCTGTCACCCCAATTTTCCAAGACCTTGTTGATGGTTTTGGGCTGTAGCTCACGGATTGCTTGGATGATATTGCCCTCAACTGTTCGAATCGTTTCCGGATTGTTGGCATAACATCGGCCCGTCACGGTTCCCCACAAAAAACTGGTCCAAAGGTGTCAAATCGCAGCTCCGAGGCTTCCAGTTGACATCGCCAAGACGGCTGATAACACGATTTGGGAATTTGGTGCGCAAAAAATCGATCGTGGCATGGGTTGTGTGGCATGGCGCGTCATCCTGCATTAACCAGAGGTCGTCCAAATCCATGCCTTCAACGTCAGTAAAAAAATGTTGGTTAACATAGCTCTGTAACGCCCACCGTTGACCGAAACGTTGTTCCCAGCCTCATTTTCGAAGAAAAATGGTCCAATGATGCCACCACTCCACAATCCGCACCAAACTGTCACTCTCTGTGGATGCATTGGCTTCTCGACAGTAACGTGCGGGTATTCCGAGCACCATGCCCAGATGCAGCAATTTTGTGCGTCACAAAAGATAATTTTTCAAATCGTCCAAAATCGTTGTCCAATTCAAGCTGAGCTGCTCTAAGACCCAAACTGCGAAGCGATAACGAAGCGGATGGTCGCGTGTCTTCAATTGCTGAGTCAATTGGACCTTGTAGGCGAATAATCCGTGATCTTTGTGCAGAATTCTCCTCAGGGGTGGAATTTTGAGCTGTTGAGATCGATGGCGAGTTGATGGTCGTGAATTGAGTCTCACACTCTCGGCCACAGCAGCCACATTCTCATCTGTGCGCACCGTGCGCCGACGGGGACCTTGAGTGTTGTCTAGTCTCACGAACTTTTTGCACAAACTTGCGTACAACAGTCGCGGTGGGTGCTTCATTTCGACCAAAACTTCTTTTCAAAAAACCCACTGTTTTGGGCGACACAGCAGTCACTTTGGAAATAGGTAGGTAGGTAGGTAGGTATGGCGGCTTCCAACCTATGCACATTGGATTCACTTAGACCCCTATAGTCCATTGTGTTGCGACATCCGGCTTCCTGCCGCTCAATTCTGGAACCATTTCGATTTTTGGACAAATATCCATAATTTTTTGACGTCCTTTTCGGAAAGGCGTTAAGCGAATCATTTCGTTCTGCGGAGGTATGATACTGACTTTCTGTCAAGATTTCGAGCGGTAAACAACTGTCAGTGTCAAAATAGCCAATAATTTAAAAAAACACCACTAGATGGCCCACCCATGGGCGCCGTGCCGTAGTGGGTAGGTGCATCGACTCCTACGCTCGATATTCTCGGTTCGATTCCCGAAAAATCACCTAAACATTTTTTCACGACTCCACCTCTTTCGAGTCACTGACAATGCTCAAAGAGTGTAACTGTCTAGAAGAAGCTTCTCAATCTCGCCGTTCGGAGTCGGCATTAATCTGTAGGTCCCCACCACTCGTGACAGAACAATAGCACGCACAACACGAGTGGTTGCTGAGAAGCTAGGCCCAGGTCCACTTCGGACTCTAGCGCCGCCATTATTATTATTATTTTTATTAGATGGCCCACCCTGTAGTCTTAAGACGTCATAACTTCCTTTTTGCCCAAGCAAGCGTGGATAACCTTCTTCTCCTGGGAACGGCTTCATTTTTTTTAGGCACGAAGTCGAAGCAGGGTAAGAAGTTGACGTTTTTTTACGAATCAGTAAACATTTGCACAGACAGGGGATAATTAGACATTCTGACGACGATGAGTCTGCTGAATAAGCCCACAAACTCCACCGTCCTCATGTAAAAACGCCGAGCTGGTTACATACTCAGTCAACTAATGTTAGGTCAAACTTTCCGTCCCGGCCCACTTGTGAAAATAATTGAGAAGCAACGAAGTGATCAGGCACATTATTGAGTTCCCCCCCATATGAGCACAGATCTCCCAAGCGTACGAAAGACGGTGTTCAGCAGAAAACTTAAAATTCCACTTGTCTATCGAAATCCATCACCGAGCGGAAGGAAGCGAAGGCAATGACTGTGCTGATGTCCATCTGGGATCCGAAATGAATGAGCAGAAAAATCTGCCCTCTGATGGGTCCACTGGGACATCCATTCTTCATCGGGAAAACACTGACTTGACTACAGCAACTGCGTGCTCATATCGCCGATGAAAGGTTAAGATCGAGGTGAAATTTTTGACCTCATCCACCATCCGGAATGGTACCCACTCAAAGTCCCAAATGGCATTCATAATGCGGAAATGATGATAAACTCGACGATAGTGATGCCCAAACAAGATAGGCGGCGGCAAGCGAGGGATTGGTCGATGATGAGGTGGGGGGGAGGCGTGTGTGTGTGCTGAAGGTGTCGTCTTGTGCTCCAGCGGCCCGTTCCTTGACGAAAGGATGTTTGTTCCAGTTAGGGGATTTCACTCCTTATTTGCGAAGCAGAGAAAGTGGGGCGGAAAAAGGGACTCGACGTTATGTGAAATATTTTATCGGCTTCTGTCAGGAGATGAACTTCCCTGGGATGCTCCGTAAAAAAAGGGTTGCCAAGCCCATCTCCCTGCCAGTCCCCCCGTGCAGGGGAAGTGAATGAAAAAAGTGATGATTTCATCAGGTTGAATCATCGTGTATTGTTATAGTTCGCCTTCCCTGCACTGCCACTTCTCGCCGTACAAACTTTTGCCTCTCGCCGTATTTGCTCGAGGATTCGGTGTCGTCTCTATTTTATTGTTGCACCATTATGGTGATGATGGTAGTATTGCGAAGTTTTGTTTTTTTTTCAGCTTTCTTTTTATTTTACGATGCTGTCATAAAAGATATCGTGTTTGCTCTCCGGCGCTCTCACTCTCTGGCTGTCCCTGTCTCGCTTCGTTTTTATTAAAATCTTTTATTGTCATAATGTTACTACGCTGTGTCTCGGTGTGCTGTGCTATGTGCGCGATGGTGGGTGGGGGAAACATTTAAATTATGATTATTTGACTCTTCTTCCAGTGGGTCGTTCTGATTCGTTTTTTCGTTGTCGTCCGTGTTGTTGTTGCTGTGCTGGTATCGAAGGAAGGGGACCTTGCCTTTGGTCTATTGTGTAAAATTTGCGTACAGCTGAGACTGCAATTTGTTTTGTTGTGTATTTTGTGTAAGGATGCGGGTGTGGGAGTTTGGTTGGTTGACACGTCAGCTGGTGTCCTGATTGTATTCAAATGTTGAGAAGGTTGTTGGGGTCTGTCAAGCGAGAACTTGCCGTTTAAAATAATAAAAGGAACAACTCGTGCAGATGACATCCATTGAGAGAATGAATCGATTTTTTTTTCTCTGCTTTTCTCTCTACAAAGTGATGGCTGGTGTGGAGTGTCTCTCATTAACATTATGTTCATCCCATGACTTCACAGACGAGATGGTTTTGAACATTTCTATGGCGTGTGTGTGGGTCCTTATGGGTATCATCGTCTGGAAAGCAGTAAAACCCTCCTTATCCAGGAGAAGCCCCACCCTCTTGTCACTCTCTATTGATGAACTTGCAAGCATGACCTTTCAAAATGTATCCTTCATTTAAAAGGATTATTTTGTTTGCAAGAAATATGAATTTACATTTGTACACGAGTTTTACATTGGATTTGGGATGGAATTTGAACTTTCCACAGAAATAGTGACTAGTATAGTGAAGGGTCTTTCATTGCGCGCTTCCTATCTTCAAATTGAAATACAGACAAATCTGTGTTAGATTTCATCGGAATGTTTCATTCGTTTGAAAGGCCTGTTAATGCAATTATGTATGGAATAGAACATCGTTCAAACATTTGCCGCGGCTTCTCTGGGTGGCGCGCATTCGAAATGTCCAATTTTCCATGATTCTAGAGCATAAATCAGGGTGAAACCTAAATCCATTTCCAGCGGGGTGGACTTAATTCCCATGCGACATGGGAAATAATTCCACTTTTTGCAAGGTGGCCTTAGTTCCCATGCGAGGTGGGCATTAACTCCACTTTTTGCGAGGTGGACTTAGTTCCCATGCGAGGTGGGAAATAAGTCCACTTTTTGCGATGTGGACTTAGTTCCCATGCAAAATGGGAAATAAATTCACTTTTCGCGATGTGGATTAAATTCGCACGCAAAGTGGGAAATAAATCCACTTTTTACAGGGTGGAGTTAGCTTTAATAAACTACAGTTTGCAAGCCAGAGGGACGAATGGTATTTTTATTAGTACGTCTTTTCATTGTGAACTCTGGTTATCTGAGGCAATTCAATCGAAGCCCCTTCTTGTGAACTGTGATTCCGCTGAGAATTTATCAACATAATCCCAGGTGCATGTGCTCACGGTAGTCGATTTTATTTTCTGTCTGTAGTGCAGTCTTAAAGGAGTTACCTTCCTCTGAATGAATATATGTATAAAATTTGACAAACTCCTTCGTAGAAAATAATTATTTTGATTAACGAACTCGAACACGACTGCTGAGAGTGTGGACTCTAATTGAAAAGATTCTCGTCCCGTGCGACGTTAGAACAGAGCTACATTTCATCCCGTCACTTTTTTAACTACACATTCCGTCCGTACCATTCCACTCCAGCTGTACGAACCAGGTGTCTCCCTTATCGTCGTACGAAAAGCTGGTCAGAACTGGATTCTTTTGAGAAAAAAATTCCACCCGACGTCCAAGCCACCCGGACCGCGAATACCACAAACATCCATCTAGTTGCCTTCGTTTTACAAATTTTCGTCTCATGCGCTTTCAAAGGGACTCCCTTGGTCAGCAGGGTGAACTTATTCTCCACCTACAAGGACCCTTCACCCCGACGATGCACACTCAATCGTATCTATCAAAGGCAGCCATTTGTCTCCTGTTCAATATTGCATTCCAGTGAATAGAGATGAGGGCTGCACGGACACACCACCCAGCGCCAGTGTAATTGCTGAATTAGGTCAATTTAGTAAAATGAAAAGCGGAAATGTGAAAATGTGTCCGTCCCCAAAAGCAGGACACAGGCAAGGGAACCGAAACTGAAAAAAAAATCCAGAAATGAATGATTTGCGACTGTGGACAAAGGAAAAAAATCTTCATTAACTCATGCCATTCGTCGTCCACGGGACTAATGCGATTACATTCGAACAAACGACCAGGGGGAGGGGGCGGAGGGATGCAACTACTGCAGGGGCCGGAGGGATGCAATAATGCTCGCATCCTACCAACCAACTGACTTCGGCAACCTACACGACAGGATGTACAAAATTAGATCGTGCATTGGACATAGATGATGGTACGACAACACCAACATCAACACCACCTCCCGTAGCGAGAACAGACGGATGTTGTGATTCCGACAAAAGGCAAAAGGACAACCCGAACAGGAAGAGCAGAAGAATTGAAAATTCCACTCAAGCGTTACTCATATGAAATATGGCAGCGTGTGCAGTTGTGTACGTCCTTGTTGGGAAGCGGGGTGTGTGTCTGTGCGATAGGCACGTGTGCGGCACACGAAGGACTGGGAAAGTTTTCACCAATTAGAAATTTTACAGTCGAATAAACGCACACAGGACCATGGGAGTGCTTTGTCAATAGTTCATTGCATTCAATTCTGTCGCAAGTAGGACACTTTTTTAGACGTTTAGTGTTTTTTTGTGTAACCCTTGGTTATGGAAATAGCTCACCCGGCATGTCAAATTCTGAACCATAAAGGACATGACCTCAATGATGTGATATCGGGAGTGGGGGTAGATTAATGGTAAAGTGGGAGACATTTTTAGTAATCAGAGCAAACGAGTCGCGGAAATCAAAGGCAAAAAAAGCAGTCAACCAATTTTAAATTTTATAGGCAATTTAAGACGCCCACATGGACGAGTAATAATAATAATATAATGGCGGCGCTACTGTCCGAGGTGGATCTAGGCCTAGCTTCTCAGGAACCACTCGTGCGTGCTATTGTTCTCTCACAAGTGGAGGGGACCTACAGTTTAATGCCGACGCCGAACGGCGAGATTGAGAAGCTTTTTCTAGACAGTTACACTCTTTGAGCATTGAGAGTCAGTGACTTGAAAGAGGTGGAGCCGTCAACAAATTTTTAGGTGAATTTTTGGGAATCGAACCGAGAACATCGAGCGTAGGAGTCGGCGCACCTACCCACTACGCCACAACGCCCACCCCCCATGGACGTGTAGGTCCACATTTTTTGTGCGTCCATGCGTGCCTCGGGTTATCTTCTTTTTCATCTCATCTTGCCTCAACCCACAAGTCTCTTCAGAAAGCACGGTCTTTTGTCAGCTACGCAAACTTGGTTGATTGAGGTCCATCCCCACATGTGTGCGCCATCTTAATTGTGGAAGTCCCCTGTTATGTTGTCCTAAAGATTGAGAGTCGAAGGTTCTTCGTGCCGTTGTCCATGCGCTCTGCAGGATGGGCCAAATACAAGTTTCTTAAAAATTCTTAAAAATTCAATAAAATGGACAAAATAAAATTTTTGTCCATGTATTATGGCTTCATTAGTAAGAACAAACATTCCCATTTGATCACAAAATACAAAGTCGTTCAAGTAGTTCGTCAATCGTTCAAGTGGCTGCTTCGGGTGGCTTGGCAACAGCGCATTCTGTCACCCCAATTTTCCAAGACCTTGTTGATGGTTTCGGGCTGTAGCTCACGGATTGCTTGGCTGATATTGGCCTTAAGCCCTTGAATCGTTTCCGAATTGTTGGCATAACATCGGCCCTTCACGGTTCCCCACAAAAAAAGTCCAAGGGGGTCAAATCGCAGCTCTGAAGCGGCCAAGTGACATCGCCAAGACGGCTGATAACACGATTCGGAAACTTTGTGCGCAAAAGATCGATTGTGGCATGGGCTGTGTGGCATGGCGCTCCATCTTGCATGAACCAGAGGTCGTCCAAATCCATGTCTAAAATTACAGTTAAAAAAAAGTCGGTTAACATGGCTCTGTAACGCCCACCGTTGACCTAAACGTTGTTCCCGGCCTCATTTTCGAAGAAAAATGGTCCAATGATGCCACCACTCCACAACACGCACCAAACTGTCACTCTCTGTGGAGGCACTGGCTTCTGGACAATAACGTGCGGGTTTTCCGTTTTCCGAGCCCCAGATGCGGCAATTTTGTTTGTTAATGTAGCCTTCTTCATCTTCTTCTTAGAGCTCTACAGCCCGAGGTGGACCTGGGCCTCACTCAACATGCCTCTCCAGCCAGCACGATCTTTCGGCAGCTGTCTCCAGTTTCGCACACCAAAGCGGCCGAGGTCCCGCTCGATTTGTGTGAGCCACTTTGTCCTCTGTTGCGTTGTCTCACAGGTTCAGAGTCGTAGATCAACTGGAAGATTTAGTAAAAACCAACCTCTGGCCCTTATACAAGGTACAGCGTCATATTTCCGCTGTTTGGGTGCCAGTCATAATCGCGATGTCCCACAGGCTAAGAGTCGAAGACTCTTCGGGCCGGAACTAAGTTGCCCATACGCTCTACATGGCCTAGCCATCTTAGGCGTTGGATCCGTAGATGCCTGACTAGACTCATGTCGCTGTACAGCCCATACAGTTCGTGGTTGAAATTTCTCCTCTAAATGCCATCAACGCAAACAGGACCAAAGATCGCGTGCAGAACTTTTCTCTCGAAAAGACCAAGAGACTGTTCATCCGCTTGGGATATTGTCCATACCTCTGCGCCGTACAGCAGGGGATGGGATGATCAAGGTCTTTTATAGAGTCAGCTTGGTCTTCCGAGAGAGGGCTCTATTACTCAATTGCCTTTTGAGCCAAAGAAAACAGCGGTTGGCAAGAGTTATTCTGCGTTTGATCTCGGTACTGATGTTGTTTGTACTGTTTACCGCGGAGCCGAGGTAGACGAAGTCCTTCACTACCTTAAAGTCATAGCTGCCTATGGTGACGGTCTGGTCAAGTCGTCGATGTTGTGCGTCCTTTCTCGATTACAGCATAGACTTGGTTTTGCCCTCGTTTACCGCCGGATCCATTTTAGCCGCTTCCGTTTAAATGCCAGCAAACGCATCATTGACGGCTCGCTGTGCTCGCCCAATCACGTCAGTGTCATCCGCGAAAGCTAGCAGTTCAACAGACTTTTGGAAGATCGTGCCTCTTGTGTTGGCCAGTGAGTTTTGCACAATCTTCTCAAAAACGATGTTTAAAATAGATGTTAACGTAGCCGCCGAGATGAAAATGCGACTCGTCAGAAAGAATGATTTTTCGCCCGAAATCGTTGTCCAATTCAAGTTGAGCTGCTCTAAGGCCCAAACTGCGAAGCGATAACGAAGCGGATGGTCGCGGGCCTTCAATTGCTGAGTCAATTGGACCTTGGGAGCGAATAATCCGAGATCTTTGTGCAGAATTCCCCTGGGGCCAGTGCGGCAAATGCTGAGCTGTTGAGATCGATGGCGAGTTGATGTTCGTGAATTGAGTCTCACACTCTCGGCCACATTCGGCGACGGGGATCATGAGTGCTGCCCACTAACATGCCATTCTCACGAACTTTTTGCACAAACTTGGGTACAGCAGTCGCGGTGGGTGCTTCATTTCGACCAAAACTTCTTTTCAAAAAACTCACTGTTTGGGCTACACTCTCTCTACACTCTGGGCTACACAGCACTCACTTGTGAAATAAGTTTTCAATATTTCCCAAAGTTGTTCAAGCATAAAGCGACTTATTTCGTTCCGCGGAGGTATGATACTGCCTTTCTGTCAAGATTTCGAGCGGGAAACATCTGTCAGTGTCAAACTAACCTATGATTTAAAAAAATACCACTAGATGGCGCACCCTGTATGCGATACAGTTTAGCTCATAAAAGTTCTTTCTCTTCAAAAATCAGTCTGGAATTTACACTGAATTGGAAAGTAGGTCGCCCAGTATTGCTCGCTGGGTGGGTAGGTAGGTAGGTAGGGTGCCCTTGCAACTGGGTCGCGGCTCACTGAGACCAACAGTTGGGTCCATTGTGCCCAGGGTTTGGGGGGTGTACACCGTGAGACCTACACTATTACTGCTGATTAAAACCACCCAGATTGTTGTATATATCTCAGGAGGTGCTTCAGCTTTATTTTTCTAGATCCTCCAGATCGTCAAAGAAGTTACTGCCTTGTGTTAGCAGGTCCCTTCCCCATAGGGCTTGACAATCGCATAGCAGGTGGCGAACGGACTCTATTTCCTCCTCGTCCCCGCAACTTCTACAATAGTCGCTAGGGGGATACCTAACCTACTGGCATGGTTGCCTATCGGACAATGTCCGGTGAGAACTCCCACTACCGTCCGTATATCCTTGCGACTGAGGCTAATCATTGATAATGATTTCTTCCTTTTCAACGCCGGCCATAGGCCTCTCGACTACCGTTCGCTAACAGGGGCACAGGTAAAAGCTACCGATTCTTTTATTTCACCGCATTTTCTTCATCAACACCATCATTGACTTCAACTCAGAAGGAGCTATGCCCAGGCGAGTTTTTGGACTTGGTCCAACCGAATCTCGTCCTGGGTCTGCCAAGCGGTCGCCTCCTCGATAGAATCGCATTCAAAACACGCCTCGGAGGTCGTGATGATGGGGACATTCGTGCCACGTGACCAAACAGCCCTTTCCCTAAGCATTTTCTTCGACTTTTCAAAATCCTCTCTTGAGCTCGAAATTAATCTGCTAGAGTAGTAAATCAATACGAAGAGATTGACCGCTAGGGAGCTCAATTTGCCACATAAGGATCAAACATACAATTTATGTAAACAGCAGATATCCAATTCAATTACAATGTAAACTCGTCTCGTCTTAAGTTAAACGCAAGACAATTGACACGAATTACCAAGCAAATGAAACAAACCCATCAACACCGAGCCTAAAGTCGTTAAATAAAATGGATAAAGACAAGCAAATACGAGGCTGTTCAATTAAAATTAGATATTGTCCCAACTCCCTCGTCCATTGTTGGTGATTTGGATTTCGAGCCACAATGAAGTCGGGGGACGCATTCCGTTTGCCGGAATAAAACATTCCATTGTCGTGCGGTTGGGGCTGTAGGTGGGACAAATGATATAACAAATTGGAAAATAGTTTCACTTACACAATATGGTCAACTGGATGTCCATGGAGACCCGCTCCTTCACACCATTGTCTGCTGAGCACTGATATATGCCGGCATGATGTCGGTCGACATTCTCCAAGATTAGCGTTGAACTATCCGAGAGATGTGTTGGGCCAGAGAAAACGTCCTTTTTGAACCAGAAAATTGTTGGCACCGGATTCCCAGATGCTTTGCATTCCAAAGTGACCGTGCTGCCCTTACGTGCTGTCACTTGTCCGTTGTGGGGCAGGGCTCTCAGGGTGGGTGGCACTGTGAGTCATTACCATGAGTGGCATCGTCCGGAAGCAAATGTAATCCACCGGAAATGAAAATTTTAGCACAAGAAAATATTTAGACAACTCAGCGCGCCAGGACAGGAGGAGCTGTTGTTGTTGTAAGCTTACAAGTGCAGATGGGAAACTGAGCGGAGAGTCGCAGTCATCCAGTCAGTCCCCATAAACAATTGCAGCTCCACACAAAATAAAAAAAAATCGAAAAAAGAGGAAACGATGGGTACTCACCTAAAATCTCCACCGTATGGACTTGGTCACGATTCTCCTGGTCCCCCAATTGGCAGATGTAATCCCCAGCATCTTGTGTCTTCACACCATTTATCTGTAGATTATAGTCTCCGACAATTTTAAATCTCGAGTCTCGGGAGATTTTCAGATGTCCAGCCGTTAGGACAGATGATCCCTTTCGCCAGAGAAGGACGAACGAGCCGAGATTCTGAACCTTACATGGCAGTTCAATGGTCTCACCAACAATCACTTTGTAGAGGTGGCCCCGAGAGAGGAATTTCGGTGCTATTGTTGGATTGTCATTGTCAGATGGAGACAGGAATGATCCTACTGGTTGATTGTGTGCTGAAAGGAAGACCAAAAAAATGTGCAGAAATGTAACTTTTTTGCATTGATTTTGTGGATGGTCTGAAGAGGAGAGTGCAGTTGTGAATTAAAGATTTAAATTTTTTCCCTTTTTGAATCTTAATGCAGTTTTGCTTGCTTGTGCAGGAGGTTTTCTGGCGGGGGATTAACTTAATTGTGTTTTTGAAGAGGAGAAGATTGTGTTTCTGTGCTCAAATTTATTTATATCCGGCTTTCTTTCTCATCCACATCGAAGTGAGGGACATTTTAACGGCCGAAGTGCTTTTGTCTTTCCTTTGTTTTCGAAAATTGCGGCATTTTGTAAAGCCTTTGAAAAACTAAAAACTTTCAATCATGACGTTCGTTCAATCATGACGTACATCAAAAAATGTTTGAAACTCCAAGACCCAGCCTAACGATGCACCTCAAATCAACAAAGTGGAATGATTCGATGGAGAAGTGGACGTATACAAGGAAGTCTGTCCTTTCTGCAGTCGACGTATTCAAGGAACTCTGTGGAGGTGGCCGGACATCAAAACCACAAAGTTGTCGTCCATATTCAAACTTTGTTACCAATTTTCACAGAATGTGAATAATCAAGCACTTTGGGTGTGCGTTGAGATGCTGTAGACTGGGTTTTTACGAGCTCTTTTGGAAGCCCAGCAGAAAGCAATCATTTTTAAAATCAAATTAAGATGTTTTGCTGTGTCAAAAGTCCATGCTCGAACATAGGATTACGAACTAACTTAAAAATAAATATTAAAAATCTATTTTTGAAGTTGATTAGAGGGGAAATGCAATTTTTGTGTTTTAATGGGGGCATATGTTGTGTTTTTAATTCAACTCGTAGGCATAAAAAGTCACGATTGGACGGCGCAGGTGGTTAAGTGCCTGCCCCAAGTTAGAGGGGTCCTAGGTTCGAATCCCTGTGAAAGCAAAGTTAATAAGCTTTTATCCGGTTTTTCAAATCTGGTCCAGTCATCATTTGCCGTTGGAATCAAATTGACGGCACCATCACTGGAGCGGTCAATCAGTCGTAGTAGTCTGACTGTGGGTATCACAATAGACCAACATGGCCTAAGTAGGCTGGTGACCTAACCTAAGACGGATGGGGGATTAGGAATCTCTCTTTCAAGGATCTGGACTAAGAAGTCGGTCATACGACTGGATGGTGCAGTTGGTTAAGTGCCTGCCGCAAGTTCGAGGGGTTCCAGGTTCAAATCCCAGTGAAATCGAATCTGGTCCAGTCACCATTTACCGTTGGGATAAAATTAAGGGCCCTGGAGTAGGTTCCTACCTGGCAGTACAATGGACCAGTTTTGAGTCTGAGTGCTCCAGTAGAGTTTCAAAAATCCTCCGAAGAAAAAAAGTAGAACTGAACATTTTTTTGTTCTAAAATCTTCTGCTACGAGTTGCTGTTTTGATATTTTGGTAAATCTTTAGGAGCCTTCGACATGGTCCGACGAGAAACCATCTGGAACGCCCTTGAGAACATTGGAATACCGCCATCCATTACCGAGCTCATCGAGGAGCTCTACCGAGAGGCGTCTTCCAAGATGCGCTTCAAGAGCAAAGACATCACATTCTTCACCAGCACTAGAGGAGTAAGACAAGGGGCACACTGGACCCAACTGTTGGTCTCAGTGAGCCGCGACACAGTAGCAAGGGCATGTAATAATATCCTCATCATATTTTGTCTTGGGAACCATGATCGATTATGATTCCCTTGAGTTATGTTTAAGAAATCAAATAAATTAAACAAAAGGTTTGTTTTGCAAAATGTGACTTTATTGGTTGCACGCCAAAACACGAATGAATACTCAATTTTTACATTTTTATTCTTATAACATATACTTAACATAACGTTAACAGTTGACTCACAGATAACAAAAATGTAGAGAGAGCACAGCACAGAGCACAGAGACAGAGAGTATCACAAAGGACGCCAGATCATCCCATATTGCGGGATCTTGTTTTTGTCGATCGCGCTTGATTACAGTTTGTTTACTCTCTGGTCTAGGCATTCATTCCAAGCTATGTAGACTGTACTCTGCATGAAAACAGCATGTTTGTTTTTTACGTATCATGCATGAACTCAGTGATCGGCATGAGTACATATGTATATATGTACGCATGTTTGGGTATACATACATACTCATGGTTGAACGCTGACAGGCTGCTATTGCAGAACATGTCACTCTTGGCGGTCCATATGAAGCCTCCTAAACAGCATACATTTACACCTTGGGAACCGTCACTACCTACGGTTCTTCAGGTGTATCATATTGCTCACGTCGCTGCATGCGCGCGTGTTTGCTGACGTGGCGTATTGCCACAAATTGTTTTCAATACTTGATCAACGCCAGGCAGTTCTACTTGAACCATCAAAGAAAGACGTGCGTGCTTATTACAGGCATCCTACCACCTACCTTAGGCAAGGGTGCACAGAGAAATTTCAGGAAATTCTGAAGCAGACTTATTCTCTTCCTGGACTAAGGATTATCCACCCCATCATTGTCAAAGTTTCTGTGCCCATAATAATAATAATAATAATAATAATAATGTCTAGCTTCTCAGCAACCACTCGTGTTGTGCATGCTGTTGTTCTCCTACGAGTGGAGAGGACCTACAGTTTATTTCCGACTCTTTGAGCATTGTCAGGAGCCGTGAAAAATATTAGGTATTTTTTTTCGAGTTTCGAACCTTAGACCTCGAGCGTAGGAGTCGATGCACCTATCCACTGCGCCACGGCGCCCAACTATTCTTCAAATACTCAGCCGATAACTTAAGTTCACCTAACCACTACGCCACGGCTCCCACCACGGCGACTATTTCTGTGCCGATAAAAACCTTTAAAACCAGAATATCAAAGCTAGCAATTAGCAGGACTTGTGAGAGATGGAGAAACCTTAGTACCTACCCAGACGAACGTGGCCAAAAATGGATCTACGGAAAACCACAGTCACCCTCAGTTGAAGCAGAAAAAAATGTGGCCCTAGATTCTGGAGAGCTGGGCAGTGGCAAATCAGATGTTGGATCGTCTCGGTCTCTTCCTCATCTCCGCAACTCGCTGGATTCCGCATTCCATTTAAGGAGCATTGTTCCGATAGGGTAGTGTCCTATGATCACTCCGACGAGCATACGGATCGAGTTTCGGATCAACGCCAGAAGCTTCTTTGTTTGCCATAGTTGATCTTCGTTGATCTTGTAGTGTGACAATCATTTCTTGTAAGCCACGTCGAGTCGGCCTCTTTTTGTATTGTTTCGCTTATGGCCTAAGTTAGAGGGGACCCAGGTTCGAATCCCAGTGGAAGCGAAGTTAATACGCTTTTATCCGGTTTTTCTAATATTGTCCAGTCACCATTTGCCGTTGGGATCAAATTGACGGCACTATCACTGGAGCGTTCGATCAGTGTTGTGGTTTGACTGTGGGTATTGCAATGGACCAACATGGTCTAAGTGTGCTGGTGAATTCACAGGCAGCCCCCTAACCTAACCGGTTAAAATCAGAAAAACGCGATATTATCTGATCACCAAAAATTTCCCTCAGGAGAGCTTTTAATTCATGAACCAATTGAATCTTATATGGAAAATGGTGTAACTGCCTGAAAATTCTTTGCAAAGACCGCCTAGACATCACCATCTGCTGAGAACGTCGCCTGGTGGAAGTTTCGGGATTTCTTCTATACTTGCTTGCACCTGAGCAATGTTCACATCATTTCGAACCAATGTACCCAACTGTTGGCCTAAGTGAGACGCTACAATAGTCGCAAGGGGTGCCATGAAATAACGCCAAGTGAAATAACGCCGAGTGAAATAACGCCGACTTTTCCATTTTCAGTAATATTTCACTTTGCTGAAGTGAAATAACGCCGCCCCCATACCTTCTTTACGCTGTAAACTTTATATGTCGAGTGCAAATCTGAAAACAGTTAGGAATCGATCTGAATGTCTTAGGAATTAAAAGTGAAATAAGGCCGACTCGACGTTATTTCACTTTAGCAAAGTGAAAAATTACCGAAAATAGAAATTCGGCGTTACTTCGCTTTCATAAAGTGAAACAATGCCGAATTTCAAAAGTCGCCGACTTTTGCAATTCGGTGTTATTTCACTCGGCGTTATTTCACGGCGCACCGTCGCAAGGGCACCCTCTCACCCACCAGGGACTCCAAGCAATTGGCGAGAGCTAGCAGAAGATCGTGCTTGCTGGAGAGGTTTGTTGGTTGAGGCCTAGGTCCCACCCTGGACTGTAGCGCCACAATAAGAAGAAGAACTCCCTTCGGGATAATCTCTGCAATTATTTCATTTAGACAAAAATCAGCCCATCTCTCATCTCTCACTATACCACATCGTTACTGCAGCACAATGGAAACCACAATAAGACTCAGATCGTCCACAATTCAGTTCTAATTTGATCATCCAAATCCACTCACATGATGTACGGTTTTTTCCACGCGTAATTATGTTCACTGATGTAAAGTATTTCTTGTAGATTTGTTTTTCCAGCCTGAGTAATGAGGGGTTATTCGTAAATAAACGACCTACCCCATACCGAACAACAACGCTCGTGGGGGATGGTCAACACAGGCGTTTATTGCAAACAACAAGCCGGCAGCGTGCTGTGCACAGATTTACAGGCCACATAATGTCCGTCCTTCTCCCAGCAAAATCATAGTTTGGGATGAAGAAGTCCGTGTTCACATCTCTTACATGATGGCTTTAATAAATTACGTTCACAACAACAACGACGAAAACAAAAAAAATAACCCGTCATGCTAATAATATTTTATCTTGCAGTCATGCGAGCGAATAATACGTTTCGCCATTTAATTCCGGCGGCACAGCGCAGCAAATGTCACATTAAATATGCATTGTTTGACATAAAAGCCAAGCAGCCACAAAGAGGTGCGCTCGAGCATGCCACCTGCGGGGAATACTAATGCAGGCATATATTTCAACATCGGACACCCGGAGTATAAAATCCATGCATCAAGTCCGAAATGCTTTGTGCACACGCACAAGTCCTCCGCAGAGAGCCAGACCGGCAGAGAGCACAGAGATAGGAGTCGCAATGTCGTTCGGCGATGCCAGTCTGCCTCCCCCTTTGAAGGTCCTACCGCACCTTTTCAACCCTCTTCCGACAGGGGACATTTTGGTGAAGAACTTAAAAACACGCAATGCAAGAATTTCAACACAGTTTGCGGTTAGCCGCTGTGAAAGGGAAGTGAAAGCTACTTGCCGATACTGTCGTTGTCGCTGTCGCTGTGACTGTTGTTGTTGAATGGGTGACGCTATGCCCACATATCGCACCTTCTCGCTCGGGGGTACAGCGATATAAATAACGAAATAGATTAGTGGTCATAGATTAAGTAGGCAACGTCACTTCGGTAAAGTTCGCTTCCTTCTGCGTCCCGCTGCTTCCTTCGGTGCGCGTACCCGGTGTGTGCACACAGTGTATCTGCCCCGTATCTGTGCATGTATCGAGTGAATGAAATTTTTTAATTAATTGTTTGCGTGAGAACTTTCAATTTATCAATTTATTAATCATTGAGGAGAAAATAATTTTTCTTCCTGTTCCCCGGCGCAACTCTCCCCCTCAACTCAACAACTCTGGTCTGCCAAAGTTAATGCATAGGGTTCGACTGGGACCAAGGGTGGAAATTGAGTTTGTCGCGTTTTTTGAGGTTTGATGCTTGCGCTGGTTTATTTTCAATTATCAGCTTGTCGAAAGGGGGACGATATTTCAGTTGATTTTTCGATAAGAAGTGTAACTACGTACATCTGTGTGCATTAACGATTAAAAGTACATCAAGTATGAGTTCATGAGCATTTTAGACACCCAGTTGTTGAATGTCCATCCATACATCCAACAGAGTTAAGAGGTTTTACCGCCGGTATTTCTTGCATTTGAAAGGCGAAGCTGTTAAAGAGATGAGCAGCGTCAGGACTTTTACAAAAAAAGCGTACCTTTGAATGGATATACCTTTTCGGACGGAAGCTTTCCGGGATGAGACTTGTAATAGAGTCGCAGTCGATGTTAAGAATTTTGAAGAATCCTTCTTCAGACTTTTAAGTGGCAATGAAGACACAAATACTTGTCCAATAAAGCTGCTGGGTATTAACTGTTAAATTTTTGCCTCATCTTAGTTTTCTCCGATGCGGACTTGAGCTTCACAAAACATGCCTCTCTACACAACCAGCACGATCTCTCGCCAGCTATCATCAGTTTCGCAGACCAAGCCGGGATCCCTCTCGATTTGTGAGCGCCAAAAACAGGTTTCTTTTTAAAAATGCAATAAAATTAACAAAATTAAATTGTTTCCACTTATTATGGCTTTATTAGTACGAACAAACATTCCCATTAATCATGAAATACAACGTCGTTCCAGTGGCTGCCTCGGCTGGCTTTACAGTAGGGCATTCTGTCACCCCAATTTTCCAAGACTCTGTCGAGGGTTTCGGGGTGTAGCTTGAATCATTCCCGGATTGTTGGCATAACATCGCTCCTACACGCTTCCCCACAAAAAAAAGCCCAAAGGGGTAAAATCGCAGCTCCGAGGCGGCCAATTGACATCGCCAAGACCGCTGAAAACACGATTTGGGAATTTGGTGCGCAAAAGATCGATTGTGGCATGGACTGTGTGACATGGCGCACCATCCTGCATGAACCAGAAGTTGTCCAAATCCATGTCTTCAATTGAGGTAAAAAAAGTCAGTTAACATAGCTCTGGAACGCCCACCGTTAACCGAAACGTTGTTCCCAGCCTCATTTTCGAAGAAAAATGGTCCAATGATGCCACCACTCCACAATCCGCACCAAACCATCACTCTCTGTGGATGCATTGGCTTCTGGACAATAACGTGCGAGTTTTCCGAGCCGAGCGAGCAGATGCAGCAATTTTGTTTGTGAACGTAGCCGCCGAGATGAAAATGCCACTCGTCAAAAAGTTGATTTTTCGCCCAAAATCGTTGTTCAATTCAAGCTGAGCTGATCTAAGGCCCAAACTGCGAAGCGGATGGTCGCGCCCCTTCAATTGCTGAGCCAATTGGACCTTGTGGGCGAATAATCCGAGATCTTTGTGCAGAATTCTCTCTCTCCTTAGGCTAGTGCGTGAAATGGTGAGCTGTTGAGATCGATGGCGAGTTGATGTTCGTGAATTGAGTCTCACACTCTCGGCCACAGCAGCCACATTCTCATCTGTGCGCACCGTACGGCGACGGGGACCATGAGTGTTGTCCACTCCGTCCACACACCAGTCTGACGAACTTTTTTCGCAAACTTGCGTACAGTCGCGGTGGGTGCTTCATTTCGGCCAAAACTTCTTTTCAAAAAACGCACTGTTTTGGGCTACACAGCACTCACTTTAGAAATATTTCCCAACATTGTTCAAGTGTAAAGCTACTCATTTCATTCCGCGGAGGTATGATACTGACTTTCTGTCAAGATTTCGAGCGGGAAAGCAGCTGTCAGTGTCAAAATAACCTATGATTGAAAAAAAAAACCACTAGATGGCCCACCCTGTATAATAGACAAAACAGCGGACCAAGTACGCTTCCTTGTGGTACCTCGGCTAATATTTTTTCTAAGTTTGGAAAACTCGTTTTCATGTTTCATTTCGAAGAGTCTATTTATAAGATACGTCTCTAAAGTATAATGGAGCAGATTTGGCAGAACTTAGTCGTAGTTTGTATTTCAAGCCAAAACTTTGTCAAATGCCTTGGAGACGACATCAAGAAATACCGCTGAACAGATACAATTCCCTTCACATGCTTTCTCGATTATATTTGTAATTCCGTGCACTTGATCAATTGTTGAGTTCTTGCGTTTAAATCCGAACTGAGGATCGGGAAGCAGATTATTTCTTTTCACTATTGGTAGGAGAAGTTTGAGTAATATCGTCTCAAAAACTTGGAATAAGCCTGGCAACGCGAGATCGGCCGATAATAATAATGGCAGTGCTAAAGTCCGAGGTGAACCTCGGCTTAGCTTCTCAGCAACCACCCGTGTTGTGCATGCTATTGTTCTCTCACGAGTGGAGGAGACCCACAGTTTAATGCCGACTCCGAACGGCGAAATTAAGAAGCTTTTTCTAGACAGGTACACTCTTTCAGCACCGTCAGTGACTCGAAAGAGGTGGAGCCGATAACATTTTTTTTTTTGGAAAATTGTTTGTTTGGACTTGGGTTTGAACCTAGACTTGAAAGTCTAATGCGTATGGATCGACGCACAAACTCACACGGCCGCGAAGCCCACAGATCGGTCTATACGACTTCATTTCATTTGACGGTTTTCCGGGCTTCTGCACCATTATAACTTCCGCGACCCTCCATTAAATTGTTAACAAATGTTAGGGTCGGTTGGCCATCATTTCAGCATTTGAAAAAAAATTTTAGCAACCCTGACAAAAAAATAATTTGTTTGGAACTCTGTCGGTACGAAAATATTTCAAGACAAAATCGTTTCCATGTTGGCCTTCGATTAACGCTTGAAAGGTGATACATTCCAATTGTCGAAATACAATGAAACATCCAACTGGTTTAACGGAAGCTCAAAACCCAAAAACGAACAAAGGGATCTAATTGAGAGATGATATTATCATTTCAATGGCATCCCCACAAAGGACATTCGAGCGAAGACGAAACCCTTAACACATACCTCGTGCAAACAATTCATTCTAAAACCAACAACGTAGACCAGTTATCCCAGTTTAATGCCAGTTACGCTCCTCCACCCGACAAATTCATTTATCAACTACAAATTAAATTCTAATTTCTCAAAAGGGACACTTCTCCGAAGCAAACAACATCCAAACCAAACCGAACCGAACCGAACCGAACAGAACCATTTTGCTACGAAAGCAAAAAGAGAGAGGAGAAAAAACCCTCATTCAAATAACACCACAAGCAACACAAAAGCAGACAACACACAAACCAACAGAGTGAATCATCAGCAACTGTCATGGGATCAACTCCAAGTGTCACCGGAGCATAAAATGATTTAAATTAATTACAGAGGACATCAAAATTCTCGAAAATCCCTTCCCCGAGCCACCCATCGGGTATCGAGGACCGAGTAGGTGTGTGAGCTTAACCCATCCATCCCTGATACCCACTCAAATGTTGTTATTTCGGAATACAAATGGTGTGCAAAGTATCCCATTATCATAACGTAACATGCGGTGAGAAAACAGAGCATAACGGGGATAAGGGATCCCTGCAGTTGCTGCCTTATTGTTTGCCCGAACGAAACGAGTGGGAGAGAGGAAGAAAGGAAAAACCTTAACGAATAAAATAATTAAAAAGGTCGCCGCCGATACCAAACACCAAACACTAAATCTACATACGCCTCAACCCCGCCTGGCGCACTGGCGGAGGACGCAAGAGGAATTGCTTACTGGGAGATGTAATTAATTAACACCTCACCGCCGACACCCACCACTCTCCCCCTCGCTGATTACATCAGCAGAGCTCCCTCCAACAACAATCTAACTTCCCGGCCATGAGTCAAAACTTTTGTTATTTCTACGTAGACAGATAAGGACAGGAGACGGTCGAAAGGGTTACACAACGGTGATTCGATGTGTACGAGTGTATGTACGAGTGTTGTGTACAATGGGGCCAATCCCTGCTCTATCCCTGCCCAGGGCATCCCCGTGACCTCTTCGTTTACTCAGCTCATCCGTTCGGTCGTCGTGGGCATTAAGTAAACAACCGCCTGACGAGAAGGCGTGGTAGCTTGAGGTGGCTAGTGGTACGTTCTGGTGGGTGACGGCGGGTTACCATCGTTATCAGCAGTTCAACCCTTTTTACCACTCGCATTTGTAGCAATCCTTGCGAATGATCAAATAGAATGAAACAGTTGGGGAGGGGGGAAACAAAAACGATAATAAAGGATCAACCTACTTAAGAGACAGTATCGAAAGTGTGCTCTCCCCACGGGCGGCGGGCGGGCAGGCGGGCGGTCCTGTGTCAGGTCTGGGAGGTTCTCGGGAATTAACTCTTTCATGGATATTGATAATTTGTGCCAGCTGATGCCACTATTCGCATTCGATTTAACGAGAACCTCTTCCCTCTGCATCTCCGCCACCGTAGACATCGGAGTCGTCTTCTTTCTCTGTGCCATTACCCGGTATTCGGTTTGATTGCTGCAGATATGCCCTTTCGGGTATAAGCAATTGTCATAAAATGAACGGCGAAAGACAGATAGACTCTTCTTTTTCCATCGATTCCTCTCACTCTGCCCCGAAATAGGTACACAGTTCAAAGGCATGTGTGCTCAAAGAGCGTGTAAGGATTACTCGTGCTGTACAAGGCGAACTCTCGCACACACAGAGCGATAAATGATGTTTATTTCATTCGGGTTTAATGAGAGAGGGCTTATCGTAGTGCTAAATGACTTTGGCTCGACTGTCTTCGTCTTTTTTCCATCTCCTCTTTGATTACTATCCCGAGCAAATAGAATGAAAGCACCTTCGGATGCTCGGCGCGCATCGGCAGATACACCCGTGTGATGGCTTCAATTCAATTTAATGATTCTAAATAACCTCTTAAGGCGGTAAGTGCTGGTAGAGGTTGTATGGCTTAGAGGATACTGATGAATTTTTCACCGGAATGGACTTGTGGCGGTGGTTGGCTTTAAGTCTCCGACTGGGATATTTATCGCTGGGGGAGACAAGTGTGTGCGTGCGTCGTCTTCTTTTCGAAATGGAAATGTTGGTGACGGTTAATTGATGGTCTGGCCTTTGGAATGTAAATATCAATCAGAAGATGTCAGCGTCAGGGACGGCATCAAGAATCGTTTCATGAAATGAATTGAAAAGAAGAATTGTTGGAAGCAGTTGTCATTTTCAGACAGCGACTTCGGGTCCGTTTCAAAAGGCTGCGGGGGGCAAAGTGATTTTTTTTTTAATTTTAAACTAATTTAAGAGGGATAATGAAAAAGGAACGAACAGACACATAATTTTGCCCAAAGTCTGACGTGGATTCAGTGTACTCCCTCTTAATTATCCCATAAATGATTAGCGAATAAAAGCGTAAATCAGTTTTTGCGTCAATCTTAAGGCTTATTCCACTATTTCGCGGGGCGCGTCTTACTCTGCGTTTTTCGAACATTTTTCAGGAATAATGACTGATGTTTCTTTTTGGTTATATCCGCACATACGCTGGACACAATGAGCTCATAGTGGTCTCATAGTGAGGGCACCCATATACCTAAACTAACCTACACTGGATACCTTGCGATGAAACACTTCATAAGAGGGTTGAATTCACATTGCACATTGCTGTGGGCTTTGTTGCCCATTTCATAACACATTAGCTTAGATACATGCCCCTACAGAGGTTAAGTATGACAACAGCCAGGATGACGTCTATGATCTCCTAGAAATACCATACAAAAAATGCCTTCAGGTGACAGTGAGGCGCGTTGCCTACGTATACCATAGAAGGAGTCAATAATTGGTCACCACTGTTTAAGCTTTAAACTATTTCTTCAAATTTAACAAACTCTTCCTACGAAATTAAGAGAATAAACTTCGATGGACATATACGGGGTGCGCCATCTAGTGGTGTTTCTTAAAATCATAGGTTATTTTGACACTGACAGCTGTTTCCCGCTCCAAATCCTGACAGAAAGTCAGTATCATACCCCCGCGGGACAAAATTTGCGCTTAAACAACGTTGGGAAATATTGAAAACTTATTTCCAAAGTGAGTGCTGTGTAACCCACAGTGTAGCCCAAACAGTGCGTTTTTTGAAAAGAAGTTTTGGCCGAAACGAAGCACCCACCGCGACTGCTGTACTGCAAGTATGTGATAGAAGTTCGTGAGACTGGTATGCTAGTGGACAACACTTATGGTCCTCTTTGTCGTATGATGCGCAGAGATGAGAATGTGGCCGAGAGTGTGAGAGTCAACTCACGAACATCAACTCGCCATCGATCTCAACAGCTCACCATTTCACGCACTAGCCTAAGGAGAGGGAGAATTCTGCACAAAGATCTCGGATGACTCGCTATCATGGTCCAAATGACTCAGAAGGCGCGTGACCACCCGCTTCGCAGTTTGGGCTTGGACTCGCAGCTTGCTTGAATTGGACAACCAATTTGGGCGAAAAATCATCTTTTCTGACGAGGCCCATTTTCATCTCGGCGGCTACGTTCACAAACAAAATTGCCGCATATGGTGCTCGGAAAACGGAAAACCCGCACGTTATTGTTGAGCAGCCATTGCATCCACAGAGAGTGACAGTTTGGTCCGGATTGTGGAGTGGTGGCATCATTGGACCATTTTTCTTCGAAAATGAGGCTGGGAACCACGTTTCGGGCAACGGTGGGCGTTACAGAGCCATGTTAACCGATTTTTTTTCCTGAAATTGATGACATGGATTTGAACGACCTCTGGTTCATGCAGGATGGCGCGCCATGCCACACAGCCCATGCCACAATCGATCTTTTGCGCACTAAATTCCCAAATCGTGTTATCAGCCGTCTTGGCGATGTTAATTCGCCGCCTCGGAGCTCCGATTTGACCCAAATTCCCAAATCGTGTTATCAGCCGTCTTGGCGATGTTAATTCGCCGCCTCGGAGCTCCGATTTGACCCCTTTGGAATTTTTTTTGGTGGGGAACCGTGAAGAACCGATGTAATGGCAACAATCCGAAAACGATTCAAGCTCTTAAGGCCAATATCATCCACACAATCCGTGAGCTATAGCCCGAAACCATCAGCAAGGTCTTAGAAAATTGGGGTGACAGAATGCGCTACTGCGAAGCCAGCCGAGGCAGCCACTTGAACGACGTTATATTTCATATTTAAGGGGAACGTTTGTTCTTACTAATAAAGACATAAAACATGGAAAAAATGTAATTTTGTTCATTTTATGGGATTTTTAAAAACAAACTTGTATTTGGCCCACACTTTACTCTGTGAGCATCTTCAGTAATTTCGAATGGTGCCTTGAAAATTGTATTAATCAGGATTTTGAACCAAGGATCTTCTGTGTATTAAGATGCATTTAAAAGCATTTCGACGCCCTTTGATATTATCCTTGAAAAATATCATGGACCTATGCAATTTCGAAGCGATTCAGAGCCCTCGAACCTCAACTTTCACAAGCTACAGTTTTCAAACCAAAGCCCTCCCAGACTTACGGCCCATTTTATTGCATTTTTAAAAATAAACTTCTATTTGGCCCACTCTGTATACTCGTACACTGTTTGGTTTCATTTGTTGGCTGGCAGCATATTTTCAGCAGCATACTTCATTTCAGGTCTTTTCCATACCCCGTTTAGCAATTCACCTCAAGGAGGTGGGTAGACAGGGGAAGACCCTGTAGATAGGGTAGTACCCTATCTATTTTAGATCCATGTGTGTATTTACCTTAAAATGTTTCTAAACTGCATGCAGCAAATTTCACTGCACCCAATTTGAAAAAAATGTCTATGTGCAAAAGCTTCTACGAGCAAATTCGGTCCGACATCCTCAGACACCTGAAATGCACAATTCATAAAGTTTGTAACCCAGATGCTGCCATGAGGTACACTGCAGATTTGAGGTTACATGTGCATCATCTCATTCTGTACTGAGTCTATATAAATTACATCGAACAACTCTGCATCATCATATCGTGCTCCATATTGGGCCACTCTTTTTTGTACGCTCCATTTCATGGGTTCTCACAGTAATTGTGTCCTCGAACGGCATGTATGCTGTGTAGGTTTGTTGCAAAAAAAAAACACATCCAATTCACTTAGCACTTCGTTGTCCCATCCAGACCCAGAATGCTTGCGCTTAGTTTTTCCGTCAAATGAAACACACAAAAAGCGAGTTATTCTTTAACAGGTACACTTGGTGTCGTAAAAATATCTCTAAACAGCACTGCGTCCCCGTCACGTTCGCTGTTTAAAGAGACAACAATACCCACTCCAGCTCTCTGCTAGATTACGCTCAGTCATAACGTTGGTTGAGAGGAAGAAACACAAAAAAAAAAACGGATCACAATACTGCTCTCCTGCTCACATGCTAGACTTTCAAAGGAGAGCAGAGGACTTCTTGTGCAACATTTAACATAACTTTCATCTAAACGCTCTGTACTTCGTGGGACAACACGAAGGAAATCCTCTAACACGGCAAATGCTTGCTTCCTGATTTATGCATGGCAAATTGTCGGGAAGAATGCTTATTCGGTACTTTACCACCCTATTTATCCTTATCTCTCACCTTACTTGCTCCTTCTCAGACCCATATGTCCCCACATGGCGTGGGCGTGGGCATGGGCGCGGGCACGGGCGTTATTGCGAAGTAAACAATAAATCACAACTACACTCGTCCTCTCCATCGTCCATGGCCTAGGCGGCGGCGGAAGTGTGTGTGTGTGGGCGCTGGTTAAACAAGGAGAAGGACACTAAGAGTACTCACCATTTTGTATATTTATAAAAAATATTATCAGCAGTACAAATAGTTCGCTGGTTTGCTTTCGCAGTTGCATTTTGTCGGTTCAGTTTTCTTCGGATGTCCTGACGTCTTGTTTCCTGTGTGAACAAAAAAACAAACAAAAAATTACGTTATCTAATTTTTCATTCTGTGCACAATCTACAAATGTGTGTGGGTGTGTGGGGCGAGAGTGGTTTTTATGGTTCACTATCGTCGCGGAGGAGGTGGTCGGGGAGTGTCCTTTGACGGAATGAAGGGACATTGAGGCAAAAGAAGCCAGCAAGTGAAGATAAGTTATATTTATGACAGCCCATCTGGGTCCAGTGTGTACTTCTCCTTCCACTGCTGACTTCTTGCGGGACACAGATAGTCTGTGAGCGCGTTCAAACTTCTTTTGGGTTTGAAGGATTGGCAAAAAGTTCATCCCATCTATGGACATATCTAACGATAGCTATGCGATGCTCTTAAGGAATTCTTTCAAAATTTAAGAGAAGAAATTGTTGTCCTTCTGAGGGGCCATTGTTGTGCCTCGGCGGGGCAAGACAACAGGTATGTAGTCAAAGGAATGTTGGATAAAAATGCTGTCATAGGCTGGGCGATGAATTCCTCATTTGACATGCTTTCATACCCAAAAACAGGCGAACACATTGTGTTAAGTTATTTGGGGATATTTCAACTTTAGTCTCATAATAAATTATAGAATGTTATTAGGGACTTAAGGGGCGATGTCTTGCGGAGCGTTAGGTGACAGTATTTGTCAAAATAAAATTCCTTGCGAGTCGTCACATGTATTCTTGACTGTAAGTTTGCGGGTATTCACTGTTTTTGACGTATGCATGCAGCTATGATACAAGAAAATGAGTTGAGGAAGGTAAACGAAATAGAAATTCCCGATGAGTTCGAGTTACTTTCCCAAAAGCAAGAGATCCAACTGGATCCTTAAAAATTCCCAGATGACTGTCCAGTGTCTGAAGGTCTGAAGGTCAACACTGGACGGTCATCTGGAATCAGTTGGATCTCTTGCTTTTGGGATATTGTGCGTTGACCCATGCGCACTAGACTTTCAAGTCTAGGTTCAAGGTCCGATAAGCAATTTTTCAAATGTTCACGACTTTACATCTTTCGAGTGACTGACAATGCTCAAACTGTCTAGAAAAAGCTTCTTAATCTCGCCGTTCGGAGTCGGCATTTGAAAACTGTAGGTCCCCTCCATTCGTGAGGGTACAATAGCACGCACAACACGAGTGGTTGCTGAGAAGCTACGCCCAGATTCACCTCGGACTGTAGTGTCGCCATTATTATTAAGGGAATAGGAAGCCCTCTTTCAAGGATCGGGAACAAGATGTCGGTCAAGGTGCAAAGGGGAACGCTTAAAACATTTTTGAGAACGACTGGATGGTGCAGTTGGTTAAGTGCCTGTCCTAAGTGTCCTAAGTTAGAGTGGTCCCAGGTTCGAATCCCAGTGAAAGCAAAGTTAATACGCTTTTATCCGGTTTTTCAAATCTGGTCCAGTCACGATTTGCCGTTGGGATCAAATTGACGGCACTATCACTAGAGCGGTCGAGCAGTGTAGGGTTGGTAGGTAGGTAGTGTACCCTTGCGACTGGATCGCGGCTCACTGAGACCAACAGTTGGGTCCGTTATGCCCTATCGATCAGTGGTAGTAGTCTGGCTGTGGGTACCACAATGGACCAACATGGTCTAAGTGGGCTGGAGAATTTACCAGCAGCCTAGGGGGCTAACCTAACCTAAGACGAATAAGGGATTAGGAAACCCTCTTTCAAGGATCTGAACTAAGATGTCGGTCGGTGCCTGTCCCAAGTTAGAGGCTCCCAGGTTCGAATCCCAGTGAAATCGTATCTGGTCCAGTCACCATTTGCCGTTGGGATCAAATTAACGGCACTGGAGTAGGTTGTTACCTGTCAGTACAATGGACCAGTTTTGAGTGCTCCAGTAGTGTTAAAAAAAAATTCTCCGAAAAAACAGAAGTGGGTCAAGGCGCAAGGGCGAGCGCTTTAAAAAAAAATGTTTGAGAACGACTGCGCAGATTGGTTTTATTTCAGCAATTTCGCTTCAAATGTTGTATTACATACTGAAATTGAACAACATAAAGGGCCTTTCATTAAGCGCTTCCTATCTTTAAGTTCAAATCAAGCAAGTTGTGTGCAAGATATCATCGAAATTCTTTATTCATTTGAAAGGTCTATTGATGCCATTATCACTGGAAATTAATGTGGGATTTACACGAGGATGTAAGTTACTTCAACTGTTGGTCAATCTCTTTTGCTGTTGCCTCCATTTTTCCAATTTGTTCTGTTTCGATTTCACTCTTCCACGCGATTAGTAGAGAGTATATGCAAAAAATCCGATCGACCAAATGACTAGTGTTCAACCCACTTAACATCGTTCAAATGTCCCGCGGCTTCTCTGGGCGGCGCGCTTCCAAAATTTCAAATTTACCATGACAGGCCAAATTCTAGCATTTGGCTTTATGTCGCTTTTGGCCTTAGTCACTTTGACAAAGTGAAATTTGGCCTTATGTCGCTTGGCGTTATGTCACTGCACCGAGATGACCATGTCCTCGAATCCTTCGTGCAGAATTTCCAAAGTGGCGTGAGCCGTGTGGCACCTAGCGCCATCCTCTTGACACCATATGTCATTGGTATCCATATCATCCAATTCAGGCCAAAAAAAGTTGGGAATCATCGAGCTATAGCGCTCGCCGTTGATGGCGATAATTCGGAAACGTAGTTCTCAAAGAATGATGGACCGATGATGCTGCCAGCCCAAAACCCACTGCACATAGTTCGAGATGCATTGGGACAGTCTTGAATCTCATGTGGATTTTTTTTCGGAGGATTTTTAAAACACTGCTGGAGCACTCAGACTCAAAACTGGTCCATTGTACTGTCCGGTAGCAACCTACTCCAGTGCTGTTAATTTGATCCCAACAGCAAATGGTGACTAGACCAGATTCGATTTCACTGAGATTCGACCCCTCGGTCTTGGGGCAGGCACTTAATCAACTGCGCCATCCAGTCGTTTTCTCATGTGAATTGGTATCGTCCTAATTTCGACAATTTTGTCCAGTGGGCTAAGGGGCCTCATCGCTGAAAATGATTTTTGGATCAAAATTAGGGTCAATTTCCAACTGCTCAAAAGCTTATTCAGCGAACACACGTCATTGTCTATGGTCATTTACCTTCAGCTCCTGGCTACATAGGTGCAGGTCCAAGTCACGACGCAAAATTCGCCAAGTTGTGGTCTGCGAAAGGCCGAGTTCTTATGAGCGACGCGAAATCGACTACGCCTCGGATTCTCCTGCACACTCTCATGAACAGCGATGATGTTTTCGACAGATCTTGCGTTTCTTGGTTTATCGTTTACTGAACCATTAATTTTTTCAGTCATTTTCGTGGGCCACATGCTGCACTAAAGGGGTCGTGGGAGCAATGCACGCACGAGAGATCTCCATCCCACTCGATCTTCCGCCATCGACTCTAACTCATCAGAAGCTATGCTCAAGTTTAATTAGGCGAGTTTTTGGTCTTGGTGATTTGGCAAAACAGACTGAATAAATGACAGCCAATTTGACAGATATAGCTTCAACAATATGGCCGCTATCGACTGTCAAAGTTCGGAAGTCCCTCTTGGAAGACAGAAGGAAAACAATAAAGGCCCCAATAGAGATCCCTGAAGGACACAGTGTGACAGCATGCAGACTAGATGTATTAACGTTTAATGGTTCATTCTTCAAATACTCAGCAAATAACTTCAGAATTTTCAAACTCAAATTCATGTTTTGAGTAAGTCAGCTGGCAAGCTGTGTGACCACTTAGACTACGAATATTTCTCCATGTTGATTCCCCTCCTTCGGGAATCATCGAAAATCGATAAAGAATTGCTTGTGAGTCTCTATTGGAACTCATACTCGGCGCCTGGCTCTGGGGACATTCCATTATTCAAATTGAACACCAGCTCTTCCCTTGCAGACGGGCAAAAAATAAAGAAATGTGCACATACCCCACACTCCAACGGGGAAATGTCGAAAGCGCACTTTACAGGTCCATTCTGAGCCGTAATGAACTCCATTTGTAGCTGAGATAAACACACAACACACCAACAAAAGTGTCGAATTAAAAAAGAATTAGTGCAGCGACTGTCCCAGGTGCACATCGTCGCAAAGGCTCATCCTATCCCCATGCAAATACGGGAGAAAACCTGTCACACTGGCTGCTGCTGTGCAGCAAAGATGAATACAATTTAAATCTCTTAAATGAATCCGTCTTACCTAGTCCGGGGATTTCCGCCTCGCTGTAGTTTTTTGTGTTTTTATTTCTTTCTCTGTTCACTTTTGTGCTCCCTTAAAGTCGGTGATGGTGTGTAGCTTGATGCCTGAGTGAGGAATCTTAGGCACAGTCTGACTCCCAAGTGACCAGACTACTTCACCTCGTATTGTGTCTTAATCTCACCGAACAGTGCTGTGCTCTGGTTGTAATTTTTAATGCTCGCTGCCGTTGTCACTGACGTTGCTCCTGATAATGTTGTTGTTGTCGGTGTACTTGTTCGGTTGGAGTTGAAAAAGCCAAAGGAGTTGGATGACTGTTTTCATATGAGAATCCATTTATCTTTGTGCACGAAGCGTAGATGCTACACTGAACCTCAACTTAGTGTCTTTCTTGTCCTTGTCCTCCGAGCATGTAGTCCTTAAGCATTCACACACAGATACACCCTTGTATACAGTATCTTTAGTGTAATGAATTACAGTATAATGACATCCCCATATTCGTAGTGTTACAGTTGCTTGTATCGCTTCTGAGGAGGATTTCGTCTCGAAAATAACATGAAAGGCGAACGAGGAACTGGGGCCGAAGACTTGAACGAGAAGTTATCGCTAAGCCAAGTTTAATGGTGTTCCTTGGGAGAGAGCGAGGCAAAAACGACGGGGTGGTTGAGTTGGTGGTGCTACTTTCGGTTTTTCGTATCCAGGCGAATGATGTTTTACGACTATTAATAGTTCAGTTAATGGTGGAAGTGGGTTCTTTGCGGACTCATGAGTTTGCTGACTTCTTGTCCCAGTTGTGGTGCCCTGGTCGGGCTTGGCGATTCCTCTCCGATATTGTGGATTTATCCGAAGATTTTTGTTGTTGCTCTGACAAATTTAGTTTCCAGTTCGTTCTCTTTCTTGTATTGCATTGAACGGCGTCAATCTGAAAGTCCGAGAGGGAAAATAAAAGAGAGTTAGTAAAAGATTGCGGGCGGACTCCATTAAAATTAAGTTTTTCCTTATTTTTCTTCGTCTTAAATTTGCCATTTGTGGTGGCGTTTCTTGAAAAAAGACTTTGCTTACAATTTGGGAATTGATTGTGGCGGAGAAAGGGGAGGGGCAGTAAGTAATTTTAAGTGCTGCTTGATAGTTTCGCTCAATATACGAGTCGGGAAAACTTTCGAGTTTATTTCGAATTTATCGGTAAAAATTAATAAACCACGATTGATTTCTTGAGAATGGTTCTCGTGAACACTTAGAAGTACAAAAAGAGTATCAAACTTGGTTGCTGTCAACTTTTCTATAGATTTGCGGAGAAATAATTATCGAAGTGATAAATGGATGTAATGAATTTCTCTTCACATCCTTCACAGGTTTCAGAAACTTCTTGGGGTTTGTTTCTTTGGGACACTTTTGCAGACGAACTGGTGTTGACATCGTCTCGATATCCAGTAAATACAGGGTGCGCCATCTAGTGGTGTTTTTTTTAAATCATAGGTTATTTTGACACTGACAGCTGTTTCCCGCTCCAAATCCTGACAGAAAGTCAGTATCATACCCCCGCGGGACAAAATCAGTCGTTTTGCACTTAAACAACGTTGGGAAATATTGAAAACTTATTTCCAAAGCAAGTGCTGTGTAGCCCAAACAGTGCGTTGTTTTTTGAAAAGAAGAAGCGAAAAAAGTTCGTGAGACTAGTATACCTACTTACTTAAAATGTTTACGACCCATGGAGGGTCTGAGCCTGAGCTATCGCTGCTTTCCATCGTTGACGATCCTGGGCATGCTGCTTCCAGTCATTAAGACCAAGCTGTCTTACGTCCGCGACGACTTGTACCGGAGGTTCGGTATTCCTCTCCTTCACGAACCAGGAGGCTCGGATTCGAAGACCCTCTTAGCTGGAGCGTTGTTGTCCATGCGCTCGATGTGCCCGAGCCAGTGCCTTCCGGACTACATCCACATCCTAGTACAGCTCATAGAGTTCGCGGTTAAGTCTTCTCCTCCATTCGCCCTCCTCGCAGACGGGACTACATATCCGACGTAGAATTTTTCTTTCGAAGGTACCAAGAATCAGCTCTGCAGTTCTACTTAGTATCCAGCTTTCGGCTCCATATAGCAGGACTGGCAGAAGAAGAGTTTTGTAGAGCAGGGTTTTGATCCTTCGAGTTTTGAGAAAGACTAGTATGCCAGTGGACAACACCCATGGTCCCCGTCATCGTACGGTGGGCACAGACGAGAATGCGGCCGAGAGTGTGAGATTCAATTCACGAACATCAACTCGCCATCGATCTCAACAGCTCAACACTTCACGCACTAGCCTGAGGAGAATTCTGCACAAAGATCTCGGATTATTCGCTTACAAGGTCCGGTCCAATTGACTCAGCAGTTGAAGGCGCGCGACCATCCGCTTCGTTATCGCCTCGTAGTTTGGGCCTTAGAGCAGCTCAGCTTGAACTGGACAACGATTTTGGGTGCAAAATCACCTTTTCTGATGAGACGCATTTTCATGTCGGCGGCTATTTTAATAAACCAAATTGCCGCATCTGGGGCTCGGAAATCCCGCACGTTGTTGTCGAGAAGCCAATGCTTCCACAGAGAGTGACAATTTGGTGCGGATTGTGGAGTGGTGACATCACTGGACCATTTTTCTTCGAAAATGAGGCTGGTAACAACGTTTCGGTCAACGGTGGGCGTTCCAGAGCTATGTTAACCGACTTTTTTTTAACTGTAATTTTAGACATGGATTTGGACAACCTCTGGTTCATGCAGGATGGTGCGCCATGCCACACAACCCATGCCACAATCGATCTTTTGAGCACCAAATTCCCAAATCGTGTTATCAGCCGTCTTGGCGATGTCAATTGGCCGCCTCGGAGTTGGGATTTACCCCTTTGGTTTGTGCTTTTCGTGGAGAACCGTGAAGGGCCGATGTTGTGCCAATAATCCAGTAAGGAATCAAGCACTTGTCATCCAAGCCATCGTGAGCCACATCAACAAGGTCTTGGAAAATTGGTGTGACAGATGACAGATTTCGGTACTGCGAAGCCAGCCGAGGCAGCCTCTTGAACGACGTTGTAATTCAGAATTATTGGGAATGTTTGTTCTTACTAGTGAAGCCATAATACATTAAAAAAAATTAATTTTGTACATTTTATAGGATTTTTAAAAAGAAACTTGTATTTAGCCCGCGGCGCCGTGGCGTATTGGGTAGGTGCGTCGACTCCTACGCTCCATGTTCTCTGTTCGATTCCCGAAAAAAACACCTAAAATTTTGTTCACAGCTCCACCTTCTTCGAGTCGCTGAAAAAGAGTATAACTGTCTAGAAAAAGCTTCTCAAACTTGTCGTTCGGAGTCGGCATTAAACTGTAGGTGCCCTCCACTCGTGAAAGATCAATAGCACGCACAACAGGAGTGGTTGCTGAGATGCTAGGCCCAGGTCCATCTTGGATTGTAGCGCCACCTTTTTTATTATTAGTATTATTTGGCCCAACCTGTATTTGCATACGAAGTATTTTTTGCTGTCGAAAGTTTACATCTTGTTTCATAGACATTCGATGGGCGAGTAGTCTCCCGAAGGATGTAACGAGAGATTCATTTTTGTGGCAGTCCTCGTAAAGAGATCTTAAGGAGCTTTTAGTACACGCTATGGTGGGACATTGGGTTACTATTTCAAAAGGAAATTATCGTCAAGTATCTTCGCTCTCAGCGACTGGATGGCGTAGTTGGTTAAGTGCCTGCCCCAAGTTCGAGGGGTCCCAGGTTCGAATCCCAGTGAAATCGAATCTGGTCCAATCACCATTTGCCGTTGGAATCAAATTAACGGCACTGGAGTAGGTTTCTACCTGGCAGTACAATGGATCAGTTTTGAGTATGAGTGCTCTAGTATTGTTTCAAGAATCCTCAGGAAAAAAAATCTTCGCTCTCCTTATTCATTCGAAAGTGGAAGCAACTTTTCACGATCAAGTATTGGGTTATATAACATGAAATGTGATTTACATGTGGTACAACCTAACAACTTAATAATAATAATAATAATAATAATAATAATGGAGGCGCTACAGTCCGAGGTAGACCTGGGCCTAGCTTCTTAGCAACCACTCGTGTTGTGCGTGTTATTGTTCTCTCACGAGTGGAAGGGACCTACAGTTTAATGCCGACTCCGAACGGCGAGATTGAGAAGCTTTTTCTAGACAGTTATACTCTTTGAGCATTGTCAGTGACTCGAAAGAGGTGGAGCCGTGAAAAAATGTTTGATCTTTTTTTTCGAGATTCGAACCGACGACCTCGAGCGTAGGAGTCGACGCACCTACCCACTACGCCACGGCGCCCACTAACAACTTAATAGAATCCTTAAACAAATCGGACAACTTTTGTAGACTGGAGCTTTATAAGTTTGGCATGCGTCTCATTTCTTTGAAACTTCATGTTGCTTAGCAAAATTATCTCTCAACCGCGTACAATTAAATTTATTTATTTATTTATTTATTAATTTAAGCTGGTTATTTAAGATAAAATAAATTATTTAAGATAAAGCCACATGCAGTGCACTTAGACTTAGATAGTCAAACTGCTGGAATAATAGAACTTATGGACATGGTAATATCCTTAACTCACTACCACACAGGCGATACTGAGTCATACTGACTACCTTATACCAAAGCTAAATTTCAATAAAAATTGTAGGGCTTTTTTTCCAACTAGAACTGAGTGGAAAAGCGACAGAGTCATCCAAAACCATGACATAGCCATCTTCACAGACGGTTCGAAGATGGACTCTGGTGTGGGCGCTGGAATCTTCTCCGAAGCCCTCAAGATATCAAAGTCACTCAAGCTACCAAGCTTTGCAAGCATTTTCCAGGCAGAAGTGCTAGCAACATATGTTGCGTGTCTTGAAATTAAAAACAAAACAGAACCAGCACAGCGGATAGCAATCTTTTCAGATAGTCAAGCTGCTATCAAGGCTCTAACATCCATAACCACAACGTCAAAACTAGTGGATTGCTGCTGCAAGGAACTATCCATTATAGGTGAATGGAGCCCGGTCTCTTTGATCTGGGTTCCCGGTCACACGGGTGTAATAGGAAACGAAGCAGCAGACGAGCTAGCCAGACAGGGATCCAAACTCGATAGTCTCGTTGTGGAACAAATCCAGGCTCCACTAGGCTTCGTAAAAAACAACATCTACAATCACTTCCTCAAGATCGCCAATGAAAGATGGACCAAGCTGGAAACATGTGTCCTATCCAGAAGCTTATGGCCCAACTACAACCAAAAGAAAACAAAAGACCTGATTAACAACAGTAGAAGAAATATATCCAGAATCACAGCGGTCTGCACTGGACACTGGGCTGTTGGCAGGCATGCTGAAAGACTAGGCATACCATTTAACTCGCACTGCCGTAGCTGCCGGGTGGAAACTGAGCCAGAAACACCCGAGCACTTTCTGTGCAAATGTCCGGCTCTAGCTAGAATCAGACAACGCACTCTGGGCAAAGCCTTCTTCAACACCCCTAATAATCTCTCAGAAGCAAACATTCATAGTCTGCTAGCCTTCATAAATTCCACGAAGTGGTTTCAAAATTAGGCTAATTCTGAGTGAATACACACTCTTTTTCACCCCCATCTCACAAATTAGGTATCCCATAGGATGTGGTATCAAAACGGCGCTTTCATGGCGCTAATTGGGTGCGAAAACAGGATCTGTATGTCCACCGCCACTTTTACCTACCTACCCTATTTAAGATAAAACCTGACAAAATAATACCAGCTACATAATGGTGTACAATAATTAACTGCAACAGTGGTGTTTGGCTTTCGAAAAATTGCATTGTGCACACTGAAAGTAGCGACCCGAATTAAATAATAAAATAAACATAAGCTTAATGGGAAAAAAATTCAATCGAATCCATTATAATTAGAAAAATTAGTAGACACAAATATTCACGCCCGTAAACGTACTCCCCCCTCAGCCGTGTTAAAGCCCTGATTGATTTTATCCGCGCTCGCAGGCTTTCGCATTAAATAAAATTCCCATGTAAATTTATTTGCATGCAATTATTTATCGTCTTTCATCTAGCTCAAAGGGTTGCCACGGTTTCGCGCGGTGGGATTATCATTAAATGCAAATCGAGTTTTAATGCAATGTCAATTGAATCAGCAGAATTGCACTGAGACCAAACAATCGAAAAAGAGCAGCAACGCAAAACACACTTCCCCTCGGTGCATAGCGAATTAAAACCCGGGGTCGAGTCGGTGGGTATTTATTGAATTTGTTGCGAAATTACCATCCCACCTAAGCGCTTACTGTTTAATCGAATATCAGATTAAATATATATTTTCCGCTCTGCTTAGCAACTCGCCCTCCTCACCCATTCGACTCGGCTGAGCTATTCACCCTGTCCGTTGCGCAAATATCGGGGATTTATAAATTTCTAAAAAAAATTAAACAGCATATCCACAGAACTATTGGTCTATTGCATTACACGCAGCCTTCAGTGCAGCGGATCAATAGCAAAAGTCATGGCAGCGATGATTTTGAAGCAGGAAAGATAACAAAAAAAAAGTATGAAAGCCTATCCCATCACCGCCGTCATGGCGTATACTCATTATTATCCCGATGGAGATTCTGCCAACAGCAGCGACGTATGATGAGCACATGTACGTGTGGTGTTTCGTGTTTTTTTTGTGAATGCATGCTTTTCTCGGTTTATCCCTTTAAGCCAGGGGAGTATCGTATTACTGATAAATTCCATTTACACAAAATGAAGTATCACTCCGATGCTGTGTACGTAGTCGGGTTTTAAGTTTTTCACACACGTACCACGGGGCGTATACTTAACATTTTTTTTGCTCATACCTGCGCCCCACTTTGCGATGCTCGGATCGTTTATTTGAATTGGAGTCAATTTGAGTCAAGGTTCCTCAGTACTTGCATGTACTTGCACGAGGAATGGGGAAATTTACTACCTGTCCTCATTTGGGCCCTTAATACCATCAAAATTTCCGGAAAATATATCCTCTGAGCCACACGCTCTCCACCTTGTCGCCTAGATTTCTGTGTGCTTTGGATTTTCCTCTACACATTTGTTTCAAGATGCATGTAAATATCCATTTTTCATTTCGCACGTTCTCAGTACAAAATGCTTTTGGTGTTGGGGATACCAGAGGAAATTTAAATAGAGCCACTTGCGTGTGGGTATGGCTGGATGTGGTGTCCGTTTTCAAGTGCAGTGTGAATTTTCAAATTAAGTCCTTCGTGTACGTAGAGTTGCGAGTTAAACCGTAACTAAAACATACACCATTTTGGCATAGTTTTCAGTGGTATCCAACGCAAAGGGGCAAGTGTTGGCAAATAGTTTTCGAATCTAAACCTAAAAAGCAAATAACGTGTTTTCAGATTACAGACGTGTGCTGCAGCAGCTTATATTTGAAAATGTTCATGGTGTGAATTTCCTTTTCAAAATTCGAGTTTCCATTTCATTTAAATTGATGTCATTTGTAATTATTCTGAAGTTAAAGCTCGGGTTTTATTTAAGGGCTTAAGCTTTTAACAACTTACGAAAAGTACTTGTTAAGTAAATGCCACTATTTGTGTATAGCATGACATTACTTGAGATTTTGAAAGTCAAAACGCCTTCTTGGAGGAGTTTATTTATGTGAAAGAGCTCTAAAAAATCGCTCTTGCGAGACAAGGTTCTTAAGCTGTTTCTGTTCACTTAATAGCTAGGTAGACTGAGTACAGGTGGCCGACTGCAGGATAGCAGTCTCACTTAGGCCAACATAGTCCCGTTGTGGTACTAAGCGAATCGGGTGTCTCCTATCCATCAAACCATTTGGTGTTTGCTATGTACAAAGCGTTTAAGTAGACTGATGCCGGCGTTCTCCAGGCGAGGTGGAGAGGAGAGTGGAGTGGAGAGGTCCAATTGCAGGAGCCTTCTTCTTCAACAACCTGAGCTGGACAACATTGGCATCAGTCAACTACAAGTGTGGAGGAGGTGCATTATGATTTCCTCTTTTTCTTCGTCTCTGCAGCTTCTGCAGAATTTGTTGTGAAGGAGTTCTATGCTTAAGGCGTGTGTGCCAACGGCACATGGTCCTAAGAGTCCTAAGAGATGACCGGTTCATTCTGATAAGATAGAGTGAGCGTTTTAAGTTGAGGTTAGGCCATGTACTTAGGAATACATGGCCTAATGAAAAGAGGAAGTCCGAACTAGAGTTGCTTATAGCTCCGATAAAGCTCGCTCTTGCCTTTGCTCACAAGTCACAAGTCTCAGTGGCTTCTTTCACATTCATTTCGATATCTGAATGCACAAAAGGCGTCGTCACGAATACGGTGATTAGAACGGCGACACGTGTCGTAGCAGCGTGACTTAGCTCGTCGAACATCTTAGCTCGTAGGACGGCTTAGCCCGTCGGACCGCGGCTTAGCCCGTCGGACCTCGGCTTAACCCGTCGGACCGCGGCTTAGCCCGTCGGACCGCGGCTTAGCCCGTCGGACCTCGGCTTAACCCGTCGGAGCGCGGCTTAACCCGTCGGACCGCGGCTTAGCCCGTCGGACGGCTTAGCTCGTCGGACCGCGGCTTAGCTCGTCGGACAGCGGATTAGCTCGTCGGACCGCGGCTTAGCTCGTCGGACGGCGGCTTAGCTCGTCGTACGGCGGCTTAGCTCGTCGTACGGCGGCTTAACTCGTCGGACGGCTTGGCTCGTTGTCCTCCTCACTCGCAAATAAAGAATATATCGTGCCTTTAGCTAGCCAAGAGAGGATAGAAAGAGGTGATAATATAGGGAGAGGTGAAAGTCTAATATCCTAGCAGACTACGGACTTTTTTTTTCGGAGGATTTTTGAAATTCTACTGGAGCACTGGTCTCAAAACTGGTCCATTGTACTGCCAGGTAGCAACCTACTCCAGTGCCGTTAATTTGATCCCAACGGCAATATGGTGACTGAACCAGATTCTCTTTCACTGGGATTCGAACCTGGGACACCTCTAACTTGGGGCAGGCACTTAACCAACTGCGCTATCCAGTCATCAAGAGAAGAGATAGGAAAGAGGAAAAAAAGGTGTTCATGGTCTATGCCTTTACCATCACAAGAGACCGGAAGGGAGCTCGCGGAGCTAAGCTAACTATCCGCCTATCGCCTTAACTAACCAAAGGCCCACGTTGGGCGCCATTTTGTTGCAAAACGGTTGGCTGGGCCACGGTGTTGCAGTGGGAGGGCTCAAACTTTTCCGTAATAATATAATGGCGGCGCTACAGGCTGGGGTGGTCCTTGGCCTAGCTTCGCAACAACCACTCGTGTTGTGAGTGATATTTTTCTCTCACGAGTGCAGGTGACCTACAGTTTACAGCTAGACTAGGCTAGAAAAAGCTTCTCAATTACGCCGTTCGGAGTCGGCATTGAACTGTAGGTCACCTCCACTCGTGAGAACAATAGCAGTCACAAGACGAGTGCTTGTTGAAAAGCTAGGCTCAGGCCCACCCCGGACTGTCAACGACTCGAAAGAGGTGGAGCCGTGAAAAATATCAAATTTGTTTTTTCGGGAATCGAACAGAGGAGTTTACGCACTTACCCACTACGCCAAGGTGCCCACAAACTTTTCCATGGTGCGACGACTTCTCTACACACTCAAGCCGTGATAACGACCGACCTCATGAAGAAGCACGCTCAGTTACATAAGAGGAAAAACAAAAGCAAAATCACTGACCACTATTAGAAAACTATGAGCAAAGCACTTCACAGCCCAGTGAACAGCATTTTCTAGAGGCTACACAAATTATAAAAAAAAACAACCAACTCCACCCAGTCCATCTCCTGCAACGATTGCTAATAAAAACATTCCCCTGACCAATTTCAAAATTGCAACAGCATCCCCAACAATGTTCTCTAACAAGTCAATCTCCTCCAATGGCCTACACAGCCATCAAAAAGTCGATGTTGTTTGAAACACAATGGCAGGCAAATAGCAAATTGTAACCAATTTGGCGCATAGATCGCTGCAACAATCGCTGTTTGTCAATCCGCCCCCTGTGCCCATTGATTGGCACGGCTTGTCGGGTGTTCATTTTCCATCCGAACATTCCCTACTTATGACATAAATTAGGGCAGAAAATCATTCCAATTTTTTTCCAATCATATCGACATGTAACCGGTTGTTGTCAGCTTCAATTGCTGAGTGTAGACGTAATTACACCTCGCTCTTGGGTTCACGTGTGAATTATCGCTTTTGACGTAATACAAAATTAGCTGCAAGCGGCTTTTGAAAATCAAATTACCTTCGGGCCAGTCCACACTTTGATTGATGATATGCATCAGCGGTTATGAATACATTTTTAATTACACCATTATTGATTCTTGTAATACACTTTCAGTGACACCTTTCCGATGTCAAACGGAATGCCCTTTTTTATGAAATCAAAAAACGGGGGAAAAGTGGTATCCCACACAGCAACTGACATGTTGCTTCGTTTTCCATGGTCATTGACACATATTCCACTCTCAAATTCAATTCTTGAACAGAAACGATGAAGAGAGTGAAGTGCAATGAAGTGAAGGGAAATGAAATTGTAAAGCATTTACAAAAAAATTAAAATTATGCCACAGCGGGTTTGAATTACGTGAAACGTTTCACGTTGATGACTGAGATACCACCAGCGAATGCTTGCCACTTCACTGCCAGAAGGCTGGCTCCGAAATATTGAATATCTGACAGCTCTTCATGAGTATAAATTACACCACTCATTAGTGAGTGATCAGGGCGTACTCACGGCAAGGTGGTCAGCGGATAGTGCTCGAGATCTGTGGGTTTTAAAATGCATACAACGTTTGTAATTATATTCCAAAAGTAGGAGCAGTTTGAATTACAAATAAAACCGGTGAAGAACTCGCGCGATGAGTGCTCCATGCCGCAAATAACTTTTGAAGGAAGCAAAGCACTTGCTTTCACTGCTTACTTCAGTCCAGATCAAGTACAGTAGTGTCCCGATATGATGAACAGATATGTACAATCAATTACTTCCACATAACTGACTTAATTAATAAATAGAGCTTAGGTTGTATACTCATTTGCGAGGGATGATTTCTAGTGCTAAACATCCAGCAAATTCAAAATCCTCTATGACGTAGTGAACTCTTTTTGAACTTAAAAAACAACGAAGATTGAGTGGGTATACATAACATACGTAGATACATATATACAACCATACATACATACATACATATATACATCCATCCACACAATCAAAGCTCATTCTTATGGCAAACTTTTCCTTCGGGATTATATTACAGAAATGAAACACTGAACTCTGAGGTTGTAAACTTGCGATATAATTAGATTGTCTTCAAAATGCTTCCTGAAAAAAGAAAGAAAAGCAAAAATTCATGCATGTGCGAGAGCTAGACTCCCAGAATCAAATATTGACTGCGAAACTACTTAATTTCCGAAAGGGTGTCGTTTAGCACTTTTGCAGTTGTTAAGGAAAGTTTGGTTATTCTCGCCGTTAAGATTAAGATTGGGTGACTGTGCGCCATGCAGGCGATGAAAGTTGAGAAAGTAGAAAAGTACTTAATTGTATGATGGCTACAAATGTGCAAAATCACATATTCGGGGGAGTTTGTAGTTAAATGAACGAGACTTATTCAAAATAAGCAGAAAATGCAACATACAATTTTGGAATTTAGGCCACATACAAGTTTCTTTTTAAAAATGCAATAAAATTAACAAAAATATGTTTCCATTATGGTTTCATTAGTAAGAACAAACATTCTCATTTAATCACAAAATACAACGTCATTCAAGTGGCTTCCTCGGCTGGCTTCGCAGTAGCGCATTCTGTCACCCCAAGTTTCCAAAACCTTGTTGATGGTTTCGGGCTGTAATTCACGGATTGCTTGAATGATATTGGCCTTAAGTGCTTGAATCGTTTCCTAATTATTGGCATAACATCGCTCCTTCACGGTTCCCCACGAAAAACACTCCAAAGGGGTCAAATCGCAGCTCCGAAGGGCCCAATTGACATCGCCAAGACGGCTGATAACATGATTTGGGAATTTGGTGCACAAAAGATTGATTGTGGCATGGGCTGTGTGGCATGGCGCGCCATCCTGCATGAACCAGAGGTCGTTCAAATCCATGTCTTCAATTTCAGGGAAGAAAGGTCGGTAAACATGGCTCTGTAACGCAAACCGTTGACCGAAACGTTGTTCCCTGCCTCATTTTCGAAGAAAAATGGTCCAGTGATGCCACCACTCCACAATCGGGACCAAACTGTCACTGTCTGTGGATGCATTGGCTTCTCGACAATATCGTGCGGGTTTTCAATTTTCCGAGCCCCAGATGCGACAATTTTGTTTGTTAACGTAGCCGCCGAGATGGAAATGCGTGATGTTTTCAGAAAAGATGATTTTTCGCCCAAAATCGTTGTCCGATTCAAGCTGGTCTGCTCTAAGGCCCAAACTGCTAAGCGGATGGTCGCGCGCCTTCAATTGTTGAGTCACTTGGACCTTATAAGCGAATAATCCGAGATCTTTGTGCAGAATTCTCTCCGTCCTCAGGCTAGTGCGTGAAATGTTGAGCTGTTGAGATCGATGGCGAGTTGATGTTCGTGAGTTGACTCTCACACTCTCGGCCACAGCAGCCACATTCTCATCTGTGGGCACCGTACGACGACGGGGACCATGGGTGTTGTCCACTTGCATACCAGTCTCACGAACTTTTTGCACAAACTTGCGTACAGCAGTCATTGCTTCATTTCGACCAAAACTTCTTTTCAAAAAACGCACTGTTCGGGCTACACTCTCTTTACACTCTGGGATACTGACTGAAATATGAAAAAACCACTAGATGGCGCACCCTATACTTATCCACAGAGTTGTTTAGCGAATATTCCTAGCTGTTTACAAGGTTTCGAAGCAATTTTTAAATTTCTCTTAAGTAACCAAGCACCACATACGAATTTTAGGTTCAAAGGACGTCGGGTGAAGCAACAAGCATTACAAGCACTCACAGAATTTAAATAGAATCTCCTTCACAATACCTGACTAAAGTTGAGCATAAGAGGGGAACTCTTATTCAGAAAGTAGACATGCGTGCCTGTCTGTCACGCATCCGGCTCCTGTTTTTTTGAATCATAATTATTTTCACTTTGTTGCACTTTGTTGCGTCCTAGGGATGGACAACGAGTTGCGACGAGTCTCAAAATCACATCGTTTGCATCGATCTATTTCACAACCTAATGAAATAAGAATAAAATAACTTCCAGAATCGACATGGCAATCGATAGAGATCGAAAGACTTGAAAGAAATCGATTTACGACACCCCAGCCCTTTGATGGAAGCGCCGCCTTCTTCCCCACAAAACCCCCCCCAAGTGAAAGCACACGATTTCATGGACTCCTTTTGCCTAACCCTCGGTGTGTTTGTTAACTATATCCCAAGATAAACAACAGCGAAGGCAACAAAAATTCACCCTCAAAACGCAAAAGCAATTAATCACAACATCAATTCATCAAATTCCACACCCAGCCCCGCTATGCGCCTTCCTGTGGTTCCCTTATTTCCGCGATGAATTTGAAAATTTCGCCTGTTCATGTCATAAATCATGCAATCAATTCTAGTTCTCCTTCGTTCGTTCATAATTTCGGGTCGGCAGTGTACACCACATCCGTCCCATTTCCCTCCCCCTTCTCCCGCCCGCTGTCGTGCACTCGTGCATACTACACCCCACCACGGATCGCTCATTGTCAACCAGCAACGGGCATTTTTGTTTTGCCTACTAACTACTTCCATTGTCTGACATTATATTGTCAATCATCCAACTAAAATCCAGTCTCCGTGGGCGAAAAATGGAAAAAGAAGGCGGCCCACAACAAGACCTGAATCCTAACCCACTGCCGGATCCACTCTGCTGTTCAGCAGTGAATCGATGATGGAACGATTCAAAGGAAATCTCAGCCGATGAGTTGTCTCGCATTCGGAGTTTGATAAGAAATAGGAACGGAACAGGGCCGCCTCATCCGCCACGGCCCCCACTCGGCGATGGCAAATGAATGTGATTTACATTTAATCCTGTTAGTGGGCTTTCGGCATACGAATAACAAATAACAAATAGCAATGACAACTGTAAATACCCGACCCGATTTCAATCTCGCTGTCACGGCACGACGACATGACTAATCCGAAATAAATCAAATGGCGTATCATTTGCATGTTTTTCTTGCCTTTTGTCGGTTTCTGCTTAGGGAATAGCTTGCCGATTGCTGTGAGGAATTAGTTGATGGGCTAAGGGGGTTGCTTGCAAATGGTGCCTCCGAAAGTCGTTCGGTCTTGTGAGGGACTTTTTTTTTTAATTTTTCAAATTGAGTCTTGGAATACATTTGGAATGACTTTTGAAATGAGAACGGCTTTGGCTGGACATCTATCATTTTTGTGGCGTCGCTGGCTCACATTGGAGGGTATTCACCATCACACCAGCAAATCGCGGGGGCAACCGCAAAGAGAATGACCAATACAGCCTTGGCCAAATGTATTAGGCACCCTTTAGGATTCGTTATATCTTCTAAAAGCAAAAAAATTAATGAAATGAGAGGAAAAAATAAAAAGCGTTTACAAGCTCAGATAGTGTCGCCGAAAACCATAAAATTCAAACTAATTACTTCCGATAAGTGGTTTGGAGAGAAAGACAACAAGATAAGGGTGCCTAATACATCTGGCCAAGGCTGTAGTTCAAGCAATCGACGTCGTCGTGTAAATCCCGCCTTATTTACTTGCTGTTGCGTATGAAAGGAAGGCAATATCCTGGGCGTGTATGTCGGCAACAGGCTGCGGGATGTACTTTCTGAACAACTCTGGAAAATTTATTATTTTCCAACATGTGATGCGTATCGCTGAACCATAAATTGTCCCAGAGGATATTTCCCATTGAACTGGTGGCGTGATAAGAACGCTGTTAATTTATATAGGCCTCCTATTGTGGTGTAATGAATTGAGGGAGATGGGATCAGATCACTATGCCAGATGAAGTTAACGTCGAAGGTCAATAAAAATTGAATGGCAATAGAACGTTAGGGACACCAACTGGGATGAGCTGCAACATTTGTAAACAACAAATGAAAGTTTATAGAGAAAGGGCATCCAAAATGTTCGATGCGAATGTTTTGGTTAACCTGTTGTTGAGCCCCGTATGGGAATGGAAAATGTTGTAAGTAGAAGGGAACGGCACAATGGACCCAAACTGTTAGGCTAAGTGAGCCGCGGTACTAGTCGCAAGAGCCCTCTTCAACATACCAAGCAGAAGGGAAACCAAATGAAACAAATTCAAACCTATCCACAAGACCTATTTTTTTATTGTCGAAGGTTTTTGTTGCACTACACTGAGGCACTCAGACTCAAAAACTGTTGTACTAATAATAATAATAATAATGGCGGCGCTACAGTCCGAGGTGGACCTGGGCCTAACTTTCTCAGCAACCACTCGTGTTGTGCGTGCTATAGTTCCCTCACGAGTGGAGGGGACCTACAGTTTAAAGCCGACTCCGAACGATGAGATTGAGAAGCTTTTTCTACGCTTTGAACCTAGACTGTGAAAGTCTAATGCGCATAGGTCGACGCACGAACCCACACGGCCACGGCGCCCACAGTCCATTGTACTACAAGACCCATATTTACTTACTTATCAGGCCTGCGACCCTTGGAGGGTCTGAGCTTGAGCGGAAGGGCGGCAGCCTTCCATCGTCGACGGTTTCGGACACGCTGCTTTCAGTCATCCAGACCAAGTTGTCTTATCCTGTCCGCGATCGCTTTATACCGAAGTTTCGGTTTTCCGCTCCTTCTCGAACCAGGAGGCTCGGCTTCAAAGACTCTCTTGGCTGGAGCATTGGTGTTCATTCGTTCGCTGTGGCCATTTCTATTTTTACCTGCCGGACTATGTCCCCAATGTTTGTGCAGCGGTTGCTTCGAAATTGCAGTGGTTCTTTTAGGGAAAGAATCGAAATGTGTCGTAGTGCTTTCTGTACGCGATTGTGGCTCCTCCTCATTTTGCCCTACTCGCAAGCAGGCCCAAATATCCGACGCAGAATTTTTCTTTCGAAGGCACCAAGAATCCGCTCTGCAGTCTTGCTTATCGTCCAGTTTTCGGCTCCATACGGCAAGACTGGAAGGATAAGGGGTTTTGTGGAACATGATTTTGGTCCTTCGAGCCAAATTGTTTGGACAAACCGAAGTAGCAGCGGTTGCCAAGGGCGATTTTGCGTCGGATCTCCACCAAGTTGTCGTTTGTGGAGTTCACGTTTGCCCCGATGTAGACAAACTCCTTAGGATAGGTTAAAGTGGCTAAGAAGTGCACTTAGACCAGAGATGATCCATTGTGCCGAATACCTACACAAACTCCTTAACTACCTCAAAATTGAAGCTATCGGCTGTGACGATTTGTCCTGGATGATGTTCGACAGACATACTGTCTGTCAATGCTTTTCAAATCCAGGGATTTATCCATAATCTTTAAGCTTCTGCGGTGCCAATACACACATACGGATCCGAAATTTGGGTGGTTAGTAAAAGGCACTCTGATCTCTTAGCCGCGTTCGAGAGAAACATTTTTCGGTAGACTCCGATGGGCGGGACATCTAGCTCGCATGAACGAAGAGGAACCCACCCGGAACGTCCTTTGTACCTAATTTTATGGTAGACGACAGTGGTCTGAGTGCTCCAGTATAGTGTTTCAAAAACTCTGAAAAAAAAGTATGCACTTCGTCTTTTCCTCATTTTCCATAAGACCAGCTTGTTTAGCCTATTCTTCAATCGTCGTAAAGGCTTCTGCTGAGACTCGATGGGAACGCGCGACAATATCGATGTCATCTGCGTAGCCCAGCAGCTGGACTGATTTGTAGAAGTGAGTGCCTTTCGTGTTTTCACCTCCTAGCCGCATTATCTTTTTCAGAACCAGATTGAAGAAATCACAAGACAGCGCATCTCCTTGCCTATATCAGGTACAAAAGGTCCATCGAGCTCAGGGATTTGATTGCTGCCTGCCTATCCGAACAGGTGATGTCCTTCTTCGATATCACATTGTCCTTGAGCCAAGACAGAGTATGGAATACGCTACAATGTTCTGGAAGGTGGAGGGATATGTTGAAATTGAGATCCTTGGAGTAGACACCTAATCTTACTCCGTCGTCTGTCTTGGATCCATTTGTGAAAATATGCAGAGGACCGTCCAGAGACTGAGTATCAGACTTCCATTCGGACCTGAAGGGTATGCTGGTAGAGAAGTTTTTGTCAAAGAGAAGATGAGGTAGAAGGGTCGTGGGGTAGAACCTCGAGATTATCTAGAAACGTGGAATGACCCGTATGGTGGTTATTCTAAGAGTGAAGTGTTCTGAGTCTGTGCAAGCTGCTACTTGTCTGGCAAACAAGTCGATGAAGGACAACATTCAGTGTTTCGGAAAGGTCGTCCTTAGCACTCCACTGATGCATATGCTTGCAGATCTTTGCACGCGGTTGAGAAGATTGAGGTTGACAGCTGCACCACGAGAGGACGTCCTCTGTTGCGTTGTCCCACAGGCTTAGGGTTGTAGATCAACTGGAAGATTCAATAAAAACCAACCTCTGGCTAATTGATGCTTTACATTTTGCATCAATCACCATTTCCATTTTTTTTTTATTTTTCAATCCTGAAGTCACTGCTTTTGGAAATTGTTGTAAAAGTGGAACAAGTTTGTGAACACCCATGGCTGCTCCTATAAATAACAAGCTCCCGACTCCACCACGTCTATTTTTGGATTGCGTGTGAGGCGAAAAAAACTCGTATTCAAGTGACGGAATGAAGTACGCAATTAATGTTATTTCCTGTTAATTCCTTCACGCAATCGGTCGCCTACCACCTGAACAGTAAGGTCATGCGATGCTGCCCGGCATCTTGTGCATTAAAATCCATATCCTCATATTCCAGTGTGACATTTCTTTGAATTCGTTGAACCGAACACAGTACGCTCCAACATTTGTGCGCATTGAAAGCAAGGGGTGCTCAATGGTGTTATCTGAAACGTGAAGAGGTCTCAATGGAGCCTTACAAACCCGGGTCGTGACTACGTTTTTTTTCTTTCTTACAAATCCTGGCTTTAATTAAACGAGCCGCGCTTCCACTTAATTCCCGCATGACGGAGTGCAGAAGTGCAAAGTTTTTCCGAACTCACACACCGAACTTTGCACAGACTGTGTGGAGGGAAAAATATTGAAAATCTGTCCCCCTGAACGGAGAGCGTTCTTAATATTAATTAAAATCCTTCACATGCACTCCACATGGCAAATGAAGAGAGAATTAAAAGAACGCCTCCCAACTAACGGCATGTACGACAATTGGAACAATTGACGTCTCCCCGACAATTGAATTTTAAAATCCTCCAGACAGTCGTACCATTCACCCTCTTAGTTCAGCTTTGCAAACAGGACGCGTCTCTCCCTTGCCTCTCATCTCACTTGCCTCAGTCGGATTTCAATATTCCCGCTTGCCTGAGGCGCACGGCGAACTGCAGAAATAAAAGGCAGCCAATTAAGTGGCAAATCACGTTCCTCTTCAGCTACACTGGCGCCCAGGTTTGCTCCTTCCGTCGCGCCGTCGCTTTTTATGCATGAGGACTTTCTGGAAAATTTGAATTTTTTTTCCTCCTCAATTTCTCTCATCGCTTAGGCAGGCGATCTTTTTATTTTGCAAGCGAACTACGAGTACATAAAAGAAATGAACGCCTCCATCTACCGACTCAAATGCCACCTCAGATTCGGATTAGATTTGCATACTTAGCAACGGACAAAGGAAGCTGGGTGACGGTGACGGCCATTCGTGGACCCACGAGTGCTCGGATTGCCGACTGTGTTTGTTTAGTGATTTTAATTTGTTGCAATTAAGCCGGCATCCTCCCCCCCACTCCGGTGGAAAGGTGTCGACAGCGGGGAAAAAAAGTCGCGAAATGGAGAATTTCTTATCCCCCATTAATTAAGGGATGTACAATGGTCGAACAAAATGTTACAATATTACGCCCCCTCGCTTTGCATAGCTGTGTGCATGAAGGTGCTCTCGCGAAGGCGCCCTCCCCTGGGAATGTACCTCGAACTAATTAACTAAAAATTCGTGAGGAGTACGGCTGGCTGAGGACACCCGCGAACGAACTATCTAACGTCCCCCGTTCGTTGCGCGTGTATACGCTGAGGATAATTAAGAAAATTCCGTCGCACATACAGTCGTTGGTCGTTGCTGCTTTTTTAAAGGGCTTCCCCCATTCAGTGCGATACGAAAATCGCTACTAGTCTTCTTCTTTTTTCTCCCAGTTCCAGTAATTGGGTTGCGTGCAGTGGGAAACTTGCTTAAAAGCGGAGAATGCCGAACGGAGGGGAACAGGGAACCGAGCGAGTTGCATATTCATTGAGTACTTTGCTTAATGAGGTAATATTTTCTGCGTTCGGCAAAAATCCTTCGAAATTGTTTTGTGCAACTTTTGAGGGGAAAAATATTAACACATACACAACTGCAAATGCAAACACAAATACTCTATGCGAAATTTTATAACCGGGAGGAGTTTTATCCTTTTCAGTTTATCTAGATTGAAGCGCTCCACCTCCCCCCAGTTGGGCGCATTTCCATGCATTGAGTGGTGGGGAGGAGGCTTGTTAGATGCAAGACGATGTCTTTGGGATATTTGCATGTCGAACTGGATAAATGAAAGGAGCAACTTCTAGAAAGGCACATCTTCATATTCAGAGATTGTGCAATGGGAGATACAAGATGCGATACGAGACGCTTGAATGTACCCAATTTTCTTCCGTGAAAGAGAATCCATTGGCAGAGAATCCTTAACAGATCTCTAAGCTGATGGGGAATCTCAGCCGAAAAGGGTATGCCATTTACGGGAAACTATGAATGAATTAGAGCACTTAACCAGGTAAAAATGAGCTTTTGACATGGCGACTCGTGAGGTATTTGCTGTTTTTTTTTCGGAGGAGCACTCAGACTCGAAACTGGTCCATTGTACTGCCAGGTAGCAACCTACTCCAGTGCCGCTAATTTGATCCTAACGGCAAATGGTGACTGGACCAGATTCTATTTCACTGGGGTTCGAACCTGGGACCCCTCTAACTTGGGGCAGGCACTCAACCAATTGCGCCATCCAGTCGTATCTTTGATGTTAATCTAAATAATCAAACGAACTCTTCAATGTGATTGGAGCCTATCAAGGCAAAGCATAATCTCGCTACTCAGTGAGAGCTGCTATACTTCAGGGGCATACTCGTAAATCATTGTATTCTTTCGTGTACTCGATGCAATTGGCTCTTCCATAACAATATCGGTCTTTTCGTGGGCGAGTTGTTAGCCCACCGCACAACCGCCAATCTGTTCGGGTGGGCCATCTAGTGGATATTTTTTAAATCATAGGTTATTTTGACACTGACAGCAGCTTTCCCGCTCGAAATCTTGACAGAGAGTCAGTATCATACCTCCGCGGGACGAAATGAGTTGCTTTATGCTCGAACAACGCAGGGAAATATTGAAAACTAATTTCCAAAGTGAATGCTGTGTAGCCCAAACAGTGCGTCGTTTTTTGAAAAGAAGAAGTGCAAAAGGTTCGTGAGACTAGTATACTTAGTTAACATGCATACGACCCACGGAGGGTCTGAGCCTGGGCTATCGCTGACGGTCCTGGGCACACTGCTTCCAGTCATCAACACCAAGCTGTGTTACGTCTGTGATAACTTGGTCTTTGTACCGGAGGTTCGGTCTTCCTCTCCTTCACGAGCCAGGAGGCTCGGATTCGAAGACCCTCTTAGCTGGAGTGTTGTTGTCCATGCGCTCGATGTGGCCGAGTTAGTGCCTTCCGGACTACATTCACAGCCTGGTACAGCTCATAGAGTTCGCGGTTGTGCCTCCTCCACTCGCCTTCCTCGGAAACGGGACCATATATCAGACGTAGAATTTTTCTTTCGAAGGCACCAAGAATCAGCTCTGCAGTTCTACTTAGTGTCCAGCTTTCGGCTCCATATAGCAGGACTGGCAGAACAAGAGTTTTGTAGAGCATGGTTTTGATCCTCCGAGTCAGGAGTTTTGAGAGGGACTAGTATGCCAGTGGACAACACTCATGGTTCCCGTCATCGTACGGTGCGCTCGGATGAGAATGTGGCTGCTGTGGCTCAATTCACGAACATCAACTAGCCATCGATCGCAACAGCTCAACATTTCACGCACTAGCCTGAGGAGAGAGAGAATTCTGCACAAAGATCTCGGGTTATTCGCTTACAAGCTCCAATTGACTCAGCAATTGAAGGCCCGCGATCATCCGCTTCGTTATCGCTTCGCAGTTGGGACCTTAGAGCAGACCAGCTGAATTGGACAACGATTTTCGTCGATAAATCATCTGTTCTGACGAGGCGCATTTTCATCTCGGCGGCTACGATTTTTTTTTTTTTTGAGTTTTTTTTTAAACACTACTGGAGCACACAGACTCAAAACTGGTCCATTGTAGTGCCAGGTAGCAACCTACTCCAGTGGCGTTAATTTGATCCCAACGGCAAAAGATGACTGGACCAGATTCGATTTCACTGAGATTCGAACCTGGGACCCCCCTAACTTGGGGCAGGCACTTAACCAACTGTGCCATCCAGTCGCTTGGCGTCTACGTTAACAAACAAAATTGCCACATCTGGGACTCAAAAAACCCTCACGTTATTGCCGAGAAGCCAATGCATTCACAGAGAGTGACAGTTTAGTGCGGATTGTGGACTGGTGGTGGCATCATTGGAAAACTTTTTTTCGAAAATGAGGCTAGGAGCAAAGTTTCGGTCAACGGTGGGCGTTACAGAGCCATGTTAACCGACTTTTTTTTTACTAAAATTGAAGACATGGATTTGGACGACCTCTGGTTCATACAGGATGGCGCGCCATGCCACACAGCCCATGCCACAATCGACGTTTTGCGCACCAAATTCCCAAATCATGTTATCAGCCGTCTTGGCGATGTCAATTGGCCGCCTTGGAGCTGCGATTTGACCCCTTTGGACCAGTTTTTTGTTGGGATCCGTGAAGGGGCGATGTTATGCCAGCAATCTGGAAACAATTCAGGCACTTAAGGCACCAAGCAATCGGTGAGCTACAGCCCGAAACCATCAACAAGGTCTTGGAAAATCGGGGTGACAGAATGCGCTACTGCTAAGCCAGTCGAGGGAGCCACTTGAACGACGTTGTCTGTCATAACTAATGGGAATGTTTGTTCTTACTAATAAAGCCATAGAATATGGAAAAAAATTTAATTTTGTTAATTTTATGGCATTTTTAAAAAGAAACTTGTATTTGGCCTGCCCTATACACCTGCGGTATGTCAAAAATTGTCTCTCGCAAGTAGAGTCCGACCGAAGGCCGAAGCCGAAGCCGAAGCCGAATGTTCGGTTGGACTCTAGTCGCAAGATGCTTGCAGACAGAAAGCAGCTACAGAAGGAACATCATCTTGAACTCTATTCGGAGATAAATTAAACTTCTTTCTCTGGCACAAAAGTCAGTCATTTGAATTGCATAAGATCCCATTGTGGCATAATTGCGCCATAGGCCGAAGGCAAATTTCCCTTTGTCCTCTCAAAACACACAAAGTTCTTTTGAAGGTGAAGATATGCATGCGATAGTTATTAATATGAAGGGGAAATCAGTTAAGGTTCCAAGAACAAATGAATCGGCGAGTTACCATTACCATTTCACATTGTACAGCATTTCATTTCGGAGAATTCTTTCTTCGTTCAACTTTCCAGGGGGGGAAACTTCAAAGCTGCGTTAGCAGAACCCATAAATTAGCACTCTCCACATATGCACACAGCCGTGGTCCTGGAATTGAATTGAAAGGAACAGGCAAACACGTATAGTCCATTATTCTGCAACCCCTTCGTCTGTAGGTCTGTAGACCCCTGGATGACTTGGCTATTTTCTGTTTGACTATGCGAAATGGAGAGCTTCCGGTTGAAGCGAACCGTGTTTAATGTTCTGAGTAACCACTGAATGGCCAGTCTATAGCCTTTATAAATTGATATTGTGCAGCTACCCTCTCGTCGTGATTTTAGGACGAGGCACACACAAATTTCAGCGAATCCCGACATCCCTAATTCATCTCATTCTTATTCACAAAGGCTGTGCTTCCAGTTTAATCATCTGATTGAAAAAGGCTCCCCGTCCAAGGAAACCATTATCTCGTGTAGTCTTGCAGGCCGTGAGTCTCCTATTTTCGTTGATCTGACTTAAACATGACGTGGGCTTTATTGTTTTCTGGTAATCATCTTAAACAAATAAGAGGCTTATTATTTGAGGTGATGGCAATTACGAGATCCGCCCAACACTTGCAATCCTCTCAAAGAATTTTCCACCCGATTAGGAAGCGAAAATAATTTATGTGCAATGCGTGAGGATACATGACACCCCCGACACTGATACACTTAAAATTAGAACCTCCAAGAAAGGTGGTGTATTATTTTCCGGTTGTTATCTATCAATCCATATAATTTATCACTCAACCGAGCCGGCAACCCTTCCAAGAAGCCCGTACACACACACGGGCATGGGAATCATTTCAGTTGATTGGATTTCTGCGGTAAGAAGTTAATCGAAAACAATTTATTTTCGACTCAACCACAGGTGACCTCAATTACTATGGGCCGAAGTGTTGTGCCCGTAATGGCCGTGGGGGCGACCGAACGTTTGGGTGGCGGGCGAAAGGATACAAATGTTGTGGTGATTGATTGATTAAAGCATTTGTAATGAACAATTTTATTGATTAGTGGAGTTTAGTGGGGGTTAATGAAGCAACCGTCAAACCAGACCGGCAACGAATTGCGAAATTTGATGGGGGCCAATGACTGATTTATATGCGCTCTTGTGGAGGTGAAAAAATTGGTTTGCTCATGTTCAGGCGAGGCATATAACATCGAAGTACAATAAAAAGTAATAGAGACTCAGACTTGGCTTGTTTGCTAAGCTTTTTCTTCGAAAGTTGAACCGTGTAGTATGTGCGTCACAATTTTATTCCAAAAAGTTCCGATAGAGAAATCAATCACTAATTTTCGTGACTACATTTGCTTGTTTGCTAAGCTTTTGTTTTCAAAGTTCAACTGTGTAGTCTGTACGTCAGAATTCTATGTCGGAAAGTACAGAGCGAGGAATGAGTCACCAATTTTTGTGACTATTACGAATACTCCTCAAGTTGTGGGCATTCAATTGCTCGATAAGTTTCAAAATATCAGATTAGGACAACGTCATTTATAATGGCAACATTTGAACAATGTACTGAAATAAAAATATGATCGAAAACTGAATTGCAAAGGCGTTTGTTTTAAAATTATTCTTGGAACCACAAATTGGATGAACCTGTATGACAATATGTAGGATAACAGTTCGTAGCCAAAAAAAGCTCAGTCAGGTAAATCTTAAACTGACTTACCTCTCAGTATACGTTGTTAGCAGGATAAATAAGCATCAAGAATTATCTGAAAAAAAAAAATAGAATTCCATTTTGATCATAAAAATAATAATAAAAATAAAATTAAAAAAAAAATTGTTGAACTTATTTTAAGTCTAAAGCGTCGAATTTGTAGAAAAAAAAATCCTTGCTTTCCGTTTTATTTAACTATTTTTATTTTATTTATTTTATTTATTTATTTATTTTTTAATTTTTTTAATTTTTTAGTATTTTATTCATTTATTTAAGAATTAACATACAATATAATTTAAAACTATAAAGTCAGCTGTTACGACAGAGCAACAAAGCCTTAGGCCATAATTTCGTTTTTATATGGGCTTTTATTTAACAAAAGGTCAAAATAATAACCTTTTATTTATTTTTTAAATTATCCATTAAATTTGTATACTTATGGTGATACTAAAATACAAATGCAAAAATATTTTATAACGTGCAGGCTTATTTTTAACATAATCTCAAATTGGGTTATCTTCTAAGAGTTAGAGTCTTACTTTGCCAATTCCAAACATAGAATTGTATAAACATGAGGAAGGTAGGTGGGTAGGTAAGGTGGCTTCTGGATGAACATCCAGATTTTCTTGATATCTATCTCTGATCTGTCCGTTAAATTATTTATGTAAAAAGGTCCTAGGGTTTCTTTCCTTGCGGAGGCAATTGCGGGACAGTTGCAGAGAAGGTGGGAGGGTGTTTCCTCTTCCTCTTCATCCATACATCTGTTGCAGTAGGCGTTGTATGGCAGACCTAATTTTGGTGCATAGCTTCTCATTGCAACGACTGGATGGCGCAGTTGGTTAAGTGCCTGTCCCAAGTTAGAGGGGTCCCAGGGATTCGAATCCCAGTGAAATCGAACCTGATCCAGTCAGCATTTGCCGTTGAGATCAAATTAACGGCAGTGGAGTAGGTTGCAGTACAATGGATCAGTTTTGAGTCTGAGTGCTCCAGTGTAGAGTTTCAAAAAAAAACTTAAAAACAAAGAAACAAAAAATCTTCTCATTGCGCAATGTCCTGTGAGAACTCCTACTCGGTTGACCAAATTTTCCCAAATTTACCACAGCCAAACAAAAAATTGTTGCTTAAAGAGTGAAGATTGTATGACTCAAACATTCCTGATGTTGGTGTTTTTAAATTTCATATCTCACTGCCATCTCATTACTCCACTCTCAGGTTTAAAAAACTGTGTTTTACAGTGCACTAGTTTCTGAGTGCTCCAGTGTAGTGTTTTAAAACCCTCCGACAAAGAAAAAAACGTGTTTTAATTACACAACGTTCGGCTGATGCCACATGTGATCATGCCAGCACTGGAAATACTTTGTAAATCGCATGAATTATTCATTTAATGCTTATTTGGATTTAGTAAATTCCGAAAGCGACCGGAATAAAGGGCGCTACCATTGCTACGTACATAACTACGGACTGTGCACTTAAGAGTGGAACGATAATTAAAATAGCCTTTGTTAAACAAAAATTGCGAGAATTATGAACGTTAAAGTGCAATTTGGATGTTTATTGCTTGTCAGTCTGTGTTACCGTTTCACAACCGACAAAAGTTGAAATGAGACCAAAATGATTGTTAATTTTAAATTATTTAATTCAGAGATAGCTCTCAAACAGACGTTCGAGGAATCGGATGAAGTTGCACTTTTGTAAGCGAGTTCTGGATGGAATATTTTATAAACGGGGGAAGTACACCAAACATATGGCAATATATTTTTGAAGTGTGTAGTTGGAAGCAGTCTTCGACTCTGAACGCAATAGAGAACGTCCACGTCTAAGGTGGCGCACCCAAGTGGAGAGAAGAGCAGCAGTGTGTCATGGTGACCGCCACTACGCTATAAAACCGATGGAATGCGAACAGTGAAAAAGCAATGTAGCGGACTGTAATAGTAGCAGCAGGTCTCCTGGTAGTAGTGTAGTGTTTCAAAAATCCTCCGAAAAGAAAACAACCCCGAGAAGACTCCTGGCTTATTTTTCGCTTGCATTATTCTTTAGAAATTAAATATTATTGTTCCTACATGTATTACAGTTTGAGTTCGTTGCTTTATTTTCAGAAATTCGTTTCCCAAAAATGTAAACCTTCCACAATCTCTTAAGAGTGTAGCAAGAAATCCGTAACGCGTAATTAATACGAAATATTTACACCACACCAGTCCCCATATTAGTCCCACCCTTGTTAGATTTAAAATGTCGGTCTTGTTAGCAGCTCCTGCCATCATCACGCTTCGTGCTCGTTGAAGTGACAAAGACATTTTTGCCCTCCTTCTGATGTATGGGAGCCCTACAGCAATGACCGGTCCCCCCTTAAAAATCTCTGCGCATTTTTATTTAAAAGAGAATCGCCCGGGGGGAGGCTTAGGGAAGCTTCGCTTGCTTCGGTTTTGTCAAAAGGGTCCTCACCGAATTAATCGGTTTGATGAACTGGAAAAGGTGAAGCGTCTTTGTGGTAACACCTCAAGTGTATTCAACCACACAAAAGGGGCAGTAGCCAGTAATTATCGTCAGGCGCTCCCTTCATCAACTTCCTATCTATCAAAACTGGCTTTCCCTTGGATCTACAAACAGGGACACTTCACCCAGGGATTTGATTGACATTTCGGTCTCCACCAAATGGGTGTTTATTAAATGCTTCCTTCGTCCTTTTCTCCTTCTCTCCTTTTCTCCAACGGGGAAGCGCTCCGGAATTTAATCGCTACGGCCCTAAGCCTATAAAACAATAAGAACCAGCTCTGGGGTATTCTTAATGCCGTTTCGCATGCAAACCAAGTCGTGAGCTAGAGAGGGACGGAGGAAAATCTTTCGCCAGTCCTAATGGTATGCTTAAATTGAATTTTGTTCTTCTTTTTTATTGTAGTTTCCTCTCGGTTTTTAGCCCTGACCAGCCCAGCATGGTGTTGGGTGGTTTATTCTTCTCATTCCCCCTCTCCTTCTCTCTCTTTTCTTTGTTCAGTGCTCTTTGGCTAAGTCCTTTTGTGGTATCAAAATGAATTTCGTCCTCAGTTTCGGATTCTTTCTTTCTGCTCTCTTTTGGCAAGTTTCCGCAAGCCTTAACTAATTCGATTCCGTCCCCTCGTTCATTCTTCTTCTTCTTTACCTCTCGCCATGCCACCATTTCATCACCGTCGTCGCCCCCGTCTTGTGCGTTGATTTTAACTTTGAAGCAGGAGGAATTGAAACGGAACTGGAGAGTTAATCTCAAAACAGGATAGGGGCAGAGCTTTTCCCTCTCCGTTTCAGATTTTATTCGCCCCATTTTTCCTGCTTTGATTTCGCTCATCCTTGTTAAATTGTTTATTTCATTGCATCTTCGGTTTCTCGTGAAATCTTTACAGCGAGCGAGTCTAAAGACCGACCGCGTCTTCCTTTTAAATAATTTAAAATTATTTTTCGCTCTATTTTAGCATTCGTTCTAAGCAATTTCTCGTTAATCTAATTCCGGATGTTTGTTTGCGCCCGAGAACGAAGAGACGGAAGCAGAATACGTTGCCCTAGGCTGCGGAGAAAATAACAAGGGCATACGGCTGCGGTGGCGTAGAGATGACTGGGGATAGGAGAGAAATCAGAAATGGGTGATGGGCGACTGCCATCGGAATTTTTTTAACAGATTCAGAGTTTCGCTGCGGCTTAGTGGCACTCAGCGAGGAAACGGCGCGGCGAGCAAAAAGACTAGCACCGACCGAGACGGTGTTGAAGATGAAAATGGCGCAATTTGTTTTCAACGAAACACATTTTAGATTTATTTAAATTCCAAACGAGATGGTCGGAAGTAGGACTTTTTGTCTCTCAACAGGAGCAAGTTTATCCGCCGAAGTTTGAGACCAAAACGAAAGATGAACGCTGCTTTGCATATTTTATTTGGATGAATTTTAATTTTACTTTTCAGTTTTTTGGGTGGAATTTGAATAAGTAGCCCTTGGCGGAAGATTGATAACTTTTATGTTCTCAGAAATTGTGGAGCGGGGCGGTGCTGCGGTGACACATGCTATGACTTGAAGCCGCAGCTGTCAATTACTCTTGTCTTAATTTTTTTCTCTTCAAGCTCCTCACATATTTTATGGGTATTTACATCGAGTTTCACCTGCTGCGTGAGTTTCAATTCAATTGGGCATTTTGCTTTTAATTAAAATTTTTCACACGGGTGGAGAACATAGATGGAATTTCAAAAATCGCGTGGCATCAATGGCAACAAAATTTTTAATTCTATCTGCTCCCACAACCACTCATAATAATAATTGTGGCGCTACAGTTGGGCCTAACTTTTCAGCAACCACTCGTGTTGTCCATGCCATTGTTCTCACACGAGTGGAGGGGACCTACAGTTTAATGCCGACTCCGAATGGCGAGTTTGAGAAGCTCTTTCTAGACGCTCTACCACTCAACTTTTTTAGCATTATCAGTAACTCGAAAGAGGTGGAGCCTTTCAAATATCAAAGCTGTTTTTTGGGGAATGAAACCTATCTGCAAGGACGGAGAATGGAGGAGAAGGAAAAACCGCGAACTCTGTAGCGAACGCTGTATCAAGATGTGGACGATGGATACGACTGGGTGGCGCAGTTGGTTAAGTGCCTGTCCTAAGTTAGAGGGGTCCCAGGTTCGAATCCCAGTGAAAGCAAAGTTAATACGCTTTTATCGGGTTTTTCAATTCTGGTTCAGTCACCATTTGCCGTTGAGATCAAATTAACGGCACTATCACTGGAGCGGACGTTCAGTGGTAGTAGTCTGACTGAGGGTATCACAAGGGACCAACATGGTCTAAGTGCGCTGGTGAATTCACTAGCAGCCCCCTAACCTACCCATTTCGTCACGTTCTTTAGAGCTGAAGTAATATTTTTTTTTACTCTAAAATCTACTTCGCTCTGTTTTGGTATGCTTGAAATTTGTGTTTCGTTGAGTTCGTTAAGTTTCGTCAAGTTTCTTTAAGTTTCGTTAAGTTCGTTCACTTTTGCCTACTTACGTGGGAGCGAAATGAATCGCTCTCAACGCAGTTTTGGTAAGCTCGAAATTGGTGTTTCGTTAGGTTTCGTTAAGTTTCGTTAAGTTCTTTCACTTTTGCCTACTTACGTGGGAGCGAAATGAATCGCTCTCAACGCAGTTTTGGTAAGCTCGAAATTGGTGTTTCGTTAGGTTTCGGTAAGTTTCGTTAAGTTCTTTCACTTTCGCCTACTTACGTGGGAGCGAAATTAATCGCTCTCAACACAGTTTTGGTAAGCGTGAAATTGGTGTGAATTTAGGTCACTCTGGCTTAAGCTGCGCCCAGTTTCGTTAAGTTCGTTCAGTTTTTTTAAGTTCGTTCAGTTTCGTTAAATTCGTTCACTATCGCCTCCTTACGCGGGAACTCAATCGCTCTCAGCGTATGAAAATTTCACTCGACAGCAGAATCCGCCTTTACTTTCTGTAAGCAACTGCAAACACTTTCAAATTTGATGATGCTTCTGCTTACTTTTTGATTGCCTTCGGGTTTAAGTTTTCGCACGGCTATTAAAGTCGGCCTGAACATTGAATTGAGCATGTTCCTGACAGTTTGTTGTTGTCAGGACGCCTTTCGCTTCCCCATAGGTGTCCTAAATGAATAGATAAACGAATTCGTGGCACTTAATTCTTCAAGGATGCAACTCGTCTTAATGGCGAATGTGCTTCCTGAATCTAAGATCGATTTATCCGATTGAAAGTAATTTTCTCGCTCTGATTAACTATCGTTAATGTATCGCCTCTGAACAAAACGAATTTACATACATTAAGATATATCCTTCAAGCATCACTTCTGTCACCGGTCTTGTTAACCTATTTGCCACTCAATCTCCTTTCCAACGCCAACATCAATATAAAAGGCCAAGTGCGTCCTTGTCTACTTGTCAAAATTACTCCCCCCTTACTGCTGCTTGTTGACAACTTGTTCACAACAACAAATAACAATGAGGAGAAGAAAAAAAAATGCATACTCTCTGCTGCTACACACTGCTGCAAAATTGCACTTGAAAATGTCACCCGTTTTACTCTCTCTCAATATGGATCACCTAGAACGCAGCCCTTCGCGTCGACTATGATTCATATTGAGTGCATGTGTGCTGTACAAATGGAGGCCACTTAAGACTAAAGGACCTTTGTTAGAAGGATACTCTGCCATCGTCTCGTTGCAAACCATATACTTGTTTTCCTGCCTGCTTGACGTTAACAAAAGTCGTTTAGCAGAACAGGATGCGAACAGCATCCATGTATGAGTTTGTTGGTGGCTACTTGGTGCACATGTGTGTGCGTGTGTGAACCACCCCAAGTACATTGGTGAGGTCCTTTCTTCTTTCTTTGTTCGGTTGCTTTATGTCTGGAAACATAAATTAAATTATTTGATTCCTGCGCTTTGTACTTCTCTGCTTGCGACTCACCGACTCGGATGCCACTTAAAGGCGATGAGCTTCATTGCCTTTGCGATTTCGTAATTTCGTAATTTCACTGGTTAGCTGTGTCTTCAAAGAGGCCTTTGTTTTCAGATGGGCCTTTGTTTTTGGGGCGGTCGAGTTTCGACGAATTTGGAGCAGTTTAAGAGGATCTCTCCTTCGAAAACAACGCCCTCTTTGTGACTGTATCTAGAAATGTTTGGAAATCTTTAAGACCGGAATGTGTGTGAAATTAAAATGCCCATCGTCTTCTTTTTTGTGTGGTGCCACAGTCCAGGGTGGACCTGAGCCTAAAAATCTCCCTCACTAGGGCTCATTTAAAATGCATATTATTGCATGTCTTTCCTCTCATGGTGCATCTTGATGGCATAAAGAGCGAATGCCGTACATATCAGCGGCATAGCTCTTATCGTCCTCCCCACAACTAAGCACCCACCATTGTATTGCACGCTCTCCGCTAGGTTGTGCTTTAAACGAAAAAAAATAAACCGAAATGTGCCTGTGATTTCACAAAGATTCTCAACTCTGGCACTGTCAGGACACAACACAAAGAAATAAAAAAGAAACAACAGAAGAAACTCAGTAAAACAAATTGCTAGGACTTCTCAACAATTTGTAAAAGTTGGTCCGTCTCCTTTCGACACGACGAACGCTTTTGACATTTATTTTGGGAGTTCCACCAGAGTGGAAGAAGTTCCTGTGAAATGTCATAGTGAATGTTCCTGTGCCTGGTCCCGGAGACGGTTGCGTTTGTGTCCCTGCCTGTGAGCAATTTCTAAGCACAGGAACTGTTTGCTGTTGTGTGACTTTCATCAAAGCTCTGCAAAGGAACACAGATGAACAACAAACTCAATTGAATGGATTGCTTTTTGCCCCCCAAAAAAAAAAGGGGGATGGGGAAAACAGACGATTTTCTATTCTTCATTTTTCGATGGGGAATGTTTTTCAATGGGCGCTCGCTGGGGTGAACGCTCAAAGTCTAAGTGTGGTATTGTGTGGGTCGATTATTTTGATTGAATTTTAAATTCATGTACGATGGGGGGAAAGGAAATCAATTAATTTTTTGGTAACAAGCTGCGATAAGATACTATGGGTATTCACGCTTCGTTGAGTTTGGTCCTGTATTTTTTTTTGCACTGAAGTTTATGTCAAAATAAACAGATTTTTCTTCATAATTCTTTTCATTTCAGGAAATATATGTTTTTAAATTTATTTCCATGAATGACAACAACAAACTGTCAAAAACATGCTCAATTCAATGTTAAGGGCCGACAATAAAAGACGTGCCAAACCTCAAACCCATGTCGAAGGCAAACAAAAAGAAGTCAGAAGCATCATCAAATTTGAAAGTGTCCGTAATTGCTTACAGAAATTTAAGGAGGATTCTGCTGTCAACTGAAATGTTCATACGTTGCGAGCGACTCATTAAGTTTCCACGTAAGTTGGCGAAAGTGAACGAACTTAACGAAACTTAATGAAACATCAATTTCACGCATACAAAAGCTGTGTTGAGAGCGACTCATTTCGTTCCCACGTAAGTAGGCGAAAGTGAACGAACTTAACGAACTTAACGAAACACCAATTTCGAGCTTACCAAAACTGCGTTGAGCGCGATTCATTTCGCTCCCACGTAAGTAGGCGAAAGCGAAAGTGAACGAACTTAACGAAACACCAATTTCACGCATACAAAAGCTGTGTTGAGAGCGACTCATTTCGTTCCCACGTAAGTAGGCGAAAGTGAACGAACTTAACGAAACTTAACGAAACACCAATTTCACGCTTACCAAACCTGCGTTGAGAGCGATTCATTTCGCTCCCACGTAAGAAGGCAAAAGTGAAAGAATTTAACGAAACTTAACGAAACACCAATTTTAGACTTACAAAAACTGAGCGAAGTAGTCTTTAAAGTCACAGGATTGAAGTACGTGTATTTTTTGAAGAAAAACATTCATTTAACTCTAAAGCTCGTGGCGATGTGGGTAAGAGCGTCAAGTTCTACGTTCGAGGTCTGGGTTCGAACCCCGAAAAAAATACCTTTCAGTTTTTCACGGCATCACCTCTTTGGAGTCACGGACGTTGTTCAAAGAGTAAAACTGTCTAGAAAAAGCTTCTCAATCTCGCCTATTAGGGTCTGCATTAATCTATAGGTCCCCTTTTACTCGTGAGAGGACAATAGCATGGACAACACGAGTGATTGCTGTTGAAGCTAGGCCCAGGTTCAACTCGAACTGTAGCGCCATTAGAAGGAGAAGAATTAACATGGTGGCCGTCGTGGCTTAGAAGTTTTGTGCATCGACTTCTACGCTGATATTCTAGGTTCAAATCCCGAAGGTCCACCTCGGACTACATTGAATTAATACAATTTAAAAACTATTTACATTTCCTTCAAAACGACTGCTTTATTAGATGGCAGCGTTTGAAATCTCTTATTTGTTTGGTGTCCAATGCTCTATGAGAATGTTCCTGGAATACCTGATTTATTCATAATATTTACTGTTCTCCTCATGTACACACCCCATTTTGGCATCAACCTCGTGTTTGTATCAGGAAACTGTAGTATCTTTCCGTTTGAGTTATCCAATACGATTACGTTATGCAGAATCTAATTTTACGCTGTTAAATATTTCATGTCATTTCCCCGAATACACGGCAGTCGGCTGTACATCAATCGACGTAAGTACGACTTACGTGTGTCCACCATTACGGAAAATATGTCCAATTTACTCTATTCATCGAAAAATATAGAAAATTGCAAAATCCCCCCCCAGGAGTTGCGTCAGTCGGCTCTCCACGGAACCCAATTAAATGAGAAAAAGCCCATTGGACTGTATACACATTCTCCGCACTCGTGTGTGTTCATATTACTGCAGCTGTAATAATAATCCGTACCTCCGCTGGAGCGGCTGCTATTAATTATTTAAATATTGCCAATGCATGTAAATATTGACTGAAGGATACGCTAGTAAGCAAAACAAAACGTGACATTTCTTGCTGGCGACGACCAAGAACAATGGCAGAGCGAACAAAAAATGATTGCACATACGCCCCAGAGACCGACTTGGAGAATTGAGTAATCCGACCCCCTCCCAAGGGGCTTAGGAGCGTCAAAGTGCTCACTAATAATTGTAACAGAAGAAGTCACGTCCGGCAGAGCCATCAGGCCCGACACTCGCACACAACATTGACGGGTGCTTGGTTGATGTCAAAATTGATTGATTTAATATTAAAATTAGTGTACGAACATAAGCCAATTCAGGGCGTTAGCCGTCCAGCCAGGGATGGCTTCGTCATTTGTTCTTGTACATATACTCGGGATTAAGCAATTATGAGGAACGATTATGGAGGGACAATGTAATCGAAAGTACACACAGAGCACAGTGCAAGACGACACCCTGTGTGGCAAGGGCCACAACACAAACACCAACAACACGCAGCAGGCTCAGCGGAGAGGAAAAATCCTTAGTTCCTCAATGGAAGCCATTCAATACTGTTGAAATGAAGGAACGAGTGAACCGGTGCGAATGCGGCAGCCATAGATGGGCTGGCTGGACACTGATGAATTGTGATGAGGATGGGGTTGGAGGGCTTTGTTGTTTTCTGGGGTGGCTGGTGAGGAGTGGAGTGGAATTCTTTTTCCCTCCGGGTTCGCATGACGGCTCAAGTAAGTCAGTGATGGCGGTGGATGCTGCAGCACTGATGAACGGCAAATGTAAAACTTCTAATAAAGATATACCTCCGATATACATTTGTTTGGACTGAGGTGGATGATCAAAGCTGGCAGGGAAAAGTCGGTGCTCCAACAATTTTTTTGTCTTATTTATTTAAACTTTGTAATTACTGCCGGTCGAGGGAGGGGTAATGGAAGTATCGCCATAGACGCTCTGCTAATTAATACAAACTGGGCAATTAATTGGGAAAATATCCAACTAATTAAATGATGGAATCGATGGTGGGGCAGCATTCGGGGGAAAATCATTTATTTTGAGGACATGACAAGCTGACGGGCAGTAAATTTTGATACAAGAACGAAAGTGATAGAGACAAACGCTGAGTGACTTGGGGATTAATTAGTACGCACCCTATCAGATTTATTCTCGTCTGATCGATTTATGTGGTCGTAAATGGTGGCAGATTGGCTGATGTTTTCCCAATCAAAATACGAAAAGATGCCGAACATCTTTGCAGGGATACACATACGTACGTAATTGGCTGTTTTTTTTTTTTTTTGGTTTTCTTGTCATTCTGAGAAATTAACCGAAAAAGTTGAGCAAATATATTGAAGCAAGGATTTTGGCGTCTAGTGCATTGTGCTGGAAGGAGCTGGTGGGTTGCTTCAGCCTTGGAGCTGAGAAAATTAACAACAATCCCTACGTCAATTGAATTTCAGCAGAACGGCGCTTTTTGGAGTTGTTATGAGTTCGACAATCTCAAAGGAGCAACATATTGTAAGCCTCAAGGCCACTAAAGGATATTTCATCAAGCGCTTCATATCTTTGAGTTTGAATAAAATAAAGCGCATGTGAGATGTCATCGAAATTTTGTATTCCTTTGAAAGACCTATCAATGCCATTGTGTATGAAAATAAGCGGGATATACACAGTTGCTTTAGGTTAGGTTAGGAGGGCTTTATGCTGTTGCCAGGAATTACACCCAGAGGCCATGAAGGTCCATTGTGTATGCCCTGTAAGGACTGCATGCTTACCGAGAATTAACGCAGGGTCAGCATGAAATTACCAAAACCACCCCGTTCTAGTTAGAAATTTCCTTAGGTCACAGATCTGTACCTTTGCCACATCGCTGAGCTCGTGAAAGAACCTTAGTTGCTTTAACTATCAGTCATTCTCTTTTGCTGTTGCCTCCATTTTTCCAATTTGTTCTGTTTCGATCGCTTCCTTCCACACGATTAGTAGAGAGTAAATGCAAAAAATCCGATCGACCGAATGGCTGGTGTAAATGTCCGCTGCGGCTTCTCCTGGTGGCGTGCATCCGAAATGTTCACTTTTCCATGCCTCTGGCCCACAAATCAGGCTGAATTTGACCGATGGCATGAGTTGTGTTGGCTAGGAGGACCGTTGTGGTTTGTGGCTTATTCGCATAGACCAGCCACTTCAGAAAACCCCACAAGAAAAGTCTAACGGGGTCAGATTGCCCGATCTCGGTGGCCAGTTCACATTACCCCCACGTGAGATGACTGGTGCCGTGACATAACGCCAAGTGACTAAGTCAAAGTGACATAAGACCAAATGCTAGAATTACAATAAAAAATAAAAAATTTAAGGTGTTTTTTTGGGCGCTCTTACCTACTTTGCCACGAGCTTTGGAGTTAAATGAATATTTTTCTTCAAAAAATACATGCACTTCAATCCTGTGCATTTAAAGACTGCTTCGCTCACTTTTTGGAAGCGTGAAATTAGTGTTTCGTTAAGTTTCGTTAATCTCGTTCACTTTCGCGTACTTATCTGGGAGCGAAATGAATCGCTCTCAACGCAGTTTCGGTAAGCGTGAAATTGGTGTTTCGTTAAGTTTCGATAAGTTTCGTTAAGTTCGTTCACTTCGTCTCCTTAAGCGGGAACTCAATGAATCGCTCTCAACATATGAAAATTTCAGTTGACAGCTGAATCCTATGGCGATATGACCATACCCTCGAATCCCTCGTACAGAATTTCCAATGTGGCGTGAGCTGTGTGGCATGCAGCGCTGTCCTGTTGACACCACATGCCGTTGGTGTCCATATCGTCTAATTCAGGCCAAAAGATGTTGGTACTCATCGACCTATAGCGCTCGCCGTTGACGGTGATAGCCTGATAAACGTCGTTCTCAAAGAAATATGGACCGATGTCGCCGCCAGCCCAAAATCCACACGAAACAGTGACTTTTTCGGGATGCATTGGACGCTCTTGGATCTCATGGATCGGTATCGTCCCAAATTCGACAATTTTGTTTGTCATCCAGATATCCAGGGTCGATTTCCAACAGCTCCAGGGCCCATTCAGCAAACACACGTCGTTGTGTATGGTCGTCTACCTTCAGTTCCCGAGTTAGTTGATTTTGTACGGGTCTGCACCCGCCCAAGTTACGACGCAAAATTCGCGAAATTGCGAAAGACCGAGTTTTTGTAAGCGACGCGGATTCTCCTGCAACCTCTCACGGACAGCGGCCATATTTTCGGCAGATCTTGCGTTTCATCGACCTAAGTTTTTCGCTTACTGAACCAGTGGACTCAAATTTAACCACCACCCTGCGAATAGTCCTCTCGGTAGGATGATTGTGGCGATCGTAAAATGGGCGAAGCGCGCTCGTTGTTGCCCGAACAGAACACACATTTCGATCCAACAATTTCATTACTTGCACGTGTTGTTGGACGCTATGTCCGTCCTTGGTGATTTGGCAGAGCAGACTGAAATGACAGCCAATTTGACCGACGTAGCTTCACCAATATGGCCGCTACCAACTGTTAAATTTTGGAAAACCCCTGTTTTTTTTGTTTCGTAGGATTTTTGAAACACTACTAGAGTAATCAGACTCAAAACTGGTCCATTGCACTGCCAGGAAGCAACCTACTCCAGAGTCGTTAGTTTGATCCCAACGGCCAACAGTGACTGGACCAGATTCGATTTCACTGGGATTCGAACCTGGGACCCCTGGAACTTGGGGCAGGCACTTAACCAACTGCGCCATCCAGTCGTAATTGGAAAATCCTTTATTTCAGTCTACTGGTCGACTATGCGAATTATATTTGTCAGCTGTCACTCTGTCTCATTTTTTTCACATTTCAACACCAATGGCACAAAACCTGCTTGAATTTTGGGACACACTTTTCTCACACGAATATTTGCTACACATATCCAAACCTGGACGATCTACCGTCGTCGACACGCAAATTTATTTACTTTTTTTTTCGTTTGCGGTTTGAACATTTTGACATAAAAATCTAGGTCACTTCTGTGTACACAGCCACATGGTGCTTTCATGTGCCTGCACGTGCCGGCTAAACTAAAGGAACACAGACAAATTCTAGTTCCCCAAAAAAACAATCTTTTGTTGCTCTCGCCTGAATTCAGAAATGAAGGCAATTCCATCCAGCAGTCAAGTGCTGTATAGTTTTGATTTGATCAACATTATTCAGGAAGTATGCTAAAAAAAGAGCGAACTCTGTGGCTCTCATGTGAAATGAAATATTTTGTCTATGCAGACAGTCAGACAAGTGGCGGCGGATGTGATGCGACCGAAATTGATGAAGTTCATGGATTATTTATCCAATCAAGTAAAGTGTGAATAAATTTGGAGGGCTATCGATTCGTATGACGAACTGTGGTGTAAACTAGGGAATGCTTTGTTGGACTGGTGAAAAATAAGAACAGTCAAAATTGCTTACAACGACAGCGGTTATAATGACAAAATTCTTAAGTCCCGCCTGAGCTCCATTAGATGTAATCCAATAGCATAATAAATCGTTTACAACGACATATCGCTTTCAACGACCAAAAACGTCAGTCCCTCGAAGTTCGTTATAACCGATTTTGACTGTACTTGAGTGATTGGGGTATCCTTTTTCCTTAAACGTCGGCGTGGCCGTTTGGGTCGACTCATACGCACTAGACTTTCAAGTCTCGATCCCAGTTCAGACAAACAATTTTTAAAAAAAAAAAAAATGCTACAGGCCCCACCTCTTTCGAGTCACTGAAAATGCTCAAAGAACATATCTAGAAAAAGCTTCTCAAACTCACCGTTCGGAGTCGTCATTAAACTGGGACCTACAGTTCCACTCGCGAGGGAACAATAGCACGCACAGCACGTGTGATTGATGTTGAAGCTAGGCCCAAGTCCTAAACGACTGGATGGCTCAGTTGGTTATGTGCCTTCCCCAAGTTCGAGGGGTCCCAGGTTCGAGTCCCAGTGAAAGCAAAGTTTTTATCCGGTTTTTCAAATCTGGTCCAGTCACCATTTGCCGTTGGGATCAAATTAACGCCACTATTACTGGACAGGGCGCCGTGGCGTAGTGGGTAGGTGCGTTGACTCCTGCGCTCGAGGTCTCAGGTTCGAATCTCGAAAAAAACATCTAACATTTTTTCACGACACCACCTCTTCCGAGTCAAGTATAGTATAACTGTCTAAAAATAGCTTCTCAATCTCGCCGTTCGAAGTCTGACTGTAGGTGCCCTCGCACAACACGAGTGGTTGCTAGAAGCTCGGCCTAGGTCCACCTCGGACTGTAACGCCGCCATTGTTATTATTATTATCACTGGAGCGGTCGATCAGTGGTAATAGTCTGACTGTGGGTATCGCAACGGACCAACAGGGTCTAAGTGTGCTGGGGAATTGACTAGCAGCCCCCTAAACTACCCATTTCGTCACGTGCTTAAGAGCTGAAGTAATATTTTTTTTTCTCTAAAATCTACTTCGCTCAGTTTTGGTGAGCGTAAATTGGTGTTTCGTTAAGTTCACTAAGTTTCGTAAGATACTTTCCCGTACTTACGTGGGAGCTCAATGAATCGCTCTCAACGCAGTTTTGATAACCATGAAATTGGTGTTTCGTTAAGTTTCGTTAAGTTCGTTCACTTTCCCGTACTGGTGAATTCATTAGCAGCAGCCCCCTAACCAAACTTAACCTAGGCCCAAGTCCACCTCTGATTGATTAATACTGAATTTTTTAGGGTCTTTCCTTATGTGCACAAAACACAGAACTCAATTCAATGCTAAAACCCCAACAGGTACTACCTGTCTTCGTCTGTTATACAAAAAGAATTGATTTCATAAATTCCCCTGTTTTATTCAAAACCGTGTAGCCACTCCAAAAATGTTGATATAAATCAGGAAACGGACACAAATAATTTAATAAAACATTGCTACAAATGACACAATCCACTAGGAGATTAATTTTCAAAAGCATTGATAACATTCAATTAGTAATTCGAAAAGCTGAGGTGCGGTGAACTCAATTGTATCTAGATGCAAGTAGGCCCTGATGGTAACGAGATTACATAGATAGCGCAATTAAGTGTAGGGCCAACGCAAATGTATTGATTTGTGGACATGTAAGTAATGGATACGAAATGATGAACGAACGATTAAAATGCAATTTGCTGTTGACCATGATTCCCAAACGTTTGATCTCGTTTGCCACTTCCATTACTTCGTTAATTGCCTGTATATGATGGTGAGGTTTATTGTGCGGTTTTAAATCTTTTCAACTTTAATTTGCTCGTTTTGAAACATCGTAGATAGGATACATGGTCCTATCTGGGAGGAAGGTGAATGGAGGAGAAGACATAACCGCGAATTCTATAGAATCGATGAGTGATTGTTGAAAAGCTGATGCATCCACAAAGAGTGACTGTTTGGTGAGGTTTATGGGCTGGCGGCGTCATCGGGCAGTACTGCCTCGAAAATGATGTCGGCCAAGCAGTACCGTGAATTGTGTTCGTTATCGCCAGATGGTTACGGACTTCTTGTGGCCAGAAATTGAGGACATGGACCTGGACGACATGTGCTTCCAACAGGACGGTGCCACTTGGCTGTCAAGAAACAATCGCTCTTTAGCGCGAGAAATTCAATGGCCGTGTTACCTCACGTCGTGGCAATGTTAATTGGTCGCCACGATCATGTGATTTGACACCGTTGGACTTCTTTCTTTGGGGATATTTGACTGTGAAAGTCAAATGCGCATGGGTCGACGCACGAACCCACACGGCCACGGCGCCCACTAAAATATTAGTTATAACAACTAAAATCGACGCAGTTGTTGGTGCGACCGCATTTTTTTCTAAAATCATTTCGTCATTCTTCAAAGACGGACGAGTTTTTCGGGGAAGTTAAGATGCGCTGTATAACTTGTTTCCCTAAATACTGTCATACGCGCCCTTAACATCGGTAAACGGTGGCTATCGACTTGAAGCTCCCGCGTCTTTTCCAAGTTCTGTCGCAATGTGAATATCTGGTCGATGGTAGATTTCGCTGGCCCGAACCTGCACTGTTATTGACCAATCTGACGGTTGACATGGGGCAGAGAAGGTCTGATATGCGATATTTAGGAGACTCATCCCTCTGTTCTTGGCACAGTTTAGCGGGTCTCCGTTCTTTATATGCTATCTTCGAGTTATCGGTTACAGCGACCTCTCGCTTATAACGACCAAATTCGTCAGTCCCTTGAAGGTGCTTATAACCCATTTTGATTGTAAATAAATTTATATCGTCCTAAATGCCAAACAAAATAAATATTGAATACAAAGTGGGAACATTTCAAAGGTCTTAAGTCTGTCTTGTTCGTTGATGCTGCCTTATTTAAAAGTGAAATCAATACACGAGTCAATACAAACAATTGACAGATTCTCACACATCGTGTCCTACGACTTTGGTTTCATTCCATTTCATTCTCCAAACGTAAGTGAGCTTGCAGGGGACATCGAAACCTGACGCCATTATTGTATGGTCAAGCTCACCGAAGCGAATATCTCAGACAGGACTATTCTTCGTTTCTTCCCCTCTCCCAAATTGTTGTAACCAAACATTCTAGTGAACTTTCCCGACATTGCATGCTTCTGCCGTCGCCCAAAGCACATGTGCTGGGAAATTTATTAAATTTTTGCAGACAAACCGAGAATAAATTCCTTCCTCAATTGAACCCACAACTTATTGTCAGCGTCTTTCTGTTGAACCCTGTCTGGCCCCTGACTTCTCTGTTTTTCTTGTAAAAGTCCTCAAAATGCCAAGTATTTTGTGCGAAAACATAAAGTAAACTGTTTGCCAGACGACTCGTTTGATGGAAATCTTTTCTTTATGGCAAATCAGGAAGTGATAGCAAAACTTTCGCCCATAAAACTGATGAAGTTTCTCACACACAATTATGAATTATGTAATATCAACGGTTTAGTCGTAATTATATACACATACGAGTGTGGACTCGTGGTTGTTATTTGACAATCTTTTGAGTGTGGGATTTTGCGAAAATGGAAATAAATCGAGTCATTAAATATTTGGTTTTGAGTGGGTGTAGGACATTTTTAGGTGAAATAAATCGGAGTTTTGGCAACAGAACAGTGGACAGAGAAGGGGCAAGAGGCTTCAAAAAAAGAAAAGCAAAAACTATTTTTTTTCGGCTGCGAAAGAAAATTACTTGTAAATAGTACAAATGACATCAGTACCGAGATCAAACGCAAAATAACTCTTGCCAGCCGCTGTTTTTATGGGCTCAAAAGGCAATTGAGTAGTAGAGCCCTCTCTCGGAAGACCAAGCTGACTCTGTAAAAGACCTTGATCATCCCAGTCCTGCTTTACGGCACAGAGGCATGGACAATATCCGAAGCGGATGAACAGTCTCTTGGGCTTTTCAAGAGAAAAGTTCTGCGCGTGATCTTTGGTCCTGATTGCGTTAATAGCATTTGGAGGAGAAGATTTAAACACGAACTGTATGGACTGCACAGAGACATGAGCCCAGCCAGTCGTCTACGGATCCAACGCCTAAGATGTCTAGGCCATGTAGAGCGTATGGACAACTTATCTCCGGCCCGACTCTGAGCCTGTGGGACAACGCAACAGAGGACGTCTACGAACAAGGTGGCGCACACAAGTCGAGAGAGACCTCGGCCGGCTTGGTGTGCTAAATTGGAGACAGCTGGCGACAGATCGTGCTGACTGGAGAGGCAAGTTGGATGAGGCCCAGGTCCACCTCGGACTGTAGCGCTCTAAGAAGAAGAAGAAGAATAAAATGACAGAAAATTACAGTTTTTTTGAATTGTCGAAATAACTGCGCGTCAAAAAAGCTTGTGATGTAATAACAATGAGGGCGCTACCGTCCGAGGTGGACTTAGGCCTAACTACTCAGCAGCCACTCGTGCTATCGTGCGTCCTATCGTTTTCTCACGAGTGGAGAGGACTTACAATTTATTGCCGACTCCGAACGGCGAGATTGAGAAGCTTTTTCTAGACAGTTTTACTCGTTGAGCATTGTCAGTGACTCGAAAGAGGTGGAGCCGTGAAAATATCAAAGATGTTTTTTCGGAATTCAAACTCAGACTTCGAGTGTAGGAGTCGATTCACTTACACACAACGCCATGCCGCCTGTCAAAAATGGTTAATAATAATAATAATGACGGCGCTACCGTTCGAGGTGGGCCTGGGCCTAGTTTCTCAGCAACCACTCGTGTTGTGCATGCTATTGTTCTGTCACGAGTGGAGGGGACCTACAGTTTAATGCCGACTCCGAACGGCGAGATTGAGAAGCTTTTTCTAGACCAAAATGGTTAGAACCTTTAAAAAATGCACGAACAAATTTCCCAGCTTTTGTTGAGGAATGCTGCAATCTTGATGTTGAGGCCGTAGTCTTTCTGAACCACCCTCGTACTGTAGGGCTTCGAGTCCGAGTAGACTTGTGTCTAACTAATTCTCCAACTACTCGTGTTGGGCCTAAAGTTCCCCTCGCAACGACTAAATTTGAGAACCTTTTTCCTGACAGTTTTACTCTCAATACTCGTACATCGTCAGTGACTCAAGAGATCTGGCGCCATGAAGTTCAAAACCCGCAAAGTAGTTCAGAACTATCCAAATATTTATCAAGATACTACAATATTTCAATTAACTCTTAATTGTTTATTGCTGTGCTTTGTCACATAGCTCTACTCAATGATCCTTCAGTCGCATAAGCTCATATCAGCATATATGCCTTTCAAAGAGCGCACGAGTATTGAGCCCTTCATGATTCATTACTCATGTGAGTGCATCCACTGCATCCATTATTTGTGGTTATATAAATGCCAAAGTGAAGAGTATGACAGAAGTGTTTATTTCGAAAACACATCTGCCCTCACTTGAGTGGAAATTCCAATGTGTACTTGTATTTGGATTCAATTAATACTCTTTAAACGCTGGAAAGAAGAGAAAACAAAAACCGAATGAAATAACTCAAGTCATAGACACAACACTTCATTCAATTTAAGTCATTCGTATTCATTGCTTTTGACATATGTCGTTCATTAAGTTAGTTTTGTAATAACAGAGTTTGAAGTACGTAAATGCCTTTCATCCCACTCAAAGGAAAGAGGATTCATGCACCGGAAGCTTACAGCATTGATAGTGTTTTAAATATATAAGACCCAAGTCCACCCGGGACTGTAGCGCCAGCCAAAGAAAGAAGTGTTTTAAATGACGTAAAGTCAAACAGTTACGTAAGAACGTAATTCATTTAAGAGTATTTATCAACTATTCATCTACGTCTATCAAATATTTTTTAAATTTAAATTTTTATAAATAATTCATAATATTTAAAATTGTAAAGGGTGGTCCAACGAAAACGCACGATGATAATTGTAAATAAAACAGAAAGTTTTCGGAGAATTATCTTGATATTTTTTATTATGATAGAAGGATCTATGGCAATTATACAACAACAAAATATCGGCCAAATGCTAGCCACGGCTTCGGTGTCATACCTCTATCTGATGGCCCATATTTGCAATGACTCTGAGACATAATTGAGATGCAATGTCTTTAATGTGCCGAATTATCTCATCCTTTGATACGACTGAATGGCGCAGTTCGTTAAGTGCCTGCCCCAAGTTAGAAGGGTCCCAGGTTCGAATCCTAATGAAATCGAATCTGGTTCAGTCATAAGTTGCCGTTGGGATCAAATTAACGGCACTGAAGTAGGTTGCTACCTGGCAGTGCAATGGACCAGTTTTGAGTCTGAGTGATCCAGTAGTGCTTGAAAAAAACCCTCCGAAAAGAAAAATCTCATCCTTTAGCTCTTGAATTGGTCTTGGCTTATTGACGCATACTTTTTCTTTTAAATATCCCCAAAGAAAGAAGTCCAACTGTGTCAAATCACATGATCGTTTCGACCAATTAACATCGCCACGACGTGAGGTAACACGGCCATTGAATTTCTCGCGCTAAAGAGCGATTGTTTCGTTGGCTGTCAAGTGGCACCATCCTGTTGGAAGCACATGTAGTCCAGGTCCGTATCCTCAATTTCTGGCTACAAGAAGTCCGTTATCATCTCGCGATAACGAACACAATTCACGGTAACTGCTTGGCCGACATCATTTTCGAGGCAGTACGGCCCGATGACGCCGCCAGCCCACAAACCGCACCAAACAGTCACTCTTTGTGGATGCATCGGCTTTTTACCAATCACTCGTGGATTCTCATTTGCCCAAATGCGACAATTCTGCTTGTTAACGAATCCACTGAGGTGAAAGTGTGCCTCGTCGCTGAAGATGATCACCATTCACTTCTGTCTGTTCAACCAACCATTTGGCGTATTGACGACGCGTGAAATGGTCAGTAGGGTTCAGATCTTGAGTCAATTGAACCTTGCAAGCGTTTAAATTCAAATCATTATTCAGAATTCGCATCAGTGATGTTCTTGAGATGTTCAGTTGTTGGGCACGACGACGAGTCGAGGTTGACGGCTTTTCTTCCACACTATCGTGAACAACAGTAATTTTTTCCGCAGAACGAACTGAGCGAGCATGTACAGGTGTTTTCACATGTTTCCTACAGACCCGGTTTGCTGAAATTTGCGCACAATTCCACCGATTGTGGACACATTTGGTCGATTATGCTGACCAAAAAAATCACGAAGTGCAGGTAGGTAAGTAGGTAAGTGGGTAGATGGGCGTAAGCCACACCTCACTTAGGTCCTTGAGAACCCATTGTGATGCCCAATTGGGGATTGGTATCCCCTTATAACCCTTGCCGTACTCATAGCCCCTCGTTGTGCCGAAACCATCCCGATTTCCTTATGAAGTTGTAAAGAGACCTAAGAGGTTTATTTGAAATTTCATGTAAGTCTTGGGAGAAAAATTCTCTCAGTGTTCTATGACGCAACTGACAAAGGCTAGGGCAGTGACAGAGGTAGTGAGGAGTGTCCTCTCGTTTCTTCTCATCACCGCAGCTTCGACAAATGTTGTCGTTGGAGAGTCCCATTGAAGTGCACGAAATGCCTTTTGATTTGAACGCCCATTTTCGTAAAAGGCTTCAACAATCTTAACGCGCTGCTCAGTTGTGTACCTCTCCGTGGCTGAATTTGGCAAACACTGAAACAAAGAAATGTCAAATTGGGCAACAACAACTTGACGTTAAGGTGTGACTAGTGTGACCAGATCCATGAGCATGAAAAAGAGGACACCTTCAACAGTCTCAAATAAACAAACGGTGTATTTACTTTTAAACAGAATAAATAGGTATGAAATAAGCTTTCAAATGAGTGGGTGCGTTCAGACGACTGTTTAAAAAAACACAAAAAAATAGCGTTGAGTTCAGAAGCGAATGAGTTTAAGTACAAATATATTTTAGATCGTGTTCGCACCAAAAAGACGCAGAGAATTTCTAAATTAGCGTTGAAAAACAAGGTTTTGTTGTGGTTTTGTGATGTCGAAAAGATGACTGAGAAAACCAAAAAAGAGGACAAATTTCATGTTTTCCAAAAAGATACTGGACATTTTTTTATGAGACAAAAAGAGGACATGTCTGTCCTCTTAAAAGAGGACCTCTGGTGAGTCTAGGTGTGACTTACAATTCACATCGTGCATTATGGTTGGACCACCCTTTACATCAAATTCCCTTCGTTCATCGTAACACTGCCTTAGGTTTGAAGACATTTTCTTAGCAATCGTTCACGTAGATAGCATATTCAGCACGAGTCTCATGTGAAGATGATTTACATCAGTTTTCGAAATTAAAACCCCCGAAACGAACACAAAACTCATCATAAAATGTCTGCAATATCCACAAAAAAAATATATATCCATCAAATGGAAAGAAGAAAAAAAGAACCGCGACCAACTTTTTCAAAACTGTCTGCTGTATGCCGTTGGGAAACATCAGAGAGCAGGGTAAAAGTTTTCGCCTTCGTTCTTGGTCAAAGTATCTCGAACTGGAACAAAACTATCATGGCGTTTTCATTCATAACACAAAAACCACACAAAAATGCAATTTCTCCTGCAGACATTCCCAAAAGTACCACCACTCTTACTCTGTTTACAGTTCGAAAACATTTTCCTCTTTTTCCGCCAGAGAACTTCACATTTGTTTCAGTTTAGTTAAATATTTCACCATAAAATAAGCACGGTACTTCGGACACTCTCTCTCATGTTGAAATTGAAATTACTTTCCAAAATCCACAGTAAAGTGAACTGAAGTTCTTGCATTTTTTAATGTGCAACAGTGGGGCTGGAATTATTGAAGTGTTACACTCGAAGGACTGATGCTCGGATGCAGCTGACGATTAAATGAGTGGGGAAAGCTTATAAATATCAATATAACCGGGGTCTGTTCATTGCAGTCGTGCTGTACCTTAGCATAAATTTAGAAAATTCAGGTTAAGTGTTTCGGAACTGTTTTTGGAAAATTTTTGATCGTCTGTAGCTGTGTGGCATTGTGGCATATTGTGAGAGTTTCTATTTAGAGATTCATGCAAACATAATGAGTGAGGGAACTGGGGATATACATGCGGTAACTACGATGTGCTTCTACGTAGGTGACGGACAACTATTAGAGCTTCAACGGAAAGGCCAAGAGGCATCTGTCAGACTTCTTACACGTTAGTGTGTATAACCACCATGCGGTGACTGTGTCACAACATTTTATAAGAAAATTCCAAATGAACACAGACGTCAGGGAATCTGAAGACGGTAGATGCCAATATCGTGGGTGTAGAGGTAAAAATATTGGGAATGGAAAAAGGACAGCAAATTAGTCAGGTCAAGTAGACAAACATGCATACATTTCCTGCGAATCAAGGCCTTTGTACACAGACTTCTCTTAAAATAGCACGGAACACTCCATTAAAAATGCATTGTTCGAGACGTAGGTGGGCTTCAATTCACGAGTCTCCATAGGTACCGCGTTGTAGTTATTTCTGTCTCCTTTTACAAACGTCAAGTTAGTTGAGATCCTTGTCAACTTGGATGCTTTATCGTGGACACCCACTATTCGCCTTCGTTTTAAAGGGCACATCATTAAGCGCTTCCTATCTTTAAATTTAAATAAAACAAAGTGTGTGCGAGACATCATACAAATTCTTTATTCATTTGAAAGGCCTTTTGATGCCATTTTGAATGGAAAATAAAACGGGATATACACGATGATGTCAGTTGCTTTAGGTTAGGTTAGGTTAGGTTAGGAGGTCTTTATACTGTTGTCAGCAATTACACCCAGAGGCCGTGAAGGTCCATTGTGTATGCCTTGTAAGGATTGCATGCTTACCGAGAATTAACACAGGGTCAGTATGCAATTACCAGAACCACCCCGTTCTAGTTAGAAATTTCCTTAGGTCAGGGATCTGTACCTTTGCCACATCGCTCAGTTCATTTAACTATCAGTCATTCTCTTTTGCTGTTGCCCCCATTTTTCCAATTTGTTTTCCTTCGATCTCACTCTTCCGAGCGATTAGTAGAGAGTAAATGCAAAAAATCCGATCGACCGAATGGCTGGTGTAAAACCCACTTAACATCGTTCAAATGTCCGCCGCGGCTTCTCTGGGCGAAGTACAGCCGAAATGTCCAATTTTCCATGCCTCTGGCGCATACTAGTAAATCAGGCTGAATTTGACCGATGGCATGGGTTGTGTTGGCTTTGAGGGCCGTTGTTGTTTGTGGCTTATTTGCATGGACCTGCGACTTCAGAAAACCCGCCAAGAAAAAGTCTGATGGGATCAAATCGCACGACCTTGGTGGCCAGTTCACATCACCTCCACGTGAGATGACCTGTACCGACTGGTGACGTCCCACACCATGCTACATTTGAAATTCTGCACGAGGGATTCGAGGGCATGGTCATCTCGGTGCCGTGACATAAAGCCAAGCGACATAAGGCCAAAAGCGACAAAAGGCTAAATGCTAGAATTTGGCCTTATGTCGCTTAGCGTTATGTCACGGCACCGAGATAACCATGCCCTCGAATCAATCCCTCGTGCAGAATTTTCAACGTGCCGTGAGCTGTGTGGTTCGTAGCGCCGTCCTGTTAACACCACATGTCGTTGGTGTCCATATCATCTAATTCAAGCCAAAAAAAGTTGTTAATCATCGACCTACAACGCTCGCTGTTGACGGTGATGGCCTGGCCAACTTCGTTCTCAAAGAAATATGGACCGATGACGCCGCCAGCCCAAAATCCAAACCAAACAGTGATTTTTTCGGGATGCATTGGACGCTCTTGGATCTCATGTGGATCGGTATCGTCCCAAATTCGACAATTTTGTTTGTTGACATCCAAAAATAGGCCTCATGGCTGAAGATGATTTTTCGATGAAAATTAAGGCAGTTTCCAACTGCTCCAGAGCTCATTCAACGAACACACGTCTTTGTCTATGATCTGGTCGTTTGCCTTCAGCTCTTGGGTCAGTTGAAGTTTTTATGGGGGCAGGCTCAAGTTACGACGCAAAATTGGCCAAGTTGAGGTCTGCGAAAGGCCCAGCTCTTGCGAGCGAGTTCTTGTATTCTTCTGCACACTCTTACGGACATCGGCCATGTTTTCGGCAGATCTTGCGTTTCCTCGACGAGCGGGTGTTGGTTTATCGTTTACCGAACCAGATGACTCAAATTTATCCACCACCCTGCGAATAGTCGTCTCGGTAGGACGATTATGGCGATCGTAAAAATGGGCCAAGCACGCGAAATGTTGCCCGAACAGAAGACCCATTTTGAAAAAAAAACAATTTTATCATTTGCACGTGTTGTTGACCGCTATATCCATCCATGGCGATTTGGCAAAACAAACTGAATAAATGGCAGTCGTAGCTTCAACAATATGGCCGCTATCAACTGTCAAAGTTCAGAAGTCTCTATTGGAAGTCTCTTTATTTGAATAACTTTCGAGTCTAAAGCAGTGGGATGATGGATGACATTTCTCGTGGTCAATGTCTGTTGGCAGGCCTTGTTGCACGCCAGACTGTACTCTCAATGCAGACAATTTTCAATCACGTGTGGTCGATGGCAAATTCTTTCACAAAGTCGTTAGCCAAAGTCCAAATTCTTGCGCAAAATGGAAAGTCCTTACATTTTTGTAAACTCTAACCATTCCTGTCGGGAGCCAAACAGAGCGAATTCTGTTTGAGTTAATATGTGCTTCTGAATAGCCTGTGTGTTGTAATATAAAGTTCATAATTTAAAAAATGCCCGAAGAGGTAATGGATGCTCCTTCGATTAAGTTCTGGAAAACATCAATTTTCCGTACACATATTTGATTAAATATTTATATCTCCGCTAAACGAAAACACACGCATGAATACAATAAGTGGGGGCCTTCTGTATCTAACAACAGAGCATATCTGCTTTCGAGAGATGCCACCACTGGCAAGAGGAATCGAGACCATAGCGGATTCATGCAGAGTTCCAAGAATCACTCCAGGCTGAAAAATTCTTGGCGAAAGCTACCCAAGTGGCTTGCTTCGGCAAAGCACTCAGATCTCTGCACACATCCTCTATCGGCCCGACTAATGCCATCATCCCTCTTGGACTGTGGTATCCTCTGCCATGCCATAGTCTATGGCTTCTCCAACTCGATCGGGTGCACGTGTGCGCCTAAAGTTCTAATCTTTCACGTACACGACTGGAAATCGTTGCCCTTTATGCGCCCACTCCGTGTATACACCCGCCTATATGGCTGTACATAATGTATTTAGTGCAGCCATTCATGTGAACACGAGAATGTGAAAATACCCCAGCCATGTATTGTTCGAGTGATGAATGAATGAACGATTTCAATTTCTAAATTGTACGGGCATATACTCGTGCATATGCCTTCAGTTGAAACGATTACACGTGTACTTTTGCTAATTGTTGCGATTGCAATTCAACCTTCTGGTAGTGTGCGCTGCTTTACTGCCGTCGTTCTCGTCAACTTGATCATTATTATCCGCAATCGTCAGAAATTGTTGAGCCTGCTCCACTACTACTCACTGCACTCACTACAGTCACCATCAACACTCGGCGCATGTATAGTATATCCACTTCAGCACTTATGCCACTCTCATGACCCACAATGTCAACAACACATTTCATCCCCAAGCCTTTGCCGCCGCGCCTCTGAAAGTAGCAATAACAATAGCGGAATGGCGAAAGCAGCAGGAGCAGCAGCAGCGTTTTCATGGGTCTTCTGCTGCTCTCTACCACTCAGGATTAACAAACACTCGGGTTTTTTTTTTCCCTCTGTTCCTCTGTCTGTATTGCTTTCCACCCTCCACCGTTAGTACGTTTACCTTTATGACAGATAATGGGTAATTAAGAGACACTGCTGGTTAAAGTGTTGACACACACCCTTGTGTCGACGACTATGACGACGACGACGACGGCAACGATGACGATGACGACAACGACAACGACGACGTCGACAACAACGTTGTACAATGATTTGTTGAGGGCCTTGTGGAGAGGACGACTCTCATCGTATGCCACCTACGATAACCCGACTTCACTCGCTGGGACGTATTTTATTTGATTTAATTTAAAGGGAATTCCAAGGTGTGTCTCAACCATCCGAGGGTTGATTATTTCTTCGCTTTTATTTCGTCTTTCGTTCCAGTCTCTTGTTGATGTTGAATGTTTTAATGAGACGAATCCACCCGGACCCACCCCGCCGAGCACAGACATGCCCACGAACACCGAGTGCCATAAAGCAAATAAATGTCAGGGGTACTCCTCAGTGCATTTAGCTTTGAATGAATTTTTTAAAAATAAAAATGTTTATCATTGCCCGGGAGTTGCTCGCATTTGCGCCTCAACGCACGAGACGATGACAAGAAATTAGGATCACAATTAGTGAAATAATGAATTTTGCAGCGCACGGGATATCATCCCGGTGCGCGATAGTAATTCAAAGACTTTTGCTTAAGTGTTTTATCATTGGGTTTATTTTGCGCCCTCCTTTGAGTGTCCTTCTGGTTCTGGTGTACGCTGATTAGTCTAGATGGGCCATCGCGGGGGAGACTGCTTTTATATTTATGATTAGAACAGCGCCACTCGGGGAATTTTTAGTGCAGTTTGTCACATAAAAAGAGCAATCATTTATTACGAGGAAATTTGCGAAAAACAAAACGGAAAGAGGCAGTTATCGTGAGCAAACAAATTATACGACTGTCCTTCTGGTAAACCGTTTAGTAGCTTTTAGATCGACTCCATAAATGTGTACGGTCATGAAATTGAGTTCCAAAACTTAGATGGCATTTGTTTCTGTTTATACTTTGAGATGGATACACTCGAGTATACAATATGTGCGTTTATAGTTCAACCCAAAGATTTGTTGTTAACTAAAACATCTTTTCTGTGCTGGGCCAAGCACTAAATAAAGTCAAGAGGTTAAACAACATTCTTTTAGGGTTTGAGAGAGATAGAATCTGCAGAGATAAACTTATCCAACCACATTCTGGCGTCATTAATGCATTGATTGATGAAAACAACAAAATATCCTTTACAAATGTTTTCGAATTTTGTATCTGTATTCTTTACTTTTTTTCAGAGGATTTTTGAAACACTACTGCAGTACTGAGATTCAAAACTGGTCCATTGCACTGCCTGGTAGCAACCTACTCCAGTGCCTTTAATTTGATCCCACGGCAACCAGATTCGATTTCACTGGGAATCGAACCTGGGACCCGATTTCACTGAGATTCGAACCTGGGGCAGGAGCTTAACCAACTTGGGGCAGGAGCTTAACTACGGGACAAGCTTAATTACCATTTTTGAAATAAGTCAAGTTTACAAGTGAATCATGAGACTTAGGTACACAAATGTGTAATCTGACGGGCACAAGGAATGCCCTTGGTCTTGTTCTATTATCCTTGGCTTTGCACTTGCCATTCTTCATTCCAAATTAAATTCTATTGCTTTTCAAAAACAAATTTCTGTAGCTCATCTCGTCTCTTGTGCCACCAGCCTAAAACATTTTTTTTTCTCTACAGCTACCCCTTCTTATTGCCGTACTTGTTGGAATTATTTCACCCAACAAAACAACTGTTCACCTCACTGTCTATTGTTAGCCAGACTTGTGACACAAGAGTTCAGATGATTAATTTCTTCAAGAATGACTTCCTAACGAATTATTTCGAGACATGGTAATGAACACTGGCCAAGATCATGCGATCTCACACCCCCCGACGTTGCGTTATCTGAAATCACTAATACGCCGTAATAAGTCACGAACAATTCCGGGCCGGCCTTGGACTAAATATACAATTGAAAATTAACCACGCGATACGTGTGAAAATGTGCACCGAAATTAGGCCTCGAAGCCGGGTAGGGCATTTAAATGATTTTGTTTTTAAAACTGACCATCGATTGGTGGTCAAAATGAAGAGGAGGTGTATTAACGCTTGTAAGCACCTAACACATAATTATGCAGTCAATTATTTAATGACCGCGTTATTGAAGGCATTCGATAGTCCTTCGCACACGGAATGTTGGATTTAAATCTCGGGAAAGTAATGAGGGACATTAATCAGAGCAGATCTGCTCGTTTAAGAACTTCAGATATAAATTACACGCACAAAATGAATGTTTGCTAGAGAAGTCAGAGCTGCAATAGTCAGCTGTACCTAGATGTAGGCTTAATAATTACTCACCTCTTCCAAGTTACCCATAAATAATCGATGAACAATGACCTCAAACTTTCCATTGGACCTTATCGCTTGATGCCATCAAGTGATATGACGGAAGTCGCTTAGCGTGGAACCATAACTGACATGCGACATGATCAAATCTTGTCTGCTTGTTTCCCCGTTCAATCAGATTTAATTAAATTATGTCAAGGGAAGGAGTGCAACGCATTTTGTTTTTTCAATTCAATATTAGATGGTTGTGGTTATGACCAAGGTTCAGAAGAATCGATTAGTTCTCCAGCGGTAATCTCGTTAAATATTTGTGGTGGCCAGAGTTAAAATTAGACTGCAAACTCGGAGAACCGAGAGAACAGAATAGAGTGTCAATTATTATTTTGTGGCCAGAAATAAGCCGCTTTCAAAGGAATTCAATGGTCCTTGACAGAGAAACTCCAAGACCTCGACTACGCCGACGACATCTGCCTGCTATCCAACACCTTAAGCGGGGTCCAGGAAAAACCACACGCGTTGGACCTCATCGCCAGAATAGCTGAATTGAAAATCAACGCCGCCAAGATAAAGTGGTGATAATCGGCTCAAGATGCGAGACAAATCTTCTGACGAGAAACCAATTGAAGATGTCAACAAATTATGTTACCTCGGCTTCACGTTGTGCAAATATGGAGGTGTAGAAACTGATGTCTTGTCTCGTATAGACGGGGCAGTCACGCTTACTACTCGACTGGATGGCGCTGTTGGTTCAGTGCCTGCCCTAAGTTAGAGAGGTCCCAGGTTTGAATCCCAGTGAAAGTAAAGTTAATACGCTTTTATTCGGTTTTTCAAATCTGGTCCAGTCACCATTTTCCGTTGGGATCAAATCAACTGCACTATCACTGGAGCGGTCCATCAATGGCAGTAGTCTGACTGCGGGTATCACAATGGACCGACATGTTTTAGGTGTGCTAGTGAATTCACCAGCAGCCCCCTAATTTAACCTAACCTACTTCTCGTTTGGCAATTTCTGAAAGTCCAACCAGCTCTCCACATCTCTCAAGCTTCGGATATTCAATTCCAAAGTGAAATCCGCCCTGCTCTACGGATGCGAGACTTTAAAGACAATCACCATCACTGTTCGCTTCAGGTTTTCGTCAACAATTGCTTGAGACGAATCATGATGGTCTTCAGGCTGAAATGGATCACGAACGAAGAGTTACTGCGCAAAGCTTCACAGAAATCCATCACGAAACTTTCGTATCACCACATCTTTGTGGAAAAAAATATATCGATCATACACATTGCCAGCTCAAAAACCACTAGAAATTGTTTGATCTTGATTTGATCTTGAAATTCGATCGGTATGCTCGTCCGTACCGATCCGTATGATCACAGGACACTGCCCCATCAGAACAATGCTCCGGAAATGGAATGCAGAATCCAGCGACCTCTGTCGGAGCTGCGGCCGATGAGGAAAAGACCCAGACGATCCCACATCTGCTTTGCATCGAAATAAATAGCAGTTAAAATAGCATCGAAATTGCAGTGGTTAGCCCCTGATTTTTTTCTGGAGAAAAAATCGAAGGTTCTCGGAATCACTGGTAAAAAACGAAGAATAAATTTCACACAGAATTCCTTTCTTAATTAATCCATCAATTCGCGTGCTGTGAGAAATGTGACGCCATATTTTTGGGACCACATATCGACAAGGTTCAGCTAGGTCCTTTCTTGTAAAAAAAAAAAAAAATTCGAAATCATTGAACGAAAGGAGGCACATTGAAGACTCTCTCGTTGTCATCTTCGAAAATTCGGACCAACGACTTCGCCGGACCATAAATCACATTTTGAGAGTTCTTGTTTCGACTAAGGTTGCTCATCGACCAAGTGCGGCAGTATTGTTTATTCACCTACCCACTCAACGAGAAGTGAGCTTCATAGCTATAGGGCCTAATGGGTCTAAGGCTCAAATTTTGTCAAACGAGTCACAAGATTACGAAACACCTTTTCCGGCTTTTGGTGTCAAATTTGATACCCCACCTTATTACAGACGGTTAAGCAGCTGTATGTTCATTTCTTATAGCTCCTTGTGCATTTTGTAGCATTTTTATTACACTCATTACTCCAGAAGATGTCCAATTGCAAGAAACAGTCTTGTTGAAGGGCTTTTAAAATTGCATGACCTTTAGTTACTGTTTAAGGCTCCTTTTCGTATCATTCCCCTTCATTAAGGGAAGAATTAAGAGAATCCCTTTGTCATCACTAATTGAAGGTTCGGTTATCGTTCGCAACAACGAAGTCAGTGTCAGTGTACCCTGTCCATCAACGGCCCACATAAAAGAGTCTAGACATTTTAAATAATTAGGCCAGAAAAATTGTCGAATTAATTGGCAGCCGCTTTATCCTCTGTGCGAAGTGTGTGACTCGCCTTTCACTTTCGGGGCTTGTCAGATTTGTGTGAAATTGCTTTTTTGGGTGTAGGCGGTCATTGCTTTAGTCTCTGAGTCCGCGATACGATAAATGGAACACTCGATAAATTGAAATTTATTTGGAACAGACTTTGTGTCAGTCTGTGTTCTGTTTTTTTTCCATTCGTTCAACTCAAAGTGGAATCAAATTGTGAAGGAAATTAGAGTAATCAGTATGAACAAGCACAAAATCCTCATTTCCGCACAATGTTTCGAAGTCGAAACAATTCTGCTGGGAAACAAATATCATCTTCTCCCAAACAATTAACTGTCCTACGTTCACAACGAGGAAAAAGTCACAAACATCATATTCCCACATCACACATAGATGCATATATCCACATTTACTTTCTCTATTGACACACAGTGTACGTATGCGTATGAGATCAGAAGAAAGGTACACTCCTTAGGCGTATCAAGATAAGCGGTTTCCTTCCCCGTTTCTCCGGGAATTGAAGATTAAAGACTTACAAACGAAACACGAGGACTAATTCTCTTGCGTATATCACTAATTTCAGAAATTTCACCGAATCACATTTGCCTGCTGCCATTTTAAACGACAAAATAGCTTAAGGGAGGAATCCTCCAATTTTCCACAACAAAAGGTTAAAGGACTATTGTGCGTTGCGTTGAGAAAGGTACATTTCAAGTCATTGTACATGAGTTGCCTGCTAAAGCGAAAGTCATTGAGACTGACAAGCAATTAGTGTATTGCGAAATATTAAGAAAGGCATACCTTCATCTTATCTGACAGAAGAAACAATAACTTAAAAAAAAGGCACAGTCATCAAGATGTATTTCAGGAAAAAGTGATGTTTTTTTTGTGGTAATAGTCACGGGGAAATTAAAGACGGTGTTGTTTTATGATAAAAATGGCTTAAGTACACGTTTGCATACAACTTTATATACAATTTTCTGTCACATTTGAGGACTTTCATATTTAATTTAAATTTCTAGTTTGCTCTGTAGGTCCTGTGCCTTTTTTCAATCTTGTACAACCCAGCCGTTAATACAGCGACACTGTAAAGATTTATTGTATGGAAAGGTCCTGTGCATACCTATTTTAGATAATCAATTTTAATTTTGTTATAATTCACTAAGAATTACCCGCCGAGTACTTTAAAACACGTACAGCTCCCATAAAAAAATTTCCAATTTTATTGAAAAAAAAAAATAAAATTAATTAATTTTGTATAATGCACAAAATCAATCAATCAGGCAAATCAATCCATCATCGGGGTATATTTTGTCTTTAAAGACCACAAAAGACACCCAAATTTAACCAATAATTGTTTTAAGAGTTTCGTACCAGCGGCGTGGTACTCACTTTGTTGTCAGTTTTCCTGTAGCAGTGCTGCCAGGTCACGGTAAATTTACCTCTTTGATAAAAAAGTATATATAGGTACAGTGCGACATCAATAAAAGCAACTAATAGAAATTTGGGGAGTTGCTTTTATTGAGTTTGTTGCAATAATCGAGTCAAAAGTTGTAGGTGCCAAAAATGAGACAGAAAGGTAAACACCTCAGAATAGTAAAATGGATCGGCCATGGTAAACTGTTAAACGGACTATAACTGATAATTTAATTCATATTAAGATTAAAAAAGTTCAAATTTTAATTGTTTTTAAAAAATTTGGAAATTTTTGATTGTGTCTTTTTGGACGTAGAATTCTTTTCCACAGCTGCAGAGAAGGAAAATATACAAATAGCGAACGCAATAAGAGTTCGTGAAATCATAGTTGCTTTTATCGAGTCAGCTTTTTTTGAGGAGTTGCAATGACTGAGTCAACAATGGTAAGATATAAGGTGTTGCTTTTGTATTTTCAAATCACAAAATTCTTGTGGTATAGGAACTAAAAATTAAGTATAAATCAAAAAGGGCGGACATAACGTCATGGAATTTATTAAAAAAACTGTAGGTCATTTGTTTGTTTGTCATTCCTAACAATTTCTATCGCCTTTTGAATAAGGCGTCTAAAGACATCTGAGTCATTTTGGCATACAAGTTCATCTTCAGCCCATTCCAAGGCCTTGTTAAAATTTAAAAAGAAAAAAAACGTGCAATCGGTCGAAATGAATGAAGGAGACAACTAAGAACAGACCAAATAAGATATGAACTGACTAGTAAATGACGAAATTCTGTACACGACGGGATGTTTTAAGCAATTTTAAGCTACATCTTGTTCGAATTTTACAGCATTTTGGAGAGGAAATTATTGTTCAAGTTTTGGTTTGTTCATAAATTGCTCACATCCTAAACCAATAAATTAAAAAAAAATGTGTTCACGTTATCCAGAGATCCAACTAACCAGTGTTCACACAAAAAATAATCTATTGTACTGAATTTTCATAAAAAAAAAATAAACTTCGTAAAAAATTTGAAAAATAATAATTTTTAATAAAATTATGTTTAAAACCAATTTCAGATTTTTGTAAAAATTTTTTGTTTTGTCGGAGTTTTTTAACTCCGAACACTTAACACTTAGACTCAACAACTGGTCCATTGTATAATATTACGACGCAGCAACCTCCTTTTGCTTGGCTTCATATTGGCCTCTCGTCTCATCTTCAGTGACCCGCATGTTCCACTAAAGGGGTTGCATTGCCTCCGGCAATCTCTCGTGCGTAGATCTCCAGACCACACGATCCTTCGCCATCGACTCTAACTCATCAGGAGCTATGCCCAAACGTAACCTGGCGAGTGTTTGGACTTGGTCCAACCATCTCGTCCCGGGTCTGCCAAGCCTACCTGATGGAATCGCATTCAAGGCTCGCCTCTCTTGGTCTTCCGGGGGAGAATCAGCAGGTGCCTCTGTGATGAGGAGCCTATATTATCAGCTCTCACTTCATCAGCAACATTGCACATAATTGCTCTTCACAACCGTGGTTCTGCCACATTTGACTAAATGTTGACGGATAAAATTAGTAGCTTCTTCTTCTTCTTAAGGCGCTACAGTCCGAGGTGGACCGGGGTCTCACCCAACATGCCTCTCCAGCCAGCACTATCTCTCGCCAGTTGTCTCCGACTTTGCACTCCAAGCCGGGCGAGGTCTCCCTCGACTTGTGTGCGCCACCTTGTACGTGGACGTCTTCTGTTGCGTTGTCCCACAGGCTCAGAGTCGAAGAAAATTAGTAGCTTATTGTTCTTAAAACTCTTTTTCGAAGGCAATAATGTGAAGAAAAAATTAATTCCGAATCATTTAACACGACAGTTGCTGAGAAACTAGTCCCAGGTCCACCTCGGACTGTAGAGCCGCCATTATTCTTATATTAACCTAACAGCAAAGTCGTCTTGATGGCGCAGTTGTTTGAGTGCCTGACCCAAGTTCAAGGGGTCCCAGGTTCGAATCACAGTGAAATCGAATCTGGCCCAGTCACCATTTGCCAAATTAACGGCACTGGAGTAGGTTGCTACCTGGCAGTACAATGGACCAGTTTTCAGTCTGCTCCAGTGTAGTGTTTCAAAAATCGTACGAAAAAAATTTAAAAAAGAAATATCCGACAGCAGAGAAGCAAATATTGAAATACTGCCTCCAAAGGCATGACATCACAAGATAGCTAAGACATCCCAGTTCCCATTCTACGTACAGTCGCCTCCCTCTAAGTCGAACTTCCTTTAAGTCGAATTTTCCTCTAGCTCGATTTTTTTTGTTTTTTTTTGTTGGCATTTTTTTACATTTTCCTCAATTATCCATACAAAAAACCATCCTCCAAGTCAAACTCGAACTAATTTTGACATCTCGTGGAAATCCGACTTGGAGGGAGGCGACTGTATGTATCTATGAAAGTATCAAAATATTAACGAGCACATGTATGTAAATGTATATTAATGTTCCTGCACGTTCCGCAGATAAATATACTCCAGGTATTTCGGGTCACTGTTAATCATAAAATGTCACTGTCACGACGGGCTCATTACTCCCTTAAACACTCATAACAGTTTTACTCTACCTCTCCACACATAAAATAGAACAAAAATCATACGTACATCGTGTGCATATTTCCACCTCACCTCCTTCGAGGGAGCCGAACCTTGAAATGTATTCGAGGATACCATTCGTTTTGTTCACATAAAATCTTCAAAACCAAGATCTGGCCTCCTACCGGATCCGAGAATTTTGTAAAATACAAAAAAAACGCGTCACCTCCCCACCATCACGGAATCAGCCCACCGTGCGGTACACCTTTCACATGCAATAAAATCCACCTAATCCTCGCGGCCTACCTCGCCATAATAATTCACCCCTTTCTTCCTTAACGGCATTGGGTTATAAAAATAAAATCCATTTATACGCACTTAGGCATAAAAAAATATAAAAGTCGTAAAAATAAATCCCAATTCCACGCGAAACCGAGTAAATTGCACAATGAAGGAGGTTTCGTTTATTTGTTTGTGTGTTTTGCTTCGCGAAACTGGGTTGTGCAACGCTGCCACCAAGGAGATCATCCCTTAACCCCGTACTCAGGTGAACTCTGAGTAATATTTCACGCTTCGAGGTACATTCGAACTGACTGACTGACTGTCTTGGGTGCAAAAACAGACACAAAAATAATTCAAAAAAAGTGTGAAAACAAATAAATGAAAGCTACAAAACAAATCTGGCAGCCATGGAGCGCACATTAAGACCCCGTGTGTGTGTGGTGGAGACTTGAAAGAGTTTTTAAAGCATTGCTTTACGATGGACGAGTACGAGTGCGAGTGGAGGGGGGTGTATCGACGCCATTATTATCTTTTAATGTTGAGGTGAAAAGCCTGTTGTTGTCTGTCGTAAAGTGCAGCGGGGGACACATATTTGCTGCTGAGCTTCCCGCTGTGACCCACTTTTGAACACTTGACTGTAATTAGTAATTCTGTTTTTCCGTGAAAATGAAGTCTCACACATACACACATGGACTCATGTAATCGGAAACCCCTAGCTACACACTCTCTCTGGATGTCCTTGCAGCAGTCCATGCCCTGAACCAAATTGGCTGATATCTAGGAATAATTTTCGCATTCCATTCTGCGATGGGTAGCATAAATTGGTGTTACTCTCGTCAAGCGGAAACAAAGACGAGTAACGTGTAATAAGGACCTCTTCAGCTCTAATTGGATCTTATTTTCCGGGTGACAATGTGAAGGGGAAATCTAACGATTTCCTACTCCCTGGGAGGATTTAGCATAATGATGTGTGAGGGAACGTGTGCGTACCCCCTTCACATTTGAAGGACATTCGCTGTTGGACGAGGGGGGCTAGAAATAAGCGCCTTTGGAGCGTCAAGTTTTTGCAATCATTCGTTACCTTGCTGAGGTGTGGAAAAATCAGTGGGCGATCGTCTCTCAAGCGATTGGCGTTATCCTTATTGACGACGTTTTGTGGACTCGTATTATACACAATTCTCTGCTGCGTGACATTTCATTGTACTGCAGACACACACATAATACACACAAAAGAAAAGCACTGGTTCACATCAATTTCGTCCATTTTTGCGAGAACAATCAACGGAATTTGAAGGAGCTTTTTTCCCTTTTTATTGCACTGCGATTCTAGGATTCTTGTGTAATCACAATTTAATGGAGCGACTTATTTTTTCATATCGTTTAACTGCCAGAGATCACATGCACATGCACACGCAAAGCAGGACAGTGCGCCAGGCGCGACAAGAAGAGCGCGCGACGTGCGGGGATCGACGATGCCCGGTTCAGAGAGCGAGATAGTCAAACTTGTACTCTATCAGCAATGACTGCAAACAAATTTGACTCCTTTGAGGAAAAAAAAAGCGCACAGAACTCCGTGGTTAACTTGTTACACGACAAAAGTTTCACGACGACTGCTCTAGCCCAGATAGCGGCACAATTCCATTCACCTTTCCGAAGCCTGAATTCCAGAAGTCAAAAAGCTCCTGGAAAACTCCTTCACGCAGGTGCTGGAATGCAGACTGACTGAGGACTTCCAAAGCTTTTGGATATTTGGCTACAACGCTGGCGCCCAACGGTGTCTGGTGTCAGTGATTGTTGCACGTGTTGCTTCTGTGTTTATTTGTCTAGTGCGGGAAATCTCAATTTCCCAGCAATGTCCTGAATTCGTTTCAAGCACAAATGCACACCAGCTTGTATTCCATCCACTCTGGTGGGGTGTCTTCGTTGAGTTCTTGTGCAAGCAGCTACCCCTTTGCAGTAGTTCCAGGAATCTCTCCGAAAGCCCCAAAACAAATCCCGTCTTGTTCTGATTCCCTCTTGGGTTTCCTTTTTCTCTCTCCCCACTCTGTCTCAGGTGGAAAATTGGAAAATAATTGTACACACACACACACACTGAGAGAGAGAAAGCCACCCCAGTGCAGTGCCACTATTTTTTGATACTCAATGAGAGTTTTGGTGTAAAATCGTAATTTCAGTTTAATGTCAAACCATTTCGAGAATCGTATTTACGAGTGCTATGGAGAGGAGTGAAAAAAGGACGAATGCTCGATCGTACATCCACACGGGCAGTGACAAACACCTACACAGCAAAGTATACGGGTCGTTTATTGTTCTTGCATAGTGCAATGAATGTCTTTTGTATGGTGCGCTTGTTGAGAGGGGGTGGATGTGTTTAGGTAGTTAGCTGGCTGGAGTCAATTTATTGCAGAGTTGACTGCATGAGTTTTATGTGGGGGGGTGAGGAGAATGGCAAGTGCAGCAGTAGATTTCTTGCGGTTGTTTTTCCCTTTTTTCTCGGGATGTCGTTTTTCTATGCTGTTTTTTTCCCTTTTTATTACGGTGGATGTCATAAAGTGAACATTAACCCCTTTGCTGTGGTAAATTTTCATTCAGTGGATGTTTGTGCGACCACAGCAGGTTGTTTGCTTATTTGACAGCCGAGGGTATTTCTATGATGGAATGTTCTTTCATGGCATAAGTGGAGCAGTACGTACCTTGATGTGCAAACATATCCGAATATAAGGACATCATCCCACTTGATGACATATTTTTGCTCAAATGATGAGTGGATGCTGACGCTTTTATATTGCTTTTTCAGGTTAGAACTTTGAATTAGGATTGAATTTATACACCGTACCTCGCAGTCTAGGGTGCTTATAATACATGAGCATAAAGCGAGGATGATGAGGAGTGATGTCAGGAGTGGCAACCGCACGGTGAAAATTTTAGGTCGATTGTGAACTACTTTTTAGTGCACCTTCATGCAAATCGGCTTTTACGATGCTTACATCATTTTAAGATGCCCCAGCGAAATTGGGTTATGCTCAATTTGCTCGGATTAAAATAAAATCCGGACCAGTAGCATTCATTTCAGGTATGATTACATAGCCAAATCAAATGCCTGTAATTGAGTTTGATCCAGAATTGATTGTATTTATCTTAAAGCGTATTTAAAGACTTTCAGAAGATTGAAGAAAATATTGATCTCAACTGTTGAAACCCTCAACTTTCACAAGTCACAAGTTCATCTCGTAAAAGTGGAGTTAGTGCCCACTTCGCATGGGAACTAAGTCCACCTCGCAAAAAGTGGACTTATTTCCCACCTCGCATGGGAACTAAGTCCACCTCCCAAAAAAGTGGAGTTAGTGCCCACTTCGCATGGGAACTAAGTCCACCTCGCAAAAAGTGGAGTTAGTGCCCGCCTCGCATGGGAACTAAGTCCACCTCGCAAAAAGTGGAGTTAGTGCCCACCTCGAATTGGAACTAAGTCCACCTCGCAAATAGTGGACTTATTTCCCACCTCGCATGGGAACTAAGTCCACCTCGCAAAAAGTGGAATTAGTGCCCACCTCGCATGGGAACTAAGTCCACCTCGCAAAACGTGGAGTTAGTGCCACCTCGGATGGGAACTAAGTCCACCTCGCAAAAAGTGGAGTTAGTGCCCAGCTCGCATGGGAACTAAGTCCACCTCGCAAAAAAGTGGACCTATTTCCCACCTCGCATGGGAACTAAGTCCACCTCCCAAAAAAGTGGAGTTAGTGCCCACTTCGCATGGGAACTAAGTCCACCTCGCAAAAAGTGGAGTTAGTGCCCACCTCGCATGGGAACTAAGTCCACCTCGCAGAAAGTGGAGTTATTTCCCACCTCGCATGGGAACTAAGTCCACCTCCCAAAAAAGTGGAGTTAGTGCCCACTTCGCATGGGAACTAAGTCCACCTCGCAAAAAGTGGAGTTAGTGCCCGCCTCGCATGGGAACTAAGTCCACCTCGCAAAATGTGGAGTTAGTGCCCAGCTCGCATGGGAACTAAGTCCACCTCGCAAAAAGTGGACTTATTTCCCACCTCGCATGGGAACTAAGTCCACCTCGCAAAAAGTGGAGTTAGTGCCCACCTCGCAGGGGAACTAAGTCCACCTCGCAAAAAGTGGAGTTAGTTCCCACCTCGCATGGGAACTAAGTCCACCTCGCAAAAAGTGGAGTTAGTGCCGACCTCGCAAGGGAACTAAGTCCACCTCGCAAAAACTGTTGCTCAATTTTGACAAGCAACAGTTTTCAAATCAGATGTCTCCCAGACTTAAGGGCGCTATTTCTGGTGCCACAGTGCCCGATTAAGGGCTAGCTATGACTTAAATCGAAAATTCAGGAAATAGCATACCAGAAATATCACCCATAGGCGAAGGAACCAAAGTGTTAGGTTGAGTGCTAGAAGCGAACATTGTTTGGAAATGATATAACAAGCGACTACAAGAGCCGTGAAATGCTCAATAGATGCCCAAAGCATTCTGCAGTTTTGTTGCTCAGAGGTATCGTGGTTCCGTCAACAAGAGCCCTAAAATAGTTGATATCAGCCCTAAATTGTGGCGATTTATTTTCCAATAGTTGTGTGGCACTCGGAGGTACATAACCAATGACCACGACCGATAGCCATTTGTTCCAATATCTCTCTACCCTCTACCTCGTGGGGAACGGTGTAAAAAATACCCCATCCAACACGACAATCCTTTCACCGTCGCACTGGTCTCTCGCTTGAAATGTGCGTCCCTCAAGCGTGTTGACAGGAATTCTGCGCTCTGCTCGCTTTTCTCCCATTATGACCACGTAGCTGGATTATATTATTCAATTACCGTCACATGACTGGCGGTTATAATGTTTAGCTCTCTGGCTCCTAGTCTTTTTCGTTTCCTCTCGGAACAATTTAAATATCGTTTTGTGATGACGAAAGCGCCCAGAGGGCTAACAGAAATTTATTGTGTAACACATTTGTGTACGAACATTCGCGAACTGCAGATGTTTTAGGCTACAACGAACAGAAAATGGGCCACTGATGCGGCAGAATGCGTTGATTATCTCCGTGGTCAGTGGTGTGAAAAATTCGTAGAGTGGACAAGCTATTAAAAGATCTGTTCGAGCGATATCATAGCTATTTTTTGCAATTCGTAGGAACAGATGAAACTGCAGAAAGAGAATTGTTTTTAAAGACTTTCCCGGGCTTGACCGTGTGAAAAATCAAATTGTGTGGGACTACATTACCAGACTGGTTAAATTTCCAGAGCTTACGTATTTAGCTTACATTCAGCATGGAACCTACAACATACAGAATAGAACATAGAACATAGAACAAAGAACACAGAACATAGAACAAAGAAGGAAGAACATATAACATAGAACATGCAGCATAAAACACACAACATTCACCATACAACATAAAGCATATAACATAGAATAAAGAACATAGAACATAGAATAAAGAACATAGAACATAGAACATAGAACATAGAACAAAGAACTCAGAACATAGAACAAAGAACACAGTACATAGAACATGCAACAGACTATATACAACTTACGACGTAGAGACATGTCCATACGTTTGTTTAAGCTGACCGTCGTTAGTTACAACAATTTAGATAATCAAAGTCAATATTTCACAATTTATCAGTGAAGTGAACTAAAGGTTATGCTTCTATTTTGATGCGAAAATAAAGTGAAAGCCAAATGACTCGATCCCCACTGGATATGGGTACGCGTTGGAAATGACATTTCAATCAAGTTAATCTTCAAACGTATTGTAGAGTCAGGGTGCTTCGTGCCACCTTCCGAACCCTATACCCTGAGCAGGAAACAGATTAAGTCTCCCCCTGGCCGTTGTTTACCTGTGCTATTTCTGTATTTTCAATTTCCTCACCTTAATGTGTCACCCTGGCCGTGATAGAATTCCATCATTTATCTCAATCACTGTGGATAACACACGCAAACAATTCGTGTCGAATTGCGACAGTCCTTTATTGATTTCCTATTCCAAAAAAAAAGAAAAAAACACAACACAACATAAAAACGTATCTTCCACAATTCACCGGCCAACTACACTAAGACAGGACACATCAGTGCCAAATGTGATTGTATGTATATTTGAAAATTATAGCCCGACGAACAGGATGAGCACAGGGGATTACAAGCACACGTCCGTACATCACTTTCACTTTGGCCGGGGCGAGAGAGTGTGGACGAAGTAGGCAATTTTGAGTTCCTTTGACACCTCCATCGCCGTCCTCTCCTCAGCACCAGTGCCAGTCATCATCAATCAATAAGAGGCCAGCATAGAGGAAGATGGAGGTTGATGTTAAGTATTATTGCCAAGAGTACGCAATAGATGTTCCTTTCTTTTGTACGGTTTCTCTTTCGTCGAGGAAAAATTCTCCTCTGCATCGATACATACTTTCTTCTTTTGTTGGAGTCGCCGAATGTGTGTATGGGAAGGCTTTTTGTTGGCTTTCTTAAAGCCATTTGCAGGGGTTAATCAATAAACCGCTTAAGAGGTAATTTTATGTGTTGCCGCCTCCGTCAATGCATTGTATGGTTTCTGAAAGGGGCTTTGACATTCTATAATTGGATACTTTATCCACTTCGGAAGAGAGCATTCTAGGTGTGTGCGGTGTCGTGTGGATTAGCAATGAATAGTGGGGTTGCGATAAATGATGGGATCGTTGAAAAGATGAAAGCCCGAGAAAGGGTTAAACGCAACAGAAGTAGGCGCAAATTATTATCTCAAATTCAATGGACTGTAGCTGAAGTTTATCACATAAGTTTAGTTGGGCCATATTTTATGTTCACTTAACAAGGGATTATTTTTTTATGTTGGGCTTGCACTGGATATTCTCCCTCTCTCTCTCTGTGTTAGAGTGGCGTTGCAGCTAGAGCAATCTGTTGCCAGTTGCCTTCGACTTGGCACTTCAATTTTACTGAGGCCCTTATTCGTGGTCGTTGTCTGTGGCACTGATCTAACGGATTAGAGTCGATTTTTTTGAAGTTGGAGACTTGAAGTTTTGTCTAACGACTTGCGTAGATGCTGTCTGGACGAGGGGGAAGTTGAAAACTTTCTACACCTCCCCTGCATATGCTCGGCTCAAGCGTCACTCAGACGCACACATTTGGGGGCCTACTTCTTTTGACAACACTTGCAACCGTATGGATATATCCATCTATTGCGCTTTTTTTTGTCGGAGGTTTTTTGAAACTCTACCCTGGAGCACTCAGACTCAAAGACTGGTCCATTGTACTGCCAGGTAGCAATCAGCCGTCTATCTACTGCGCTTCAATCAACTTCATTCAACTTAAAGGGTGCCTAATACATTTGGCCAAGACTGTATATTTCTTTTTTCTTCGCCATAGCGAAAATCCACCCGTAGTCTTTTTGACCGCGGCTGGCGCAAGGATTTTGGAGGCCCCAGTCATCATACTATCATACTACCCCTCCTCCACCTCCAGTGGCGCTAACCAAGGAATTGCTGGAACCCTTGAATCCGAAGATTCCTGCCACTCGCTCTACGACACGTTCGGTAGATTGTGGTGGAGAGTTGGAAAAAGTAGCGAAGAGGGTCTGCCTGATACGCTTAATTTCCAACCTCATAGCCAAGTGGCTGAGTAGAGTGTTGCTTCTGATGGCACGAACTGGAAAGCTGAAAAGGTTGTACGGGCTCCAAACGAAGTAGTCTCTAAAGGGTCCCTGACTAAAAGTCAAATGAAGAGGAAAAAAAGGCTAGCGTCAATCGCACGACGCAAAGAACCGCCGAAGGACGTTGAAGGCACAAAGAACCTCCGAAGGAGACTGAAGGCACAAAGAGTCTCCGAAGAAGGTTGAAGGCGCAAGTGCTAAGGTTCGCGCCTTTTTGGTGGCGCCTCTGAGGGGTCCCTGACCAAGAGTCAAATGAAGAGAAAAAAAAAAAAGCTAGCGACAATCGCACGGCGCAAAGAACCTATGAAAGAGGTTGAAGGCGCAAGTACTGAGAGTCGAATTTGCATAGGTTAGCCCATGATTTTTTGGGGGGAAAAAATCGAAGGTTCTCGGAATCCTTTCAAATGCACATCAATCGAAAATTCAGGTCTAAAGCACACTAGAAATGGCTGTTTTATATCTGGGAGACGTCTGGTTTTGAAACTGCATTCCAAAGCTGAGGGGGAGACCTTTAAAATCGCGTCGAAATTACAGGGTGGTACCCCTTTGGGGGCTACGGTAAAAAGAAACAGGTCTTCAGAGGTCACTCCAACCGAAACCGATCAGTTTACTGAAACCAACGTTACCTCCTCTTCAGCTGACTCAAACAGGATCAAGAGGAGGAAAGTTTCTAACGATCCTGATCCCTCTGCGCACGGTTCTCCCTGCGCACAATGTCCGCATGACACTAGTGCTGCAACCCTCAGAGGACGCAGTTCTGGTGGACGGAGGTTGAATGACGCGGGAACATCCACCAACCGGACTATCCCCACTACTGTTTTTTAACGACTGGATGGCGCGGGGGGTTAAGTGCCTACCCTAAGTTAGAGGGATCCCAGGTTCGAATCCAAGTGAAAGCAAAGTTAATACGATTTTATCAGGTTTTCCAAATCTGGTCCAGTCACTATTGGCTGTTGGGATCAAATTAGCGGCACTGTCACTGGAGCAGTCGATCAGTGGTAGTAGTCTGACTGTGGGTATGGACCAAGATCGTCTAAGTGTGCTATTGAATTCACTAGCAGCCACCTAACCTAACCATCTCCACTCCTGATGGCAGCTCTTCCTCCCCGCAAGATCCAAATGTATCCGGTGCTGCAACTAGCAAAGGCTGCAGCTTCGGTGGATGGAAATTGATCGATGCGGAGAACCCGCCAAAAGAGAGAAGAAAAAAACCGTGCGCAATTAGCGAGAACTGCGGTCCTACAAAAGAGCTGCTATTTCCTTTTTTGGCAGTTGGGTAACTGGCAAGCGACTGGACGGCACAGTTGGTTAAGTGCCTGGTCCAAGTCAGGGGGGTCCCAGGTTCGAATACCAGCGAAATCGAATCTGGTCCATTCACCATTTGCCGTTGGGATCAAATAAACGTCACTGGAGTAGGTTGCTACCTGGCAGTACAAGGGACCCGTTTTGAGTCTGAAGCTCCAGTATAGTGTTTCAAAAAATCTTCAAAAAAAAAGCAGAGGTCTAAGTGCACTACTCGTCTTAAGCCACTTCGACCTGCCTAAGCTGCCTTACGTATTTTGCAAAATTTTCTGGAAGAAAATATTTGTTTTTAACTTTTCTCCACCACCACGGTACATGTACCTAATTATGTGCAATTTAACTCCTTTCTGGTGTTTTCTCGCTCGTACCAAATGTGAAATTCTCAGTTGTGTATTCAGTAACAGTCTTTGCGAAGTCTACAACTGACTTCTTTTGTTGGTTAAAAAAGAACTTCCTTCAAATGACTCGAAATCCCCTTAAAGTTGCAAGCTTCAGAAATGTAAGTCCCTTTGAGGGCTTATACAGAAAACATGAAAACGTTTACATTGCAGAAGTTTAAACGGATTTTTGATTTTTTTCCACTTAAGAACTGTCCCAGCGACTTGAAGAAAAGTAAATCTGAGAAAAAAGAGAACACACACCAAGTGTCTTCGCGAAAACTTTTGCTCACCGTTATTCGAAGAGTTAAAACAACTTTAACTGCAATAGAAGGCAAATTCTAAATTGACTCCGGTAACAGAAAAAGTTTTTTGCAAAAATGATTTAAATTCTATTTCTTGAGCTAACGCCTAGACACACAAATCCCCCGAGAGAATGGGGCTGGCATAAAAGTCCCTTCAAAGAACCCCTTAACGTGTAACCTGTGTACACACTCGCACCTACACTAACGCGTTCAGTGCATGTGTATTTGCCTTTTCAATGATTTAAGTGTAAATTCACGCTCGATAGATGATATCCGATGTGGCAAGCACACACTCGTATGCATACAGACCCGTCACGATGCGTGTGGTAAGGCGAAGAAAATCACGGTCCATGGGGACAGAAGTGGAGAGGAGATAAATCACACCGCTCCTTGTAAATCGTTGAGCTGTTCTGTGGAACTATGAAAGTTTTCAGATTTTTTCCTTTTTTCCGTTTTAGAGTGTATTCCCTCTCCTTGGCTTTCAGTCGGATGATTGGATATGTCGAATATAATTGAGCATTAAAATTGGGTGAAGTGGGTTGTATCGTTGTTGGATTTCCCTTCACGGTCGAATACGCCCGTTGTGAGAGTCCCTTTTTTGTTGACACTCAATTGACCATCGGTTTGAATTCAATAAGGAGAGAAATTTCGAAAAGGCAAAAACAGATTTACACTCGAAAACATACACATGCTTGGACATTAAGGGGCAGACATCCCTGAAATGTTGCCAGGGGTTTTTTTGTGTGCTTCAACAGTCGATAAACATGTCGACTTTGTAATCGAAGAAACGACGTTTAGCACTGAGGAAATACAATCGCTTTTGTAGATTTACTTGGTTTAAGAACTAATGATGCGACAATCATCTGCGAAAAACAGACACATATCCGGGGCATGGGTGGCAGTCTTAAAGAGCTGGACTATGCGGAGAACATCCGCCTTCTGTCCCACAAACAAACTCGGATAATTTTCAAAAATGGAGGCAGTTTTTCACTTTGCACCACAAGCGGGCCTCAAAATCAACGTCGCGAAAACTAAGGTGATGTGCATCAAAACCACAGTTTCGCACAACTTTCTGGTCTGAGGCTTTAACGTCGGAGTAGTGGACGAATTTTGCTACCTTGGCAGCATCATCACTGCAAACGGCAGCTCAGCAGCTGATATACGAAACCAAATATCAGGGGATCGCGTCGCCCTCGGTTTGCTGCACAAAGTGTAAGAAATCGTCTTGGATATCACCGCACGAAGCTGAACATTTTTGAATCAAACGTGAAAATAGGTTCTCCTGTACGGTTGCGAATCGTGGAACGCAACACTGTGCGAAACACAAGCGCTGCAGCTATTCATCAATCGTAGCCTCCGAATGATCATGCGCGTTTTCTGGCCTAACATCATCTCAAATGTCGACCTCTGGAACGCCACGAGACAGGCACCCATCCACCTGGAAATTCGCCACCGCAAGTGGAAGTTGGTTGGCCATAAACTCCGTAAGCCCCATAACGACACCATAATTGGAGCTCTAGATTGAAATTCACAAGACAGTCGCAGACGCTGTAGACCATCCAACACGTGGAAGCGACTAGTCGAAGCAGAAGCACTACAAGCAGCGCGCTCTCGGTGATTCCTAGAACTGTTCTATGATTTACAAGGAGTGGTGTGATTTATCTCCTCTCCACTTCTGTCCCCATGGACCGTGATTTTCTTCCTCTTACCAAAGCAAAGTTTAACCAAAAAAAGGGTTCTATTTTAGGTCCAATTCTTTTTTTTACGACCTCTTTCGAACCATACTGTATCCAGAGCTTCCCAAACTTTACCGTCGTCATTAAACTGGGGGGTCATCAGCACTTGTGAATGGGCTCCGTGGTCGTGTGTGTTCGTGCGTCTACTCATTCGCACTAGACTTTCAAGTCTAGGTTCAAATTCCAGTTCAGACAAAAAATTTTTCGAGTCACTGACAATGCTCAAAGATAACTGTCTAGGAAAACCTTCTCAATCCCCCCCACTCATGACCATGAATGGTTGCCGTAGAAGCTAGGACCAACTCCAACTAGAACTGGATCGTCACACAGGGTATTTCATTAAGCGCTTCCTATTTTTAAATTTAAATGAAGCAAAATGCGTGTGAATTTTTCTCGCAATTTTTTATTCGTTTGAAAGGCATATTAATGCCATTAAGTATGAAATAAAACATCGTTCAAATGTCTCCCGCGGCCTCTCTGAGTGGCACGCATCCAAAATGTCAAATTTTCCATGACTCTGGTGCATACTTGTAAATCAGGTTGAATTTGACCGATGGCATGGGTTATTTTGACTTTGAGGCTCCGTGGTTGCCCATTTTGATAAAACAATTTTATCATTTGCAAGTGTTGTTGAATGTTATGTCTGTCTATTAATTGGCAAAACAGGCTGAATAAATGACTCACTGGCCAACACAAGAGGCACGATCTTCCAAAAGTCCGTTCAACTGCTAGCTTACGCGGATGACATTGACGTGATTGGGCGAGCAGAGCGAGCCGTCAATGATGCGTTTGTTGGCATTGAAACGGAAGCGGCTAAAATAGGTCTGGCGGTAAACGAGGGCAAAACAAAGTATATGCTGTCATCGAGAAAGGAAGCACAACATCGACGACTTGGCCAGAACGTCAGCATAGGCAGCTATAACTTTGAGGTAGTGAAGGACTTCGTCTACCTCGGCTAAGCGGTAAACAGTACAAACAACATCAGTACCGAGATCAAACGCAGAATAACTCTTGCCAACCGCTGTTTTTATGGGCTCAAAAGGCAATTGAGTAGTAGAGCCCCCTCTCGGAAGACCAAGCTGACTTTATATAAGACCTTGATCATCCCAGTCCTGCTGTACGGCGCAGAGGCATGGACAATATCCCAAGCGGATGAACAGTCTCTTGGTCGAGAGAAAAGTTCTGCGCGTGGTCTTTGGTCCTGTTTACTTTGATAGCTTTTGGAGGAGAAGGTTCAACCACGAACTGTATGGGCTGTACAGCGACATGAGTCTAGCCAGGCGTCTACGGATTCAACGCCTAAGATGGCTAGGCCATGTAGACCGTATGGACAACTTAACTCCGGCCCGAAGAGTCTTCGACTCTGAGCCTCTGGGACAACGCAACAGAGGACGTCCACGTACAAGGTGGCGCACACAAGTCGAGGGGAACTGTCAAAGTCCGGAAGACCCTACTGGAAGACCCTTTATATTTTTTTTACTGCTTCTTCTTTTTAGGGCGCTACAGTCCGAGGTGGACCTGGGCCTCACTCAACATGCCTCTCCAGCCAGCACAATCTTTCGCCAATTGTCTCTAGTTTCGCACACCAAGCCGGCCGAGGCGCACACAAGTCCCCTTGACCCTTGCCGTAAAGCAGGACTGGGATGATCAAGGTCTTATACAAAGTCAACTTGGTCTTGCGAGTTGTTTACTTAGTTTTTTTTACTAATTAACTACAAAACAAAAATGTATTTTAAATTTTTTTAAATATTTTCCTTCCTATGGCGCTACAGCTGACCTAGGCTTCAACCTCTTCAACTAGCACGATCTTCTCCCAGCTGTCTCTAACTGCGCACACCAAGTTGGTTGAGCACACTCTCCACTTGTGTGCGCCACTTTAATTGTAGACGTCCACTGTTGAATCTTCTACTTCAATACCCTTCAATACCTTGCAGCTAGTCTTAAAATTGAAATGAGGTCCTTTCACAACTTAAGCACGGATATACAAAATATACATCCAGTATCGAGACAGTTCCCCAATGTCGATTCAAGTAGGATAAAAAGCAAAGCAATCATCCTTAATGCTCGCTCCGCTTCATGGGCACAACAATCAACTAATTGTCTATCGGTTAATTCCTCTGCCATTACTACCATTTGTGTCCCAAACTTCCGACAATCAGACGAACAGCATTTCAATACAATTTGCCCCACTTTCGAAGTCATGTCATTTGACTACACATATCTGTTTCCAATTAGTCGAGTTAAGGATTTACATGAATCGCAGAGACTATCAAATTTATTCGGAAACACCCCAGAGGCAAAAGACAATATCAATCGAAAAGGCCCCCGGCAACAGAGCACAACCAAAGGATTATCGGAGCATAATCAACCCCAAAAAACAAAAATGACTATGATTTTGGAATTTAATTGGCAGGTTCATGCCAGAAACTATTTCATTTCCATGCAATATTTTGACATAATGCAAGCATTCCGTGCACACAGCCAGTTGCACTTAATTGAGGTCCTGCATAGACAGCATAACAGAATTAATGGTGGGCTAGCACATACTTATTGGACGTTGGCATCATTATTTCCCCATAAACCCTGGTCTGATGTACGCATAATGACCTACATCCGTATTCGGCCTCGGGTCGTGAGATTAATCCCATGCGAGTGTATGCAGACCAGTGGTGAATTTTCCACTTTGGATTCAGGTTTGCTGTTTGCCATGCACATGAACTATGCTCCGAGGGTACTTCTGGAACATTCTTGTGAAAGTTGTTTATCCAGTCCCAATCGGAGACATTGAATAATTATTATGAAGGATAAGCTCGTGCTGATGGCCTACGTATACTATCATTCCGTAAAATTAATTGAAACGCATGTGGCATGAGTGAGTGTCTGAGTGAGGTATGGTTCTCTGAAATGAATAAATCGTGATTTAACATTAAGCGGAGATCATTCAGTTTTGGGTGGTCTGCAAACGGATCTCTGGCTTGTTGAGATTTGATAAGATATTCAATCTTATAGCGAATGTGTAGAGTACACCCCTGACATGTGAACATAAGTAGGTTCTGACTGATCCTTAAATTTGAGGACTTAAGCCAGACATTCTTTTTCAGTCATTTGTCGTTTTGTTTTCCAATATAGCCACCTTCAAGTAGATACGCTTTTTCTGGTAAAGTTCATACAGAGACTTCTCTTTCTACAAACATTTCCTTAGTTTGTAGAATACGGACTTTTTGGTACACAAAGTTCCTGGCGGTGCCAAAAAGTCTAGGTTTCGGAAAGTATACTCAGAACTCCAACAAAAATCAAAAAAAAAAAATATATGTTGTTCCTTTTATATCATTTTAAAAGATTTTAATGCAAAAAGTTATATTTTCTTATTATTTTAAGTAGCCGCTAGGAAAGGGTTTAAACTTCAAAATTGTGTATCCCAGTCATTGTGTCGATTTCCTTCCATTCTAAATCTGTGTTGCCTCCAACTGCAGAGGACTGCTTTGATTACAACTATTTTCACCTTTCGTAACTCATTTCCTCCGTCATAAGGGATGTATGAAGCAATTTAAGAAATTATACACGACCTAATAGCTAGGAACCATCAATAAAAGATTAGCTCAAAATGCTTTCACATTGTCGACAGTCAAGTCATGCATCTTTTATACCTGTAAATGCTAACAGCCCGTAGCTGTAATCGACACCATTGTGAAAGAAAATTACCTATACTCAGAACCTTGTCTACGTTACCCTTTCGAGATTCGCTTTGCTCTGATTAAAAATGTATAACCGTGCTGTCTATGCAACGATGCCAGTCTCGCATCAGCGTAAAGCAACTTTACTACTGTTGTGTGCATTGGCGTTTGGCCCTATCACCTGGGTCAAGGAAACATAGTTTTAGGTGGTCTTAAAGTAGTCTATTAAATCATCCGGCATTTCAGCAACTTCTTCTGAACTGTCTTTTTAAAATAATTATTAAAATGAAGGGTCTTCCAATAGGGACTTCCGAACTTTGACAGTTGATAGCGGCCATATTGTTGAAGCTACAACAGACAGATTGCTGTCAGTTCTTCAGTCTGTTTCGCCAAGTCCCCATGGACGGATACAGCATTCAACAATAGGTGCAAATGATAAAATTGTTTTATCAAAATGGACAACCATAGCGGCCCTCAAAGCCAACATAACCCATGCCATCGGTCAAATTCAGCCTGATTTACAAGTATGCGCCAGAGTTATATAAAATTTGACATTTCGAATGCGTGCTACTCAGAGAAGCCTCAGGGTACATTTGAACGATGTTATATTCCATACACAATGGCATCGATAGGCCTTTCAAACGAATAAAAAATGTTGAGGAAATCTTACGCACGCTTTGTTTTGAAAAAATTCAAAAATAGGAAGCAGTTAATGAAATGCCCTTTATATTCAGGCTAATTTCGGTACATTATTTTTTTGGATGTCGGAACACAAAAAGTAAATTTTTTTTTATTCTTGGTTCATTTTCGAAAATGAACGTTCAGGCTCGACAGTAAACTTTTGGGTCCTCTAACACGATCATTTTTGCTTCTTGTCGAAGTTTTTTAACCCTTCACTGGAGCACTCAGATTCAAAAACTGGTCCATTACACTATCAGACAGCAACCTACTTTTGCTGGAGTTTCTTGGCCTTCCGGAGGAAGGAAGGACGGAAGGAAGGAAGCTTTTGTGGTGAGGAGCCTCATCAGCACCGAATACCTGTCACCTGATTCGAGGAAAAGCAAGACAGTAGCAAAGGAAGTGCTCAGCAGTGCCGTCGTCTTCTCCACAGACATCGCAGAGGGTTTCATAGCTTAGGCCAAGCTGATTTAGGTGGTTGGCGAAGGTGTAGTGGCCCATTAGTACGCCGGTAAGTAGCCTGCCGTCTTTTCTGTCAAGTTATGGAGCATACGCTTGTTCTGTCTATATCCTGGAGAGTCATGCTACCTCCGGTTGCGCTCTCTAGAGATCCAACCACCGATGGAACCCCTAACCAAGGACGCAGGCTGTCTCAGCGGAGGTTAAGGTCCTGAGAGTACCTCCTCTGATCCTTGCCTAGCAAGTTCATCGGCAATCTCATTTCTTGTGAACCCGTGGTAACACGGGACCCAAACAAATCTTGTAGTCTTTTTCTTTTTCGGAGGATTTTTGAAACACTACTGGAGCACTCAGACTCAAAACTGGTCCATTGTACTGCCAGGTAGCAACCTACTCCAGTGCCGTTAATTTGATCCCCCCAACGGCAAATGGTGACTGGAGCAGATTCGATTTCACTGGGATTCGAACCTGGGACCCCTTGAGCTTGGGGCAGGCACTTAACCAACTGCGCCATCCAGTCGTGTGGTATTACGTTCTCCTTTTATATAGGCTCCTTGTCCACCGGAGCTTGTGATTCATGCTAAATGTTGATAGTAATAGATTCACATTAATGCACCCCCTTGCGGCGCACCTCCCATCGCACACCGGCAACACCCTTATCACCCTGCTCCATTTAAGTACAGTCATATGCATACACGCAAGTTCATTAGGCTGTGCATGTACTATTATGTTGCTAAACTTAAACAAGGCTCCCATAATGTTAATGGCCTTAGACGTAGACACTCGTGTTGAACGGATAATCGTCGGCTCTTAACAACCAACCACCACCTCAATTCAACCGCCTGTAGCAAACTGTTGCGTACACACTCTGATTCCACAGCAGCCTTCCTCTCGTTAGCGATACAGCTAAACAGCCAGATAATCCGATGATGTGTACCTAGTTTTATTATGCCCTCATTGGCTCCTCTCTCATTAGCGCCAGACGTTCAAATGGGAGAAGAACAAGCGCAAATGTTTTCCTTTGCCATCATAACCCCGGGCACAGCATCATCCCGCAACGTGCAATTGACTTCTAACCGCAGACGCGCAATCAAAACCGTATGAGGCTTTCATTTTTCAAGCTCAGCGAGCACATCATAGGTGTGCACATGAAACCAAAAGTTGTGAGAAAACATCACAGCGTCTGAGCTGACCTGGCCACAAGTAGCCAAATGCAACCCGGGCAGAGGACACACACGCTGCTATGCCCTTGCCATGCTGCTAGTTAAGGGTGCTTAGTGTAAGCGCTGCGGAAAAATACAGTAAAATTCATCAAGAGTCATCCACCGCAAAGGATCGTGGACCTTCTTTTTATTTCAAGGTGCGCTCTCTCACTTGTTTTTGTGCGCGTCTGGTAAAAGTTAATCGCCGACCCTTGCAGGTGGACGGTTTGCGCTCGGAGCTCCTCTTGGCAGTGTACACTCCCTTGGAATTATTCAAAAAGTTGTTAATAGTAATTGAGGCGCTGCCAAAAAGTTCCCTTTTATCCTTGTCAACTAATCTCTGCAGTTTTTTCGTTTGTGAACAGTCCGAAACCCTTCTGCGCTCGGAAAACGATAAATAAACCAGAGACGGAGTAACGAGGGTGGAAAAAACGACGCAGCCGAAGTTTTTGGATGCCCAAATAGAAAATTACCCACAGAAATGTCACAGCATACAAATGGCGGCAATTTGGTCGGAGGGCGGATGGAAGGGGACAGTTGGCTTGACATGTTTTCCCTTCGGTGTCAACAGACTGCTGGGCGCTCACTGACCGATTGTGCTTCTTTTTTTCATCTACCCTTGACAAAAAGTGATTTATTTTGGTTCTGTATCTCTCACCTGTATCTGTTTATGGGAGAGTGGTGGTGTATCGGAGAACTCGATTCGTTCTGCTTGTCATCGGCGGATGGGGGAGAGGCGGTCTGGAAAAATTCTGTCTGTCTGTTGATGTACCCAGCTGGTTAATCCCGAGTCAAAAATCATTGCCTGGGATTAAATTCTCAGGTGATAGGATTACTGATACAATGTCATTTGGAGACGTGATTGTGATTGTTAATGAATCAATAGGAGCAGCTGCTAAATGAACCTGGGCAGGAGGGAGTGAAATCACAAAGAAATTCCATCTACAGTCGATTGGGTGAACTACCCATTGTTGAAGAAGTCATGAAAAAGCTAAAGAACAACAAAGCCGCTGGCTAAGATTGCTGGCTAAGTTTGCCATCAGAACTCTTCAAGGCCGGCGGCTATGTTCTGATAGTGGACATGCATCTGCTTATTTTCCCATCCATAGAGTCTTCGACTCTGAGCCGGTGGGACAACGCAATAGAGGACGTCCACGTACATGGTGGCGCACACAAGTCGAGGGTGACCTCGTCCGGCTTGGTGTGCTAAACTGGAGACAGCTGGCGAGAGATCGTGCTGGCTTGAGAGGCATGTTGGGTGAGGCCCGGGTCCACCTCGGACTGTAGCGCCCTAAGAAGAAGAAGAAGAGCAGGCGGCGTAATCTCATGCAAAAAAGTATATCCCTGCTAAATGTCGCATGTAAGATCCAGTCCAGCGTAGTTTGTGCTCGTCTAAGGCCGTCATGCACCACCCTAGGGGCTGCGAATTGACTACATTCTCCAAACTTTGACAAATCTTGAAAAACGGGCCATAGTATTGTTGTCATAACATCGGTCCGTCACGGTTCCCCACAAAAGCAACGATTTTTCGCCCAAAATTTTTGTCCAATTCATGCTGAGCTGCTCTAAGGCCCACATTGCGAAGCGATAACGAAGCGGATGGTCGTGCGCCTTCAATTGCTGAGTTAATTAAACCTTGTTAGCGAAAAATCCGAGATTTTTGTGCAGAATCTATCATCGGGGACATGCGCCTTAGCCTGGGGTCAAGAGAGTTATGACGCATAAAATACCTCATTTGCGGCTAATTAGCATTTGATTCAGCTGTCGACTGGCGGTTCCCGGAATCGGCTCGGCCTTACAAACGAGTTCGACCCGAGAGTTGATTTGAATGGAATTTCGGGAGATAAAAATATCGTGTGAGTAGTGCTCCACGAAATCCTGAGTAATTCTTCGCGATGGAGGCCTCAAGCTAGCACTAGCACTGCCCACTAGCACACCAGTCTCACGAAATTTTTGCATAAACTTGCGTACGGCAGTCGCGGTGGCTACTTCATTTCGGCCAAAACTTCTTTTCAAAAAACCCACTGGGTCCACACAGTACTCACTTTGGAAGTAAGTTTTCAATCTTTCCCAATGTTGTTTAGGCGTAAAGCGACTCATTTCGATCCGCGGAGGTCTGATACTGACTTTCTGTCAAGATTTCGAGCGGAAAAGCAGCTGTCAGCGTAGAAAAAACCTATGATTTAAAAAAACACCTCTAGATGGCCCACCTTGTACACGTCGATTCTGAGCTCATTTTGACTACAAACAGGAGTTGAAATATTATTCCAAATGTAATCCAATGAGAATTGCAGTCAGTTTTGGATCTCAATCGCAAAAACTCAACGCACAACATTCCCGAACCCAATTTCCGTCTTGCAAACGTTGTGCAACACGCGCACCAATCTGTTTCGTTGAATGCGACGAAACAAATCCGTGCCCACGGAATAACTCGCCGTGTTTATCACCGAATTCAAATCACGTTTCGGGAATTAATTTGAAACCAATTTTATTGGAATAGCGATATTAAATGGAATTAGCAAAGGAAACTGTGTAAATTGGCGGTTGGCTCAATGCGGAGCTTGCAACCAACGATTTGACGGTTGCCATCGCGGTTGAACCCCCTCTCTATGCCAACGTGAAAATCTGTCAAAGCGGAAATGAAGCCCTTCCCCGCACAGCTCACATCGAGTAATCAGTTAAAATGAAGTTAGGCAGCCATTTGGAGTTGGATTTGTGTGAACGACATTTGATAGTGTGTGTGAACTTAATTTAAAATCAATTTATTTAGGACAGGTGCACACGCCGAGGATGCACCTCCGGCCTTAAATGTTGTTAAAAACCACTTAGCATCCCATCAGATCCCCAGTTGCCGAAAATTCGAAACAAAACACTTCCGTAATGACTTTATACCCACAATAGACGATAATGCGATATCGGAGAACATAATTGCAGCATACCCTCTGTCATAACTCCACAAAGACACCGGCTGTACACGCTGTCGTTTGTTTTGACATTTAGCATTGCGTAGGCATCCACCCCCCCGGCATTAAGTCATCAGAAGCAGCGCAGCAGAGCGTGTGTATCCCACCTAATTTGAAAATTTAACCTTAAATATCACATGTTCGCAATGTCTACCGACATTATGCCCACTTAGGGGGTTGCTTGCGACAACGGCGATAAGGGCAATGTCTGGATGATGACATTTCTTCATAATCAACCCTATTTCATTCACCACTTGGTAGCAGCATAATGTCCGGGAAAATGCTTCCTCCCTCGGGGGCAACCCAACCAAATTGCTGTCAATTTAGGAAAATACTTAAGGAGAAGCCTGGGATCATACTCACAGAAGAATATCACAGTTGCTGTTGAGATTCCCTTTGAGCCAGGGACTGAGGCACAAATATGAGGGCATCACACACCCACCGGTGTGCTCATTTTTGGACATTTTATTCTTTTCCTGTCCTTCCTTCAAAAAGGGTTCCCATTTTCTTGTTGAGTGGTTTATTGAAAACACTTTGTGTTCAAAATTAGATGACATTTCGATGTCCACATTTTTACGTTCACAACGAGTGACTTCTGAATAACAAAGACTTGCCTGAGTGGGGGTGCCTGTTATATTGAGCACATTAAAGGCAATTTAAAGGTGAAAAAATATTAAGAAGCAGATTAATGCGAATGAGGGTAAGATGAAGTAAATGCTGGTTGGTCGAAGTGAGTCGTTGCTAAAAGTCGTGGCAACAAGTCTCTGCTGAAATTTGCTGTTGTAAGTCGGGGCTGTAGGTCGCTAGCGTACCTGTTTACCGCCCTGTGGAGTACGACTGGATGGCACAGTTGGTTAAGTGCCTGCCCAAAGTTAGAGGGGTCTCAGGTTCGAATCCGAGTGAAATCGAATCTGGTCCAGTCACCATTTGCCGTTGGGATCAAATCAACGGCACTGGAGTAGGTTGCTACCTGGCAGTACAATGGACCAGTTTTGAATCTGAGTACTCCAGTAGAGTACCAAAAATCCTCCGAAAAAAAAATCAAGACCTTATTAGTCCCAGTCCTGCTGTATGACGCAGAAGCATGGGCGTCATGCAATGCATGACAAAGAGCTTCTTGGGCGCTTCGATAGAGGAATCCTGCGAATTATATTCGGTCCCGTTTGGGAAGAAGGAGTTAGGAGGAGAAGATTGAACGACGAACTCTACGAGCTGTACAGCGTCATCGACCTAATCAGACGAGAGAGACTACACGGCGAACATCAAAGCCAACGAACACGACAAAATCGAAATTTTTCGACAACAGCAAGCGGCTTGCGAACCAGCCTATACACGATGAAATTGCGGCGAGCACGAGCAAATTCGGCGAGCAAGTTCGTCGTTTAGGGCTACCTTAAGGCCCAGGTCCACCCTGGGCTATATCGCCGGCTAAAGAAGAAGAAGCACATTAATGCAAATTTCAAATATTTAAAACCACTCAATTCTTCCTGAGGTCATCTGTGCAAAAAATGCAGGCTTAATCAGTAATCCGTAGTGTCGGTGCAGAAGTTCAACTTATTGACTAATAAAGGGTCTTCCAATAGGTCTGCCAATCTTTCGAACCTTGACAACCTTGATGGCCGCTATCGACCCATATTGTTGAAGCTACATCCGTCAAATTGACTGCCGTTTATTCAGTCTGTTTTGCCAAATCCCCATGGATGGACAATGCTAAGTAGGTATGTGGGTAGACGGCCAGAAGTCACGTCTCACTTAGGTTCATGGGGACCCATTGTGATGCCCAGTTGAGCACTGGTATCCTCTTTTTTCCCTTGCCGATCTCATAATTCTTGGTTTTTCCTTAACCATCCCGACGGACATTGTGTTCAACATCTCGTGTAAATTATAAAATTGTTTCATCAAAAACAACAACATACTTAATGGGAATGTTTGTTCTTACTAATAAAGCCATAATACATGGAAAAAACTTTAATTTTGTTCAGTTTATTTCATTTTAAAAAAAAAACTTGTATTTGGCCCGCACTGTACTGGAGGAGAGGTTTCAGTTGTGACATGAGCCTAACTTTGGTTAGGTCAATTATTGTTGACCCCTGCCTTAGTCGATGAAGCAGATTTCCGTTAAGCAGTTGCTTTCGTTGGCAAGAATTAAGAGTAGAAGAATTATGAAGAAATTCAGAGTCTCCTAGATTAAGAGGAAACGTGGCAGACATCTCTCGAGACCTTAAGACTTTTTATCGCCGCAAGGTTGTCATCAGCAAAAACCTTGTCCAACGACAATATTTCATTCACATAATTCCTTAGTGATGTTGAGTTGTAAAGATACCCTCCCAAGCCTGGAAACGACTCCCTCTGAATCCTGTCCGCCGTAAGTACGTATAACGAATGTCTTCCAGACAGCAATTTGATCTGCAGATTGGCTGCAAAAATTCAATGATTACTTACACCACTCCGTGAGCAAGCATCGTTCAGGAGTTTATGTTCTTCATTTAATGGGAGGGAGGACATATAAAAATTTCAAGACCAAGAAACCGGAAAGTAAATGCGTCAAAAGTCCTGAAACAGACCATCCATCCAGCGAAAATTATATTTACAGGAATATTTCTCACCGACTACCAAATTCCTGCCACCATTTGCTGTGTCATTCATCATGCCGAACAGAAGGAATTTCCATTTTTTGTCCATTTACGTAAATCGTAATAACATTCGTGCTCTGATGTAATGCCAGACGAAAAGAGAAATATGTATCCGTCGAACGCACCCGCACCCGCACCCGGCGGGCGGGAACTCCGAATTAACATAAATTATGAAGTGTGGCCCGCGCACCCGAGTGAGCTTGTAATTATTTAACCAAACAATACATTTTGACACCTTCCTGACTTCAATTAGAATGTTTAAGGACTAGAATTATTTGCTCCTCATGCCGTTAGAGGTGTTGTGGAATTTTTGAGTGGCACTCGTCATTGCAAGGAAATGTTTATCATCCTCTGGTCACAGAAGCAAATTGTATCTTTTCCTAACAACGACTTTAAGTTTATTGATTTTTCCGCAACCGGTGTTGAAGTACGTCAAAGCGGAGCCTTCAACCCCTTCACTCATTCACCGAACATAGAACAACCCCCACCAGAAATGTCCATTGCTTTAGTCTAAAGGCTGCCCCACCACCCTTCGCCACTATTAGGTTAATTCATTCGTTTCTCTATTCGATAGGTTGTTTTGCTGAACCAAACAAATGATAGGACGAATGCAATTCGCAGCTTTTTGAGGTGTTGCAGCCCGCGGGAACCACTGCCTCTCTTTCCATCATTTTCAATATTTCCCCAGCTGCAAATTAAAATCTGCTTTAACAAATGTTTCATGCAACAAATCAGTGCTTTAATGAGTTGGTTCAGAATGGAAGAGACTGAAATGTATAGTGGTGGACAAAAGTTTGCACACAGAAACATTTTCAACAAAAAAAAACGGAGCGTTTAAAGGGAACTTAAGTTTTTTTTATTGTTTTTGGATGAAAACATGTTTTTTATATAATTTTTTGTTTTATTTTGTGATGCTAGATTGCTTTATATTTCAGTGGACTCAACTGTTGGTCTAAGTGAGCCGTGACACCAGTCGCAAGGGCAACCTTTCACCTACCTACATTCAAATTTATGAATGTGTGTTATTTTAACATTGACAGCACTTATGTGCTCAAAAGATTTGGAGGAACTCAGTGTTATATATTCACGGTGCGCGTGAACGTGAACAACGTTGGAAACTATTGCAATGTTGGTTCCAAAATGGGTCCTATGTGGCCGAAACAGCAGGAATTTCGAAAAGGAATTTAGGTCAAAAAATCATTTAGGATGTAGTTCATTTCCATTCCATGTGGTGGCTACGCAAGCAAGCAAAATTGTGGTATTTGGAGTTCAGAAAATCCAAAATGTTCAACGGTTATTGCTTTGTTATGGGATACTTTTTCACTTTAAAGACACGGTCCGAAAGGGAGCTAATGCGTCTTGAACGTGTGACTACTCGATGCGGTTTTCGAGGTGAAAAAATATCTCAAAACAAAGCAACAGCCGTTGAAAATATTGAGCAGTGTATTTAAAAAGAGCTGGATACTAAGCAGAACTGCAGAGCTGACTCTTGGTATATATGGTCCCGTCTGCGAGGAAGGCGAATGGGGGAGAAGACACAACCGCGAACTCTATGATTAGTACCAGGATGTGGATGTAGTCCGGAAGACAAAAATCCGTCGACTGTACTGGCTCGGCCACTTCAAGCGCATGGACAACAACGCTCCAGCTAAGAGGGTCTTCGAATCCGAGGCTCCTGGCTCGCGAACGAGACGAAGTCATCGCGGACGTAAGACAGCTTGGTCTTGATGACTGGAAGCAGCGTGCCCAGGAACGTCAGCGATAGAAGGCAGCGATAGCTCAGGCTCAGACCCTCCATGGGTCATAGGCCTGCTAAGTAAGTAAGTAAGTAAGTAAGTAAGTAAAAGAAGGAGACCGTCCAGGTTATTGGTAAGTAATCCGATAGGAATAAAAGAAGCCGTGACTTGGCTCAAGAACAACGTGATATCCAAGAAGGACATCACCATCTGTTCAGACAGCCAGGCAGCAATCAAATCCCTAAACTCGGCCACTTTCCTCTCTAAGACATCCCTAAATTGCCGCCTATCTCTTAACGAGATGGCTGAGCATTTTAATATTCACCTCATGTGGGTGTCGGGACACAGTGACATTCCAGGGAATTGTGAAGCCGATGATCTCGCCAGGAGCGGTACGATCTCCACAAACCTTCATAGTGGAGTTCCTCCGCCTATGCCATTCACTACAGCTAAACTTATTTTAAAGAATCATACTAAACACCAACTTAAGATGGTCAGATGGCACTACGTGCCACATCGCAAAGCAAATTTGGCATAAACTTGATCTAAAACGTTCACTCTCTCTTCTTAGAATGAACAGGTCATCCCTAAGGTCTCTCATCGGCGTTATCACAGGACACTGTTCCATTGGCACTCACGCCTCAAGAATGGGACTCCCTCATAATGATTTGTGCATAAGCTGCAGAGACGAAGAAGAAGAGGAATGCATAACGCATCTCCTCTGCACTTGTAGCGCTCTCGTCTCGGCAGGAAGAAACATCTTGGAGCTACTTCTTCAACGACTTGAGCGAATTGCACAACGTCGGCATTAATCAACTAAAGAGTTTCGTTGAGAACACCGAATTGGATAGATGACATCAGATCCGCGTGGTATCACAATGGGCCTAAATAGGCCTAAGTGTGACTGCTATCTACAGTCAGCCACTTCCACCTTACCTGACCTAACCCTAGAGGAACCAGCGCTAGGACTGCCGGCGTCCTTGGTTAGGAATTCCATCGATGGATGTACCTCTCGAGAGCACATCCGGAGGTGGCACGACTCTCCAGGATGTAGACAGACCAAGCGCATGCTCCATAACGTCTATAAGAAATTCGCGGCATTTTTGTTATCTCTTGACAGAAAAGACTGCAGACGACTTACCGGCATACTAACAGGCCACTACACCTTCGCCAACCACCTAAATGTGCTTGGCTTAAGCGATGAAACCCTCTGCGACGTCTTTGGAGAAGACGATGACACTGCAAACCACTTCCTTCGCTACTTAGGCGGTAAGCTTGGATCAGGTGGCAGCTATTCGTCGCTGATGAGGTGAGAGCTGATGATGTAGATCAAGAAATTCCAGCAAAAGGAGGTTGCTGCCTGATAGTACAATGGACAAGTTTTCGAGTCTGAGTGCTCTTAACAGTACACTGGAGCACTCAGCACTCAGACTCGAAAACTGGTCCAAAACCCTCCAACAGAAAAAAAAAAAAAACTCGAAAGGGGTTGTCCCATGAAATCTGAAAGTTGTTTTGCTTCGGGATTCTAACCAAGAAGGTCAGCGTAGAAGTCGATGCACAGATCCTCTACGCCACGACGGCCACTAGGCTATTTCTTCTTTTTCTGATGGTGCTACAGTTCGGGCTGGACTTGGGCCTAACTTCTCACCAACCGCTCTTGCTGTGCGTGCTTTTATTCTCTCACGAGTGGAGGGGACCTACAGTTTAGTGCCGTCACCGAACGGCGAGATTGAGAAGCTTTTTCTAGACAGTTATACTCTTTGAGCATTGCCAGTGACTCGAAGGAGGTGGGGCCGTAAAAATATCAGAGGTGTTTTTTTTGGGAATCGAACCCAGACTTCGAGCGTAGGACGGCGCACTTACCCATTATGGCACTGCGCTCACTGGTTCGTTATACTCCTTTATTTTATGGGAATCTAACCGCGATAAGCCTCAATATTTTGGCGGACACCGTCTCAGACCATCGTATTAGGTCAGTTTTTGTCACCTTTCAGCTCAGCCTATTTCTCCACAAATCCTCTCCGATCTCGATTCCAAGTGGGACCGCCTGAATCTGCTTAATGGAGACCTGCCTCACTGATAATTTAGTGATGACCCAGAATACCTTTCCTTCTGCTGTCCTTTGGACCAATATTTTGTTCCCCTCTGAGATCTGAGCCGCTTTTTAGAGGACGCACATTTTTTCAAGTCAAAAAAACAAAAATCATATGCTCTCTTGAATGGAACAAGGTAGACGACTGTATAATTTTATTGAATCGCTGTGAAATATCATGGCACCCACTCACATTTTTAAAGAAGTCCTGTATCCTTGTTGAATGTCCCAATTTATTTCAACCGAATGCTGAACTTAGTTCGCATGGAAATCTTAACTGTCCAACACTCTCAGCCAACAGCATGCGTGAGCATTCAAATAATAAACTGGGCAAGTGCGAGTTGCACTCGCACGGGAAAGGTTCCGTCGCATAATAATGATGGATGATTTCTGAAGATCAAACGACGTTTCCAAACTATTTCAGTTGAATTTTCTTCTAACTTCAACCCAAATCAACCATTTATTCATAAATTCATACATCCAAACAAACAAATATTCATCCCTACATATACCTATATCTCTATCCAAGTTTATCCAACACAGAAAATCCCTTCCATCATACACATACCCAATCACTGCTCATGCCTGCGGTGTGTGTGTGTGTTCATTTCTGTTGGGCATTTAGGGGTGAGATCGAAAAGATAAAGCTCATCAACGAATAGGGTGGCCGAACACAGCATGAAATTATGTGTGAAAATGAAAATTGTGATCATTTTAGATCTTAGATATCTCAAAATTTCAACATAAATCGATATTTTGAAATTTATCATTTCTTAATGCCTACATTGATGTCTTCAAAACTGCGTTTTCAGATCTTCAAAATTCGCATGTCGATGATTGACCGTTTTTGGCCAATATCTCCAAAACCATTAGGGCCAGAGTGCTCGCAATTATTTTTAATGAAAGTACTCAATGAAGCCAAGTTTTTGTGATTTTTTCAGATTTTTAAACATTTTGGTTTAGAAATGGCAGGGGGGGGACGCATTTAAAAAAACTTTGGAGCTCCATATTTTCCAAACGGTATTTTGGATAAAAAAGTGTTGAAAGAAACCTCCACTTCATTTCGAAAGATCTGTCGATTGATATATATTTCTATGGGGTGCGACAATTTTTCAAAATTAATGTCAACTTCACCTGTACTGGAGCCACCCCCAAATGGCCCCACTTTTTAAAATCGCTGCATAGCCAATGACATCTAGGTCTGAAGAATTTCATGCCGATATCTTCATAAACTTCGGAGATAAAAAAGTGTGACAGACACGACGGACGGACGGACGGACGGACGGACGGACGGACACACCGAAATTATAAAGGTTCCGTTTTTGTAGACGGAACCTTAAAAAAACAAAGAGCCGCATTGCATTTGCGTTCATTTAATTAAATTACATGCATGCGAAAGCATAACTGTTTTCACATGCATCGCCAACCATACACATCCAGCATGTTCATACACCCGCCCATCACCTATGGGGCAGCCCACCAAGCACAGAGCAATGACACAGAGGAGGGACAACCCATGAGAGCCAACGCTCAAGCGTCAGGTGCACTCAATGCTGTTAGATATTTTTGGAATGCCTATAAAAATATGAATATTGGAGTGTGCTACGACCAATTACGGAAACAAAACATATCCTCGTTCGGCCTTAAATCGAGTACGGCTTTAACGCTTTAAACTAGTGGCGTGCCTATGTGCAAATTGACTAATTCACTTAGATTTCACATTAAAAGGCGATGAGCGTACGTTGGCGATGCATGAAATTTCAGTCGACTCATGCGATGTTATTTTGGAAGATTTCCAGGCAGCGGGAGAGTGGAATAGGGAAAGTGGTGAGACTTTATGGGTGAAAAGTCCTGGGCACGAAACCAATTTTCCTTTCAGTTTCCATTTAACTTAAGCAGTTTATTGATTTTTTTTTCTTGTTTTGAGAAATTGTTTGTGACCTAGATCCTCGTTTTCAGAGCTTCGGAAGTGAATTGTAGGCAAAAAAATAAGTACTGTTTTGACACACATACCGTGTAGAGTGTAAGTTCCTAGTAAGGAAAGGACATGAGACCGCTGGCCTTGAGAGAATTTTGAAAATCATGTTTCTTTTTTATACCTTGGGGTTCACAGTGTATTCATAACACTTATAATTGGTAACAAGCCTCTTAAGTCAAAAAATTGCATTTTGGGTTTTTGATGGGGTTTAACTAATTTTTTTTAACTTTCGGCTGGACTTAGGTAGGTAGGTAGGTAAGTGGTAGACGGGTGGAAGCCACGGCTCACTTAGGTCCTTGAGAACCCATTGTGATGCCCAATTTTGGACTGATATTCCCTTATAACTTATAACCCTTATTGCAGTACTCATGGTCCCTCGTTGTGCCGAAGCCATCCCGATTTGCTTACGAACCTGTAAAGAGATCTTAGAGGTTTATTTGAAATTTCATGTAAGTCTTGGAAGAAAAACTCTCCCAGTGTTCTATGACGCAACTGACAAAGACTAGGGCAGTGACAGAGGTAGTGAGGAGTATCATCTCGTTCCTCCTCGTCACCGCAACCTCTACAAATGTAGTCGTTGGAGAATCCCATTTTCATGGCCTGGTTTCTAAGATAATTATGGCCAGTGAAAACTCCAATCACCATCGTCAGCAACTCTTTTTCGCACTGAAGAATTTTGTCGGTTTTTTCTCGAACCTATCTGGGCCATAATGCTTTAGCAGTCACACATGTAGACAGGCCGCGCCATCTACTTTTTCCCATTTCAATTATCTTTTTATCCACCTTTTTCCTCAGCTCTCTGAGAGGGCGCTTTGACTCAAAAATCAAAAAAAGTAAGCTGCTGAGATAAGATTTCATCGTCCTGTTGTGGAGGTTATTCGTTGGGATAGGGTGAGAAACATGGCAGAGCGCGGGGAACTCAACGTTGAGCAGCTCCATCCTCAAACGAAAAGGGCTATACCTCGACAGTTTGGTCACGTGGCACGAATCTCCCCATCATCATAACACAACATCATTCCAGCATGCAGGCGACCGCTTGACAGACCCAGGACTAGCTGGCTGAACCAAGCCAAAAAACCCGCCTGGTTCCGCTTGGGCATAGCTCCTGATGAGTTACAGTCGATGGCTGAGGATCAAGTGGCCTGGAGAGCTCGCTTGCATGCACTGCTTGCGTGACCCCTTTAGTGGAACATGTGGGAAACGGAAAATTATTATGATGATGACGATGACCAAGTTTTGAAGCACGACTTAAGTTTGTATCTTCCAAAGCGCCATAGGATTTTTTTCTCATACGAGTATAAACCACTCGATCAGTTAGGTTGGGTTAGGTTAGGCGGCTGCTAGTGAATTCACCAACACATTCAGACCATGTTGGTCCATTGTGATACCCACCGTCAGACTACTACCACTGATCGACCGCTCCAGTGATAGTGTCGTTAATTTGATCCCAAATGAGTACTGTCCCACATAGGGCCAGTAAGGTAGTATAAGAATCCCGTTTTGTATATCTAGTTTAAGTATTTTTTTCTAGAATGTAAGATTTTTAAAAGATAAAAATAAAAAAGTGCATTAAAACTGCAAATGATGACTGGGCCAGATTAGAAAAACCGGATAAAGTCGTATTAACTTTGCTTTCACTGGGATTCGAACCTGGGACCCCTCTAACTTAGGGCAGGCACTTAACAAACTGAAAACCAAAATCTCTGAACTAGCAACCAGCAGGGCTACAGAAAGATGGAGAAACTTACATAACTGTCAACAAGCAAGGAAAACATGGCCAAAAATGGATCTCCGGAAAACCATAGCCATCATTAGCCTAAGCAGGAACAGTCTGGGTGACCTAGTAAATGTCCTCACAGGACACTGCGCTATGGGTAGGCACGCCGCAAGACTAGGGTTACCATATAACGACTACTGTAGTAGATGCATGGATGAAGAGGAAGAGGAATCCCCCTCACACCTACTATGCAATTGTCCAGCCTTAGCCTCCATAAGGAAGAAAACCCTGGGAGAATATAATATAAGCTCACTAACTGATATATCCGAAAAGGACGCCAAGAAATGATGGATATTCGTCCAAAAATCGAACTGGTTCCAGAAATGAGCGGTAGGAAGCCGGATGTTGCAACACAATGGACCCTATGGGTCTAAGTGAATCCAATGTGTATACGTTGGAAACCACCATACCTACCTACCTACCTACCTAACCAACTGCGCCATCCAGTCGTTTCGCTCAGCTGGTCGATTATATTGATTACACATTTTTGGCGACGAAGGAATCATATTTTTAAATCTTTACCAATTTTAAATATCGACACATTTTTATGCGACTCCATTCCTTCATTCAGTTTCAAGGCTGAGACATTTTCTCAAGCTCCTCCTTTCAGTCTTATATTATTTTATTTTTACTAAAACCACTTCTCAATCAGTTGTTGCATTTTGCCTAGACTACCAATACATCAATCCTAACACACACACATCAACATCTAAGAATTAGGGGGAACGAATAACCTTCAGTTCCTCAGCACGAAATCCACCGGGTCTGGTTTATGAAAAAAATCACTGCCATTAAAGTTATATCTTCGGCATATTATTAACGATCTCGTGCCAACTCGCCATCCACATTTGCGCCATAAAATAAAAAACCGTTCCTCATATTTCAATAATAATAAAATTTTAAGGATATCGCATTTCCTCTCAGTCCTCTGATTGCAATGCAATTATTATTCCGGTGATGTTAAATATCCTTCGATTAAGATTTTAACACTCTTCGGGAGTGGCATGCGGCAGCAGGGGCGCCGCCCCACCTCGCCACAGCGAGAATGTTGTATCACCATCGAAGGACATCCCACTCGCTGGCGTTTAATTTTCGTGCAAAGCATCATCGTGGAATCCTTCGCATTATGTTTGTATTTATCTCTCTTTTTTTCACTTTAGTTGATTAATTAAAAAAAAATTTAATTTCCTTTTCGTGGATTTTTTTAATGCTCTCGTGATTATATCACATCATCTTGTGTCGAATGTGGGGAATACGATTTCGGTGGGAAATGAAAACGAAATGCGTTCGCGTACGTACGTGGGTGAGGTTGAGCTTATTAATGGCGGCGGTTAAGCGGCCAGATGTATTGGTAATTTAGGTGTATTCATCAACCCTACCCACGCCGAAGCGCCGTCCATCGTCCATCGTCTGTCGCAGCGGAGAGGCACTTGATTCAAGGACACTAATCAAAATCGTATTAGTGCCGGATTGTTTTGGAATGGTAATTAGATCAGCGAAAAATCCTTCATTAATTAACACCGATACGGATGTGTATCGACGGGAACAATGAAATCGTTTTCGGGCTCCCTAATGAGCGCTGTCCTGACACATGTTCATTAGCCTACATATGGCAGCCGCCGCACTGCTGCGTGATTAGTGAAGAAACGTGATTGTGCTTACAAATATTGTTCCGAACTTTCCATTAGCTTGTCGAAATGATGAGTTTTCCATTTGCTGTCGGAGTCATCGTGGCATAATTCATAACGCTGTTTGCGGCTTACTAGACTGGGTTTATCAAGGACGACATTATTTTTTATAAAAAGCAAGTTGGCTTCATTGGGGAAATTTAAACATTTGGGCGAGCAATGAGCCATCACTGCGATGGAGTTAAGGAAAAAAAAGTGGCCCAGACGATTGGACAAATGAGTCTTTTAGTTGAAATTGATGATTTCCTGCGTAAACAGATTTCAGTAGCTTCTGGGATATTTTTTTAAAATTTCAAACGCATTCGGAAGTAAGTATTCGGAAGACGTTGTGGTTATGGATGTTAGAGCCTTTATAGCAGCTTGACTATCTGAGAAGATTGCTATCCGCTGTGCTGGTTCTGTTCTGTTTTTAATTTCAAGACACGCATCATATATTGCTAGCACTTCTGCCTGGAAAATACTTGCAAGGCTTGGTAGTTTAAGTGACTTTGATATAAACTAGTGGATCGCTGCTGCAAGGAACTATCCATTATAGGTGAACGGAGCCCGGTCTCTTTGATCTGGATTCCCGGCCACACGGGTATAATAGGAAATGAAGCAGCAGACGAGCTAGCCAGACAAGGACCCAAACTCGATAGTCTCGTTGGAGCCTGCTCCACTAGGCTTCGTAAAAAACAACATCAACAATCAATCCTCATGTGTCCTATTCAGAAGCCTATGGCCCAACTACAACCAAAAGAGAACAAAAGACCTGCTCAACAACAGTAGAAGAAACATATCCAGAATCACAGCGGTCTGTACTGGACACTGGGCTGTGGGCAGGCATGCTGCAAGACTAGGATTACCATTTAATTCGCACTGCCGCAGCTGCCGGGTGGAAACAGAGCCAGAAACCCCTGAGCACTTTCTGTGCAAATGTCCGGCTCTAGCTAGAGTCAGACAACGCACTCTGGGCAAAGCCTTCTTCAACACCCCTAATAATCTCTCAGAAGCAAACATTCACAGTCTGCTAGCCTTCATAAATTACACAAAGTGGTTTCAAAATTAGGCTAATCTGAGTGAATACAAACTCCTTTTCACCCCCATCTCACAAATTAGGTATCCCATAGGGTGTGGTATCAAAACGGCGCTTCCATGGCGCTAATTGGGTGCGAAAACAGGATCTGTATATCCACCGCCACTTTTACCTACCTACCTAGCTACTCGGAAGACTCGGCAAGACACCTAGTTCGCATGAGCGATGAAGAACCGGCCTTTGTACCTCTTGGAGAGATGGCTTAGATCAGGACGCCCGAAGCTGAAGCTGCTGGATGGAAGAGGTGAAAAATTGCCTCTAAAGAATCGATCACTACAAACGAGCTCGCGATGGTCATATGAACCAGATTGAATTCCATAATAATGGCGGCGCTACAGTCCGAGGTGGACCTGGGCCTAACTTCTCAGCAACCACTCGCGTTGTGCTTGGTATTGTTCTCTCACAAGTGGAGCGGACCTACAGTTTAATGCCGACTCCGAACGGCGAGATTGAGAAGCTTTTTCTAGACAGTTATACTCTTTGACCATTGTCAGTGACTCGAAAGAGGTGGAGCCGTGAAAAAATGTTAGGTGTTTTTTCTGGAATCGAACCGAGAACATCTAGCGTAGGAGTCGACGCACCTCCCCACTATGCTACGGCGGCCATACTTAAATATAATATATGTACTAGATTAGATGAGGTCCAATTGACTGAATGCAGACCAACAGTCTCACTTAAGCCAGCATAGGCCCATTGTGGTACCACGCGGATGGCGTACCTCCATCTATGGATGCAACATCGTTCTTAAATACATCGAATTTGGATATATTAACGACGTACTGAACCTAACCAACAAAATATACTAGTCTTACCAGTTTCAACCCAAAAACCTTCTCTGTCCTCCATTTCGATGATGATTCGATATTTACTTTGTGGTTTATCGGGCCAACGAAAAACCCAAAGTGACGTTGGAGGATCCTACGGTTCGGGATTAGGACTCCCAATCGGGCCTCTCATGCACTTTTATGTAGCGAGCCGCTTGCTGCAAGATCGACAACCGCTCCCAACCGAACCCCCTTGGTGAACAGGCGCTAGTTTGGCTATTGGCACAAGGTCTGCTATGCTTAGGCATCCAGCTAATACATACCGAAACATGAACCCTCTCCGATTGCCCACCGACCCACTGTTCCACAGGAGTTGGATACCCAGTCGGCTTGAGGATTGCTCGATGCCCTGGATGTTAGACTAGGACAGGCTAAGATAGTTCTTTTACTCCCTCTTATTATTACACAAATACATTTTATGTATAACACATCCAGTCGTCAAAAATGACTGATGAGCTAGATATATAAAATAGGCGTCCAACACCTTGAATAAATTTCGTTATTATTTTGCAGTATTTACACATAAAATTGTTGAAAAAGTTCAGTAAATAATGCCCCAATACAATAACTTTGCACGGACAGCACAAAAAAAAATGTTAATTTAAAAAAGTTACAGAAATTAGCAAATTAATGAATTTAGTTTCAGTTTGAAAAAAAAAGTCTGTCAGCTTTGTCATTGCCGACCTCAGTTACACACGAAAATGTATGGCGTGATAATTAAAAATGAACCGCACTTCATGCACTTATGCTGTAAATATAGTTCTCTGCATGCGTGTCATTCTATTATGTCAGGCAGAGTCCTAAAAAAAATGAGAAATCATTTATAAATGAATTTTAAATTATAATGATGCATTCATGCAATTTGTGCTTATTAATTAATTTGCTTACACCGTATCTGAGTTTGATTTTGGTTAAATCACTTTCCGAACGTTTTTCTGTAAATTGGCCAGTGAAACCTAATTCTGACCTAATTTAATGCATTAATGGGTAATGACACAGTGAACGTTTACATTCACAAATAAATAGAAAGGGAGAAATGTGGGGTCAATACAAGTATCTATTTAAAAATGCAATAAAATTAACAAAATTAAATTCTTTCCATGTATTGTGGCTTGATTAGTGAGAACAAACATTCCCATTAATTACGGAGTACAACTTCGTTCAAGTGGCTGTCTCGGGTGGCTTCGTTGATGGTTTCGTTGCCGGATTGTTGGCATAACATCGCTTCTTCACGGTCCCCCCACAAAAAATACGCCAAAGGGGTCAAATCGCAGCTCTGAGGCGGCCAATTGACATCGCCGAGACGGCTGATAACACGATTCGGGAATTTGGTGCCTAAAGCCTAGCCAGCGTAGCCAGCCTAGATTTATACTAGCCCTAGATTTATAGCCCTAGAATTCTAGCCCTAGGTTTATAGCCCTAAAATTCTAACCCTAGAATTCTAGCCTTAGATTTATAGCCCTAGAATTCTAGCCCTAGATTTATAGCCCTAGAATTCTAGCCCTAGATTTATGGCCCTAAAATTCTAGCCCTAGATTTATAGCTGGCTATGCTGGCTAGGCTGCCTATTGTGGCTAAGCTGGCTAGTCTGGCTAAGCTGGCTAAGGTGGCTAAGCTGGCTATTCTGGCTGGTCTTGCTTGGCTGGCTAGGCTGGCTAGTCAGTTGGACCTTGTAAGCGAATAATCCGAGATCTTTGTGCAGAATTCTCCTCTGGCTAGTGCGTGAAATGTTGAGCTGTTGAGATCGATGGCGAGTTGATGTTCGTGAATTGAGTCTCACACTCTCGGCCACAAAAGTTACGATCTCATCTGTGCGCACCGTTCGATGACGGGGACCATGAGTGTTGTCCACTAGCATACCAGTCTCACAAACTTTTTGCACAAACTTGCGTACACCAAGCGCGGTGGGTGCTTCATTTCGGCCAAAACTTATTTTCAAAAAACCCACGGTTTGGGCTACACAGCACTCACTTTGGAAATAAGTTTTCAATATTTTCCAACTTTTTTCAAGCGTCGAGCGTCCCGTTTCGATTTGCGGAGGTATGATACTAACTTTCTGTCAAGATTTCGAACGGGAAACAGCTGTCAGTGTCAAACTAACCTATGATTTTAAAAAACACCACTAGATGGCCCACCCTGTATGTGCTCCATACATTTTTGTGTCGCATCATTAGAATAATCTTAAGTCCTGTTGTTTGTCATTTTTTTAACACTTTAATTTGCAGCACATCGCCTCCGAAGCTCTCTGACCTTCTGCGGGCGTGTGTTTGTCCCCAAATAATTCCATGCGCATGTGTTTACTCAATAAAACAACACATCATATCGAACAGAATGGATATTTGCAGAGTTTCGAAACGAACTGATTAGCAGAGCATTGGCATTGAGCGCACAGGCGAAACGTTAAAAGTCCCAGAATCCCTTCGGTGACGCTGCGTCGTATGCACACGACTGCACCGGTTTCAAAGGCAGTTGCATTTGCATGCAGACTTTCGCGGATTAACGCTCATTGTGTGTGAGTAATTGTTCCTGCTGAGGGTCTGACTAAAGTGTTGACTAATCCACGGGGAGCAGAAACTTTATTGTTCAGATTAACAGTGCAGCTGACATTTTCTCCTTTTTCTGCTGCTGTTTCTGTTCCCGCTCTCAGGGCAATGTGGTTTTGTTTGTTTAAGTACCGTGTGTGTGCACCGTGTGCATAAAGCATAAAGCAGAGAAGGCCTTTTCACCTTTTTGAAATAAACGCCAAGAGCGAAGTGGTAGTTGATGGGTTTTAATGTTAATTGCCTTTTTACAATTGTAGGGCGAAGATTAATTGGGCATTGCACTGTGGAGTGCTGCTAATGGGATTGTGTACATACGTGAGTTGAAATAATGTCTCTTCCAGTGTTGACTTTGAAAATCGATTAGGCCAACATATTGGTTTCGAGTCTAATGTCGGAAAGTTTGTCTGTAGCAACAAGGAAGGGCTCGCTTGAATTGTTGCAGTGGCAATGTGCATGCATGTGTGTACAGGAAATGAATTGGTGTCATGGAGTTGGAGCTGAGACGTAATATTTTATTAACTGCCGAAGCAGGAGCTGCTGCTCGTCTGAGTAATTCACCAGAGCCCTTTTTAGGGGAAGATACCAGGACGCAAACTTGGAAACGCCGTCTGATTTTAGACGTTTTCTTGAGAGTGGGGTTCACTGGACTGCTTTTCATATGAAATTTCCTGCGTCGGATGAGTCAAGTTAATTCGTTTTATATTTAGACCTCCCACTTAACGACTGGATGGCGCAGGTGGTTAAGTGGCTGCCCTAAGTTAGAGGGGTCCCAGGTTCGAACCCCAGTGAAAGCAAAGTTAATACGCTTGTATCCGGTTTCCCCCTAACCTTACCTAACCTAGACCTCCCTCGTCGTATGAAGAAAAGAGTCCTTCATTAAGCGCTTCCTAACTTTATATTTAAATAAAATAAAGTGTGTGCGAGTTGTCGTCGAAAATTTTTATTCGGTTAAAAGGCCTATCGATGCCATTAAATACGCAATACAACACCGTTCCAATGTCCGCCGCGGCTTCTTTGGGTCCAGCGCATGCGAAATGTTCAATTTTCCATGAGTCTGGCGCTTACTCGTAAAGCAGGCTGACTTTTACCGATTGCATGGGCTATGTTGGCTTTGAGAGCCGCCGGGGGTTTATGACTTATTCCCATAGACCTGCGACTTCAGAAAATCTCTCAAGAAAAAGTCTAACGGGGTCAAATCGTACGATCTCGGTGGCCAGTTCACATCACTATCACGTGAGATGACCATACCCTCCAATCGGTCGTGCAGAATTTCCAACGTGGCGTGAGCTGTGTGATTCGTAGCGCCGTGCTGTTGAAACCACATGTCATAGGTGTCCATATCATCCAATTCAGCCCAAAAGAAGTTGGTAATCAACGGCCTACAGCGCTCGCGGTTGACAGTGATGGCCTGGCCAACGTCGTTCTCAAAGAAATATGCACAGATGACGCCACCAGCACAAAATCCACACAAAACGATGACGCTCTTGGATCTCATGTGGACTGGTGCCGTCCCAAATTCGTTAATTTTGTTTGATGACACAGCCATTCCTCCAGAAATGGGCCTCATCGTTGATGACGATTTCTCGATGAAAATTAGGGTTAGTTTCCAACTGCTCCAGAGCCCATTCAGCGAACAAAAGTCGTTGTTTATAGTTGCTCGCGTTCAGCTCCTGCGTCAGTTGAATATTGTACGCGTGCAGGCCCAAGTCACGACGCAGAATTCGCCAAGTTGTAGTCTGCGAAAGGCCGAGTTCTTGTGAGTGACGTGAAATCGACTGCTTCGGATTCTCCTGCACACTCTCACGGACAGCGGTGATGTTTTCGGCAGATCGTCGGCAGCGTTTCGTCGACGTTCAAGTGTTGGTTTATCGGTTACTGAACCAGAGGACTCAAATTTATCCACCACTCTGCAAATAATCCTCTTGCTAGGACGATTATGGCGACCGTAAAATGGGCGAATCGCCCGGAACTTTGCCCGAACACAACACCCATTTTGATACAAAAACTTTATCATTTGCACGTGTTGTTGAATGCTGTGTCCTCCCATGGTAATTTGGCAAAACATGAAGAATATATGTCTGCCAATTTGACAGATGTAGCTTCAACAATATGGCCGCTATCAACTGTCAAAGTTTGGAAGTCCCTATCGGAAAACCCTTTATAAGGGCACCAAACGGCACACCAACTTCCAATAAATCATTTGAACACCAGCACATAATTCCTGAAAGAAAATCAAAACGATGAAGCATTCTCCCCTAGCAACTGAACACCGTCCCAAGTGATTTTTATAACTACACCACCCCTTTACCCTCACAAATTACAAGCCAATTAGTCGCGTTAAAGTATCGCGTCAGGACAGTCTTGAGTTTAATTGCATACGCTGCATTATAATTAATTCACTTCTCACTGCGGGTTAATTGCAGTCCAACTCCCAAATCAACGCACACACTCAGCACGATACCGTCATTAGCTATCGCACTTTGGGTGTCAGACGCTGATAAGGTGCAGCAATAATTGTGAGTTTAAAAGCGAAATGGATTCCATGCCACGGCCACGAAAATGACGGACTCCGCCTGCGCCTCCGCTCTCCACCCCTCGCATCCTTTGTCGCTGTTATTCCAATTTGCCTTTCATTTTTATTCTCACTGCGCTTCAGTGAGCGGGCGGGGATAACTTCCACGTCAGCAGAAATATAAATACATATCTAATGGCGGGAGAACCGAAAAAGAAAATTATACCGAAATTGACTTCAGTGCGCTTAAATGTGGAAAAATGGAATAAAACGGCGAAATTGCTGAGACTCGGAAAAAAGATACTTTCGCCGAACTTGCGGGGATGAGACTTGCTATAAAAAATATATAATTTTCCATAAATTACAATTAAATTGAAATAACACTCGAGCTCGTTTCGGGGATAGGCGAATTCGCTGCCAGAAGTAAGAAAATTATTTCTCTTAACGCTCCCGTTTATGACCTCTTGTAGGTAATTTCACAGCTTATTTGTGTGTAAAGTGTTTTTGAGTTTATAACCTAGAAAGTTGCTGTACAGAGGGCGGGTGTACACACGTATTTTGCTGATATTCAAATAAAACAGTCATAACAATAAGGTTAGGCGCGATAGAATATAATTTTGCTATTAACGGGTGAACTAGCCGCAGTAATAGATACGAGATACGAGAGGTGGTTTTGTTTTGTTCATTTGGTTTTCATTAAAACGAATTCGAGCAATAAAAACTAATTTAAAAAGTTCTATTAGTTTTACGATCTCGGGGGGGCTTGGTTTAAGGGCATATCCCCCTATTAAACGAAGGAGATTACTTTGCCGCAGGCTCGTTTTATGAGAGATTCAAGGTTTCAATCTGGAGCCACCTGCGGGGGATATACTCGTATTGTACAAAAATAATGGGATTTACATCCAGCTGTGTATATGACAACTCACTATAGTAGTGCGATTTATTAAAAAGCAACCAAAGCTCTCAAAAATGAGGGTTTTGACGTTTAAGCATACACCACATACGACATGGCGGTGTGAAAGAGAATTTTCGGCAAGTTACTTGGGGTCTATCACCAACAAGATCCGGATCTACACGGCTATGATAAGGCCCCTTCTCTCCTATGCATCGGTCGTTTGGTGGAATAAGCTTTCGCGTAAATACGGAACTGCTGCTTTCACCAAGCTTCAAAGAACGGTCTGCATCGGCTGCATAGGGGCCTTCCCTAGTACAGCTGGCTCTACTGGAGCACTCAGACTCAAAACTGGTCCATTGTACTGCCAGGTAGCAACCTACTCCAGCGCAGTTCATTTGATTCCAACGGCAAATGGTGACTGGACCAGATTCGATTTCACTGGGATTCGAACCTGGGACCCCTCTCACTTGGGGCAGGCACTTAACCAACTGCGCCATCCAGTCGTATGGCTCTGCTCTTGATGCACTGCTGAATCTATCCCCCTCCTCCCTTGATATCCACATCATGGGGTGCAATCCGAAGGGCATTTTCCGGTTGAAAAAAGAATTGGTTTTCGGTACAACTCGCACTGGAGCTTCGATTACCGAATTTCCTTTGACCCTGGTTTTACAAATATGTCGTCTGACGCACGGACATCTGTATGCCAGATGCGACGTACATACAAAGTCGAGTTTCCCTGGACTCAGAACTGGCTCTTGTCAGAATCTGAGACACTAAAAGTCGAATCTTCACGGACGGCCCCAAAACCAATGCATGATCTGGCGCTGGCGCCTTCGTGGAGGGCAACTGCACGCCTCTTAAGGTTAATTTGCGTCAGTTTTCGAAGCGTATCCTAATGGCTGTGAACTATATTGTAAAAAAACAGGTGAAAGGTGTGAAGTATCTGTGCCTGTAGCGACAGCCAAGTTTTGCTTAAGGCCATGCTGAACCCTTTAACCACTTCCAGGATAGTTCAGGAATGCAAGTCTTCTCTGAACTTAGGACTAGGACTTGTCTGGATCCGAAGCCATCACGGGATCACGAGAAATGAAATCGCCGATGAACTTACTAGAACTTACATGCTCTCAGGACCTTAATCTGCGCTGAGACTGACTGCGTCCTTGGTTAGGGCTTCCATCGATAGCTGGACCTCACCTGAGCACAACCGGAGGTGCCATGACTCTCCAGGATGTAGACAGACCAAGCGCGTGTTCTCTAACATCTGTAAGAAATTCGCGACATTCTTGTTTTCTCTTGACTTACCGGCGTACTAATGGGCCACTACATCTTCGCCAAACACCTAAATGTGTTTGGCCTAAGCGCTGAAACCTTCTGCGACGTCTGTTGAGAAGACGACAACTCTGCAGAGCATTTCCTCTGCTACTGTCCCGTCTTTGCTGGGATCTGGTGGCAGTTATTCGGTGCTGATGAGTTGGAGTTGATGATGTAGGCTCCTCGTCACAGAAGCGACTTCTACCTTCGGAAGGCCAAGATATTCCAGCAAAAGTAGGTTGCTTAGTAGGTTATCAGTATTTGAGTCCAGTGTAGTGTCAAAAACCTCCGGCAAAAAAAAATGAGTCTTGGCTGACACTTATCAATAAGATACGCTATTTCCAGAGGTCGCACGTCAGAAGGACAAAGGATGATAATTAATTTTTAAAGGGCCCTTACCAAAATAAGGATATGATGTTGTGGCTAATGGTCTCAATATGATTCGAATCAATGGAATACACATCAAATTTTTTACGACTTTTGATGCAAATTTTGTTGCTTTTTCCTTCATTCTCAACCGGAACAGTGGCCAATTCATATCTACCTGCGACTTATGTACATATATGCAGTGGTGGAGAAAAGTTTCCACACAAAGACATTTTCAAATAAAATGATATGTTTAAGCCTAAGCGACATTTGAATTTAAATCATTTAAGAACATGTACTTTTGTTCACCACTGTATATGTTTTGTGACTGGTGTCACGGCTCACTTAGGCCAACAGTTGGGTCCATTGGATTATGAAGCGATTTAGTATCACAGAATAAAACAAAAAATAATAAAAAATGTTTTCATCCAAAACCAATAACAAAAGTCTTTTGACTTAAGCTATCTTTAAACGCCCCGTATTCTTTAAAAATGAATTTGTGTGAAAACTTTTGTTCACCACTGTATATTTTTTCTGACGGTTTCTTAACCTAAACACTTTCTTTTTGATATTTTTAACCCAGGTGATATATTTTTTTAAAGTTTGCGTATCATAATGAAGTTGGCAACATTTTCAAATTGATTACTTCTCAACAACTAGACGACCGTTAGACAAAAGGAATATGCACAAACGCAAATGTTGTCGTATTTTTTAATTATTTGTTCTTTCTCTGATACTATGGACTCACATGCCATCAAAGTTCTATTGAACTCATCTTCGAAAAGCATGTACTTTTATTTTCGTAGCATTGTACCTCATTATCACTTATAATCCATTTATAACACGCGATAAGAATATAATTCTTCAGATAGGCAAACATTTTCATTCTGCTGCCGCTTACCGGGCGGGCCTGCTAGATAAGAAATACCACGCCTATTTTCTCACTACAGCTGGTTAACTAATCTCTTGCTGATATTTATAACATTAGCAGCGATTACGGCAAGTTAACTTTAAAACAATTTCAACTTTGTCATCCTTAATTATTTTGGATGGATGTAGGTACACATGGATATGTACGTTTAAGTAGTTATTATAGTGGCTTTCAGGGTCAGTACAATCGAATTTAAGGTTTCGTACATCAATTTCGCTCTAACAGCGCATCCCTCTGTCAAAAAAATATCCAACATGTTCGATACATGTGCGAGCGTTGGGATTACGTTTTATTACGATCCTCTCATCTCTCTCAATTTGTCAATTACGTAGGTCGACGCAATATTGTGTGCATGGCAATTGAATTGTGTGCGTTGAAAAACAACGCCAGCGCTGACGCACTATTAGGTTTCAGCCATAATAGCCTTAGCAATAGGGCATTGTACGTTAATTTACATATGTATCTCAACGCACGTAAAGCCGAGTATGAGGAGTATCAGAAACACTGAACATTCTTTCAATTCGATTCCCTGTGTCTGCACGCAATTTTCTATACTCATCGCCTCATGTTTTCTGCTTTGCATTCGAATCAAAAGTGTGTACATGCCCATTCATAGCTCCAATCTGTTTATGTGACCACTTATCAGTCACAAACGATTGAATATCAGCTGTTGGGGTATTCATCCCCAGTTCTTATCAAGTAAATATAAATTCTCTTGGAACTATGTTTGTATGCAGGTACATACTTCTCACCAATAAATAACCACAAGTTGCGTTTTGTGGATTCGCACACACGAATCTGTACGAAGACAAAGTGCAGAGATAAGCTTTCGCCCCAATCGGCTCTACTAGTATTCACTGCTTTCGCATCAATTTGGCATTTGGAATTCGCAACTCAAACAGTCTGCACCCGGTGTGCGTTCCTTAAAGTTGTTCGCGTTAGTATCCGACGCTGTTTCTTTACTAAAGAGCTTGTGCTTGGTTTTTTTTCATCGTACTTCTAAAGTGGATAAAATGGCTGCTGAAGCGAATGAAGTGAACGCCGATCTTTCAAAAGAACGGGCAACATCGAGTTTTGATGTTGAAGAGTTTGCGATATGGTGGGCCGACGGGAAGGAAAAGCTCGACAAACAACGATCTATGCAACGGATCTTCTTCGGAGACTCTGAATTCGATGACGTCACCAATGTATCGTACTTGTCCCACGTTGAGCTTTACGAGTACAGTGTGGAGAAAGCTATGAAATTTTTAAGAAAGCTTCAGAAAGTGCTCAACATTCCCGAACCGATTGTGATCGACGATGAAATGTTGTATAATTTTAGGATGACATTTATGAGTGGGCTGATAGGAGTTGCACTTTTCCCGATGGGCTTTCCACTCCGCCTGCATTTCTCCATGTTTATGCAAACTATTCTGAGACAGGGCACCGAGGAACAACGGAAGGAGTGGCTGCCCAAATGCTGGCGATGCGAAATGATCGGCACTTATGCGCAAACTGAATTGGGACACGGGACAAACATTCGTGGGCTGGAAACTAGGGCGGACTACGATCAGAAGACGGAAGAGTTTGTGCTGAACACCCCAACGTTGTCGTCTTACAAATGGTGGCCGGGTCAAATGGGGCACACAACAAACTTTACGATCTTAATGGCGCAACTCCACGTAGGAGAGGCCAACTACGGAGTCCACCCGTTCCTGTTGCAAATACGTGACCTTGAGACTCACATGCCGTTGCCGGGCGTCGAGGTCGGTGAGATCGGACCAAAGATGGCCCTGAATGGCTTCAACAATGGATACCTGGCGCTCAAGAACGTCAGGATACCTCGACTCCACATGCTTATGAGAAATGCAACGGTTGCCGCAGATGGTGCATACAAACGACACGGGGACTTGACGCTTGCCTACAGTTCGATGGTTTTCATGCGCGTCATGATGGTCAGAGACTCGTCTTTCAACATTTCCCAGGCAGCGACTATTGCGACTCGCTACTCAGCGGTTCGCCGACAGAGTCCCATCGATCCCGACGAACCAGAGCCACAAATTCTTGACCACGTTACACAGCAGATGAAGCTGTTCCCTCAGATAGCTAAGGCTGTGGTTTTCAAACTTGCCGCCGATCATGTTTGGGAAATGTACCGCAAGGTAATGGATGGAGAGGATCAATCCAGTGGGCTCTCCGAATTGCACGCACTTACGTGCTGCTTAAAGGCAGTTTGCACCGCAGACGCTCTGGCCAGCGTTGAAGTCCTCAGGTTGGCTTGTGGTGGGCAGGGGTTCTTGGCATCATCCAATCTTCCAAATATTTACGGAAGTGCTGCTCCGGCCTGTACTTATGAAGGCGAAAACACAGTTATCCTCCTCCAAACAGCCCGGTTCCTGATGAAGGCGTGGAAGGACGTCTTGTCTGGTAAGCAACTTCCCTCAACGGTGTCGTATCTGTCGAGCTACAACAAGCAAGTCAAGTGGTTCAGATCACTCGACAGAGCGATGCAAGTTCTGCAAACCACCGCTGCTAACAAGATCCGCCAGACCTACGAATTCATGGCGGAGAAGATAAGGCGGGGTTACAGCCAACAAGCGGCAGCGAATTTCAGTGGCATAAGGCTAACGCAAGCAGCCACTTTGCATACCAGGGCTTATCTAGCCACCTCTGCTTACGAACAGATCCGGAATCAGACGAAGGATCTATCGCCAGCTCTGGCAAAAGTTCTCTGGAATCTCCTCGAAATCTTCATCCTCGACACGATCCTATCCAACCTGGGTGACGTTTTGAACTGTGTGTCCATATCCGCCGAAGAGGTTGCCACAGTCCAGCTCAGACTCGAAACACTGTTGTCCTGGATGCGGCCGAATGCCGTTGCCATAGTGGATGGCTTCGATCTGCATGACCGAATCCTGAACTCTACACTGGGGGCGTACGACGGACGGGTCTACGAGAGATTGCTGCAGGAGGCAAAGAAGAGTCCGCTCAATCAGCAGCCGGTAAATCAGTCATTTCACAAGTATCTGAAGCCATTTATGCGGGGAAAGTTGTAGACCCCACATTCCCGGAGGGGGGTCGACGACAATCAGAATTCGCAATAGGCGAGCTTGAAGTTATGTCATCGGAGGTGAAGGTTATCAGTATTTCTTATCAGCGAATGAAAGTGAAAATATCTTTTATTTTGTTTTGTAAACATTTTTGCACACACGCCCAAAGGCATTTGTTTATTCGTCTAATTGATGTCACAGTGGCTAATAAAATTTGTTTATGTTCTTGTCAGGGCTTTGTTTGGACTGATATACTGCATGTGCGCGGAACGAGAATAGGCGTTTATCTTTCAATTTGTTAATCTATTTTGCAGCAATTGTTGTGATACGAAATTTATATTTGTGGCATTTGGGATGCGTACGTGCGATACTTTCTTTTTCTTCTTCTTCGGCTGGCGCTACAGTTCAGGGTGGATCTGAGCCGTATTCGACATGATTCTCTATCCAGCACGGCCTTGCTCTACGTGCTTGGAGTTAAGCACATCCAACAGAAGGTTATTTTCAAGCTGCATACGCCATCGGAGGTGTGATCTTCCTTTATCCCTAGGGTGTAGAATCGAAGACTTTCCAGAACGGAGCATTGGTGTCCTTTTGTTCCCCATGGTAGGTAGGTTAAAGAGTGCCCTTGCGACTAGTGTCGCTCAAGGGTCACTTAGACCAGCAGTTTGGGTCCATTGTGCCCTGGGATTAGGATATATACCCCGTGAGACTTACATTACCACTGCTTATTATAACCATCCAGATTCTTGCGGAGGCGCTTCAGCTTCCGCTTGTTCAGATCCTACAGCTCGTCGAAGCATTTTTTTTTATTTTTTTTCGTAGAATTTTTTTGGACACTACTGGAGCACTCAGACTCAAAACTAGTCCATTGTACTGCCAGGTAGCAACCTACTCCAGTGCCGTTAATTTGATCCCAACGGCAAACGGTGACTAGACCAGATTCGATTTCACTGGGACTCGAACCTGGGACCCCTCGAGCTTGGGGCAGGCACTTAACCAACTGCACCATCCAGTCGAAGAAGTTACTTCCTAGTGTTAACAGTCACCTTCCCCGTAGGGGTGGACCATCACAAAGTACGTGGCGAACGGACTCTATTTCCTCCTCGTTCCTGCAGACTTTGCTCCCCACAACCCAGCGATCTGAGACGAAAGACTCGCATTTGTTTGACCAGGTCGATGTCGCTTACGATCCCGTGATGTTCATCGTTCAGTCTCCTCCACCAAACATTAACATCATCACCTCTTCCGTTCAAATAAAATGCATAAGTCCGTCATGAACTTCCGCTCACAAGTCCACCGAAGAGAAAGAATTGTCGGCGAAAATTCCATCTTCACCAATATAGCAACAGTGCATACGAGACCGAGACTCATCAGACTGAGCAGGATGACGATGGAGAACTTTCGCTGCTCCATCAAGGTCGGTAACGAAATCACCGAGACCTTCAATGTCAAAAAAGTTTTAAAACAAGGCGACGGTCTGTCATGTGATTTCTTTAACATCGTTCTTCAGAAGACAACTCACTGGCCAACACGGGGTACACCCCCTCCCACACCCAGTGCAGAATGGACCCAACTGTTGGTCTCAGTGAGCCGCGACCCAGTCGCAAGGGCACCCTACCTACCTACCACTGGCCAACACAAGATGCACGATCATCCAAAAATCTGTGCAACTACTAGCTTGCGCGGATGACATTGACGTGATTGGTCAATGGCATTGAAACGGAAGCGGTTGAAATTGGTCTGACGGTAAACGAGGACGAAGTGTATGCTGTCATCGTGAAAAGAGGAACAACGTCGACGATTTGGCCACAATAGGCAGCTATAACTTCGATGAAGTGACGGACTTCGTCTACCTCGGCTCCGCGGTAAACAGAACAAACAACATCAGGGCCGAGATCAAACACAAAATAAACTCTTGCCAAACGTTGTTTCATTGGGCTCAAGAGACAATTGAGTAGTCGAGCCCTCTGTCGAAGGACCAAGTGGACTTTGAATAAGACCTTGATTATCCCAATCCTATTTTACGGCGCAGAGGCATGGACAATATCAAACCCCACAGGTGGACCTGTAGGGATGCAGTAAAGTGGGAGGGATATGATCCTTTTATTCCGGACCATAACCCCGCCGTAAAAAAAGGGCTGCACAGAGACATGAGTCCAGTCAGGCGTCCACGGATGCAACACCTAACATGACTAGGCCATGTTAAGCGTGTGGACAGAGTTGGTTGCTACCTGGCAGTACAATGAACCAGTTTTAAGTCTCAGAGCTCCAGTGTAGTGTTTAAAAAAAAAAAATTGTCATCAAAGAGGTAACCGAAACCACAAAAGGCTACCAACAGCCACTTATAAGAAGCCCTTGGTATGATGACGAATGCGTAGGTAGGTGACAGAACATGCACACTTGGTAACGGTGCAGCTTAAAACAAGAGCAGCAAGGGTAGAGTACCGAAACAGAAGAAGCGCCGAAAAAAAGAAGAAAGGGCCTACGCAGCCTCCCAGCTCAAGGGTATCGACAAGTCTCGCGATAGAAACGACACCGGGTTGTTTTTTTTTAGAAGAGCCAAGCAGCTGGTATCTGGCTTTAAACCCGGAACGCAAGATCTTCGAAATAGTGAAGGAAATCTAGTCACCGAAGCGCGGGGAATAGTACATGCGCCTTCAAGGTCTTCTATGGAGATACCTTTATTCTTCAATTGAGTGCTTTATTCCTTTATTCCTGCCTTCTAAGCCCAAAGACACAGAAATTGCCAGAAGCAATGGTGGACCTTTTCCTTTGCCTTACCCTCATTCACAACGAAACCTATCTTCTCGATGCTCACAAATATCCCACTATCATCGGTGTCTGCAAACTGTTGCACAGATTTGGGGAAGGGCGTGCCTCTGGTGTTGACGTTAGAGCTATGCATTTTATACGACTAGATGGCGCTGTTGGTTAAGTGCCTGCCCCAAGTTAGAGTGGTCCCAGGTTCGAATCCCAGTGAAAGCAAAGTTAATACGCTTGTATCCGGTTTTTCAAACCTGCTCCAGTCACCATTTGCCGTTGGGATCCAATTAGAGCCACTATCACTTGAGCAGTCGGCCAGTGGTAGTGGTCTGACTGTGGGTATCACAATGGACCAACATGGTCTAAGTCTGCTGGTGAATTCACTAGCACCCCCCTAGCCTAGAGCTATGCACGATTTTCTCGAGAATGAAACTGAAACATACACATGACAGTGGGTCCCCTTATCTAAACCCTTTTTTGACTACAAACATCTCAGTGGAGTCTTTACCGGACTTGACGGAGCAACAGGCATTGTCCGGTGTTTCAAAGACGGTCTCGGTGAAGTCTTTACTGACCTTGATGGAGTAACAAGCGTTCTCCATGGTCGTTCTGCAAAACACGTGTGAGTTTTGCAAGAATGCCAGAACCAGACAATGAGCTGTATAGTTCGTCTCTATAAATACTGTCATACGAGGCCTTGAAATCGATAAACGGTATCCACTTGAAACTCCGGGGTCTTTTACAAGATCTGCCGCAATGTGCATGTTTGATCGATGGTGGACTTCGCTGGCCTGATTCCCCACTGATATTGACCGATCGGGCTTTTGATGGAGGCGCTTACGCAAGACTGCAGAGAAGATGTTACACCTTGATGTTAAGAAGACTTGCTTACTTCTGTAGCTGAGACAGTTTAGAGGGTCTCCTTTGGGACCGGGTACCGATCAAATGCCGCACGGTGGGGGCAACTTGAAGCTCTTGCATTCAGGATTGCAACTACAAAATGTTTAGTGGGTCTTCTTTGGGATCGAGCAAACGGTGCTGATATTCCGTCCGTCGGGCATACATGTGATACCCAACCTTCCAAAATATCTTATGTGTGGTACGGAAGTACATCCATAAATTATGTCGCTCAAAGAAGCAAATGCACCATCGGAGTCTACCACATAAAATCCAGATTAAATAATTTTTTCCACCATAAGATGCCCAAAACCGCCCGAGTATGGATCTGTAAACTGAAAAAGCCAATCCCATCCTCTGACCACATTTGAACATCGAAAACCTGAAACACACACGTACCACTAAACCGCTAAGCGAAGCAGAATCAACTCTCACCTCTCTCTCAACTGCAAAGAGAACATATGGAAAAGTAATTTCGTTTTATTTCCGGATTTCATAATTCCCCATTGAACCATCTTCCGGGATACCACAACAATGCACTCCTGCTGTTAAATCCTTTCATTAATTTATATCCCAGCATCCGACCGTACCGAGAACAATGGGAGCAATCTTCTCTCGCTTTGTACTAAAAGAACGCAAAAAACAGGGCAAAAGAAAATAGTGAAGCAGGATGATTCTCATTTAGAGTGTCTACAATACCTCGAAATAGAAATAACAATTTGCACCCAAGGATAAACAGGAAGGCGCGACGAACGGAGTTGTTTGCAATTTCCCTTTTTGAACCCCCACACTCACCACCGCATGGCGTGGGTAACTCGAAGCTCTTGCACTCGGGGTTGCAACTACAAAAAGTTTACTCTAGCATGTGCAGTGGGCCAACCACCGAAGGATGTTTCCATGGTTTATTAGAAAAAAATACAAAAAAAAACTCAAAAAAGTTGAGCCATTTTCACTGGGTGCAGAGGTAAAATGTACATCCTTCACATTTCCACCCGCACAACGGTCTCTTGCAGGATGTTTACATTGTAAACATCTGCAAAGGTACCAAATGTGCATTTCGTCGCAGTGTAATAAGGTTTTGCTGCCAAAGGACTCTGCAGTGGCACACCCACACGAGTGCATGCAACAGTTTTTTGGTCCTTCAATCCTTCACCTTCAACTTGATGGCGTAATTTAGTGTGATGGGTTGGTGAAATAATTCTCAAACGCCGACGTGGGTAATTAATCGGCTATTTGAACAGGCAGAGGACCTTCCCGGAGCCACTCAAATAGTAAACCGGAGGCGGGTATTGATATTGAGCAAATAGTCGTTTCATTTTTCTGTCACCAAAACGATATGTAGGTGCTCCGCCTCCCCCAGAACGGCTCAATAAGGACGTCGACGAGTCGGTAATCGTCCTTGGTTCCTGTCGTCGTGTTGTGGGCTCATTTCCAAACATGACCCTAATCAATTTTTGGCAAATATTTGTCCTTGAAGGGTGTAAATTCAGTTTGCTCGGGCATAGTTTCCCGCCCACGTCGGATGGCTTATTGATCCTTCCTCCGGCTGGGAAGTTATTGTGAACGAAAATTAATTAAATGCATATTACCCTGTACCATGTGGGACAGACCGGAAGTGCTGGCGAGAAGATGGGTAAGAATTTTGTTGTTGACTCAATTAATAGAAAATTGATATCAATTAGACTGGAAGAATGTCCCGTTAGATGATACTCATTATTATGCGTAACTGGTTGACTTTAGTTCAGCCCTTGGTAAACACAATCTATATGATCTCCAGTGGACTGTGTTCACTCGTGAGAGCACGCACTACACGAGTGATTGTTGTGGAAGGTAGGCTCCAGTCAGAGTGTCGTCAAAGCAGGAACAGTAGTATGCCGAGTATCCCACCTTTCGGCTATCCATTTTAAGTTGGGTAATCACGGAACTGTGTTAAGTGGAAATACAAAAAGGGTGGCATATTTTGCACGATTGCCTGAAGCCGAAAATAGCAAAAAAAAAAATCAACAGCAGATGAAAAAGTGTTGTAATGACACCTTAAGCGAAACATGGATGGACATCCTTCACTCGTTGCAGGCACCACCTCGTCAATGAGACCGCTTTTCTAATTAGTCTCTCTCGGGCACCCCACAATATGGTAGGAATACGAGCTCGAAAATGAAACGAACTAACTTGACTTAGTGGGCGCCATGGCGTAGTGGGTAGGTGCGTCGACTCCTACGCTCGATGTTCTCGGTTCGATTTCAGAAAAATCATCTAAATTTTTTTCACAACTCCACCTCTTTCGAGTCACTGACAATGGTCAAAGAGTATAACTGTCTGGAAAAAGCTTCTCAATCTCGCCGTTCGGAGTCGGCATTAAACTGTAGGTCCCCTCCACTCGTGAGAGAACAATAGCATACACAACATGAGTGGTTGCTGAGAAGCTAGGCCCAGGTCCACCTCGGACTGTAGTGCCGCCAATATTATTATTATAATTTGACTTAGCCGATGCAGGAATCTATAGGTCCTTCCAATAGGGACTTCCGAACTTTGACAGTCGATAGCGGCCATATTGTTGAAGCCACTTCTGTCAAATTGGCTGTCATTCATTCAGTTTGTCTTGCCAAATTACCAAGGAGGGACATAGCGTTCAACAACACGTGCAAATGATACAATTGTTGTATCAAAATGGGTGTTCTGTTCGGGCAACGTTCCGCGCGCTTCGTCCATTTTACGGTCGCCATAATCGTCCTACCGAGAGCTTTATTCGCAGAGTGGTGGATAAATTTGAGTCCACTGGTTCAGTAAACGATAAACCAACACCCGTACGTCGACGAAACGCAAGATCTGCCGAAAACATGGCCACTGTCCGTGAGAGTGTGCAGGAGAATCCGAGGTAGTCGATTTTGCGTCGCTCTCAAGAACTCGGCCTTTCACAAACCACAACTTGGCGAATTTTGCGTCGTGACTTGGACTTGCATTCGTACAAAAGTTAACTGATCCAGGAGCTGAAGGTTAACAATCAGACCATAGCCAACGACGTGTGTTCGCTGAATGGGCTCTGGAGCAGTTGGAAACTGAACCATTGAATTGCATTGAAAAATCATCTTCAGCGATGAGGCTCATTTCAGAATGAATGGGTACGTGAACAAGCAAGATTGTCGAATTTGGGACGATTCCTATTCGCATGAGATCCAAGACCGCCCATTGTATCACGAAAAAATCAGTGTTTGGTGTGAAATTTAGGCTGGCGGCGTCAACGGTGCATATTTCTTTGAGAAGGACTGTGGTCAGGCCATCACCATCATCGGCGAGCGCTGTAGTTCGATGACTACCAACTTATTTTGGGCTGAATTGGACGATATGGACACGAACGACATGTAGTTTCAACAGGACGGCGCTACGTCCCACATATTTCACGCCACATTGGACATTCTGCACGAGCGATTTGAGGGCATGATCATCTCACGTGGATTTGATGTGAACTAGCCACCCAGATCGTGCTAGTTGACCCCGTTACACTTTTTCTTGTGGTGTTTTTTGAAGTCGTACCTCTATGCGAAAAAGCTACAAACCACAGCGGCCCTCAAAGCCAACATAACCCATGGCATCTGTCAAATTCAGTCTGATTTATGCGCCAGAGTCATGGAAAATTTTATATTTCGGATGCGCGTCACCCAGAGAAACCACGACGGAGATTTGACCGATGTTATATTCTATTCAAAATGGCATCGTTTTTCGGCCTTTCAAACGAATTAAAAATTTCGACGATATCTCCCACACACCTTGTTTCATTTAAATTTAAAGTTAGGAAGCGCTTAATGAAATACCCTGATTTAATAGCCAAGAAATTGCACAAGTATTTTATACCGCGAGTACTACAAACATATCGAAAAATAACTTGGGAAATGTATGGAATTCATAAAATCCTTTATTCAAACAGAAGACTTTTATTCTAGACTTTTTCAAGAAAATTACACGCTTCGTGGAGTTTTCCTCCAAATAAATTGATGGTACCCCGGCGCATTACTTCTCCGAATGTAAATCAAATGGCACCCTTTAGCAGCGACCGACGGAGTTATGAAATTTAAGCGCATCCGTCTAGACATCCCTGTACCTTATCCTGCGATCTGCATAATGCCGTAATTTATTAAAAATATCGCAGTACATCATGTCTGGTCCATGAGACGGTCCCAATATTAAAAAGGACCCCGATAGCATCAACTCTTAAAACTGCTTAACCCTAAGTACCCTCCAAAAATGTAAAATTATTCCGAAAACTTCTGCAAAAGTTTAAAGCGCACATTCGCAATTCGAAGCGAAAAGGAACGCATATAAAAAAGGGAAAAACGGAATCCTCCATCAACCACTTAACAACTCAACGGCAATCCCGGCGCTGACACACATTTAATTTTCCAGCACACTTGCAGCGCCGTGTCGCAGCCATAACGAAAGGCCATCCACCCTCCCTAATTTGCAATTCTACCCTTTAATTTTGTGCTCACATGGCACGCTTTATTACACATCGGTGCGTTGTCTTCTTTATCCCCTGGATTGCATTTCTCGTCATTCCTTTATCATTCCCGCGCTCATGCGAGGAGCAGGCGGGTTGTCAGTGAAGACATTCAATCCATTGGGGAGTACTTAGCTAAATTGGTGTCAATTTAGAAATATATGAGCTCATGCAGGATAACAGCCAGCGCCGGGATACTTTGTGTGTGTTGCTGCTCGCTCTCGCTTAAAGGACGAACGTAAACGTAAAAATTTCGCAAAACGCAATTCCCATCCCCTCTGGGACAAGTGAAGTTGTAAAGTGCTTCCGACGGTACACAAGAAAAACTGCGAAATGAGGATATAAAAAAATGATTTAAGGATGCCTACACTTTTTAGTCTTGATTAGACAATAGAAAAATTACCAGATCGTTTTTCTCTTCACGGATGAGTGCGGGGGTGAGCTGGCCGACCCCAAAGAAAGCGAATCGGCAAACAAACGAAAAGAAAAGCCATAACTTAGTGGATCTCGGTGCCACCATCCACCAGAGAGTATACACAAGCAAGCGCTTGTACACCAGCAAGGACATGTTTTGCATGAGTACGCGACTGGAAGGTACATTATAAATGACGGTCGAACAGATGTCAAAAGATGTCGCGCGGTTGTGCGGCGGGACACGTCTTTTTTCTATCCACTTGCGTCCGCGGGGAATTACAGAAAATATTACACGTCCTCGCATTTTGGCGGAACGGTCTTGCACTGCCTTCTCGTGGCAATAAAATCTCGGGATAATGTCGGCGTCATGTTGGCAGTGGCATGAGGCGGTGGCGGTCGTGTCACATGATTATAGGATACATTACTGCGCTGGAAGTGATTCAATATTAATAAGGTGTAGGGAGGAATCTTTCTTTTCACTTTTTGCATGTCTCGATTGTGGAATAATAAAAATATTAAATAAATGAGAGGGTCTTAGATCGAGGACGTGATAACGGTGGGACGCTCTCGTGGCCTAGATTACGGGGTGGGTCTGCGTCCTATTCGGGGAACATTATTAGCGTTAAATATTTATCAGGCCGCTCTTCCAATCCATTAATTTTCAGCAATCCAATTTAGTGCCGTATTTGCATAACTTTCGGCGAACTGAAAACTCTTAAGTGAAATCTTTACAGCCGTGGATGTTTGCTTCTCTAGTTGTTTTCATGAATAATTCAATCGGGCAGTCCCATTGTCCTGGATTCGCTTGGCGAAAAACAGAAAAACAACAAATTGTGCTCACATCTGATGGCACCCGAGCTAAGCTGAATTAAAAAAAGTTCATTAGGGTTTGAACGTTGACGGCGTCAGTTCAAGGCTGAAGGCATCGGCGCTTTGCTGGAATGATTTTCAGAGCTTTTCTATTCACAAGGGCGTCGAAGTTTTTGAGATTTTATTGAATGAGTTGATTAATTTTTGCTCTGCTGACAGTCTAGTCGAAAGAGTTAACGTCAAATTGAATTAAGTGGCACCGTGGGGATTACATGAGTACCCATAGTCGTTTAAGACAACGTTTGGTTCACTTTCAGTGTTAAATGTGAAGTGGTTGCATTGGATTTCAGGTGTTCCCGGTTAGGGTTCTCAACTTTGGTCGAAACAAAAGGAGGACATTAGCCTTCGTCGGACATTAATTCATGGGGGAATATTCGGGAAGAAAATTGAATACTGGTGTTTCTAGAGCTCAACCAACCGATGAAGTCTTTGGCCACTCACACTTCGTGAAATTAAAGCGAAGCAAAGGCGGAGAGGGTTCTCTCCAGAGGTATATCGCCATGAAAGGTCGTCAAGATTTGTTACATCCAAGAACTGTACCCCAAGTAGCAGAGCGATTTTATGCGTTACTTGCTTCGTATTTTCGTGTGTCAAGGTCGTCAGTTGACAAAGTTGCACCGCTCTTCAAGGCCAACTCGCCCCTTAAGGCACGCCGGCTGGGATACCTCGCAAAGTAGGAATACGTTATCTGCAGATATCGTGTACTCCGTGGTAGTCGCAAATGTCATACCGTTGTCTGCAACCCTTTACGTGCGGTTCTTAAACATGACTGGTTTAAGTAACAATGCCATTGTTATCGATGGTCGTGGCCATTTGGTCGGCCGTTTGGCATCCGTTGCTGCTAAACACTTGCTGCAAGGCGGCAAAGTTGTTGTTGTTCGTTGCGAGGAACTCAACTTATATGGACACTTCTACAGGAACAAGATAAAGTATCTGGCCTACTTGAGGAAAAGGTGTAATGTAAACCCAGCTCGTAAACGAGCGAGGGCAGCCTGACCACGCGGACTTCCCATTTCCGCGCCCCGTCAAGGATCTTCTACAAAGCAGTTAGAGGTATGGGTCGGGCTGCCCTCGCTCGTCTGCGTGTGTTCGATGGTATCCCACCATAATATGACAAGAGGTGTCGCGTCTGTGTGCCCATTGCCATGAGAATTTTGACACTCCGTTTGGACCGTAAGTACTGCCAAGTTGGCCGTCTCTCACATGACGTCGGATGGCATTACCAAGATGTTGTCAAGAGTCTGGAGAGGAAGCGCAAGGCTAAGCTGCGTATGACACTCAAACACAACAAAATCATGAAGACACTGACTGTGAAGGCGTGCAAAAACATTGCAAAGATTGTTGAACCCTTCACCAAGATCATCCAGTCCTATGGATACGAATGCTACTTCGTACTGTAATTTATAATGGTTACTGAGGAACGTGTTTATCGTAGAGTAGGAGGTTTGAGAGTGATTAACTCTTACTGGGTTACTCAGGATGCTTCATACAAGTACTTCGAAGTCATTCTGGTCGATATCGATTTTCCATGACTCTGGCGCAGAAATCAGACTGAATTTTGCAGATGGCATTGGTTATGTTGGCTTTGAGGGCCGCTATGGTTTGTGGCTTATTCGCATAGACCGGCGACTTCAAAAAACGCCAAAAGAAAAAAATTTTAAACGGCTATATCGCACAATTCCGATGGCTAGTTCACATCAGCTCCACATGAGATGACCATACCCTCGAATCCCTCGTGCAGAATTTCCCATGTGGCGTGAGCTGTGTTGCACGTAGCGCCGTCCTGTTGAAACCACATGTCGTTGGTGTACACATCAGCCAATTCAGGGCAAAAGAAGTTGGTAATCATCGACCTAGAGCACTCGGCGTTGATGGTGATGGCCTGGCCAACGTCATTCTCAAAGAAATATGCACCGATGACGCCGCCAGCCCAAACTCCAGACCAAACAGTGATTTTTTCGGGATTCATTGAATGGTTTCATGAGGATTGGTATCATCCCAAATTTGACGTACCCATTTATCCAGAAAGAAGCTTCATCTCTGAAGGCGATTTTTCGATGAAAATTAGGGTCAGTTTCCAACTGCTTCAGAGTCCATTCAGCGAGCACACGTCGTTGTCTATGGTCGGGTACATTCAAATCCTGGGTCAATTGAATTTCGTAAAGTTGCAGGCCTAAGTCACGGCGCAAATGTCGCCGTTGTGGTCTGGGAAAGGCCAAATTCTTGTGAGCGACACGAAAACGACTGCCTCGGATTCTCCTGCACACTCTCACGGACAGCGGCGATTTTGTTGGTAGATCTTGCGTTTCGTTGACGTCAGGGGGTTGGTTTATGGTTTACTGAACCACTGGACTCAAATTTATCCACCACTCTGCGAATAGTTCTCTCGGTAAGACGATTATAGCGACCGTAAGATGGGCGAAGCGCGAGGTGCGTTGCCCGAACAGAACACCCGTTTTGATGATACAGTTTTATCATTTGCACGTATTGTTGAACGCTAGGTCCATTCATTGTGATTTGGCAAGACAAACTGAATGAATGACAGCCAATTTGACAGAAGTGGCTTCAACAATATGGCCGCTATCGACTGTCAAAATTTGGATCTCTCTATTGGAAGGCCCTTTATTTATCTGGAGCTCGTCTTATAAATGAAATGCTTAAAGGGTTTTGGTATCAATGAGTTCGTGGAATTGGGTAATTGATCTTAAATAAATGCCAAGATTTTCTAAAATATGGTTTCTATTCAATTTGAAACAAAATCCTCTAGAAAGTCTTTATAATAATAATAATGGCGGCGCTACTGACCGAGGTGCACCTGGGCCTAGCTCCTCAGCAACCACTCGTCTTGTGCGTGCTATTGTTCTCTCATGAGTGGAGGGGACCTACAGTTTAATGCCGACTCCGAACGGTGAGATTGAGAAGCTTTTTCCAGACAGTCATACTCTTTGAGCGTTGTCAGTGACTCGAAACAGGTGGAGCCGCGAATAATTTTGTTTTGAAAAATTGTTGCTTGTGCTTGGATTTGAACCTAGACTGTGAAAGTCAAGTGCGTATGGGTCGACGGACTAAAACCACACGGCCACGGCCCCAACTTGAAAGTCCTTAAGCAAACCAATTTTTTGCTGCAGGTTTATCATGCTCTTTTCAATTCCAAAATCATTCAAAAGGGCAAACGACCGGGTGGCGCAGTTGGTTAACTGCCTGCCCCAAGTTAGACGGGTCCCAGGTTCGAATCCCAGTGAAATCGAATCTGGCCAGTCACCATTTGCCGTTGGGATCAAATGAACGGCACTGGAGTGGGTTGCTACCTGGCAGTACAATGCTCCAGAAGAGTTTCAAAAATTCGCTGAAATAAAAAAATAAAAAATCCAAAAGGGCAAACAAATTCCCTGTGAAATGTCGATAGGGACTCACTGGCTCCGCTTAAATCTTTGACTCATTCGAGGTCTCTCGTACATACATATTTTGCAAACTTCAGCTCGACACATAATGAAATTCTTTTATGGGTGTTCTGCAAACTTTGCTCATTAACAGATCATTACCCTTCAAATTACGAAAACAAAACCACCACCCGCATCGAAGATGCAATATTCAATAACCGGTGGTTAAACAACGCAGTCTTCAAGATAAACCCAACAAAGACATTCCCAGCGTCCTTGTGTGAGGGCGTCGCCTTAGCACACGACCCAACGCCGTCTCCAATCGACTTTAGCCAAGTTCAAAAAGTGGAGTGTGAATAATGAGTTACAAACTTTCATAACAAACATTTTTCTATCAACTACAATCTGAGTCTGGGCGTCTGCTGCCGAAAATATTAAAATAACAAGAGCGTGCATCCTGCGCTGGTATTCTCATGCAAACCGCATCTGCTCCTAATGGGAGTAAACCAATTTATATGCAAATACCCCTGCAACTTTACAATGTTTTCCTGGGATATTGCTCGTTGCTCCTGCCGTTTAAATTAACCTCTGCCACCGATACCGAGCTGTGAAAGTGGTGCATTGTGCTTTGACATCTTGCTCGGACGCGTGGATTATATTAAATTTCAATTAAAAACTTCTGAAATTGATTTCTCGCACAGACACAGACATGAAAACTGTGCACGTCTGTGATCGGTAATCCCTTTTTGAATAGCTCCTCCTTGCCGCCGCTTAGAAGTCTCAAAGGCTTAAAAATAAATAATTTGAGTTAACATGATGGATGGCTGCTGGCCATCACTGGAAAGTACCCCGGCCAAATGTGTTTTTCACAAGCAATTATTCAGCACGGTTGAGTTGATTGTGCTGCGGCCCACAGGAGTGATTCTCGAATGCATGCCATGATGTAGTTATCCACAGGGAGCGCAAGGAACACGAAAGTGATTCCGGTTCAAGAGGTTATTCGAAGCGTTGTCCGCATCGGAGTGTTCCAAATTAACCCAAAGGCACTTTGTGTTCCTCGTTCGGAGTTGGTTTTGCAGGAGCCTTTGATAACATTGGATTGTTTAAAGGCGAAATGTGTAAACACCATTGTTGTTGCACCGCCACAGTAACCACGCGCTAGCTGTGTCCGGATATTGTGGTGTGGTTGTGGGAACGGTAGTCCTTTAACTATTTCGGAATGGTGTTAATAATTTCGATGTGTTATGTAGAAGTTCGTATCATGAGCCGTTGGTCATGGTTAAGGGGGGGAGGGAAACAGTATTTAATGACTTTGTGGATGAGAACTCAAGCAAGACAATTGATGACAAATGTGGTCTGAAGGTGAGAGAACTTTGTTAAAGGGGAGGGGGGGAAATTGAAGCAGTTTGTTATTAGGCACGTTGGCCGCTATTATGGCGCTAGACTCTTACATCATCAAAGCCAAGCGTGTATGGGAATGCTTGCTAAAGCTCACGGAGTTGAGTGGGAGAAACCGAGTAAAACTCTGTTGGATACCTGGCCATTCTCGAAAAATCACCAAACAATTTTTTTCACGGCTCCACCTCTTTTGAATCACTGACAATCCTCAAAGAGTATAACTGTCTAGAAAAAGCTTCTCAATCTCGCCTTTCGGAGTCGGCATTAAGCTGTAGGTCCCCTCCACTCGTGAGAGAACAATAGCACGCACAACATGAGTGGTTGCTGAGAAGCTAGGCCCAGGTCCACCTCGGACTGTAGCGCCGCCATTAGCATTATTATTATTATACATGGCCATACGAGTATAGTAGGCAATGAAATGGCCGACAAGGAAAGGAGCATCAGAACCCTTCATAGGTCGTGAACCATTCTGCGCTGTAGGAGACAATCTCCTCAGAGAAGAATTCAAAGAACTAGAAAGAAGGAACCGGATAGAAACCTGGAATAACGCTCGTGGAGAATGTAGCAGGCCAAGAAAGTTCTAGGGCAACATAACCGAAAGAGGTTCGCGGCTTGGACCAGAATGAGCAAAAAAAACTTTTTTTTTCGGAGGATTTCTGAAGCTCTATTGGAGCACTCGGACTCAAAACTAGTCCATTGTACTGCCAGGTAGCAACCTACTCCAGTGCCGTTAATTTGATGCCAACGGCAAATGGTGACTGGACCGGATTCGATTTAACTGGGATTCGAACCTGGGACCCCTCTATCCAAGAATTACTTACGTATCCTAACAGGCTTCCTAACGGGGCACTGTAGACTTAGGGAGCATCTAAGGAAACTAGGGGTATCAGAAGAATGTCTCTGTGGCCGTCAAGATCAGTTGACCGTTACTGAACGTAACTAAAATTCTCGAAATCAAAGGGGTTCCCAAAAGCCTCTTTCGATCTCCTCTCGATTCCCAATTCTTCTGTATCATCCCGTCCAGAAAGCACATCCCCCACGACTGACATCTTATCAATTTAAAATCTGCTCCACTGGACTAACGATCCATTCGTCACTGCCTCCCTGGCCGAATGTAAGAAGTTCTTCCACTTGAACACCGACCCATCCACCGCCCTGGCAGTGGTACTTAATTCAGCTTAACGCGATAAGATCATCCCGTTGTTCTCCGGTCTCTCTGCATATGTACGTCTCCTCGACTCCATCTGCCCAAAGTCATACATAAAAATCATTTCAACTTGAGCACTGGAGCGCCTTCGACATCCCTCAGCACCACTCCGTCTGCGACTCTGATTCCGAGTCGCTATCTGGCTCTGGTTTAAGCCGTCGCGTTGCGTCGGCAGCGCATATTGCACAATTTATAATTGGTGCTGGATGACATCCCATTCTCGAAGCAAAGCCCCCGGTCCCAGGTTAGATTCCACCCCTCTTACCGCCACTCCAGCGTGCTGTGCTCCTAGAGATAGCGGCACTCTCATCCTGGATCCTATCTGGGATTTTGTGAGGCACTAGCCCACAAAAGAAAAATATGTCTGGCCAAGTACCTACTATAAGAAGAAGAAATGCAATCACTAGAACCATCTCTCATTCTCAGATTCCTGAAGCAGACTGGCTTAGAGAGAATACTCTAGAACTGATTTCTTCACCTATGCGCAATAGGAGTCCATTACCCTCAATACAATTCTGAAAAGAACTGTATTTGAGGGGAACTCGTAATTGTGGTAAGGTATTGAAAGGGATCACAATAGATCTTAAAGGTGGCGGTGCAATATACCCTCAACCATAATAATAATAGGCACGTTGGACATTGTCTTTGCTTGCTGCAGACCTTTTTTTTGAAGTCAATGGCATTCATCGTGGCGTAGGGGGTAAATACAGTCGCCTCTCTCTAAGTCGAATTTACACGGTGTATCAAAATTAGTTCGACTAGAGGGAGGTGACTGTACGTTGATTTCAATGCAAGGTTCGATCCCGAAGACACCAACTCTCATTTTCGTCACACCACCTCTCACGTGTAACTGGCAGTGCTCACAGAGTACACAAGAGCTTTTTTTAAAGTTCGCCGTGTAAAGTCAGTACATCAGCACTCAAGTCGAGGGTGACCTCAGCCGGCTTGGAGTGCGACACTGAAGACTGCTGGGGAGAGATTGTCCTGGAGAGGTATGTTTGATGAAGTTCAGGTCCACCTTCGAGGTATAGCGCCCTGAGAAGAAAAAGAAGAAGTTGAAACAATTTTTTTTTAATTAAGTCACTACCTCTCATAGGAGAATGTCCCAGCCTCTGGGACTGGCTTCTGGCTTATCTTAAAGCCGATAAGTTACGTAAACGTTTAATATATATAATATAATTCGCGCGCGTAAAAGCGGTTACAAATACCCGGAATAAAGACACAGCACGGACCGATGGTATAGAGGGAGAAAGAGAGTGGAGGTACCAGTGCACATTGGTCTTAAATGCCTGTGGATTGAAGTGAGTGAGAAATATCGGGATGGGAAGAGCATTCCATATTCGTGTCTTTAGACTACCTATAAATCCAAACAAAACATTATTCCGGCAGTCACAGTTTAACAACACTCATCTGAACTATTTGCCCTATCGAGCAGCACTTAACACTCAGTCGAGCGCCATAAACAATTTGTTTCCCTCTACTTGTTTCCGACACTAACATGGATAAACCACTTGTCTGACCGTTGGTTGTGGTGGAAATAGAAAATAAATACATACATTTCTTGTGGACTTTAGTACATTTTTTTTTAAATTTCTCTCCACCTCATGTAATCCCCAAACTAAAGATTGCAAGATTTATTAGCTCCACCGGTATAATCCGAACATAAAGTATTGCTCTGAGGGGGATTTATTACGTTTCCGATTTCCGGATAACTTTTACTGAGCATCTATAGGTGTTTAGGAGGGTATGCACGGCGAGTTCTTGTCTGTAAAGTGAGCTCGAATTGAACATTTAAAATTCAACCGAAAAGGTGTGCGGGTTGCTGGTGATGGAAACCACTCTGCTTGACAAATTTGGGGGAAGATTGATCACATTTACATTTAATAAAGAAAGGAATTAAGTTGATTTAACTTCTCTTTCAATTTGAAAAAAAACTATAACTATAATTTTATTAATTTTATTAAATTCAAATTTTAAATTTTAAATTTTAAATTTTAAGTTTTGAATTTTAAATGGTTTGTTCACGTGGCACGAATATCCCCATCATCACGACTTCCGAGGCGTTCCTTGAACGCGATTCCATCAGGTAGGCGACTGCTTCGCAGACCTAGGACGAGATAGTTGGACCAGGTCCAAAAACTCGCCTGATTGCGCCTGGGCATAGCTTCTGATGAGTTAGAGTCGGTGGCAGAGGATCGAGTTGCCTTGAGATCTCTCGGGCGTGCGCTATCCCCGCGACCCCTTTAGTGGAACATGCGGGTCACTGAAAATTATGATGATGATGAAATTTAAAATTTAAAAATTTTAATTTTGGATCTTAAATTTTAAATTTATAATTATAATTTAAAAAATTTTAAAAACTTTCTCTCCGATTAATTTCCCTGATTCCTGTCATCAATTACGATTGCTCTTCGTTCAATTTCAATATTTCCTTCGCATCGAAATGGGATGGAGTTATGTCGTAGACAGATACGCATACCACGTGTGTGCTTGTGTATGAATATTCAGATTTCCTCCAATTAATTCATTAAATATTATTGTTTATGGCGGCAATGGAGGGAATCTCATTTCGTTTTTTTTTCACTCGCTGTCATCTCAATCCTTCTTGTGAAAAACTCTTTGACAAGATAAACTTGGAAACTTTTCTAACTTTTGTCATATGATTTTCACATCCTTGGGTTCACGAATCCAGCTCCAGTGCTCGGTCTCACTCAACCACATACCATCCGCTTCGAGGGGCAAAGTTTCGGAAATGTTATTCGTTTCATTCTCATAAGTGCAGGTTGAAGGCTGAGATTCCGCTGTCGTAAATCACTGCAATTAAATTTTGAAAACGAAGCGATTGTCTTGTAGGTGCCTTTGGTGCGTGGAAACTTTTCTGTGCATTCACCGGGGACATGTATTAATGTCGCATAATGAGGACTTGTTTGGGAAAGAAAAGTTTTAATTATTTATTTATAACAGTTTGCGAGATGAGCGGATCTGTGCGTTGTATGTGGCAACACAGAATGGTGTTGTCATCAACAAGCACAACGTTTCACTCATATCGGGGAGCTGAGACGGGGTTCACAAAGTTCGGATAAACTCACATGGCGCTAAGACAGTTGAATAAAATAATTATGGCTGTCAAAAAATTTGATTGATGCTTCTCATTGAAAGCTTCCCAAATTTCGTCAGTCAGAGACTCTTTTGTTGGCTTCATCAAGAGATGTTTCTAGGAGCATGTTCGATAAATTTACAGTGGTGACGTTGTTTTCAGTTACCTAGACGGGATTTACACTAGCAAATTCGACTGCTCGGATTTTTTGCATTTGCTCTCTTCTAATCGTGCAGAAGAGTGAGATCGAAACAGAAAAAATTGAAAAAATGGAAGCAACCGCAAAAAGGGATTACCTATAGTTGAACCAACTGACATCTTGGTGTAAATCTCGCCCTAGACCGCGACTTGTTGGATCTTGTTAATAATAATAATAATAATGGCGGCGCTACAGTCCAATGTGGGCCTGGGCCTAGCTTGTCAGCACCACTCGTGTTGTGCGAGCTATTGTTCTCTCACGAGTGGAGAGGACCTAGAACCTAAAACACATTTTGGAACATTTGGGTCCCTCTCCACTTCTCTTGTGGAGCTACACTCTGTAGTGGACCTGGATCTCATTCAACAAGCCTCCCCAGCTGGCACGATCTTTTGCTAGGTGCTTCCAATTCTGCACACCAAGTTGTTCGAGGTCCCTCTCCAGTTGGGTACGCCACCTTAGACGTGAACGTCTTCTGTTGCGCTGTCCCACTGGTTTAGAGACAAAGGCTCTTCGGGACGGAGCTAAGTTGGCCATGCGCTCTACATGGCCTATCCTAGGCGTTTGATCCGTAGACGCCTGACTAGACGCATGTCGCTGTCGCTGTGCAGCCCTTACACGTAGTGGTCAAATCTTCTTCTCCAACCGCCAACAACGCAAACTGGACAAAAGACCGGTCTTTTCTCTCGAAAAGACCGAGAGTTTCTTCATCCGCTTTCGATGTTGGCCGCAAAGCAGGACTGGTATGATCAGGGTGTTCTACAAAGTCAGCATGGTTTTTCGAGAGAGGGCTCTACTGCTCAATTGCCTCTTGAGCCCAAAGAAACAGCAGATGGCAAGAGCTATTCTGCGTTTGATCTCGGTCCTGATGTTGTTTATACGGTTTACCGAAGAGCCGCGGTTGACCAATTCCTTCACTACCTCGAAGATACAGCTGCCTATTGTGACGTTCTGGTCAAGACGTCGATGTTGTCCGTCATTTCACGATGACAGCATATCGCACCTCGTTTACCGCCGGATCCATTTTAGCCGCAACCAATCACGTCAATGTCATCCGTGTATGTTAGCATTTGGAGGGACATCTGAAAGATCGTGCCTCTAGTGTTGGCCGGTGACTTTTGCACAATCTTCTCAAGAAAGATGTTGGAAAATTCGCATGACAGCGCAGAGCCGCTGTGCAGAGCTTCACAAAAATCCATCGCAAAGGAGATCTAAAGTCAAAAGTGGAGCTGGATAGAAACGGATATTGCAAGGATTACTCTTACTTGGACCCCACAAGGAGTGCGTAGTCGAGGTCGTCCACGCTTAACTTTTTTTTTTCGGAGGATTTTTGAAACACCACTGGAACACTGAGATTCTAAACTGGTCCATTGTACTGCCAGGTAGCAACCTACTCCAGTGCCGTTCATTTGATCCCAACGGTAAATGGTGACTGGACCAGATTCGATTTAACTGGGATTCGAACCTGGGACCCCTCTAACTTGGGGCAGGCACTTAACTAACTGCGCCATCCAGTCGTATCACGCTTAACTTGAAGGCGGACCTTGGAGAAGGAGTATTGGTTGGCCGGCAAATCCTGGTCGGACTAGGCTGGCCCAAGACAGAGTCACATGGAGATAGTTCACAGAAGTTGGACCGTTTCTGTATCTTCCTCATCACCAAAACTCCTGCAGCGTTCGATGGACTCCGCATTCCATTTTCGAAGCATAGCTCCAATGGGGCAATGTCCTGTGATTACTACGATGAGCATGCGGGTCGAGTTTCGTTCCACCGCCAGGAGCTTCTTTGTTTTAACATTGTTTAGCTCTGGCCACGTTGATCTTGTCGTGTGACAATCATTTCTCACAAACGAAGACGAGTTGGCTTCTTTTTGTATTATGTCGTTTATAATCCGATACAATGCAGTAGTCGGTGGCCGCAATGATGCCCAATTAAAAGCGCCATCCAGTCGTATGTCACAAAATAGTCGATTCTTACTTGTTGTCGTATTCAGCTTTGCTCTCTTTTTTGTTATGAAATGACAACTCTTTTTGCTATCTTGTGTACATTTCACTGAAGAACTTTCTTCTGCTCAGAATTATACCCACAATTCAATTTCTGAATCGCTTGGGGATATTCAGCCAACTCCGATTCATTTCTGAACCATTTCACACCGCACACCATGTCCCCCTGCAAGTGGCTGACTATACGTACATGTATCCATCAAAAAGTACGTGAAATAAGTTCTAATTGCTCCAGCAGTCCTTAGAAAACCGTAAGAAATGAAAATATAATGAAATTTAATTTATCTGCTGACGAAAAAAGAAACGCGGACCGAAAGAAGAAGTATTTTCATAGACGATCTAGAAAAAGAAAAATCCCCACCCCAAAGAAAGTGAACAAAAAGTGCTGAACAAGTAAAGCGCTAAGCTCCTTTCATCGCATTAAAGTATCTGCGTCTTTAAAAATGTAAAATTAAACCATAAATTATTATAACCGGAATTAGACGGTCCCTTAGGACAGCGAAGGGAAAACAATTTTGTAATTTTAATTTTTCCTCTTGTTTGTTCCGAAAAATACGTGCATCCAAAGGCGGACTCGTTCTAATGCCTTTGTTGCTGATGTCGCTCCTTTGAGTACGAACTGAATAAATTCTTCACTTTTCTCTTGTTCGTCAGTATCCGAGGGTGTTTTCTGCAAGTTTCATCGCAGAAGGGGAACTGATTTTTATTTTTATCTTCTTCATTACTACTGTTTCATTATGCATTTGGACTTTGGTCCTCCTTCGCCAACGAGGACTGGCGCAACATGTAAATTTCGAACGAACTATCGGTCAAGTTCTGTGCATAAGTTTGGCTGTGTGAAGGGAATTTGTCCAAATAATTTTCATAATTTTTGTAAGGCTTTCAATGAGGTGTGTTGAAATGTTTTTGTGACGTAAGTTTCTGTTTTCTTTTCCTGCGGGAAATTTTGTAAGAAAGACAAAAAGTGTGACAACATGGTTTTGAACAGGCTTCGAAACGGTGAGGATAATTCGGTCGCTGACCCGCGTGGGAAAGTGGATGTATTTGAGCAGTTGTCTATACGCTCTACATGGCCTAGCCATTTCAGGCGTTGGATCCGGAGAGTCATGTCGCTGTACAGCCCATACAGTTCGTGGTTGAACCTTCTCCTCCAAATGCCATCAACGTAAACAGAACCAAAGATCACACGAAGAACTTTTCTCTCGAAAGACCAAGAGATTGTTCACCCGCTTGGGATATTGTCCATGCCTCTGCGCCGTACAGCATGACTTGTTTCATTACTTTCTCAGTAATCACATCAAAAGTCCCCAAAGCAAAGCCAAGAAACCCTATACAAAGTCCTTCTGTCCAAGCAGCTTTAAAGACTTTTTAAATATCACTGCCTTTCATTGCTTATCTATGTCCTCAATTATTTAACATAATTACTGTCTGAACTGTAAATTAATTTCAATTAAAAGCTCTTCCCTGACACATTACTCTTCTTTATGGCTTCAATAACGAAGACATTTCATTGGTAATAAAGTTGATTTATAATCCCTGAAGCAACAGCACGACTCCCTTCCGTTGCATCGCAAATATGCGGGAGTGGCTTGCACAGAACACGAGTGCTCCATCCCACGAGCTGAAGCTCAAAGGCACAAGCCTCACCAACCACCATCGACATTATCTCGCCGAAGTCCTTTCACAGAATTTATTATTTCAGTGGTTTTAACCCGACGTGTCCCTCCGTCGTCCAGAAGCCTTGCTGCGTCTTGCTTTGTCCTCCAAGGGGTTTGATGAAAATTAAATAAAAAAATAACTCACGTGATTTCCAAAGCGATGGTATACAATGGACATAGATACTCTCGGTAATCCGAATTCCGGCAGTGACCGTGTGTATCTGGAGAGTTAAAAACATGTGCAGACGTACACACGGCAAAACCATTCATCCATCCATGAGCTACCGGTACCCAGACCCACATGTGGGCACAGAAAGACGAACGTTTGTTCGGCCATTGAGAAAGATTTAATATTACTAATTTTCTTGGGAATCGTTTTTAATAGAAGATCAGTCAGGAGATTAACTGAAAAGAATACCTTTTTCTTGGGAAAAGGGTAGCGGCAGACAAGTGCCTTTTCAAGAGAACTGAAAATGAAAAAGAAGCCCGAAGGAATTCGGCGCTGAAACCATTTTGAACTGATTGTCTAGAATTCTCGAATAGGATGCTTCTTTAAAAAGATTTGTGTCAAGTTTATTTCGGGGCAGAGTCGAATGATGGTTAATCTGTTTTTTGATGATTCGAGTACCGAGAGCGTACATGGGAAAAGTAATTACAGTTAATTAAATTTCTGAAGTGCTGTTGAACGCACACGCAGACTTGAAAGTTTAGACACAGACTCCTTGATGAACGCAAATTTGTCTTCTTAAAGCTCAAAAGCCATGCACAGTTAAGTGAAGTTAGGATAATCAAGATGACGTGGAAAAAGGACTGGCAAAAGAAGTGTTACGTGCGGAAGAAGTTCTGCTGGGAAAAGTAAAAGTCTAAGCAAGAGGTGCTTATGAACCATGATTATAGTGCATCAACAAATTTACGAAGGAAAACCTGATTTTCGCTGCTGTAAGGAATTTCCATACATTGTGCTAAAACAGATAGACAGCGGGTAGTGCAATAAATAATTTTCATGCTGTTACCTTGATAAATACTCCGAAAGTCTCTGTTGATGCAGCAATTAACTGCAGTTGTCAGGTAGGTTGCAGCAGCGAACGCACTGCATATGACACCGCATCGCAGTGACCACAACCAGGATGAATTTCATAACTTGAATGCAGTCAAAATCTTCATGCTCTCCGTCTCAAACCTTTTCGGACAAGGAGCGCGTTTCACCCAAAAATACGATCCCAAGCCATCGTCGTAGGCAACTTGCAAAGTTTCAACCCCTTTGAACAATTTCAAAATTAGCCCATGGAATTATTCCTTCAAGGAGCGACCCGACCCATTAAACCTCATGCATATATTCATGGCCTGACTGGGTGGAGAATCCAGCTGCTCCCCGAGTATTTTAACTGCATAGCAATCATTCAGTTTGAATATACTTGCGGCGATATCAATTTCAGACAGTTCAAAGCCGACTTTGAGAAATAATAGCAAAAAAAAAACCGCACGTTTAAGCCAATGTGACAGCTGTGGCGTGTTGGGACTGTCCTCGCGCGGAGCACCTACACACACGAGATTCATCAAAGGTAAGAAAACGAACTTGCGGCTTTCGTGACACATCCATTTGTACGGGCAGATTTAATAGAATTAGACTCTTGCATGGTGACTCGAGGCGATTAATATTAATTGGGCCGAATCAAACAGGGCTCTCGTGCATGTGATTTGCTGTTGGTTTTCCCTTGTTTTTCTCATTGTTTCCCGACCGCCGTTCGCTATCTTGACAGTTACTAATGAAGTCGCCACCGCGATAGCTTTGTAAGTAATCGCATTCGAACGAACAAGTGACGTCCTTGAGGAGACCCCGAAAGATGACGCCCAGCCATCGGTAACGTATGTATAATTAAAAAGTTACCACTCATTTCAATAACTCAGCTAGACAGTCTGTTGACTTGCCAGACTCTCTTTTTTGGTTAATTAATTGTGTCTTCGTACGGGTGAAGCACGACACGTTCGTAATTGCGGGCGAGTGTGTGACTCACTCTGTAAACACATTTCGGGCTTCCACCCCCCATGCTAATGAACCTGGTGTTTAGTTTGTGGCTTCTGGTGAATGATGGGTGTCGGAGTGAATTTGGATATTTATTCTCCCCGTGCATGAACAGAGGTGCAGAGGGTCTCGCCTGAATAAATTATGTTAATGAGCGAGTTCTTCGATAATCGAATAATTCCCTTGAATCAAATGCAAAACAATAAATCCGTTCCTTGCGATGTAGGCTCCACGTTGGTGGCAAACCATCCCTCCCCAAGGCCAAGTCCCCCACTGGCCGGTTACGCAATAATTTTAATTAAGAGCCATTCGTTTTTACCACCCCCGATCATTGAAGGCTATTAATTTACTTCGGATTATCGTCACTCCCTGATAGCCATCAAATGTGTCATCACCGTTATTTTTAAATAATATCCAACCTCAAGGTTTGGGTGCAACGCCGAGTCCCCGTTTCGAGGACATAAAAAACGAATTAAAGGCGTTTTGCTACACACGCGCATACGCTTGTGCGGGGCAGTAAACACTCTTTAAAAGTGTCATCGGTCCCACACCTTAACCGAAAATTTTAATTAGAATTCCACGCGAACACTTCGTTAGCACAAAGCATTTAAGAGGTCATGAATAATGCAAACGTTACATATAGAGAGCAAGGAGTTGTCTGACACAGACGGCTAGGATAACGACGGATATGCCGACGACGACGGCACTGCCTGCTGTTTCTATTGCGGTCGTTTTCTTTGCTTAATTGTAATTAAATGAATGTCGCCACCCACTGTTACCCAGGTGGGTCCACAATCCAATCCGATAACGTGATGAAAAGCAGCGAATCGTGAGTTATTGGAGTAGTGCGGGATATGTGTGTATTTGCTGTTGCCTCACTCGCTGTTTATTCAAACATTATAGGATGGGCCACAGAACTGTGTTATGTTTATTAAACCACAGAGTGAATTAGTTTTACTACTCCTCACGTGCGGAGTGGATGATGTGAAATTGAAGGATATGATAATGTCACCACCGTACATGAATCTATTTGGTCGGAAAATGCTACTCAAATTTTGCTGGAATTCCTTAAAAATTTAATTTGTATCAGACTGAGGAATAACTTTAGTTCCCGTATTTTTATAGGATAGCGAATGATAAGAGTGAAAATCTGATCGGTTGTACTTCTGCCGGGACGAATGAATGAATGCGATTCCAACAGTAGGCGACCTCTTGGGAGACCCAGGACGAGATGGTTGGACCAGGTCCAAAAACTCGCCTGGTTGCGCTTGGGCATAGCTCCTGATGAGTTAGAGTCGATGGCAGAGGATCGAGTGGCCTGGAGTACTCTAGAACATGCATTGCCCCCGCGACCCCTTTAGTGGAACATGCGGGTCACTGAAAATTATGATGATGATGATGAGCGAATGATAAGTTTAAGACTTAAGGTTAAGTTTAATGGGTAATAAAAAATACATGCTGTCGAGTAAGAATCGACCCATCGAACATCATTATCATCATCGGCACGACAACCGGGATCCGGTCCTGGTTTCCATCAATAATTCTCTCCAACCATACCGATTGCGCGCCGACGCTTCGGGCGACTTGGTCTATGCCATCTCTTCAGCGTGAGCATGGTCTACCCCGATATCATCCACCATCAAATTAGGTACAAAGGACTTTCCGGGCCGGTTCCTCTTCGTTCGCGCGAGCTAGGTATCCTGCCCACCGGAGTCTACCGAAAAATGTTTCTCTCGAACGCGGCTAAGAGATCAGAGTGCCTTTTACTAACCACCCAAGTTTCGGATCCATACGTGAGTATTGGTAGGACCATTGACCTATACAGCAGAAGCTTAGAGAATATGGTTAGATCTCTGGATTTGAAAAGCATTGACAGACAGTATGTTCTGTCGAACATCATCTAGGCCAAACCTTACAATCGACAGCTACAATTTTGAGGCAGTTAAGGAGTTTGTCTACCTTGGGGCAAACGTGAACTCCACAAACGACATCTTGGTGGGGATCCGACGCAGAATCGCCCTTGGCAACCGCTGCTTCTTCGGTTTGTCCAAAACAATTTGGCTCGAAGGATCAAAATGCTAACAAAATACTCCACAAAACACCAGTCTTGCTATATGGAGCCGAAAGCTGGACGGTAAGCAGGATTGCAGAGCTGATTCTTGGTGCCATAGAAGGAAAAATTCTACGTCGGATGTAGGGTCCTGTCTGAGAGAAGGGCGAATGGAGGAGAAGTCACAACCGCGAATTCTATGAGCTGTACAAAGATGTGGACTTAGTCCGGAAAGCAAAAATTCGTCGACTTAACTGGCTCGGCCACATCGAGCGTATGGACTACAATGCTGCTGCCAGGAGGGTCTTTGAATACCAGCCTCCTGGTTCAAGAAGGAGTGGAAGCCCGAAACTCTGATATACGAGTAAAGACCTAGCGATTGCGGATGCAAGACAACTTGGTCTTGATGACTGGAAACGGCGTGCCTGGGACCGTCGTCGACGGAAGGCGGCAATTGCCGTCTTAAAGTTTTTTTTTTCGGCGGATTTTTGAAACAAAATATGCAAAAATCCATTGACTAAACTGGTTCGGCCACATCGAGCGAATGAACACCAATCCTCCAACCAGGAGAGTCTTCGAATCTGAGCCTCCTGTTTCGAGAAGGAGAGGAAGACCGAACTTTTGGTATGAAGACAAAGTGATAGCTGGCAAGACAAGATACCGCTGACCGAAGCGTTGTTTCCAGGCTCATTTTCGAAAAAAAAAATGGTCCAATGATGCCACCACTCCACAATCCGCACCAAACTGTCACTCTCTGTGGATGCATTGGCTTCTCGAAAATAACGTGCGGGTTCTCCGAGTCCCATGCCCAGATGCGGCAATTTTGTTTGTTAACGTAGCCGCCGATGGAGATGCGCCTCGTCAGAAAAGAAGATTTTTCGCCCAAAATCGTTGTCCAATCAAGCTGAGCTGCTCTAAGGCCCAAGCTGCGAAGCCATAACGAAGCGGATGGTCGCGGGCCTTGAATTGCTGAGTCAATTGGTCCTTGTGAGCGAATAATCCGAGATCTTTGTGTAGGATTCTCCTCAGGCTAGTGCGTGAAATCTTGAGCTGTTGAGATCGATGGCGAGTTGATGTTCGTGAATTGAGTCTCATACACTCGGCCACAGCAGCCACATTCTCGTCTGTGCGCACCGTACGACGACGGGGGCCATGAGTGCTGTCCACTAGCATACCAGTCTCACGAACTTTTTGCACAAACTTGCGTACAGCAGTCGCGGTCCCGGTGGGTGCTTCACCTCGGCCAAAAATTCTTTTCGGAAAACGACGCACTGATTGAGCTGCACAGCTGCACTCACTTTGGAAATAATTTTTCAATATTTCCCAACGTTGCTCAAACGCAATGCCACTCATTTCGTTCCGCTGAGGTGTGATACTGACCTTCTGTCAAGATTTCGAGCGGGAAACAGCTTTCAGTGTCAAAGTAACCTATGATTTAAAAGAATACCACTAGATGGCGCACCCTTTATATGCACTTCATAATTTCTAAAAGTTCGTGTTAGTATCATGCAAAAATCCAACAATTTGTTCACAAACTTAACCTTCTGCTCTCCTGTACACATTTTGTATCGTTTGAAAATTCTCAGTTACGTACACGCAGTAGCTGTGAAGTGAGCTCACATCATTTAAGAGCAATTAAAGTCGAAATGGGATCTAATACCGCCGGTATTCGGTGTGCAATTGTATCTTTTGTTCGCAGGCTTAGATGCCAAAACCCCGAACACAGTGTGTTGCAGACTAACCTGATTCAGAACTCGTTTCATAAATTAACTTCAGTTAACCGTGAATTCAAATAAAATTCCATTTACACAGATCCCTTTCGTTCCGGTCCACTCGACTCAACTCAATGCAACAACCCCTCGACTGAGGCCGCAACAGCAGCAGCACACTGTATTAGAGCCAAAAGGGTAGAGGCTTACAAGGCACAACAATGGAGCACAACCATAACAATAATCAAAAGGATATTCGTAATCGTAAACAATTTCACACAAATTCCTTTGGTCCGTCCTCCTCCCCACGAAGAGAAATGGGAACTCTCATCTCCGCGCGTACAATGGACTCTCTATCGTCAGCCTCAGCCTTGGCCGCGGCAATTTGCAGAACATGCATGTTTATGTTCGCCAGCCAGGCCAGGAGGGTAGGTTCATGTGCGCCGAACAGTGGCGGTGCACATTTTTATTTAGTGTCGTGCAACCTGCAATGGGTTGCGCTTGTTAGTTGTTGTTGTCTCACATGTGAACGGACTTCCGCTTTACTGATTTTAATTGGATTCGAAAGAGTGTACGCTCGCTCGTTCTCTGATTCGATTATATTTTTGAATTTTTCGCTTCGATGGGGAGCAATGCTTCAGGCTTGACCGGGTTAGAATCTCTGAATACATATCTACAAGCACGTGGGTGCATGTAAACGCCGATGTTATACACTCTTCTGCAGTAATTGGGGACCAATAGAGTAGATATTTGCACGGGAAACCCGTCACAGACTCATGCCCCCTTATCCCAGGCATAAGCTGTGGACTCGTAAGATTTGTAAATGTTTGCTCGATCTTATTAATGTGAAATGGAAGGCAGAAAGGATGTCCTGGTTACATTATTAATGCCACACGAAACTCATTTTCGAGTCCCAAACAGAACTTTCGCATTCAAGTAGGCCGGTTCGTGTGCCTGCCCTTAACCAGCTTCACCTCTATACGTGCTTTGTGGAGGATACCCGCGTATCTATTATGATTTAATTTAAATTAGAATTTAAGGCGGATCAACCTCTGCGGTATTCTTTTGTAATTTATGCAATGTTTGCACGAAGCCGAGGCGTACATTTAAATTATGTGTACCTCCCAAAGTACATAATGGAATCGCGAACCTTGACGTAACTGATGCGTGGATATACAATGACTCAATCTGCTTGTAGTTGTTAACTTACCACCCGTTTTTTTTGTGGGTATGTCTTGGATATGACCTTTAATCAGAAACAATCAGAAAGCGAATTCGTTTTCGAAAATGGGCGGAGGAAAAACGAAAATTTACTTAGTTTTCGTTGAAACAATGCTGCTGAGGCAGATAGTCTCTCCGCTGAAATTATTAAGTAGCTGGAGATGGAGGTAATCTGGTTTGACACGTGCATGTACTCATCTGTAAGATATGGTTGGAGGGAAGCATGCCGGGACGAGAAGGGACAACTAGTAGTAGAGTCGCAGTCGATACTGAGAATTTGGAAAAATAATTTTTGCAGACTGTTAAACGGCGATGAGGACACAAATAACTAACTTCGAGGTAGTGAACGACTTCGTCTCCATGACAAATAGTACAAACAACATCCGGACCGAGATCAAACGCAGAGTAACTCTTGCCATCCGCTGTTTCTTTGGGCTCAAGAGGCGATTGAGTAGTGGAGCCCTCTCTCGAAGAACCAGGCTGACTTTGTACAAGACATTGTTCATCCCAGTCCTGCCTTACGGCGCAGAGGCGTGACCAACATCGAAAGTGGATAAAGAAACTCTTGGTCTTTTCGAGAGAAAAGTTCTGCGCGTGATCTTTGGTCCTGTTTGCCTTGATGGGGATTGTTGAAGAAGATTCAAACACAAACTGTAGGCCTGCACAGCGACATGAGTCTAGCCTGGCGTCTACAGGTTTAACGCTATGGTGGCGCACACAAAATGACAGGGATCTCAACCAACTTGTTGTGTGAAATTGGCGACAGCTAGTGAAGAATCCCACACCTAAACATCTATTAAGCGACCTGGCAGTCCCTTGATCATTCAACCGTCAACCAGATTGATCACGTTGCGATCGACGTCAGACACTCCTCCAGTATTCTTGATGTCCGAACGTTCCGAGGCGCCAACATCGACTCGGACCATTTCCTTGTTGTAGCCAAGGTAATAACACGAATATCGAGAGAACAACGGAGTCGAGGAAGATAACCACAGTTTGACGTCGAAAAGCTACAATCGCAACAGACTGCCAGGAACTTTGCCGATCGAGTCTCCCTGAAACTCTCCGAAAGTTCGACGTCGCCTGCACTAACAATAGACGAAGAATGGAAACGTTGTCAGAGAGCCATCAGAGAAGCCGCTACTGATGTGCTAGGTCTTAAAACACCACCCAGAAAAAACCCCTGATTTGACAACGAGTGCAGGCTTGCACATGCAGCAAACCAAGAAGCCTACCGGGCAACGCTGCATCGAACTACGAGAGCTGTTCGTGAGCTCTATGAACAGAAACGAAGGGAAGAGAACCGGCTTCTCAGGAAGAAAAAGAAAGAGGACGAGAAGCGTGCGATCGAGGAGATGGAGAGGTGTTATGGCAGGAATGACACTTTTGACTGCGCCAACTATCGGCGGATAACTCTTCTTAACATTGCATTTAAGATCTTCTCTGCCGTTTTGTGTGAACGCCTGAAACCATTTGTGAACAAACTGATAGGTGCTTATCAGTGTGGTTTCAGGCCCGGGAAGTCCACCATCGATCAAATCTTCACACTGCGGCAGATCCTGGAGAAGACCCAAGAAATGCACATCGACACACACCATCTATTTGTCGATTTCAAGGCCACATATGGTAGCGTGCATAGAAACGAGCTATACAGCGCCATGTCTAGTTTCAACATTCCTGCAAATCTCGTCAGACTGAGCAGGGTGACGATGGAGAATTTGCTACTCCATTAAGGTCAGTAACGAACTCACCGAGAACTTGAATGTTAGAAAAATGTTTTAGACAAGGCGACGCGCTGTCATATGACTTTTTCCACTAGAGGCACGATCTTCCAGAAATCCGTCCAAATGCTAGCACACGCGTATGACATTGACGTGACTGGTTGAACTAACTTACTTATTAGTCCCATGGAGGGCCTGAGCTATAAATGTCTTACATATATGGCGGTCCCGGGTACACTGCTTTCAGCTATCTACCCCAAGCTGTTTTGCGTCCACGATGACTTGGTCTTTAAAGCGGATGTTCGGTCTTTCTCTCCTCCTCGGCGTATGAGGCTCGGATTCAAAGACCCTCTTGGCTGGAGCATTGTTGTCCATACGCTTGATGTTGCCGAGTCACGTGATTGGTTGAACTCAGCGAGCTGTAATTGAGGCGTTTGTCGGCATTGAAACGGAAGCGGCTAAAATGAGTCTGGCAGCAAAAGAGGACGAAGTATATGCTGTCATCGAAAAAAGACGGACAACATCGACGACTTGGCCAGATGTCTCTGTAGGCAGCTATAACTTCGAGGTAGTGAAGGACTTTGTCTACCTCGGCTCCACGGTAAACTGTACATCAGGACCGAGATCAAACGCAGAATAACTCTTTCCAGCCGCTGTTTCAACTGCCAAGGTTTAACGCCTAAGATAGCTAGGCCATCTAGAGCGCATGGATAACTTATCTCGCGCCCGAAGAGCCTTCGACTCCAAACCAGTGGGACAAAGCAGCAGAGGACGTCCACGTCTATGGTGGCGCACACAAAATGGCAGGGACCTCAACCAACTTCTTGTGTGAAATTGGAGAAAGCTAATGAAGAATCGCCGTGGCGTAGTGGGTAGGTGCGTCGACTCCTACGCTCGAGGTCGTCGGTCGAAAAAATCATCAAAAATTTTTTCACGGCTCCACCTCTTTCGAGTCACTGACAATCAGTCATCATGACATCCAGTCCTAGCAAAGTTCTGGAAAATATCATGCCAAAAAACTGCAAAACATTCATTTTTGAAAGCCCTTGTCACAGTAGGTTTTTACTCTCAGCCTATGTTACATGTCAGGAGAGAACCCCCATCAAACAAAAGTGTACCTATCCATATCCGTCAGTGATTGGTTTAAATAAAGAAAAGGAAGTACATATATTTTGACTGATATTTGACTTGTGTCCTCCCGTGAGATTCCAGGTCAAGTGTTCAAACAGGAGAACTTAAGAAACTGACAAGTAAATCTGCACGATGGGCAGACGAGGAATCTCCACTCAAGTCATTAAGAAAAATTGAATCTGTTGTTCATTAAAGTTCATTGAGACAGTACTCAGGAGGATCCACTGGCACTTGATTTTATTGCGCGTTTGCTCTTGAACACGTAAAAGTTCAATGCCCATTTTCGGATAACTTGTCAGCAGAAAACTCAGAAGCACTGAATCGGTAGGTGAGTCCCAATTCATGAAGTGACGGTATTCCCTGAAGTTCTTGAAGTGATGATAGTTCGAGGACATGAAACTTGATGTTTTTGGGAAAAGGTTTTGTTGGACTGTTGCTACTCTCATCGTATTCCATCATGTGCGCAGTTCAGGATACAATGACACATTTGCCAATTCGTATGTGCGACATTCTGGTTTTGGAATTCACCCATGTGTACCAAGATACATATTTAGCCGTTCCTGTGTCTACTGTTGTTGACACGTGTGTTTTGTGCATCTGATTACATTGAACTGTTTAACCACTTTCTACGAGAAAATAATGTTTCCTCGCTGATTATTTATTCATTTATTTACCTAGCACCAACTCTAGAGAAGTTAAGCCCCAACTCAGAACTTAAGTTAAAAATAACCAGCGACAACTTAACACAAGCTCGCACCCTTACAGGAATAAATACCCCACCTTAAAGCACAGCGCCAGTTAAGTTCTTTTGTGAATTAAAAATAAACAACTCGAATTAGGGCCGTAAATGGAGGCATGAAAGGAGGAGAATTTACCCTTTTCCGGGGGTGGGGTCTGTGTGGTTGAAATTGAAAGGCAAGTGTGAATTGGTTACTTGGTGTGAAGGGGATAAATGGGGGAAGGGTTTCCTAGGACTGATGCAGAAAATTTAACGTAGCCAATCAATTATCGCTTTAAAAAGAATTTGTATGCATTTCTGTCGCATTCTGAGAGATTCAACATGCAATTCAAGTTCTATTTGCGTTTTGTGCATAAAATATGCAAATCAGCTGAAAAAAGGGGACTGTGTCGTGAAAATTTTGGTCCGATGATGGTCTTGATTGGAGTTAAATCGTATTAGCGAGGGGCTATTCAACCAGACCAGTTCTCAGTGTTACACATTTACCCCCCTTTCAAAATTGGTGTAGAACTGCGCTTTCAAAGCGAATGGTTGTAACACCACCTGAAGAAGAAGAATGAAAGTCTCCGCAATACTCCTCAAAATAAATACATTGTCTATAGCAAATAACCTGGACTAGATCACGATTGGTCTGCCTTTATGCACTCACTCAATTTAATTTATGCTCCTTTAACTGAACTTCTGAATGGATATTTTTGCGAAGTTTATTTTTAGTCTTATCGGAGAAATTGGAGACATTTTGAGTATCAAGGTTAAGATTAAGATTAATTATTAAGCCTTACTCATATCCGACGTAGAATTTTTCCTTCGATAGCACCAAGAATCAGCTCTGCAGCCCTACGTATCGTTCAGCATACGGCAAGACTGATAGGATTAGGGTTCGTTTTTACCCTTACCGAGGAAATAGTTTGAGGCATGTTGAGTAGCAGCCGGCGTTCAATGCTAGAGCAAGGTCCTATGCACAAGAGTAAGCTTTACCCACCTCAATTAAGGCAGAACCTTAAAATTACTTACTTACTTACTTATCAGGCTTACGACCTTTGGAGGGTCTAAGAAATTCCCGCCTTCCATCGCTGACGGTCTCGGGCAGGCTGTTTCCAGTCACCAAGACCAAGCTGTCTTACGTCCGCGATCTCGTGGTCTTTACTTGTATATCAGAGGTTCGGCCTTCCTCTCCTTCTTGAACCAGGAGGCTCGGATTCAAAGACCCTCTTGGCTGCAGCGTTGTTGTACATACACTCGATGTGGCCGAGCCAGTTTAGTCGACGGATTTTTTCCTTCCGGACTATGTCAACATCTTTGTACAGCTCATAGAGTTCGCTGTTGTGGCTTCTTCTCCATTCGCACTTCTCGCAGACAGGACCCGATATCCGACGTCGAATTTTTCCTTCGCTGGCATCAAGAATCAGCTCTGCAGCCCTGCTTACCGTCCTGCTTTCGGCTCCATATAGCAAGACTGGTGTTTTGTGGAGCATTTTGTGAGCATTTTGGTCCTTCGAGCCAAATTGTTTTTGACAAGCCAAAGTAGCAACCGTCGCCAAGGGAAATTCTGCGTCGGATCCCCACCAAGATGTCGTTTGTGGAGTTCACGTTTGCCCCGAGGTAGACAAACTCCTTAACTGCCTCAAATTTGTAGCTGCCGATTGTGACGTTTTATCCTAGAAGATGCTCGACAGAACATACTGTCTCTCAGTGCTTTTCTAATCCAGAGATCTAACCATAACCTCTAAGCTTCTGCTGTATAGGACGACGGTCTTACCAGTACTCACGTATGGATCCGAAATTTGGGTGGTTAGTAAAAGGCACTCTGATCTCTTAGCCGCGTTCGAGAGAAACATTTTTCGGTAGACTCCGGTGAGCAGGACACCTTGCTCGCATGAATGAAGAGGAACTGGCCCGGAAAGTCCTTTGTACCTAATTTGAAGGTGAATGATAGCATTGTAGACCATGCTTACGCTGGCTACATGGCATTGACCAGGTCGCCCGAAGCCTTGGGGTGCGCTGCTGGTTGCCGTCGGCGCGCGATCGGTATGGTTGGAGAGAATTGTGGATGGAGACCAGGACCGGATTCCGGTTGTCGCGTCGATGATGATAATGATGTTCGACGGGTCTAAAAATCGACAGCATATATTTCGTCTTTACTCACAGAAAACATACGAGTACAGGCACACAATCCGAAGCTGTAATCACATGAAAGAACCCCTGTGCTTAGAAAGTGAGTATGCATTTTGTGAACACCTCGTTTATGTAACCCTCAAATGATTGATCCAGTCTCTTACATGCGCAACCTATACCCACTTAATCAGCGAAACACGAAAATAACTCATTTTGCATAACTCATTAGCGAAACAAAAGCCCATCCCATTCTGCGCCTCTGTCTCTAATTAAACCGACTACACAACAGGGCAACTCCTCCCCACACTACAACCAAACAACGAAACAAATCATCAACAATATTGTTTCCCGAATCGGGCTGTCATCCCTGCGCATCCCAAATCCCAGATTAATTATGAATAACTGTTCAAGTGTCGGCTCCCCTGGTGGTTTAAAAATTCAAAAACAAAACGAAAAAAATCCAAAGGAAAGCAAAAAAGTTTCCAACTTTTCGAAACGCAACATGTGGGCATGGTGGCTGGTGAGGGAAAAATTAAAAGGTCAGCTTCAGAAACGTTCACACTTCCATTTAACTCTTATAAAGTAGTCCTTTTGGTGTCTGGAACGTGTTAAGTGACACTTGTAATTAAATGGCAAATTTCTCCAACGCACGTCTTGACTGTCAAGTTTGGATTTAACGGTGATGAGTAGTGTGCCAAGAGAAGGGTGTTTCACGTTTGTGAACACGATGTTTTGGGAACCCTTTTGTTGTGTTCCTTGACAAAGAGGTTGTTTCGAAAATTATCTCAGTCATTATGCGGGGAAACTTATCTCAAGGGTAGTTGTGGTTGATCCGTGAATGGGGTGGGAAACAGTTTAAAAGGGATGACATTCGAAAGATATCTACGCACGTAATGCGGCTTTGATATCGATGAAAACAGAGATGATGGTGATTTGATGGTGATTTATCTTGTCGCATAAATAGTCATCAATAAGTTGCCTCTTTGACAGGGGCTTATAAACTACAGTCGTAAAGGTAAATGCAATTCATTCCACTTAACACAGCCATCGATTAATCGCTTTCTTCTTAGTCTGAACAAATAATAAATAATAACAATAGTGACGGCGCTATAGTCCGAAATGGACCTGGGCCTAGCTTCTCAGCAACAACTCGTGTTGTGCGTGGTTCTTGTTCTCTCACGAGCGGAGGGGACCAACAGTTTAATGCCGACTGCGAACGGCGATTTTGAGAAGCGTTTTCTTTTTCAACCTCTTTCGAGACACTGAGAATGCTCAACAAGTTTAACTGTCTAGAAAAAGCTTCTCAGTCTTGCCGTTTGCCCCTCCACTCGTGAGAGAACAATAGCACACACAACTCGAGTGGTTGGTGAGAAGCTAGGCCTAATGTCCTCCCCGGACTGTAGCGCCGCCATTATTATTATCAAGTGACCGAGCCTGATGGACGCATAGGCTAGTTCTTTGAAGCATATTTTTCATAACACCTTCGCAAACTCTTGGTGAAATTGCAGCAATTTCGGTCCAAATGCATCAGAGTTGCGCTCGGTTTGTTGGTGTGCACATTTTTCTTCAACTACCCCATAGGAAGAAATCGCAAGGGGTCAAAGAGGAGGACCGTGGGGGTTAATCCCAACGTTTTACATCAGAGGCTGCGGAAATATTTCTCTAAAACTTTGCATCGTTGCACGAGCTGGGTGTGATGTCGCACCGTTTTATTGAAGCCACATTTTTTGTTGATCCCATATGCGCACAAGGAAGTTTTCCAACATGTCCCTTAGTTGCTACAGATTTCTCTATCCTCTAGCATCGTCAGAAAAATATCACCTGATGATGTCGCTGTTCCAAATGGCGTCTATATTTTTTTTTTTTGAGGATTTTTAAGACGCTTCTGGAGCACTCAGACTCAAAACTAGTCCATTGTACTACCAGGTAGCAACCTACCGCAACCAGAGCCGTTAGTTTGAGCCCAACTGCAAATGGTGACTGGACCAGATTCGATTTCACTGGGATTCGAACCTGGGACCCGTCTAACTTGGAGCAGGCACTTAACCAACTGCGCCATCCAGTCGTTGCGTCTATGTTAAGTTAGACTAGAAAGTTCCACCGTTTGGAGAACGACAAGATGCCAGAGTCAGCAAATAGAAGGTCACACTCTTTAGCTTCCTGCTAAACGGATTCTATGTCGGATATAGATTGGCACAAGAACCAAGAAACTATTGTACATCAGTGCGGCTAAAGGTTGCTAGGGAAGATGGTTGGTACTCTCAGGCCATCACCGTCTGAAAAACCACGCCATGAAAATGGAGCTCACCGAGGCGGGGGCTATGGTGATGAAGAGAAATAAAGGGGCATTCCTCACAACCTATGCCACTGCCTATTCCCAGCCTCTTCTATTAAAAGCAATAATGGTGGGGCTTTAGACCGAAGTGGACTAGGGCCTAGCTTCTTAGCAACCACTCCTCTTGGACGTGGCTATTGTTCTCTCACGAGTGGAGGAGACCTACAGTTTAATGTCGGATGGGGAAATTGAAAAGCTTTTCTTTAGACAATTATACTCTTTGAGCATTGTCAGTGACTCGAAGGAGGTGGAGCCGTGAAAAAATGAAAGGCTTTTTTCAGGAATTGAACCTAGACTTCGAGAGTAGGAGTCGATACACATACCAACTACACTAAAGCGCCCCAGCCTCTTCTATTCTTTTTTATGTTGTTACTTCTTGCAAAAATAAATCTCTCACCAGTATTAACAGGTTCATAAGAACGACCGGATGGCTGGACACGACAGATTAATTTCGCACACGACGTGACGTGAAGGAAAGGGATCCCCTTGGGCCCCACAGGAGGGTCCACTAGGACCAAAGTGAGGCTTCTTTCTGCCCGCCTACCCTTAATCAAACCGTTTTTTGGCAAATTTTCTAAAATTGCTTTTGAGTCGATGGCGAAGGATCGAGTGGCCTGGAGATCTCTCGTGCATGCATTGCCCCCGTGACTCGTTTAGTGGAAAATGTGGGTCACTGAAAATGAGATGAGCGGAGGTGCTTTTGAGACTGTCGAAAACAGAAATATGAGGCGTTTTTGCTCTGTTTTGGTGATAGTTCTTAAAATCCATTGGCAAAAGTAGACGGAGATCAAAAAACTCTCAATGACAGTCACTTTGCCAAAAACATGACATAGTTTTGATGTTAAGTAATCGAATTGATGGCTAAAACCGATTAAGGACATACCCAATTAGAGGACAGCTCTTGGCCCATGAAGCAATAAACTTCACGTTTAGAAAAGCTTTAAAGAATATCAGCCCACAACGTCTCTCCATTATCCGAGAACCATCCATCTTGAGCTGAAAGCCACAGACGTCTAGATGGCAAATCAAACTGATTAATTTTCCCAACGAATTACGTGAGAGTGCAAAGAGAACCGTTCCTGAATAAAAAATTAGATTATACCCTTGGGACAGGCGTCTCTTTTTTTTGCAAAGGGGTGACACTGAAAACTTAAACTTTGATTATCCAACTGGGACTTGCAATATCGAAGCGCGCGGAGTCGAGTTTCCATTCGATTCGATTCGTTGTGCAGGACTACGAATTGAAATAATTTGTCCTCGTTAGTGTTTAGAATAAACGAAAACGAATATCCGTACGATTTCACATGCAAATATCTGAGTGTGAATGAAAGTATGCCAACAGGGGTTCGGAGAGATGGCCATGCCGGCTGCAGGATTTGTTTTTTAATTGAATTCATTTAGCGCAACAACTCATGGAAGTCACACAAAAACTGAATGTCATCATTGTGACTAATCACTAATCCAATTGAACTTACAATCAGCGAACTCTGGAAGTGGGCGAGTGCTTCGGCATGCAAATAATTCATTAGTTCTGTCGAGTAAAACTGGAATGAATTATGCAAATACCCTGCCTGGCGCGTAGGCAAATTTAATTAATTTATTTAGGCAATGTCGCATTGCCTCTGCCTCGGCCTCTGCCGTTGGTCGTTGTAATGGCTGCGTTAGATTTTAGTCAAAGATTAAATTTAACTATGCATTAGAGGAATAAAACTGATTTTTTGATTACCTTGATGCGTAAATTACAAAAAATGGTGTAACATAATTGCGAGACTCCAAACACTGCTTTTTTGGGCAGCAGATAAATATACAGTCTTGGCCAAATGTATTAGGCACCCTTTAAGATTCGTTATATCTTAAAAAATTAATGCAATGAGAGGAACAAATAAAAATCGTTTACAACCTCAGATAATGTAGCCGAAAATCATAAAAATCAAACTAATTACTTCCGATAAGTGATTTGGCAGCAAGGACAAAAAGTTAAAGGTACTTAAAACATTTGGCCAAGGCTGTACTTGTAGATCAACGCAACTGAGGACGTCCACGTATAAGGTGCCACATACCAGTCGAAGGGGACCTCGACCGACTTGGTGTGCGAAATTGGAGACAGCTGGCGAAAGATCGTGCTGTCTGGAGAGGCATGTTGGGTGAGGCTCAAGTCCACCTCGGACTGTAGCGCCCTAAGAGAAAGATGTTCTTGGACACGAGCTTGTATTTACTAAAATAAACCAAAACTTTCCTTCGCCTTGTTTTTTCAAGCTTGGAGGTTGGGATTTCAAGACATTCTTGGTGTGAGCCTGCTGTTTCGGCACTCGATGTGTTCGAATGTAATCGACGAATGTTCGCCTTTTTTTTTACTAGACTTTTTAGAGATCGCGGGTTCGTCTTCTCTTTCATAAGACTCACTTAAAGGACGAACCAAGTTCCAGGCAAAGAATCGCCCTTTCCAACAAATTCATAATCAGCTCAGCTGTCTTGCTTGTCATTTAGGCAATTTGTGCACTTTGCATAATTGTGTGAATTACGAGCTTCGCCTCAGTTGGAGGAAAAAAACCAAAGCAGCAACAGAAGCCAATTTGTATTCGTCTGGCCAAACACGACTAGATGGCGCAGTTGGTGCCTGCCCCAAGTTCGAAGGGTCCCAGGTTCGAATCCCAGTGAAATCGAATCTGGTCCAGTCACCATTTGCCGTTGGGATCAAATTAGCAGTTTATTACGATGGACCAGTTTTGGGTCTGAGTGCTCCAGTAGTGTTTCGAAAATCCTACGAAAAAAAAAAAAAATCCTCTGGCCACCAACTAACTGTGGTTTTTTAAGGTTGTTCACTTTATTGATTATTGACGGACTTACTTGTAACCGATAGCATGTATATCATCTTCCCCTCATTATCGAATGTTTCGTTTTCTTTCATGTCCATCCAAAATTTTCTAAGGGCTTACTGGTAGGACGCGATGTTGTCAATGTCGACAGCGTATCCCAGCAGCTGAACTGAGATAGGCGATAGGAACTACCACATTTATGTTTGTGACTACCAGTAGAAAATGGTTTCAACTTATATTTAGTGAGAAAACTAAGACATGAAGGTTGTAATTTGATGCCAATTAGTTCCATGATTTTACAGCGAAATGAACACAACGATGAATAAGATGTTGCTTGTGCCTTATGTGTGCTGCACGAATATCTAAGGAATTATTTTCACGTGGGGATTGTAAATGTCATTGTGAACTTAAATTTAAAGAAGAAACTAACGACCAATGATGGGCGACGTGGCTTAGTGGGTAGGTGCGTCGACTTCTACGCTCGAGGTCTAAGGTTCGAATCTCGAAAAAACACCTGACAGTTTTTCACGGCACCACCTATTTCGAGTCAATGACAATGCTCAACGAGTATAAGTGTCTAGAAAAAAGTTTCTCAAAAAAACTCGCCGTTTGGAGTCGGCATTAAACTGTATCATCCACTCGTGGGAGAACAATATCACGAACAGCACGAGTGGTTGCTGAGGAGCTAGGCCCCGATCCTCCTTCGACTGTAGTGTCGCCGTTATTATTTTTAAAGACCAACGATGCGTTTCTTTTAAATGGTCCTATTCAGACCATTTTTCAGTTCATAGGCACTCAGAACCAGTGCTGCCAGTATTTCCAAGTGAAATTGGCTACAATTGGCAATTTGGCCAATTTACCACTTCTAAAAAACAGTGCTTTGAGATAGAAACTCCAGTCAAAATCGCTTATGACGACATCGGTTATAAAGACGTATCGGTTAAAACGACAAAATAGTTAGGTCCCGCCTGAGTTGAGGATTATATGTAATCCAATAGCGTTATAAATCGTTTACAACGTCATATCGCGTACCACGACCACATTCGTCAGTCCCCTGAAGGACGTTATAACCGATTTTGACTGCACAAGCTACAAGCTACAGTGAGAGTTACCAAGCACAAATTAAAAATAAATGGTCAAACATTTCCTGCAAAAAGTTACTTGCTCACGGGTTGCAACTCGCTTTTTGGTGTCCTTTTGGCACAGGTCTCAGTCACATCTTGAACTTGAGGTACTCAACCAAATGGAAGGATATTTTTTCAGAAGGTATTTATCTTTTTACTAAAACCGTGGAATGAGAGTTTTAATTTCTGAATTTACTGCGACTTGGCAACACTGCTCAGAACATCATAGCGTTCTATAACCAGACAGAACTTTCAAACTGTTTTTTTCTTGTGGTCGGATTCAATTTTGGTTCAGTTTTATAATGAAAAACTATTCATCGTTGCGAATCACTTGTTTTTATTGCCAATAGCCTCCAAGTTATGATGACCGCTGAACCATAACTACGAGCGTTTTAATATAATCATAGTGAAAGCTTTAATTTGACAGCACCAACATAAAAAAGAATAACCATAAAACTATTGAATCGTGAAAATCATTCATTTGGATTTTTATCAGGCGTAATAACTTAAACTAAAAAATCTCAAAGGGACCTACGGTCACTATTTCTATTCGTCTTCATCACAACAGCCCCGGCGCAGTCCTAGGAGTTGCTTTTATGGAATCCATAAAGAAATCTTAAGATTGAATATTTCCATTACATCATCCTCCGCGAAAGAGGTTCAGTGTGTATACCTCCACTCTTTGTGCTTGAACTTTGTAGTCACAATCTTTTTGCGAACAGTTGCGCGCCATTAAATCAACAAACGAATGCTTTAATACCACGTTCAGATCCCAGATTTATAAATGGTTCCATTACTTTAACTGCGACTAAATCAATTTGTTTGTCCGAAATCAGAGCGTGTGGAGTACACACAAACAGAGAAATGTAGCAGAATTACAGACACACTCAAGGGAGAAGTGGCAAATTGCGGCTGGGTTGTTTGTTCTGCAAGCGAAATGTTAATTGGTGAAAGGAAATATCATTGTGCCCAAAAAAAAATCTTAATTAATGGTAGCTGATGAAAATGAGTAGATTCTTGGATCGCTGAACTTGCCTTGCCGGAGGTCATTCTAGGCACTTACATACGTTTCGGTACATACATCAAGTGTACCATGTTGTAAAAGTTCATTGCACAGATAATTGATTGTAAAGGGTAATTGATATAAAGGTATATTCTATAGGAAGGCACGCCGCAAGACTAGGTTTACCATTTAACTACTACTGTAGTAGATGCATGGATGAAGAGGAAGAGGAATCCCCCTCACACCTACTATGCAATTGTCCAGCCTTAGCTTCCATAAGGAAGAAAACTCTGGGAGAATATAATCTAAGCTCACTAACTGATATATCCGAAAAGGGCGTCAAGAAATTATGGATATTCGTCCTAACTACCTAAAGGGTATTTCATTAAGCGCTTTCTATCTTTAAACTCAAACAAAACAATGCGTGTGCGAGATATCATCGAATTTTTTTATTCGCTTGAAAGGCTTAGCGATGCCATTATGCATAAAGTAAAACATCGTTCAAATGTCCACCGCAGCTTCTCTGGGTGGCGCGCATCGGAAATGTCCATGTATCTGACGCATAAATCAGGCTGAATTTGACCGATGGCATGGGTTATATTGACTTTGAGGGCCGCTGCGGTTTGTGGCTTATTTGCATAGACCTGCGACTTCAGAAAACCCCACAAAAAAAGTCTAACGGGGTCGAATCACACGATCTCGGTGGCCAGTTCACATCACCTCCACGTGAGCCTTCGAAACGCTAGTGCAGAATTTCCAATGTGGCGTGAGTTGTGTGGCATGTAACGCCGTCCTGTTGAGGCCACATGTAGTTGGTGTCCATATCATCCAATTCAGGCCAAAAGAAGTTGGTAATCAATGACCTGCAGCGCTCGCCGTTGACGGTGATGGCCTGGCCAACATCGGTCTCAAAGAAATATGGACCGATGACGCCGTCAGCCCAAAATCCACATTCCACACCAAATAGTGAATTTTTCGAGATGCATTGGACGCTCTTGGATTTCATGTTTATTGGTATGGTCCCAATTTTTTGTTAATGTTTGATACAGAAATGGGCCTCATCGCTGAAGATGATTTTTCGATGAAAATTAGGATCAATTTCCAACTGCTACAGAGCCTATTCAGCGAACACACGTCGTTGCCAATGGTCGTTTAACTTAAGCTCCTGGGCCAGTTGAATTTAGCTTGGGTGCAGGTCCAAGTCACGACGAAAAATTCTCCAAGTTGTGGCCTACGAAATGCCGAGTTCTTATGAGCGACTCGAAATCGCTTGCCTTGGATTCTCCTGCACACTCTCACGGACTCTCTCAGTTTTCGGCAGATCTTGCTTTTCGCCGACGTACGGGTGTTGGTTCATTGTCTACTGAACCAGTGGACTTAAATTTATCAACCACACTGCGAGTAGTCCTCCTGGTAGGACAATTATGGCGACTGTAGGAAGCGCCCAGCACGTTGCCCGAACAGAACACCCATTTTGATGAAAAATTTCTGTCATTTGTACGTATTGTTGACCTGTCTCGGCTCAAGAACAACGTGATATTCAAGAAGGACATCACCATCTGTTCAGACAGCCAGGCAGCAATCAAATACCTGAACTTGATCACTTTCCTCTCTAAGACATCACTAAATTGCCGCCTATCTCTTAACGAGATGGCTGAGCATTTTAATATTCACCTCATGTGGATGCCGAGACACAGTGACATTCCAGGGAATTGTGAAGCCGATGATCTCGCCAGGAGCGGTACGATCTCCACAAACCTTCCTAGTGGAGTTCCTCCGCCTATGCCATTCACTACAGCTAAACTTATTTTAAAGAATCATACTAAACACCAACTCAAGATGGTCAGATGGCACTACGTGCCTCATCACAAAGCAAATTTGGCCCAAACTTGATCTAAAATGTTCACTCTGTCTTCTTAGAACGAACAGGTCATCCCTAAGGACTCTCATTGGCGTTATCACAGGACACTGTGCTATTGGCACTCACGCCTCAAGAATGGGACTCCCTCATAATGATTTGTGCAGAAGCTGCAGAGACGAAGAAGAAGAGGAAAGCATAACGCATCTCCTCTGCACTTGTAGCGCTCTCTCCTCTCGCAGGAAGAAACACCTTGGAGCCTATTTCTTCAACGACTTGAGCGAATTGCACAACGTCGGCATTCATCAGCTAAAGACCTTCGCAGAAAGCACCAAATGGTTTTTTGGATAGGTGACATCAGATCCGCGTGGTATCACAATGGGCCTAAATTGGCCTAAGTGTGACTGCTATCTACAGTCAGCCACTTTAACCTAACCTAACCTAACGTATTGTTGAACTCTATGTCTGTCAATGGAGATTTGACAAAACAGACTAAAACAGAATAAATGACAGCAAATTTGACAGATGTAGCAGCATGGCCGCTATCAACTGTCAAAGTTCGGAAGTGTCTATTGGAAGACCTTTTAATTTGAATTGTGTGGATTAAACCATCCACATTTTATGTCCCTAAATACTAAGAACTTGAAGCTGTGGCAAATGTTTCGACATCCATGCACAAAACGACTAAATCAGGGACCAGAACTGTTGCTTGTTTCGCTGGAATCACAGTCAAATCTAATTCCAAACCGTTCTTTTGCCAGTCTCTTCGTAGAAGATTATGAGGTGTTCTCTACGGATGTTCTTTTGCAGGAGTTTTGTCCTTGTATAGTTTTTCCCCGTCAACTGTGTTGGCTTCCAGGTCGCTATGGACGTCTTGATTTCAAGTAAACCGCTCTGGGAGGGTTAATCTCACGGTCTTATTTCTCTGATGTCCTCTCGTTTGTGTGTCCCAAACTGGGTTCTTCGTAGAAGATTATCATTTCACTCATTGATAGTATGGATTAGGGACATAATCAAGTTGCCAGACTGATTCTTTGTTCTACTTGTGTATGTGTCCGCTTTACCGGGTCACATTTCCGTCTAGGATCTTTTCTCTCCGGGTATTCTCCGGATATTTGATTTCTGCTTGAATACATACCTGTTTGATGTCAAGTCATATCGTGGGGGTGTGTGCATTTAATGTGCAGCATATTATCCTGATTTTTCTTAAGGTACAGTTTGGTGTACCAACATGGTTTTTATGTTTGAATTTTTGGATTATTTCTGAAAAAACAAAGTCATCAAGTAATCATAGCAATTTGGGACCAGGGGAGAAGATCTCTGTTGTAAAACTCTTTTCATATAGCAGGGATTGTCTTTGAACATCCCAGCATTGCCTTCGTGAATTGAACAGTATTTCCTCTTGTTTCTCAAAGACAAAGGTTGCTTTTGTGTTTATTCTGTACAGAGTGTCCACAATCACCCGGTATTGATTCTTGTTTAAAAATTATAGTAACAATGGTGGCGCTACAGTCTGAAGTGGACTTGGGCCTTGCTTCTGAGCAACCTCTCGTGTTCTGCCCGCTACTGCTCTCTCACGAGTGGAGGGTGACCTACAGATTAATGGTGACTCCAAACGGCGAGGTTGAGAAGCTTCTTTTTTTCAGAGAATTTTTGAAACACTACACTGGAGCACTCAGATTGAAAACTGGTCCATTGTACTGCCAGGTAGCAACCTACTCTAGTGCCGTTAATTTGCTTCCAACGGCAAATGGTGACTGGACCAGATTCGATTTCACTGGGATTCAAACCTGGGAACCCTCTAACTTGGGGCAGGGACTTAACTACCTGCGCCATCCAGTTGTTTTTGAGAAACTTTGGCTAGACAGTTATGCTCTTTGAGCATTGTCAGTGACTCGGAAGAGGTGGATCCGTGACCAATTTGTTGCTTGTTCTGGGATTTGAACCTCGACTTGAAAGTCTACTGCGTATGGGTCTACGCACATACCTAGACGGCCACGGCGCCCACATTGTACTTAACTCGATATATCTTGAGTTATCCAACCATCATAACAGACGTATCAAATGTTAAACTTGTTCTTGTCCCCGACATAAGTATTCGAAGCACATGCTGTGTAGCAATCATCCCTCGAAAGGTCTCCAACACCCAACAGTCCACTCACAGTCTCTCCCGTTTGACACTTGTCACAAAATAAATTTCGATACGCACGCACAGACACAGGGAAGATAAAGCAACCATACGATGAGCACTATCCCTAGAGCTTTGGATTAGCTGCTGTGTAGCTTTTAATTAACAATACGTCTTCACCAAAGAGCCGTAATCTCCTGTTTCATTGTTTTGCCCAATTTCTTAGTAATCACCGGAAACGGCATCCACCAGCCATCCAACGAACCGTCGTCAAGTGTATTTGCCAGCAATCGTCGCAATTACATCACTGATTGAAGCAACGACGACAGTCACTGCCACCGTCGGTGGCTGGGACGGCGTGGATGTCGAAGGATTTGTGTAACGCCGCTTCCGTTGGGGTAAATGTTTTGTTGATACATTCTCCTAATTGAATGAAAGTTCTATGAAGTGATTTTATGACCGCAAATAACTGCTGTTGACAGCCACAGTGTGAATAATGATATTTCGGATATAATTGCCAATGAAAGTGAAAGTTTAATGAAGTTTGTATGCATGAGCAAATGCGCTTAGGAAGTAGCAGACATTACTTTTTTAAGACACCTATTATCTTTGTATTGTGGGGCGGTTGAACATCTCGCGCAGTGTGGGTTCTCCACATCCCGGAATTGTGGAATTATGGGAGATTCTCAAAGGGTGAATCAATTCAATTCGATTCAATTCTTTGTACTGTGTTGTGTACCAGCACTGAAAGCGTTAACAGGCTGAATCATCATCATCATTTTCCGTGGCCTGCATGTTTCACTAAAAGGGTCACGAGGGCAATGCACTCACGCGAGATCTCCAGGCCATCCAATTAACAAACTACAATATTTCCTACTCACGGAAATCAAGTCCAAGTTTGGGTAGTAATCAAGTCCAAGTACAAGTTTCTTTTTAAAAATCCTATAAAATGAACAAAATCAACATTTTTTCCATGTATTATGGCCTTGTCAGCAAGATCAAACATTCCCACATGATCACGAAATACAACGTTGTTCAAGTGGCTGCTTGGTTCGGAAACTGTGGCTGTCCAAAGTTGAGGGGGGAGGCCTTTGAAATCGCATCGAAATTGCATAGGAGTTCTGCTTTTTCAACTAAAATCACAATACTGGGCAACCAGGAATCCTTAAAAAATCAGTAGGTATCCCTTTTTAAACACCCTCTGCGTATGCAGCAAATTTCGGTTTTGCATTATTGTACACAATACTTGCATACATCTGAGTGCTGAGAGGTCAATCACAAGCATTGTGGCAAAATCTGTGGCTGAGGAGTGGAATATTTTTATACCACTGCTTATGTAAACCCTTTTTTGACGTTTGAGGTCTCCGTTTGTTTACTACCGAACTTAATGGAGACGGAAGCATTCTCCTTGTTTTGTTTGAATACCTGAATTTTCAGTAATATATCCGCTGAAGTGTCTATCTCAAATCATCACACACCCATTCGACTTTCAGGAAAGCCTCCAATTTGACGCATATCTCCCACCGCCTTCTGATTTCCCCTAAGGCAAAGAATTGTGCGTTACACTCGAATAGCGTTTCTGACCTGTCCTAATCTCTTAATCCCCACGATTCAAGTTTCCTCTCAATTCTACCAAATATAGCATCAGATGGGCTCCACCTCTCTCGGTGGATTGATGTTGGTACCGACAACATTAGATGTTAGACAAAACACACGAGATGCCTGTCCTTGTACAGTGCCCCCTTGTTTGTGCGAGGAGTCACATACACTTCCCGTCGGATTAGCGAAAATGAAATGCTTCACTTCAAAGAACTGCTGAATTCCAAAGGAGCTATATTTTCCGATTTTTATAAGCCGACATCCTGTGAAGTAAAGATACAATTTACAAACACGTTCACTCGCGTCAGTCTATCTAGAGCACAACTAAACAAATTGCCGGCAACATATTATGGCACAGAAGTGCTGCTTCTGCCAGCTAACACTGCGTACCGCGCTTCATTCCACTTTGTGGGGATTCCTGCAATGGAAGGGATAAAAGTCAGCTCAGGCTGCCTGTCGGTGCCCTCCACAGAGCGTGTTTTTAAACAGTAAAATCGCTTGATGGGCGAATCATGTAATCGGCGCGGCACTGGTTGGTGTGGTGTGTACGTATATTTTTGTACCTTGTTCCCGAAGCGGAAATGTTCCAACGACTTGGAACAGGAATTCTTCGGGTGTTGCCAATAAATCAGATGCAGACTTTTAGTGGGGTTGCTTTGTGGTGAGAAGGTCATGTTCCCGTCGGTGAACCAATGTTTGGGCATAACATTCCAAAACAACGACTTGACAGCGGAAATAAATAAGAGTTCCTCCCAAAATACTCGCTGTTGAAATGATTTAATTCGTTCGACCTAATTTTTGTCAATTTGATTCATGGAAGGACCGGAGTTTGCAGACAGCAAGAGGACACCTTCAAGGATAGTCTGTGTCCCTCATTTGAACTGCCTCCGCTCTGTACTTCAAGTTTTTCAGCCAATTAAGATTTATGACTTCCAGTTTGCCAATTCAAGTGGCGGGTTAATGACTTGTAGTCACTTATGACGTTTTACGAGCTCTGCCACACTAAGAGCCTAGCCATATCGGGGAACTCATAAATGGCACGATAACCCTTTGGTGCGAGTCAGTGTAGCGTGATTGAACAGCTCTTTCGGTTTTACGACGATAAAGTGTTCATTCATATGTACACATCGCTGCCACGACTCCTGTGGCATAAACTTGATTGCATTGACCTTGCATTAGAGCAGAGCTTTGTGCCTCAGAGAGAGTGTAGCTTAATAACCGTAAGTTGTGGTACATAAACAGCGCTTCGCGATGTGTGATGAATTTGTGGTGGCAGAACTGTGGTATTTATGTGAAACAAATATGAAGCACTAATTATTTAGCACCACCGCACAGATTACCAGCAGAAGGCTACTGCTGTTTCTTTGGATCTAGGAGCACTTCAGTACGTTGCGTTTTTTATGTTACAGGTCGACTTTGTTTAATATTCGTTCCGGTCATCTTGTTTGTCAACTGGTATTTGACAGTCGTAGAGACAGGTCTTCGACTCTAAGCCTATGGGAAAATGCAACATAGGACGTCCACGAACAAGGTGGCGCACACTAGTCAAGGGGGAACTCGGCTGGCTTGGTGTGCGAAACTGGAGACAGCTGGCGAGAGATCGTGCCATCTAGAGAGGCATGTTAGATAAGACACACACCTCGGACCGTAGCGCTCTTAGAGGAAGCTCTCGGAAGAAGTGTTCACCCGCCGTTCTATCTCCCAAATGGCACAGAGTGCGGCAGTGAAAGAGGAGTATCGTATTATGACCACAGAGCCCTATATACGCTGTCCTTGGTAAGTCCCATTCTTGTGGCATAATTCTATCTACCACTTTCATGAGTCCGTATAACTTCGTCCGTCAGACGTGATTGGTCGAACACAGCGAGCTGTCACTGAAATGTTTGCTGGCATTGTATCGGAGGCGGCCAAAATTGAGTTAGAGGTGAATAAGGGTAAAACGAAGTATACATATGTCGTCGACGACTGGATGGCGCAGTTGGTTAAGTGCCTGTCCCAAGTTAGAGGGGTCCTAGGTTCGAATCCCAGTGAAATCGAATCTGGTCCAGTCACCATTTGCCGTTGGGATCAAATTAACGGCACTGGAGTAGGTTGCTACCTGGCAGTACAATGGACGAGTTTTTAGTCTGAGTGCTCCAGTAGTCTCAAAAGATGGGCACTGTGCACATCAGGGTTGTTTTCGTGTAATCACCACAACACAAGCACATCGTACATCGTTGCGTTGCCGGATTTCCTGAGCAGTGAACTACATTGAACTAAATGAACTAGAAGAACGAACTACTTCAACAAACAGATTTAACCTAAACTGAGCGCTATCTAGACTGAACTAAAATGCACAAGTCTACGCAGCCCACATAAAATAGTGCACTGCACCACTAGCCGTCATGGATCCAAAAACGCCTGGGATAAGACAATGGAGTTGACCGTAAGTTTCATACAAATGAGTTTCTTTCAGAGAAATCCTCATCATTCGTTTTATTGTTGGCGTATTATTTGAACGACTCACGGGTTTATAAGTGGAAAATATATGACCATGAAACTCCTCCGCGTGTTATGCACACAAATGCATTGCAGCGTGCCGTCTGTGTATTGTGAAACGATAATTATTGACCACAATCTCTTGCAGTGAACGGGTTTTCATTACACCCTCAGGCCAGTACTGTGCGCAAATATGTGCGGAGCAAAGCTTTACGAACCGTGCAAAAATTATAGCGAGTAATGCTGCAATCATTGAACCGAACTTTTGGTTATTTTCCTTTTGCTCGAGAACAAAGCCATCGTAGAAAAATCGCCTCAAATTTAATTCCATTGTGCACTCTTTTCGACTTTTTGTTTCTTATTATTTTACGCATTTTAAAGCTGTTACATAATTAAAATGTATTTCGGTTTATCTGCCGGAGGATTTAATTTTTAAAATACATTTTTAGGATGAAAATGAAGGCGTACAGTGATCAAATATTCATCCAAAATATAATCCATGCACACGTGTGTATTAATATTGAGTAGTTCGTACATACAGCCTTGGCCAAATGCATTAGGCAACCTTTGAGACTCGTTAGATCTTAAAAAATTGATGATATGATATGATATTTCTTCCTTTTCTTTTGACTCTTAGTCAGGGACCCCTCAGAGGCGCCACCAAAGGGGTGCGACCCTTAACACTTGCGCCTTCAACCTCCTTCGGAAGTTCTTGCGCCTTCGACTTCATTCGGAGGTTCTTTGCGCCTTCAACCTCCTTCGGAGTTTCTTTGCCCCGTGCGATTGCCGCAAGCCTTTTTTCCTCTTCATTTGGCTTTTAGTCAGGGACCCATCAGAAGTTGCCTCTTTTGAAGCCCGTTCAACTTTTTCGCCTCCGGTTCGTGCCTTCGGAAGCAACACTCTGATCAGCCACCTAACTATGAGGTTGGACATTAAGCGTATCAGGCAGAGCCTCTCCGCTACTTTCTCAAACTCTCCAGCTCAACCTACCGAGTGTGTCGTAGAGTGAGTGACAGGAATCTTCGGATTCAAGGGTTCCAGCAATTCCTTGGTCAGCGCCATGGGAGACGGAGGGAAGGTAGTATGATGGTGGAGGCCTCGAGAATGCTTGCCCCAGCCGCAGTCAAGAAAACTACGCTATCGCTATCGCGAGCGCCACCTAGAGTAGTAGAAATTGACAGCCTTGGCCAATTGTATTAGGCACCATTGATGACTCGTAATATCTTTAAAAAAAATTAATGAATTAATGAAATTAATGAAATGAGACAGTGTCGCCGAAAGCCATTAAATTTAAACTACTTCCGATAATTGATTTGGCACCAAAGACAAAAAGATAAGGGTGCCTAATACATTTGGCCAAGGCTGTATATCCAGGGCCGATACGTCAAATTTCTGACGAGGGCGGATACCAACCAGCTCTCGTCCGATATCGACTACGCTTCGGGTGTAAAACTGTCATTGAAAACTTCTGAAACTTCATCAATTCCGACGTTGACATAATCTCTGAGTTTCTCCATTGCGTGGGAATAATAGCACACAGTAACCCGAATAAGCTACAAAAAGCTACGTATATGCACGCAGATGAGCTACAAATTCCCATATCATACTATTAACAGTTCATTTCGTACCTGCGGGGCCTGCTGCTTGAATTTTATGAGAGAAGTAAATATTTATCATTGATTATAGCTTCGTAGTATTTGAGAACATTTCCATGAACGACATATGATTTTGGAAGAGTTTTACGGTTGCACTCAGCGGAGGAATTTTGAAATACTACTGGAGCATTAGGACTCAAAACTGGTCCATTGTACTGCCAGGTAGCAATCTACTCCAGTGCCGTTAATTTAATCCCAGCGGCAAATGGTGACTGGACCAGATTCGATTTCACTGGGATTCATTCATCCAGAAATGATCCTCATCGCTGGAGATGATTTTTCGATGAAAATTAGGGTCAGTTTCCAACTGCTCCAGAGCCCATTCAGCGAACACACGTCGTTGTCGATGGTCGTTTACTTTCAATGCAAAATTGGCCAAGTTGTGATCTGCGAAAGACCGAGTTCTTGTGAGCGACGCGTAATCGACTGTCGCGTATTCTCCTGCACACTCTCACCAACAGCGGCGGTGTTTTCGGCAGATCTAGCGTTTCGTCGACATCAGGGTGTTGGCTTATCCTTTACTGAACCAGCAGACTCAAATTTATCCACCACACTGTAGGCAGGACTGTCGGTAGGACGATTATGGCGACCGTAAAATAGGCGAAGCGCGCGAACTTCTCCCGAACAGCACACCCATTTTGACAAAACAATTTTATCATTTGCACGTGTTTTTGAACGCTTTATCCATCCATGGTGAGTTGGCTAAGCAGACTGAATAAATGACAGCCAATTTGACAGATGTAGCTTCAACAACATGGCCGCTATAAACTGTCGAAGTTCGGAAGTCCCTATTGGAAGACCTTTTACATCATGATTTCTAAGTCATGCATACCCTTTACTCAATACCACAGACGAGACTTTATGCAATTAAGCCCAACGTGAATTTGGCAAAATGCAAATGATTCATTTCAACAACGAATCTCTTCGAATGCTTATTATCACGAAATATTCGCTATTTAATTTGATCCCAGCCAAAATGTGTTTTCCGAAATCATTTCTCTCGACTCGGGTAAACAAATAGTAATTGACATGGAATAGGATGGATTTTATTGATTCCCGAATTTCCATTTAACATACAGCGCAGTGGTTGAAAAGCCTTTCTTTGAATACACATCATCCATCGACAGTCCTCGATATGGCACTGTGGAGCGAATTCATGCTGAATAACATTATCAATCTTGAATAATTCATGTGCTAAATGGATATAGAAAGAAAGAACAATGTTCTCGTTAGATCACACAAGTAGAACTGAATAATTCATTAGGATATTACTGCATAACGAATTAATTATTCTGCCATTATCCACTCGAAGGTGTCGAGCGCATGCCGAAAGAGGAATAAAGAAATGGGTCTATTTCAGTTTGCCATTCGTATTTGAAAAAAGAAATCTCGAAAATCCTTTAAGGATAACAGCGTATATCCGACGAATGTTTAAGTGTGTGTGTGTCAAGTACTTATGTATCTTTTCAATTCTTTTTTAAATATTCATCCCTGCTATTCCACACAGTATTTCAAGTGGATATATGCACGTGTGTTAGAGCTTGCTCTCCCTGTTGCCATGGCACTTTCAAGAATATTTTCGTTGCTATATTGTGGAAGGAACTCGTTTGGTTTTGAGATATTCATGTTCCTTTTTGCCGTTTCTGAATTATAACAATCAATTTTAGAGTGAATTACTTTTTTAACTCGTCAAACTTTGTGTTCAATATACTTCTTCTTATGGCGCTGTAGTCCGGGATGGACCTGGGCATCAACCCCAGCTGGAACGGTCTTTCGCCAGCTGCCTCCAAGTTGACTGAGGTCCTTCTTCACATGTGTGCGTTGGTTTCGTGGGCATTCTCTTTTGGGTTGTCCCACGGGCTCAGAGTCAAAGATTTTTCCATTTGGAGCTAAGTTGTCCATACGCTCTACATGGCCTAGCCATCTTAGGTGTTAGATCCGTACACTGGATCTGTCGCTTCACAAGTTATACAGTTCGTGATTGCATCTTCGTCTCCAACTGCCATCAACGCAAACAGGACCAGAGATTGAATGCAGAACTTTCCTCTCGAAAATACCAAGAGCTCCCTAATCTGCTCTTGCGTTAATCCATGTCTCTGTGCTATAGAGCAGGAGTGAGATGATCAATATCGTTTACAAAGTCAGCTTGGTCCTTCGAGAGAGGGCTCAACTGCCTCTTGAATCCAAAGGAATAGCGGTTGGCAAGAGTTAATCTGCGTTTGATCTCGATACAGATGTGGTTTGTTCTATTCACCGCGGAGCCGAGGTAGACGAAGTCCTGCACTACCTCAAAGTCATAGCTGCTAATTGTGCTGTTCTGGTCTAGTCGTCGATGTTATTTACTTGGGAGCCGAGATACCTCGAAAGTATATCTGCCTATAGTGACATTGCGGCCAGGTTGTCGATGACGTGTGTCCTTCCTTGAAGACGACATATTTTTTTTTTCGGAGGATTTTTGAAACATTTCTGGAGCACTCAAACTCAAAATTGGTCCATTGTACTGCCAGGTAGCTACCTACTCCAGTCTCGTTAATTTGATCTCAACGGCAAATGGTGGATGGACCAGATTCGATTTCACTGGGATTCGTACCTGGGACCCCTCTAACTTGGGGCAGGCACTTAACCACCTGCGCCATCTAGTCGTGTTGCACAGTGCCCATACCCACACACAAAGCAAAGCACTCAATTTAGTTCAGCTTAGCTCGATTTACTTCAGTTATTCTTACTGCATGCAGAGTGAGGTATACCTGAGTTTGTTGAACTACTGAACTAAATGAACTAAACTGAACTAAATTTAGTGCTTTACTTTGCGTGTGTGTATGGGCATTGTGTAATACGACTGGCGCAGTTGGTTAAATGCCTGCCCCAAGTTAGACGGGTCACAGGTAATGAAAATAAAATTACTTTTTGAACTAGTTCACTTTTTTTTGGGCTCAAAGGGTAATTGAGTAATAGAATCCTCTCTCGGAAGACAAAGTTGACTTTGTATAAGACCATTCATTTCTTTCTTCATTCATTCAGTCCTTTACGCCGCAGAAGCATGGACAATATCCCAGTCGGATGAAGAGTCTCTTGGTCTTTTCGAGAGAAAGGTTCTGTGCGTGATCTTTATTTCTATTTGCGTTGATGGCATTTGGAGGAAAAGGTTCAACCACGAACTGTAGGGGCTGTACATCGACATGAGTCTAGTCAGGCGTCTACGGACGCAACACCTAAGATGGCTAGGCCATGTAGAGCGTATGAACAACTTAGCTCCGGCCCAAAGAGTCTTCGACTCTGAGCCTGTTCCCATCCACGCATAAGGTGGCGCACACAAGTCGAGGGGGATCTCAGCCGGCTTGGTGTGCGAAACTGGAGACTGCTGGCTGGAGAAGCATGTTGGGTGAGGCTCAGATCCACCTCGGACTGTAGCGCCCTAAGAAGAGGAACTAGTTCACTTAGTTCACTTGTTAGAGCTCTTTTTTGAACTAGTTCGTTCGTTCAAGCCTAGTGCTGAGATGATTCCAAAAAAGGCTTGCTTTTGACACAATTCAAAGAAAGAAGCTCTGGAAAGTACCTAAATGCACTTTAACATCAAAACAAGCTGGTGAATAGTCATTCAACTATCGTTCACTGTAATTGAGGTGATTGCACAGAAAATGTCCCCTCCATTTGCCGGCAAAAACATTCTAAGCAGAATGCATTTGACATCGTTTAAGCACCCATAAGGTGCTGCCTGCACATAGTCTTACTGCGTTTGAGGCCATTGAACCGCAACCAACACTAACTATTATTGCACCTTATCACCGTTGACACCAACGGCTAATGGCACTTTTATGCTTATTGCCTTCATTAGGATAACTACTGCAAATTGCGGTAGCAACCTAAAAGGACAGGAAACAATAACAAAAATCATTATGTTGCAAACGGATGCAATTTAATTCAATATTGCAAAAATTTCATTTCACTCCCCCCCCCCCCCCACACACACATTCACACACGCGCGGACTAACGAAAGAAAACTATTAGTTTCGGAGTTGACAGTGCAAATAAATTGCCTTTTTGTGGTATTTAGTTGGGCTAATTCCTTTTTGATTACAGGGTGGTGCACGGCCGACTGAGAATGTGTGTTTATGCACGCATCCTAAGTGTTTACTTTTACGCCTTTTTCGCTCATAGTTCGTAGTTACGTACGTAGATGCAATCTCGAGCATATGTGCATACGATATCGGGCAAAAATTTGATTGTCGTGACACGAAGTATTTACACCACGCTTTTGTTTTTCTGTCTGGCAACGATTCGAATCCAAAGGCAGACTGGTTGAGGTTAAGTGAGGGTTGGAAACCATTTGAACAACGGGTGTAATTGCGCTGCCAATATAATATGATGGTGGTGGAAATCTTGAGCGGGTTAAAATTCAAGACAGTAGATGTTTAGGAGAAGATTATTACTTTTTTTAGCCGAAGTAACCGAACCTAAGAGTGTTTTTGTGAAACTGTTCAGAAATTTAATGGAGAGATGTTCGAAAAGCCCGAAATAACTTGTTTGAAGATGGACTTCGATGGCAGCTCTCGTTCACTTCCGGGGGCTCTGAATCTTAAAGCTGCATCTTCTGCAAGTCAAATGAAGAGTTTTCAACATCAGCACAATAAATTATCGAGCGAATGCCGTGGAATAGTGGGGAGGTGCGTCGACTCCTACGCTCGAGGTCTAAGGTTCGAGTCCCAAAAAAACACCTAACATTTTTTCACGGTTCCACCTCTTTCGAGTCACTGACGTAAGACATTTTTAAAGGCGTCTTCCGATTTATTTTCTGTCTTAGATTTCTGCGAGTATTTTTTCTTTAATGAGATCTTTGAATCTCGGTAGGCCTGGGCTTCAAGCAACAAAACTCTCCGGTTGGCACCATTTATTGTTAGCTGTCTCCATTTGGGCGGATTTCGAAGCGTTGACAGGCGGACCATGTAGACACAAGCGTCTGTTAACGAACTCTTACTGTCACCTCCCCGTGGTGAAATCCGGGGGCCGAGTACCCTCCACAGAAGTCGGGGTAACCAACCGTCGTGGGACGTCTGAGTGGCTGCAAACGTCAATTTGGTTGAAGTCGTTACTAGTACCCTCCACTTTAATCGATGATGTCCTCTATTGCGTTATCTCACAAACTCAGAGTCCGAAGATTTTTTGGGAAGGGGCTAAGTTTTCAATGTGCTCTAGCCTAGCTGGGCCTTGACATTTTAGGGTTCAGATCGGGAGACGAGTGGTTGAGCCTATGTTACTATACAGCGGCGCCTAGATAGACGAGGTCTTTGATTACTTCCAAATTATAGCTGAACGAGTCGCCAATGTTCTGTGTCTTTTCTGAATGACACCATATATACAAGGTGACTCAAAATTTAACATCAATTTTGTTCTTGAATAACTTTTTAGAAAAGATGATATCCACCAAGTGGCTGCCGCCAGTGTTGATACACATTTGTGCGAGGGCGATCTTGCTGACCATGTCAAATCACCAAAACGTAAGGAAATCAAGAAATGCTTCCTTCACAATGTCCATTGTGGCTTATGCTTATCCAATTCCGGCAGTAAGAAGTCTTTTATCATGGCCCTGTAGCGTTCGCCAGCAACAGTGACCGTACTGCCGATGGTGTCCTCAAAAAAATACGGCCTAACCACTCGTTCCGCGTTAACGCCGCACTAATAATTGTTAATTTTGCTTGTTGACATCACGGCTGAGCCAAAAATGGGTTCCGTCCGAGAAGATGATTTTTTGGCCAAAATTCGGATCTCAGGGCAACATTTTCAGCTTCCAATTAACAAACTCACGGCGTTGTTTATGGTCGTATCGACACAATCTTATACGGATCCAATTGCATAATAAGCCTGATTAACTCTCTGGCGATGGCCAATTCACCTGATCGGCACCGAATCGACATTTCTGGGCCTTCTTTGATACTGGCCGCTACGGCGGCTATGTTTTTTTTATTTCGCACTAATCTTTGTGTGGTTAGTGGCCTAAGATCGAGAAGAGTGTACTCACAGTCAAAATTTTCCACGGTGCCAATTTTCCAATTGCCGGCACAGTGATGTCGATCGAAATCACGACAAAATTCAGGTCGCGTATTTACAAGTGAGCTGAATAATTCCATCACGTTCGCTGCATCTCTCGCTGTCTTCTTTCTCCAGATAAATCTCCTCCTTTTTGGAACTTTGTGGCACCGTCGAGCAGATCCAAATTTGCTTGAAAAATTGCTTGTTTTTCTGTATGTTTCCGGCTGCTTTATGAGAAGCAGGACATCAGTTGCCGATTGTTTGATGGCTTGTCGATAAAAAGTCTAATCGTCTTCGATAGAGGGTGTTGCACATCCTGAATGGAGGAAGGCTTGTTCGAAATATTCTCATCCTTATCCAATTATACACTTAGACGCTGGACGGTCCTCTGCGTACTTTCACAGATGCATCCAAGACGGAGAAGGGAGTAGGATTAGCTGTCTACTCCAAGGATCTCAATTTTAGTATATCCCTCCACCTTCTAGAACATTGTAGTGTATTCCAGGCTGAGACGATGTCAATAAAAGAAGCCCTGTTTTGGCTCAAGAACAACGTGATATCCAAGAGGGACATCACCATCTGTTCAGACAGCCAGGCGGCAACCAAATCCCTGAACTCGATCACTTTCCTCTCTAAGACCCTGGTTCGAATCCCGGAAAAACATCTGACATTTTTTCACGGCTCCACCTCTTTCGATTCACTGACAATGGTGAAAGAGTATAACTGTCTAGAAATATTTTTTTCCGGAGAATTTTTGAAACACTACTGGAGCACACAGAGTCAAAACTGGTCCATTGTACTGCCAGGTAGCAACCTACTCTGGTGCCGTCCAATTGATCCCAACGGCAAATGGTGACTGGGCCAGATTCGATTTCACTGGGATTCGAACCTGGGACCCATCGAACTTGAAGGAGGCACTTAACCAACTTCACCATCCAGTCGTATTCTAGAAATAGCTCCTCAATCTCGCCTTTCGGAGTCGGCATTAAACTGTGGGTCCCCTCGCACAATACGAGTGATTTCTGAGACAAGACATCGAATCCATAAAATCGTAGCTCACATAAATTAATTTGGAGTCATTTTTAAGTAATTCTTCCAATTTTCCCTTCATTCTCTGCTTTGTTCGCGAGCGTCATCATCTGTCGACACCCTCATTGAACACAAGCACATTGGTAAATGACAGCAAAATTCCTTAGCACATGTCGTGCTGGGCGAGTATAACGTAAGTATCGAGTCCACCTGCTGATGATCCACTCGAAAGCTGAGACTCATTAAAAACATAACGATGGGACAGACGGAGACCGGTGAAGAACTGTTGAAAGTTGTAAGCTTGCTCTGAAAATTCGAACTCTCGTCCTCGTTGAGCACATTCGATAAATGATAATTAATTCAACTGTTGGACACAGCGAACACAGACTTCTGCTCCTGCATTCATTTTGTAATTTTATTTCAGAACTTGGTCCAACTTCGTTGCGTTGTTTTGTCTAATTCGCATTTGTCTCCAATGCTACGACGTTTTGTGGGACTGTATTGTAATTTGGAACCAAAAATCATACGGGTGGTGGTGGAGGGGATAAACAAAAGCAAATGTTAGCTTCTGCTTGTCTCTAGATAGGGGTGCTAGATAGGAGTGCTTAGGTTTCCTTCCTCGGTGGAGTCCATCCTGAAAAGTTTTGCAATTGGTTTGGATGCTTGCTTTTATTTCATTCCCGGGTGCCCACATATATGCTTCTTTTTTCGTTCGGGCGTATGTGAGTTGAGCAAAAAAGGTTCCATAAATAAACAGAGTCACCCTTGGAAAATAATTGTCGGAGGGACAGATGTTTCATCGGAGACTGAATAATGAGAAAGGATAACAAATAAATGTTTTTTTTTGGAATTGCTGATTGACGCAATTTATATTTCCGTTCTGTTTCAAGGAGGGACAAGTTGATATAATTGCGGAGTATGGGTGAACTGAACTTCAGCATCAATTCCAAGAAGCGCTTTCCAGTTAACAAGAAAACTACGAAAATGCTTGAACTATCGAAATTCCATTCAGGGACTGCCTTTTCCTGCTTTGTATTCATATTTCTTTGAGTTGCACCCCAGAGTGCCAGCAATTTAACCAGAACTCGCACTTAGCTGCTGATTATGCTCTCAAGGGTCGGAGGAAAGGCAAAGAAATGCTCACTCGGAAGCTGAGCGATCCTTCACATCCCAGTGAACTAGAAAAACAAAGTCTCTTCTGTGTGTTCCCCCCCCGGAATGATGGGGGTGAGTTTCTATTTATCTGACACCCAGGAGTTACAAGTGTCGTACGATGATAGCAATAGGATTACCTGGCTGTCGTGTTGAATACTAAAACAGCGCGTGTTACGCTGTGAGGGGATTGACGGCACACTATAGCTATGAATATGCATTTGCATGTGTACACGTTTATGAGACATTAAATTGTAGGCTGAAAGGGTGTTGACAATGGTGATGTGCGTACCCACGATGACTGTGATGACAGATGAAACACGCCCGACGAATGTTCAACTTCCGAAGCATGCGATTAAGGAAACGCACACGTGTAATCATTAAGAATAATAACGTCTACGGTCTTACAAAATGTACGCTAGTATGTCCTTATGATGCGAAAAAAATTTAAATAGAGCATGGTGCAAAAATTAAAACAAACCCCTTGTGTGTTTTTTAATCTACAAGGAACATGTGAACATACGTAGCAGTGCGCTGGATCTCCAATAACAGAGGTTGAAAAGGATCTTCCAATAGCGACTTCCAGACTTTGACAGTTGATAGCGGCCATATTGTTGAAGCTTCATCTGTCAAATTGGCTGTCATTTATTCAGTTTGTTTTGCCAAATCACCATGGATGGACATAGCACCATAACACCTGCCAATAATAAAATTGTTGGATCGAAATGTGCGCTCTGTTCGGACAACGTGTCGCGTCATTCGCCCATCTTACGGTCGCCATCATCGTCCTACCGAGAGGACTATTCGCAGTGAGATGGATAAATTTGAAACCACTGGTTCAGTAAAGAATAAACCAACACCCGAACGTCGACGAAACGCTGCCGACGATCTGCCAAAAACATCGCCGCTGTCCGTGAGAGTATGCAGGAGAATCCGAGGCAGTCGATTTCGCGTCGCTCACAAGAACTTAGCCTTTCGCAGACCAAAACTTGGCGAGTTCTTCTTCGTGACTTGGGCCTGCACACGTACAAAATTAAACTGAGTTAAGGTAGCCCTAAACGCCGAACATTCTCGCCGAACTTTCTCGTGCTCGCCAAACTTGTTCGTGCTCGCCGAACTTGCTCGTGCTCGCCGCATTTTCGTCGTGTATGGGCTAGTTCGCGAGCCGCTCGCTGTTGGCGAAAAATTTCGATTTTGTCGCGTTCGTTACCTTTCATGTTCGTCGCGTAAGGCCATGTTCGCGAGCAAACCTCATTTTTGCTGTGAACGTCGCCGAGTGCATATCGCGTATTAACCACAATGTCAACAGTCAGCCACGATTTTATCGAGAAATTCACCACTTGCTCTTCCCAATCACACATGTTGACGGTTTAAAGAAATAACACGAAGTGAATGTCCGCCAAATTTGTTCGCCGTGTAGGGGATAACTCAAACGAGCAAGTTCGTTATCGGTCTATTTCTGGTTGAATGGGTACGTCAGCAAACAAAACTGTCGGCGATACGACGAAATTTGGGACGGTTGGTATCCACATGAGATCCAAGAACGTTCAGTGCATTCCGAAAGAATCACTGTTTGGTCTGGATTTTGGGCTGGCACTGTCATCGGTCCATATTTCTTTGAGAACGGCGTTGGAGAGGCCATCACCGTAAACGGCGAGTGCTATAGGTCGATGCTTACCAACTTATTTTGGCCTGAATTGGATGATATGGATACCAGCGACATGTGGTGTCAACAGGATGGCGCTAGGTGCCACACAGCCCACGCCACATTGGAAATTCTGCACGAGCGATTCGAGGGCATGGTCATCTCGGTGCAGTGACATAACGCCAAGCGAGATAAGGCTAAAAGCGACATATGGCCAAATGCTAGAATTTTGCCAAATGCTATAATTTGGCCTTATGTCGCTTTATCAAAGTGACATAAGAGCAAATTTTTGGTTTGGCCTTATGTCACTTTCACAAAGCGACATAAGGCCAATTGGCTTTATGTCGCTTTCCGCTGTATATCTGATTTAGGCTTACCTTATCAAAATATACCTTCCATTAAACATTCTGAGACATTTGAAAGGGAACGGGTGAAAAGTGAACTAAGCATGGGGGGGCATGCTGCCCCCCTGCAACCCCCCTGCTTGGCCACAGATAGGATTTGGGGTAGGTGCAAAATTGGATATATGTTACTTTTTCAAATCCATTCTAAATATGAAAATAAGGAAACATTGGATACCACCAACCTCGCACCTATCCGAAATCTTATATGCGGCCAAGCTAGGGGTTTCAGGGGGCAGCATGAACTGTCATATTTCACTTTTTACCCGTTCCCTCATACTAACTCCATTGTTCAATTTCATTTTAATTACACACATAAATGTTATTAAGAGTTGTGGAATTATGACCCACTTGATGTTTATTAATATTATTATTTGGTGTTATGTCTCAAAAAAATTTGGCGTTATGTCGCTTTGTCGAGCGACATAAGACCAAATTTTAAAATTTGGCTTTATGTCACTTTGAGAAAGAGACATAAGGCCAAATGCTAGAATTTGGCCCTATGTCGCTTGGCGTTATGTCCGGGCCCCGATGATGCCCTCAAATCCATCGTGCAGAATTTCCAAGGTGGCGTGAGCTGTATAGGGCGTAGCGCCGTCCTGCCATGGCCGGCCCCGGTCACCACACGTGAAGGTGATGAGAACTGGCCACCGAGATCGTGGGATTTGACCAAGTTAGATTTTTTCTTGTGGGGTTTTCTGAAGTCGCAGGTCTCTGCGAATAAGCCACAAACCACAGCAGCGCTCAAAGTCAATATAACCCATGCCATCGGTCAAATTCAGCCTGATTTATGCACCAGGCTCATGGACATTTCGGATGTGCTCCATCCAAACAAACCGCGATGGATATTTGAACGATGTTATATTCCGTACATAATGGCATCGATGGGCCTTGCAAACGAATGAAAAATATTGATGATGCCTCACACACACTTTGTGCCATTTAAATTGAAAGATAGGAAGCCCCTAATGAAGAACCCTTTACATTGTTCAATTTCAGGGTGTAACACAACGTTTGAAGCGAATTTGCTGAAATAAAACCTGAAGTCTGCGCAGTCACCATCATCATCATCATCATTTTCAGTGACCCGCATGTTCCACTAAAGGGGTCGCGGGGGCAATGCATGTACGAGAGATCTCCAGGCCACCCGATCCTCCGCCATCGGCTCTAACTCATCAGGAGCTATGCCCAGGCGCATTTTTGGACCTGGTCCAACCATCTCGTCCTGGGTCTGCCAAGCGGTCGCCTATCTGATGGAATCGCATTCAAGGCACGCATTCAAGTCTGCGCAGTCGTTACCAAAAATTATTTTTTTGAAGAACTCGCCTTTGTGCCGTGACCAACATCATATTCCACACTTAAAGCTAAGGACCACATATTCGCTTACAGTCGACTCCCTCTAAGTCGAATTTTCACGGGATATCAAAATTAGTTCGAGTTAGAGGGAATTCGATTTAGAGGATGGTTTTTGTATGGAAAATGAGGGTAATGCCAAAATAAATATGGCGAAAAAATTCGAGTTAGAGGGAGTCGACTGTATTTAAAATTTGTTAAAAGTGGGCGCCGTGGCCGTGCGGGTTTGTGCGTCGATCCATACGCACTAGACCTTCACAGTCTAGGTTCAAATCCCAGGACAAACAACAGTTTTTCAAAACAAAATTGTTGTTAAAATAATCATTGATTTAGACCATAAAAAGCACCCTTCATGCAATATGTTAAGTTGCCTTCCTTGGCACAAGTAGCAGATCTTTGAAATAACGTTCAATTTGGTAAATTTCCGATTTCCGATGCTCACACATTCCACACACGATGAGCTAGAAAAGTATGTCACACAAGACAAAAGTAAACACCACATTTGACAGTACAACTTTCATCTTCCTCAAGGAACTCAAAGCAAATACGCACATTTTTCCCATCCACACTTTGGATGGGATTGGAGCAATTCCCCTTCACAGTCGTCTTTATGAATTCAATATTTATTCATCTGCTGCTCAGTCTACAAATTAGAAATTTAAAATCCGACCTTAGGCAAAGGGTGCGCTTTGAAGAGCTTAGGATTAGGGAGCGAAATAATTCCCTTTGCGTGTTCATCCTTACCCAAATTGAATATTATATTTCCGCCGAAAAATGTTTCCCTACAACCGGGGAACCTCATTCCAATCGCCCACCACACACTTCATGTGCATCTATTGAGGTTTTCGGATTGAAATGTCGGCCATCGGGTGTTTTATGTTGAATTGGTAGAGAAACATGATTCCATCTATGGAACGAGCGAGTGCTCATTCCACTGCTGGGGGTAATAAACTTCGAGATTGTATTGTGATTTGGGCTTCGATTTTGGTTGATTGATTATTTCTGAGTGATCAGGTACAGTCAGGTACAGTCATCTGTTGAAAGTTTATGTACTCAATTAAAATTCACCCGCCTAGACAGATATGGATACATCAAATTACATACTTTAAAATATACTGTATCATAGTCAACAAAAGCCTAAACATAAAATACAGTCGCCTCCATCTAAGTCGATTATCCCTCTTACTCGAATTTTTTCGCCATATTTATTTTGGCATTCTACTCAATTTTTCACACAAAAAACCATCCTCTAAGTCGAACTCCCACTTACTCGAACTAATATCCCGTGAAAATTCGACCTAGAGAGGCGACTATAATTAACTAAAATTAGAAAAGAAAAGTGCTAAAAGCAAAAGTTAAAAGTGGGTGTACATATGGTTGTGTCAATGATTGTAATACATAACGACTCGATGTCGTTAGACATTAGTAGGAAATATTAGACCGGCAAATACAGAAACTGGGTGCCGTGGCGTAGTGAGTAAGTGCGGTGACTCCTACGCTCGAGGTCTAAGGTTCGAATCTCGAAAAAAACATCAAACATTTTTTCACAGCTCCACCTCTTTCGAGTCACTGACAATGCTCAAAGAGTATCTCAATCTCGCCATTCGGAGTCGGCATTAAACTGTAGGTCCCCTCCACTCGTGAGAGAACAATAGCACGCACAACACGAGTGGTTGCTGAGAAGCTAGGCCCAGGTCCACCTCGGACTTTAGCGCCGCCATTATTATTATAGACCTCCCACCGAGAGGACTATTCGCTGTGTGGTGGATAAATTTGAGTCCACTGGTTCAGTAAACGATAAACCAACACCCATTTGTCGACGAAATGCGAAATCTGACGAAAACATCGCCGCTGTCCCTGAGAGTGGGCGAGAGAATCCAAGGCCTAGTCGAGTTCGCGTCGCTCACAAGAACTCGGCCTTTCGCAGATCACAACTTGGCGAATTTTGTGTCGTGAATTGGGCCTGCACCCGTACAAAATTAAACTGACTTAAAGTAGTCCTAAACGACGAACATGCTCGCCGAACTTGCTCGTGCTCGCCGAACTTGCTCGTGCTCGCCGCATTTGCTTCGTGTATGGGCTGGTTCTCGAGTCGCTCGCTGTTGGCGAAAAATTTCGATTTTGTCGTGTTCGTTGGTTTTGATGTTCGCCGTGTAGTTTTGCATGTTCGTGAGCAAACCTCATTTTTGCTGTGAATGTCGCCGGGTGCATATCGCGGATTATCAGATTTTATCGAGGAGTTCACCACTTGCGCTTGCCTATCACACATGTTGACGGTTTGAAGAAACAACACGAAATGAATGTCCGCCAAATGTGTTCGCCGTGTAGGGGATAACGCAAACGAGCAAGTTCGGCGAGCTTGTTCGTCGTTTAGGGCTACCTTTAGGAGCTGAGGGTACCCGACGATGGAAAACGACGGGTGTTCGCTAAATGGGCTCTAGAGCAGTTGGAAACTGACCCTAATTTTCATCGAAAAATCATCTTAAGCGATGAGGGCCATTTCTGGAAGAATGGGTTCGTCAAATTTGAGACGATACCAATCCACATGAAATCTTCATACGAAAGCGTACAATGCATCCCGAGAAAATCACTGTTTGGTGTGGATATTGGTTTGGTGGCGTCGCGTTGGACATTTGAACGATGTCATCACCATCAACGGCGAGTACTATGGGTCGATGATTACGAACGTATTTTGGCCTAAATTGGATGATATGGGCACCAACGACATGTGGTTCCAATAGGATGACGCTAGGTGCCACACAGTTCAGACCACATTGGAAATTCTGCACGAGCGCTTCGAGGGCATGGTGATCTCACGTGGAGATGATGTGAACTGTCCACTGAGATCGTGCGATTTGACCCCGTTAGATTTTTTTCTTGTGGGGTTTTCTGAAGTCGGAGGTCTGAGCGAATAAGCCACCAACAACAGCGGCCTTCAAAGTCAACATAACCCATGCCAATGGTCAAATTCAGCCTGATTTATGCGCCAGAGTTATGGACAATTCGGATGCGCGCCACCCGGGGAAGCCGCGGTGGACATTTGAATGATATTATATTGCAAATATAATGGCATCAATTGGCCTTTCAAACGAATGACAAATTTTGATAATATTTTAAACACACTTTATTCTATTTAAATTTAAAAATAGGAAGCGCTTAATGAATTACCCTTTACATATGTTGGAATTCAATGGAACGGAAAAGGCTGTTTCGTACTGACGTCGTCTGTTAATTTCCATAGCTTCAAACTCATTGATACATACACTCATCTGCCCATAAAAGATAAATCTCTGCACTTTACTTACCTTACTTAACAGACACACCCTTCAGTTTATGCTCAACGACATTGTCTCACAAACACTTGATTTTTCCTCTTTGAAATATAGCACGTTAATACCTACCATGGAATTCAAGCATCATGCATGGGATCACCTAAGTGTCTCCGCTGCTGGATAAAGTAACTTCGAAACTCGACAACAAAATTCAATACATTTAGCTTAATAGTTACGTACGAAGTCCCTTTGCAGGACGAGATCACTTTTCCCCGAGTTGAAGTTAACTTTAAGTCAACGCTTCCGCTTTGAAGCTTCACTCTCGTCCTAATACCACGTAACCACCCTCAGAATTTTTATTATTTTGATTTTCGTTTCCGAACATCTCAATTTTCACTTAGGTATACGTTTCATGGTTCTCCTTGCCCACCCTCGACACTGCTGCCGTCTCGTACATTGTACACACTCAGGGTGTACGGGAGTACACTGAATTTTTAAGTATCTCATGCAGATGGGTGCGGACATACTCACATGCACAAATGTTGGCACAAAAAGTGAAGTGTTGCACATATCACTTTGAAGTTTTCAACTTTTCTTTCGACTGAAACTTAAATTAAATTTAAATTAATTTTCTGATATTACCAGTTTCTAGAGAATGTGAGTGGGTGTGACTGTGGGAAGAGGTTTTTCTCCTCCTTATCCGAATATTAAATATTTTCTCTATCAAATTTCTAAGAGTGAATACAAAATAGCATTTTAATGAGGCAGTCAATCAGTCCTTTTTGAGAAACGATTCAGGCAATTTCTGATCGATTCCGAACAGCCGCATGCATCGACTCCTCCTTTCCTGTTCCTGTTGTTGCTTAATAAACCAAATGTTGGCTGTAAAGCCATAAAGTGAATACCCGACCATTCCTTGAAATGCAACTTCAATCTTAAACATGAGGTCATGGCATTCAGAAATGTTTAAAATTCCGATCACAGAAAGGCGTTTGGTTTTGATAAATGTTAAAAGTTTCTGTTTTTGTCTCTTTGTGGCATCGCTGAAAACTTTTCCTCCAGACGTATTGAGGGAGAAGTTGGGGTCGTGCTAGCATGTGTTTTGGTTATTTCATGGTGCAGTATTTTGAAAAGTTAAAACAAATATGAAAAAGTACACAAGTGAATCCTTTTGGGTGTATTGCAACAACATACCCTTTGCTCGGTGAAAAGGGCGAACGTGATTAAATATGTATAAGGAACGGGTGCGTTATATCTTCAAATGTATGAACGTAAAGATGGTGTGGGTGTAGTCTCCCTGTTTTTTAAATACCTCTTTACATCTTAAAGGGATAGACTTGAGTTGGTAAAGGCAGCAATGGAAATAAAATGTGGTCGTATGCAAGGTAATAGGTACTCAAACGAGGTTCAGTCTTAACAAATGCTGAAAAAATATCAGAATGTTGAATAATTTGCAGTCTTATCTGGCAATTATCTAAGTTATCTAGGTTATTTTAGGTTAGGGAGTGTTGGCTGAGTCTCACATAGACCATTTTTGGCCCATAGTGTTACCACTTTACAGAGTTAACCAAAGTTTTGGCTAAAAGCTATGCAGCTGGTATTATTTTATAAGATTGTATCTTAAAATATTAGCTTAAGTAAATAAATAAATAATAATTGTGGGCGCCGTGGCCGTGTGGGTTCGTGCGTCGACCCATGCGCATTAGACTTTCACAGTCTAGGTTCGAATCCAAGTTCAGACAAACAATTTTTCAAAAAAAATTGTTCGCGGCTCCACCTCTTTCGAGTCACTGACAATGCTCAAAGAGAATAACTGTCTAGAAAAATGCTTCTCAATCTCGCCGTTCGGAGTCGGCATTAAACTGTAGGTCCCCTCCACTTGTGAGAGAACAATAGCACACACAACACGAGTGGTTGCTGTCTGTCAAGTCTGGGCTTCTAAACACTCCAAAAGAACATTATTAAAAGACCAAAAACTGGAACTCTGTTTGGCGTCATGGGGGTGCCCTCTACCGACATTTCCCTAATGACTTATGTAAAAGCTGTTTATAGGGCCAATACACGATACAGACAGGTTGCTGCTTATAGCAACCATAAGTCTGTGCAAACATCCCTTCGCCACACACGGTGCAGACAATCTGACATTAGTTTGTATCGTTTCGTCGTAGTCGTCGAGTCGGAAAAATTACAGACACTGCTTGTGCCACAATAATCATTGCTTTGGCAATTAAAAAAAACTAAAAGAGAAATCAAAGAAAATAGAGAATTTGGACCAATTTCTTTCAATTTATGCACCATTTTATGCACCCGATTACAATAATCAGCAATTTTTACATGCCACAAGACCGTAAAACTTTTATAATACCCAGAAATTCTGTCCAAAATTGTCTATCTGTATTTGTATTCATGTTTCTAACTTTCCCGCTGGTCTGTGCAAAATTCACTATACACTACACAGACACGTCCCTGCAGACCATGCAAAATTCAAAAATTTTTGAATTCACGCAGACGGTCACTGCAAACATGCGACATGAATACTCACGACACAGACGGTCTGCGCAGACTTGTGCACAACAACAAAATGTATAGGTCTGCAGCGACGTGTCTGTGTCATGTATGGGCCCTATTAAGTAAAAAAGCAGAGGAAAACTTTCCTCACTCTGGCTCTGGCGTCGGCAAGACGCTTAAAACTATGAGGACAAAAGTCCTTTGATTTGTTAACGTGGGAGAGGTACCCATCAATTTACTTCTCTCCATAGGTCAGGTCAGGTTTATGTGTGCCGTTACAGTCCGCTGTGAATCTGCCTCAGGTAACCATACTTTCCACCCAGCACGATGTTTTGCTAACTGTCTCCTGCTACTCAGAGTAATTTTGTTAAGGGCCCTCTCTGCCTGTGCGCACTTCATTTAACAAGAGCTTCCGCAGTTGCTTTATGCCGTAGACTCGAAATCGAAGATTCTTTTGGGCCAGAGCTGAGAGGCCCGTATGCTCAACACGTAATAGATGACATTATGGAAGAGCTCTCAACGGTTGTTCATCCGTCAAAAGGGGTTTTACCATTTTAATTACTTGGCAATCTTAAGGTCATAAGTTTTTGAATCAGCACACGCCAAACGACAGAATGACGCAGTTGGTTAAGTGCCTGCCCCAAGTGAGAGGGGTCCCAGGTTCGAATCCCAGTGAAATCGAATCTGGTCCAGTCACCATTTGTCGTTGGGATCAAATTTACGGCACTGGAGTATGTTGCTACCTGGCAGTACAATGGACCAGTTTTGGGTCTGAGTGCTCCAGTAGCGTTTCAAAAATCCTCAAAAAAAACACACGCCAACAAAAAGCGTCAAAATCAAGTGGAGTGGAAATCAGGTGATTTCTCTTCGAATTCCAACCAATTGGCGGAAAGAGGTAAAATCTAAGCTGGGGTTATGCAATTCTTTCTTTGATTAGATTTTCAAGAAGTTTGCTTGATTGGCTTATAGGCTTGTAACAGAGGGCGCTGTCTTCGGGATTGCTAGGTTGAACGAAAGGAATAATCTTCGCCATAAGATTCGAAATAATTCTCCAAAAACTCTGCACAAACGCTTTGATAAAGCGACACCGGAAGGATAAGTTATTGCATCGCTGCAGGCGCATAATCCACAAGGGCTATTTTGAATCACTACTTAATTGGAATATGTTTTACCAGCACAAATGTGCATACGAACATTGTAGAGGCAGATGAGGAAACAAAATTTCGGAGGCAAATCAATTAAATTTTTCGATACATACTGCTAAATGCTTTTGTATTTCGACACGCAAAATTAACACGTTTTTGCTTGTTGATATTTTTGCTTCTATAACTGTCTGCTAAGTAATAATGGTTTGAAAAAAAAAGGACGGTCCAAAAAGCAACAAATTCATATAACATTTTTAAGGGCTTCGCCATCACTTCTAAATGTATACAGACTTGATAAAGGGTGAGTACATAGCGGTTGCAATTAAGCGCCCAAACAACTGAGGTCGCCTTTGATGTGAGACATTTCAAGACTCAAACTGAACAAAACATCAACCGTACATAGAAATTGGTTTCACCACAAAAGTATCGCGACAACTGTTCCTAACCTAGAAAAAGTCATCGTTCCATTAAGCACACAAAAAGCTTTGTCTTGCATTGCGGCCAGGTTTCTAAAGCGCAGATGCTTCCCGTCAGACCGTTTTCGAGTTTTCCAACTGCTGTCCAGAATCAACTTCTCTCTTCATGCTCTCGGCGCATGTTGCACGTGTTGCTTCTGTTTCATTTCACTTCCATTGCATACACACTCAAGTACTTATGCTGGAAAGTTTCCACAATTTTCGTTAAGTTCCATTTCGTTATAATTCACTTCGCTTTTGTGTCTTCTAGAAAGTTTAGCTTTTGGAAGGATGGAAAATTGGAAAATTCCGACATAAAAGTGAAACACAATTGAAACAATGCAGCCGTTTAGCTTTGGGTCAAACAAATGCGTTTATAACTGAGACTGATGAGTGCCAAAAAGAGTCTGGAAAAGAAGCTATGTTTTCGAAAGAGGAGTTATGTACCTCTGGTGAATGTAAGTCGTGACTGTATCCAGTTCTTTTCCATCATCATGTGCGTCAAATCCTACCTACATATCTGCATACGTATACCCCCATATGTAAATAATTCTGTGCATAAAGTTAGGTACAGACAATTGTGGGTATAGATTCGTTATGTTTACGTCAGCAATATTTGTATACATGGAACAGGGTGGAGGTGGATAAATTTTATGTTTTTTTTTTTGTCGGAGGTTTTTAACTCTACACTGGAGCACTCAGACTCGAAAACAGGTCCATTTTACGACTACTTACTTACTTAGCAGGCTCCCGACCCGTGAAGGGCCTCTGCCTGAGACACAGCATGCCCTGCGATCCCGGGCACGCTGCTTCCAAGCCAAGCTCTCTGGGATCCACGATAGCTTGGTCCTTGAAACGGAGGTTCACTCCATTGTACAACCAGGCAGTAACCTACCAGCAGGCGCTTCAATGATGAGGAGCCTCCATCATCAGCTCTCACCTCATCAGTACCGAATAACTGCCACCTGATTCGAGCAAAGGCGGGACAGTAACAGAGAAAGTGCTTTGCAGTCGTCTTCTCCACAGGCGTCGCAAAAGTTTTCAGGGCTTAAGGTAGCCCTAAACAACGAACATGCTCGTTTGCGTTATCCCCTATACGGCGAAAACATTTGGCGAACATTCATTTCGTGTTGTTTCTTCAAACCGTCAACATGTGTGATAGGGAAGCACAAGTGGTGAATTCCTCGATAAAATCGTGGCTGACTGTTGACATTGTGATTAATCCGCGACATCCACTGGGCGACGTTCACAGCAAAAATGAAGTTTGCTCGCGAACATTGCCCTACACGGCGAACATCAAAGCCAACGAACACGACAAAACCGAAATTTTTCGTCAACAACGAGCGGCTCGCGAGCCAGTCCATACACGACAAAAATGCGGCGAGCACGATCAAGTTCGGCGAGCACGAGCAAGTTCGGCGAGCACGCTCAAGTTCGGCGAGCACGAGCAAGTTCGGCGAGCACGAGCAAGTTCGACGAGCACGAGCAAGTTCGGCGAGCATGAGCAAGTTCGGCGAGCACTAGCAAGTTCGGCGAGCACGATCAAGTTCGGCGAGCACGAACAAGTTCAGCGAGTACGAGCAAGTTCGACGAGCACGAGCAAGTTCGGCGAGCATGTTCGTCGTTTAGGGCTACCTTTAGGCCAATCACATTTACGCGGTTGGCGAATGTGTAGTGGCCCGATAGTACGTCGGTAAGATGTCTGCAGTAATTTCTGAATGCCAAAGACTGGATGACGCAGTTGGTTAAGTGCCTGCCCTAAGTAAGAGGGGTCCGAAGTTCGAAACCCAGCAAAAGTAAAGTTAATACGCTTTTATCCGGTTTTTCAAATCTGGTCCAGCCACCATTTGCCGTTGGGATCAAATTAACGTGGTTGTAGTCTGATGGTGGGTATCACAATGGACCAATATGGTTTAAGTGTGCTCGTGAATTCACTAGCAGACCTCTAACCTAACCTAACAAGAATGCCGCGGATTTCTTATAGACCTTAGAGAGCATACGCTTGGTCTGTCAACATCCTGGAGATTCATGCCACCCCCGGTTGTGCTCTCGAGAGGTCCAACTATCGATTGAAGCCCTAACCAACATTTCATGTTGACTTCACAAATCAAGCTCGTCCGATTTCGGGTATTCTGGTTCTAATAGTTTGGAGATGTTGGAAAAAAACGGTAAATCATAAGCATGCGAATTTTCAATTTCTGAAAACGCAGTTTTATAGATCACGGCGTGAGCACTATGAAATGAAATATCAAAATATCGATTTATGAGTAAATTCCGAGATGTTTCTGATTTCAAATTTCAAAGATTACGACTTTCGCGCATAATATCCATGCTGAGATCGAGGACCTGAATGAGGCCCAGGTCCACCTCGGACTGCAGCGCCCTAAGAAGAAGGAACAGAGATCGACAACTCAACACGAGTCTCAGTGGTTTCACATTTCAAAACATGAGCAGTAAGTGGGTATAATGCAAGGGATTGTCTGCGTTGGATAAATTTGGATAAAGATGTACGTAAACGTTTGTATAGACGTTTGTTTCTATTGAAGTATGTTGTGATGAACAATTAATTTAGAAAGTCCGAAGAAAATTCCCTTGAAATGATTTCATTGCACGATATTCTGAAACGGTTCTTTTAAAAATTATTTATACAACAAACCCTTCCCCGTGCGAGTCCAACTCATGTTTGCCCAGTTCATTAATATCTTGATTTGAGTCCCGTCCCAAATGTCCTTGAAATTGTTAAAATTGAGTTATTCCGAGCTCAAAACCCTTGCTCAGCAGCACGAGTAAGAAATACATTTTTTAAAGTTTTTTTTTGGAATGGGTGCTAGTGACACGAACATAAGTGTGTAGACTTTTCCGATCTAAACTTTTGCACCGTGCGTCAGTGGAAAATTTCCATCTCGGAATGATGACGCTTGTTGTTCCACGAAAACCCCATTATGTCTGTACGTGAAAGTTGTGCGCTGCGTTTTCTGCGAAGAAGGAGGTTGTGATCTTTTTCGAAGGATTCAAGTTGAAACGATTTCTTAATTTCCGTCCTAACGCCATGAGATAGCGAATTGAATTCCTTTTTGAAGTTTTTCGGGTTCAGTTAAGTTGCCTAAAATCAAAGTCTACACGGCCTCCAGCGAACTAAATCCAAACTGGTTTGAGTGTTCAACGGTGACGGTGTTATTTGATACAGCAGTGCGAGGACCACCAACGAGGATTAAAGTAAATCTCTTCTCACCATGGAACTCAAATGATGTGGAAAATCTTTGATGTGATTGTTGGCATGAAAATCGATTTCGAAAAGTTCTTTTCCTTTCTTCTCTGCTATAAACAGTGCATGGGTGCTTGGGAAAACGTTACGAGCAGCACCATCGAGGCAAAGGACGACAAAGAAGGGAACCTGTTCATATTTCCTAGATTTCCTGCTCCCTTGGGAATCTCGTTTGCTGGGTCCAATTTAGTTTTTTTTCTTCTCCTTCATGCTGCTGTGTACCCATCAATGAATGGAAAGTGTGTGTGTGGGAGAGGGAAGTAAATTTACGCTTGACGGATAATTTAGTTGGATCCTAGAGTACCGATGACTTGTGTTAGAAGTTCTTGTTGTTGTTGAACATAATACTAGGGCGATTCTTGACGCGCTTCGAGTGTGTGTGTGTGATTTGGATTCATCCCTTCCGAGTGTTTGCTTCTGACAGAAATAATTGAGCAGTAACAATAGAGTGAAACTGAATGATGGAAACGAACAAAGTTCTCAACTATGCATAGAAAGGCTCGCTTCATTCATCTGGGTATTCGATGGTGATCGACTTCAACAAATTGACAGAGAACATGTCTTGTTTTAAATTGATGTGCACGTATCTTCATCGTTGTCATAAAAAAAAATTCAAAGCTAACAACATTTTAAAGGCTTTTTTTTTTTTAAAAAAAAGTTGAAAATAAGCTGAGAGGGACGGTTTTTTTTTTAAAGAACCATAGAAAGTCCACCAAAAGTTCTTGTCAATTGCCTGATTATCTTTCCTTTCTGATATATTTTTAGCTTTGGTTTTTGATTTGCGACAATGGATCACGTCAGGAAGTATATTTAGTTAGGAATTAATTATTAAAACAAAGAAAAAAATTCTTTTAAGTAAAATTTATATGCCTACTTACTTACTTAGCGGGCTCCCGACCCGTGAAGGGTCTCTGCCTGAGACACGGCAGCCTTCCATGCCCTGCGGTCCCGGGCACGCTGCTTCCAGTTATCCAGACCAAACGCTCTGGCATCCGCGATAGCTTAGTCCTTGAAACGGAGGTTCGGTCTTCCTTTTCTTCTCGAACCTGTGGGCTGTGATTCGAAGATCCTCTTTGCTGGAGCGTTATTGTCCATTCGCTCGATGTGGCCGAGCCAGTGTAGTCTTCGTTTTTTGGTTTTTTGGACTACATCCACATCCTGGTACAGTTCGTATCTTCTCCTCCATTCGCCCTGCTCGCACGGGACCGAAAATTAGACGAAGAATTTTTCTCTCAAAAGTACCCAAAATGTGCTCTGCTTTCCTGCTCATCGTCCAACACTCGGCTCCATACAGTAGAACTGGCAGGATTAGCGTTTTGTAGAGCATACATTTTGCCTTTCGAGTTTTTAGTTTTGAACCCATTTGTTTCGCCAAACCGAAGTAGCAGCTGTTTCCTAGGGTAAGTCTTCGTCGAATCTGTTATTCGTGTGATTCGTGAGGTTGATATTTACTCCGAGGTATGTAAACTCCCTAACCACCTCGAAGTTATTGCTGCCAACGGTGACGTTTTGTCCTAGGCGATGGACTGATAATTCTTTGTTTGTTGACAGCAACTACTTGGTTTTGTCCTCATTTACTTCAAAACCAACTCGTTTCGCCTCTTCTTCAATGGCCGTGAAAGCTTCTATAACGGCCCGCTGGGAGCGACCTGCGTCTGCGTAGCCCACCAACTATATGGATTTCTTGAAGATAGTGCCTTCTGTGTTGACGCCTGCCTTGCGCACTATCTGTTCCAGTATAAGGTTGAAGAAGTCAGACGACAGCGCATCTCCTTGCCGAAATCCGGTGCATGTTTGGAATAGTTCGGAGGAACTGTTCCCAAATTGCACATTGCACCGCGTGTTTTCCAGCGTGACACGGCACAGTTGGATCAGTTGGATCCCGAATTCGGCCATCGCCTTGTAGAGCTCAACACGATGGATGCTGTCGTATGCGGCTTTGAAGTCGATAAATAGGTGATGAGTCTCGACTTGAAACTCTTTGGTCTTTTTGGTCGATTGTCGATCTGCCGAGCGGGAACCCACACTGGTACGTGCCGATTAGTGCGTTGCAGAAAGGTTTCAGACGTTCACACAGTACGTTGGATAGAATCTTGTATGCGACATTTAGCAGGGCTATGCCTCGATAGTTCTTGCAAGACATAGGATCGCCTTTCTTGAAGATGGGGCATACAGAGCTGATAGTCCAGTCATCGGGCATGGTTTCATCCATCAATACTTGGCTGATGATTTGGTGCATGCACCCTACCAAAACATCACCACCATGTTTGAAAAGTTTCGCTGGGAGGCCATCAGAGCCGACGGCTTTGTTGTTCTTCAGCTTTTTGATGCCCGAGCTGACCTCTTCAAAACTGGGAGGTTAATTTAATCCGGAGTGTAGAATAATGGTGGCGCTACAGTCCATGGTGGACCTGGGCCTAGCTTCTCAGCTAGTGTAATTCGCTAAATTAGATATGACACCCCTGAGTAGAAACACATTTTTTTTATGGCACATAAAGGACCACAAGGACAAATACCGAAGTGGTGAAATGAATATTTATTATTTTATGCGCCTTGTTTTTGATTAATTTAGAAACATGGAATATTTAAGAAAAAAACATGCTTCCAGAATTTGAATAAATACAATTAGCGCGGACCAGAGAATATTATAGGGTTTTTTTTGCCACATTCCCACGTTGAATAGTTATCCAATGCTGCTATTTTTTTTATTTGATGTGTATTTTTTTCTGAACGAAAACTGTACATCTGTAAGCAAGAACCCTTTAGGAGAGAGACGTACCTTACCCGCTACGAATAGAAGAAAGGATATTGACTTCTTCTGGAAGGCAGTTATTTTCAGAAACGAAATAAAACACAGGTAGATGTCCGGAAAATGTTCTAACGAATATCAAATATAAAACTTCCACCAGAAAAACACTGCCTAAGCAGCACGATATAATGGTGCTTCGGTTATGGCGTGGGGGTGTTTTTTTTGTAACCACAGGCACAAACATTTTTATGGAATACAGACACTACAACGAGACTGCTTAAAGAAGGTCTTGCTTTTGATGCCATTGAATTGTGTCTGGAGAATGATTTTGTGTTTTGAAAGGGCAGATATGGAATGTACAAGACTTAGGTAACTCGCCAGTGGCTGTTTTGATAAAGATAAATATAAATTTTCATTCATTCATTCATTTTATTATTTCTGTTCAATTATAAAGAGATTAGAATACAATTATTTTTAGCCACTAAATATTTGATTCAAGAAAAACAGAAACTTATGTCAAAGTGGAAATTCTTATGAGAAGACATATTCATACCGATTGAAATATGAAAGAATATGTGTGGGATTGGGGTCAGACGGACATGCAGACAGGCATATACCCTACGAACTACAGAACAGTACGCATGAAACACGCGTCATGATAACTGTTTACTCAGGCCAGGCAAAAGCTGAAGGTGCTCGCCGCATTTTCGTCGTGTATGGGCTGGTCCGCGAGCCGCTCGCTGGTGGCGAAAAATTTTGATTTTGTCGTGTCCGTTGGCTTTGATGTCACCCGTGTAGGGCGAAGGAATTAATATAAAAGAGCCGAAGTGTTTTCATTTTAAAAATGGGGAAAAAGATTTTGGATCCTACATACGCTTGGGCACATGTGTGTTAGGTCCCTTATTTTCATTACGACGGTAAACATTTTTTGTGGACAAATGGCAGTTTAAGATCGGTCCAAGGACCGTCCTGTCTAATAGCAATAATTCACACAATCTCGGTGAACAGTTGACATCAGTTGTCATCGGCCTTCGTGCGGTAGAAACTTGTCCCCAAGTCGCTCGAACAGATTATCTATGGTGGCATGCGCTGAGTGGTACATAGAATCACGGCGCGTCTTTCTATTTGAAGCAAATACCGTCGGTAACGTCGTCGTAACTGGGCGCCTTGGCGTAGTAGGTAGGTGCATCGACTCCTCCGCTCGAGGTCTAAGGTTTGAATCTCGAAAAAACATATAACATTTTTTTCATGGCTCCACCTCTTTCGAGTCTCTGACATTGCTCAAAGAGTATACTTACTTAACAGGCCTTCAACCCATGGTGAGTCTGAGCCTGAGCTACCGCTGCCTTCCAACCGAAGTAGAATCGGTTGCCAAGGGCGATTCTACGTCGGATCTCCACTGTGATGGATATTCCACCGCGAGGCTAGGAAGCCTTTTCTAGACAGTCATACTCTGTGAATATTGTCAATGAAACGTAAGAGGTGGAGCCGTGAAAAAATGTTTGGTGTTTTTTCGAGAATCGAACCGACAACAACGCACCTACCCACTACGCCACGGCGTGATTTTACGGAAAATCTCACGCGTAAATATATTGAAAGTGAAACTACTGGAAACTACTGGAACCAAGGAAAAAATAACTACTAGCCCCTTAACCCTAAAGTGTTTCTTAATCGACCAGTATTAAACTTGTGCTACAATCGGATGTGGTGTTTACTATTTTTGCTCACCACTGCACTGGCCATAAACTTGTTATATTGTGTGTTAAAAGGAATAAAGAAATATGAGGAAAACCACTTTTATCCACACTTGTCAAAAAAAAATGTAAACATTTCTCTTCGGTTTTCTATCACGAGATATTTCATTTCGCCCAGAAAAAGTTATTTTCAAACGTATGTACCCACAGTACAAATTAAATGTGCTCAAACTAATTTTTGAATAAATGTACGAATACGAGTAAAATAGAAGACCAAACACACAGTTTTCTTAATTAAATTGTAAAGTTGTTGCATGAGAGGAGATGGTCGAAATCTAAAACCAAACTTTTTATTAATTCATTTTTCAGAGATAATTTTTTTATTCGAGTAGAAATATATAAAAGGGCAAGGGTAATGGCGCTTAAAATGAATAGGCCACACATTAAAGCAAACAATGGTTGTTATTCAAGTGAATGGATATCAAACCATCGGTGAATGTCCTTTTTATAGGGTTATGGGATGTTCCTGCACAAGGTGAGTAAGGGTGACGAAAGTCATTTTTCTCTTCAGGGAATAATGGAACTTCAGGAATGCGTGTGACGGTTATACGTATTGCGTGGACATACTCATAAGGAAGGGCTATTCATAAGAAAACCAATAAGTGGTGGTTATGACTTATATTGAAGAAATGGAGCACAGAAAAAAAATGCGAAACGAAGGTTTACTCTTCGCATGCAGTAGTGAAGACGTTTTGCCACACATAAGAGCTCACTGTATATTTTTTGAATTTGAATTTTTAGCCTGTGAGCGCCGTTGCGCAGTGGGTATGTGCGTCGACTCCTCTGCGCAGCAAACATTTTTCAAGTCAAAATTGTTAACGGCTCCACCTCTTTCGAGTCACTGACAATGCTCAAAGAGTATAACTGTCTAGAAATAGCTTCTCAATCTCGCAGTTCGGAGTCGGCATTAAACTGTAGGTTCCCTCCACTCGTGAGAGAACAATAGCACGCACAACACGAGTGGTTGCTGAGAAGCTAGGCCTAGGTCCACCACGGACTGTAGCGCCACATTAAGTAAGTAAGTAAGAAGGAGTTTGTCTAACTCGGGGCAAACGTAAACTCCAGTAGAAGGCGAATGGAGAAGAAGAATGTGGATGTAGTCTGGATGGCAGAAATGCGTCGACTGCACTGGCTCGGCCACGTCGAGCGCATGAACAACAACGCTCCAGCTAAGAGGGTCTTCGAATCCGAGCCTTCTGGTTCGAGAGGTAGAGGAAGACCGAACCTCCGGTACAAAGACCAAGTCATTGCGGACGTAAGACAGCTTAGTCTTGATGACTGGAAGCAGCGTGCCTAGGACCGTCAGCGATGGAAGCCAGCGATAGCTCAGACTCAGAAGTAAGTATATTCTTAAAACCGGCTGGATGGAGCATTTGGTTAAGTGCTTGCCCCAAGTCCGAGGGGTCGCAGGTTCGAATCCCAGTTAAATCGAATCTAGTCCAGTCACCATTTGCCGTTGGGATCAAATTAACGGCACTGGAGTAGGTTGCTACCTGGCAGTACAATGGACCAGTTTTGAGTCTGAGTGCTCCAGTAGTGTTTGAATAAATCCTGCGAAAAAAAGTGTATTCTTTGAGCATTGTCAATGATTCGAATGAGATGGAGCCGTGAAAAAATTGTAGGTGTTTTTTCGAGACTCGAACCTTAGACCTCGAGCGTAGGAGTCGACGCACCTACCCACTGCGCCACTCAAGAATTGACATTAGAAAGGTGTTTTTAGAAACACTGCCCTCTAGGTGAACGTGCCACAAGACTAAGACTCAGACTGCAGTACCTGGAAAATATTGTCCACCTCCTGTGCACTGGCCTGGCTCACCAAAGAGCCCACTTTTTTTTATTAATCTCCTTCAGTACACCGGGATCTCCAAGTGGTCGCCTCCCAGTGAATAAGTGGATTCACTTCTTGGTGATCCACGTGGGAGGACAATGGACGTATCCTAGTCTGAGTGCTCTGTGTAACCAAAATAATCTACCTAATCTTCCTTCCAGCCTTGATACACACACGTTCTACGCCCAGGGCTGGTGTGGACGACAAGCCCGTGGCCACGTATGTACGTGTATGCATGCATGGTATTTTATTGAAATATTTCCATAATCAACCAAATAAATCCACACGTGAATATAATCAAATAATTTATGCATGCTCAATTCCTAAAAAGTAACCTACGGAGTCCAGATGTTAACCTCTTCGCGGAATGAACCCTGTTACTCATGCAGTCTTCAAGACGAAATTATTTCCTCAAGACTGAGAAAGTAATTATTCCCCAGTAATACGTAGCGATTACGTGAAATTTAATGATTTATTCTCCTTCAAAGATAGATTTAAGGTAGGAAGGGATATGTAAGTTTTCCCAGGAAGGAAAGTAATCAGACGAATATTCCACGCAAATATGGAAAAATAATTGAATTAAGCGCACGAAACTCCACAGGAAGCTTGTCGATGGCATTGCACGTATCCAACTATCTGGGAGAACGAATCGGAATAACATACGGGCTGGGTAATTGAATTGGAATGAAGATTGTTCCAATTGTGGGACAAAGTTTCAATAGGAAGTAAGCAGAGTTAATCAACCGTAATATGATTACCCTCAGCCCTCGTACGTACATTGTACCGATGGGATATTTGTATCTTCACATGCACAGGTACTAAGTATGAATGGACACATTTTTGTGCAAAATTTAATTAAATTTCGATGCAGAAATGTTGAATGCGTTCAATTGAATGTCAACATTCAGCTTTTAATGTGTAACGAGTGCGATAAAAATTTAATACAATGTGGCACAATGACAAAAATATTCGCTTATGATAAATTCACGACCTTTGTTGTTGAAGAATACATGCAAAAATGTACGTCTGGCTTGTTTTTAGAGCGACATTGTTTAGAAACTCAGTGGAAAAAAGGCCAATGATGCTAAATCATTGAAGTCAGTTGTGACGTGGTGTGTTTTTAAAGGTCTCGACCCTCGACTTTTACAAGCCGTTCACTTTGGGCATTTGATCCTTTAACACCTGGTCAACCCCTTGCAGATGTACAGTCCATACCGGTCGTACTTCTTCTTCATTCACCGTCAACGCAAAAGTAGTCAAAAGACAAGTGTCACACATTCTTCTTGTGTACAGCAATGTTGTCAAAATCCATCCTTCTAAGCAATATTTTGCGGCCAGAAGGATTATGGTCTTCTTTAAAGCCCGCGCTTCACAGCGTGGTCAATGTGATTGAGAGTACTCTCAAAGCCAAACAGTATGCACTCGCAGCTTTTTTGGACATTGAAGGCGTTTTCAATAATGTGGAAACGAGGGCGATTAAGTGTGCCCTCGAGAAAGCCAAAATTGAGCAGTCAAAAACATCAACCATTGTTAGCCTGCTCCATAAAAGAATAATCAATGCAAATATGGGTGACAAGCTTGTTAAAGCCATTGCCTCTAGAGGCACGCCGCAAGGAGTGGTAATTTCACTCCTGCTTTGGGTTCTTGTCATTAACAAGGTTTTAGAACAGCTCAGAACATAGTATTGATAGCAAGAGGCTAATACCTCCTGATCATAAGTGAGGTGCTTGAAGGCGCTATGAAAATACTAGCTAGGTGGGCAAAAAACTGTGGACTGGGTGTTAACCCAAGTAAAACCGAATTGGTCCTTTTCACTAATAGAAAAGTCATTCCGCAGTTTAGACTTCCAGCTATTGAAGGATCCCCACTGACGTTATCCGACAGTGCGAGATATTTAGGTATCATTCTCGACAAAAAACTAAACTGGAAACTCAATGTAATTAATAATAATAATAATAATAATGGCGGCGCTACAGTCCGAGGTGGTCTTGGGCCTAGCTTCTCAGCAACCACTCGTGTTGTGCGTGCTATTGTTCTCTCACGAGTGTAGGGGACCTACAGTTTAATGCCGACTCTGAACGGCGATTTTGAGAAGCTATTTCTAGACAGTTTTGAGACAGTCTTTGAGCCATGTCAGTGACTCGAAGGAGGTGGAGCCGTGAGGTGGAGGAGGTGTTTGATGTTTTTTTCGAGATTCGAACCGACGACCTCGAGCGTAGGAGTCGACGCACCTGCCCACAACGCCACGACGCCCACTCAATGTAATTGAAAGGGTCAAAAAAGAAATATGGGCTTTTTATGTCTGCGCCAAATTTGTCGGAAAAAAATGTTGGCCAAACCCCAAGACCATTTTATGGATATATACCGCTATTGTCAGACCCATCCTTACGTATGGCAGTGTAGTCTGGTGGCAGGCAGCATTGAAAGCCATTAATCTTAAGGCATTAACAAAAATACAGAGATTTGCGTGTATGGGAGTTACTGGTGCAGTCAGCTCCACCCCAACAGCTGGAATAGAAACGATTCTACACATGCTACCACTTGACCGCCGCTAAAAGTGTTTTGAGAAATAGTCAATGTCGCGACTGGCGCCATAAGACATGCAAGTATTCTTAACAGACTTGCAGTATCAGAAGTCGAGAGCGATTATAGGCTCCCATACCTCGACTTAGAGAGACCCTTCAATTGCCAATACCCCACCAGGAGTGGGCGTCCAATGAGCCCATCAATAATACGACCATAAAGGTATATACCGATGGGTCAAAGATGGAAGCAGGCACAGGCGCGGGCATATTCTCCGATGAGCTGAAATTGCACTGCTTAATCAGGCTCCCTGATTATGGCAGTGTGTTTCAAGCGGAGGTCCTGGCAGTCAAAGAAGCAGCCAAAACGATATCAATGATATTACCATTCTCATTGACAGTCAGACGGCCAAGAAAGCTATATCCGCAATAGAAATCAAGTCCAAGCTAGTCGCAAGCTGTCGCGAAGATCTAAAGGCTCTTGGCTCACAGCACTCGATCAATCTGTGCTGGGTCCCAGGACATAGGGACATAGCCGGCAATGAGATTGTTGATGAACTTGCCAGAACAGGGTCAGTGACCGACGCGTCACAAGCAATTCATGGAATGAAACAGCCCCTCTCAGAGCTGAGGAAAAATGTGGATATAAAGATCATTGATATGGCAAACTGTAGATGGCTTGCTCTGTCTACATGTGTGACTACTAAAGCATTATGGCCCAGATACGATCGAGCAAAAACTGACAAAATCCTTCAGTGCGACAAAGAGTTGCTAACGATGGTGATTGGAGCTCTCACTGGCCATAATCATCTTAGAAACCGCCCCATGAAAATGGGACTCTCCACCGACAACATTTGTAGAGGCTGTGGTGATGAGGAGGAACGAGAGGACACTCCTCACTACCTCTGTCACTGCCCTAGTCTTTGTCAGTTGCGTCATAGAACACTGGGAGAATTTTTCTTTCAAGATCTACATGAAATTAAATAAATAAACCTCTAAGATCTCTTTGCAGGTTCATAACGAAATCGGGATGGCTTCGGCACAACGAGGACCATGAATACGGCAGGGGTTTTTTCTCATACTCTGAAATTTGAAAATGTCAAACGAGGTTAAGGATTTGGTACTTTCTACATATTTTTTCTGCCTTTTATGTAAGCTTAAAACTCAAATAAATTAACTTCATGGAATCAAATTTTCAGTCTTTATTTTTTTAATATGTTCCCGGCTCTCATATGGTGGCAAGAAACAATTTTGATGAGATCTGGTTTATTATTTGTCGTTGCATAAAGCATTACTTGTGCATTTCTTCGACACCTTAACAGCATCGTCACGGTTTCAGATTTGGGTCACATGGGTGTTAAAATACGCTTTTATGTTGTCGCTGTAGTTTCACGTCCATTACCGGAAAAAAAGTTCAGCAAAGTGCGTTGCATAGTCAGACTAGCAGCTGAAGTAACCCATTTAAGTGTAGGGGTATTAAATAAGCTTTTCCAGGGATATGCGTTGGTCGTAAAATGACTGCATGACACTATTTATATATATGTGGTTGCATTGCGAGGTTTGGAAGCAATAACTGTTGAATATGAAGGGTAAGAGCACATCTCCTTCGAATAAAATGCAAAGTTGCCTGCACCAACGTATCTAAAAATTAAAATTAAAACAGATTTATGTGCCGAGCGACGTCGCTCTGTCGCTTGTCGTGGCCACCTCCATATGATTTCATGTTTTTTTCATTTTTTGCGTCGCTCAATCGCTCTTCGCTCATTGCGTGGCCGCAGCCTTACTCCAAAAAGCGTTTAAGTTTTCGACAAAAAAAAAAATCAAATATCAAAATGGGTTTAAAAAAAGTTACTAATTACTTCTGTAAAAGAATCTACATACGAACATAAATTGACTGCAAAATTCACTGTCGAATGGGAGTTTAGCATTATACCTTAAACTTGACTTCAACCCTTGAGTTTAGAAAATTGTCAGTTCTACGATTAACGCGTAGTTAAATGATAATTACACTAAATATCTTTTCGTCTTCTTGAACTAACTTATATTTTTATCGGACTAATATTTTAGTTGATGTAAAAAATCACCCATTTTTATGCTGAGCACCACTTCACACCTTGGAGTGGATAATAGGAGGGAACTACTGCTGCTCGTCGGGCATATAAGGGTATCATGAATAATTCAGAATTCATACCATCGTCCAAATAAACAACGCATTGAGCTCATGAATTATTCAATTTGTGGAATAGAACTCAACACCAATTCGATTTTAGATGGTCTGAGTATTGGTCGAAGGGAATACACACTGGCTCTAGCGGGAATCACTTTCATATGAAACTCTTATATTTTGATAAGGACACCGCAGCCACTTGACACGTGTATAATGAATTTTAAGTTAAACTCTTAATGTGAGGAGTTTAAACGCCTCGAATGGTGTTTAGTTGAGCGGAAAAGTGAGGAAACACTTAAGCAAAAAATGATTCAAGAAAGAAAAGACAAAGTTATCGATAGGCAAACGGTTTTTGGAACAATGAGATGGGGGCGAACTTTCTCGTAGGAATGTACGCACTGACCAAATATGCTTCTTCGCGGGGTTGCACACCTTGACGCGGTGCGGAGGCTTAGTAAAGGTCAATGGCTCTTGAGAATTTGTTCTCCTTGATGAGCCCCGAAGCTAAGATACAACCCTCCCCCTTCCTCTTTCCCTTACTCTCTCCCTCTCCGGTGGGCCGGATCAAGGTGTCAATCGTTCCGTGCCGAGGATCAGCCTGGCTGGGGGGCCACCCTAAACTAAAGCCCAGTCGTTAACGGAGTATCCGAAATACCTGGCGACCTTTCGGATCAATAGCCTTAGCTGCGTATTGCGGATCTCTGCGCAGCCGGACCTCCCCTTCTCCGCCACTCGTGAGACCAAATGTCTTTCCCAATAAAAAAAACTCCTCATAATAAAAATAAAAATGAGTCCGGCGCTCACTCACCGGCTGGGATTTCAACTCCCAGCGCCTCTAAAGGCCCTTAAGCTCCTGAAGTGCTGGCGACCAAACCAATTTCGGCAAGGCTCGACAATAGCCGCGTGGAGCCCACTAGATCCATCTCCGATCTAAATAACGCCCGCAGTACCGCTGCCTCCTCAAAGGCCATTGGCCTTTCTAACAGGAAACATAGGGAGCGGAATACTGCAGCCCGGATTTTGAAGTGCTATCATAACGTACGCAGCTAAGGCAGGCTTTACACTACCAATTCGGTTACTCGGATTTTTTGCATTTACTCTCTTCTAATCGTGAGGACGCCGTGGGCGCCGTGGCCGTGTGGGTTCGTGCGTCGACCCATGCGCATTTGACTTTCACAGTCTAGGTTCAAATCCAAATTGAGACAAACAATTTTTAAAAAAAAATTGTACGCGGCTCCACCTCTTTCGAGTCACTGACAATGCCGTTCGGAGTCGGCATTAAACTGTAGGTCCCCTCCACTCGTGAGAGAACAATAGCACGAACAACACGAATGGTTGCTGAGAAGCTAGGCCCAGGTCCACCTCGGACTGTAGCGCCGCCATTATTATTAATCGTGAGGACGAGAGACGTCGGAACAGACAAATTTGGGAAAAATTGAGGCAACCGCAAAAGAGGATGGCCGAGAGTTGAAGCAACTGACATCCTCGTGTAAATCCCGCCTAAGCAACTTTAATAAGTCCCCAAATTCGAGGGGTAGACGACTGGATGGCGCAGTTGGTTAAGTGCCTGCCCCAAGTTAGAGGGGTCCCAGGTTCGAATCCCAGTGAAATCGAATCTGTTCCAGCCAATATTTGCCGTTGAGATCAAATTAACTGCACTGGAGTAGGTTGCTACCTGGCAATACAATGGACCAATTTTGATTCTGAGTGCTCAGTGCAGGGTTTCAAAAATCCTCGGAAAAAAACCTTAATAAAGAACGCAACACGCCTAAGCCAAGTAACATAAACTAAGGGTCCAGAGTCATTTTAAACATTCCCAGGATGTCCACTTATGAAAATCTCTGCAGAATTAAGTCCTTAAACTTAACAAAAGTATACAGAAGCTTGTACCTTTCATTGAGCATCTTCCACCCTCATGGCAAGGCACGCATCAGCTCTTGTGAAATGATTATTCATTTATCTTGCCACTTATGAATATTCTTCTGGAAAAAGTGCCAATGCCTTCAATCATCACCTCAATTCAGTAACAAGTAACGTTGGAGGGCTCATTAATTACGTGACCATATGTAGCATACCTCAAGATCAAATTAACATCACATAAACTGTATTATTTGTCAATACATCACAGCACAAGTCCTGCCATAAATAATGACAGACCATGTAGATGCCCACCGATCACGTAACTTATCAAAGCCCACCCTCGAAAACAAAGGTTTCCCGTGTCCAAGTGAATAGGACCACCTGAAATGAATAAGTAATAGACGAAATTACGCAGTATTAACCAATCTTTAGGCTACGCCGGTGTTTTCTTAACAAAAACGTTCGGGGCGTTTCAAATTTATTACGCCGAGATGTAAGAGAAACAAGGCATTCATTTATCAAACCTACAATATACGCACCCTTCATTGAATGCGTATTATTTATGGGCACTGTTTGTTGTGACATTTACCCTAAATGATATTTTAACACTCTCATGAGTATCGGCGTAATTATGAATAATCGCTTTGGTTTCATTCGGTGGAACAAAGAGGAGCTCAGTGGGCGTTAAATTACAAGTGCGTACATTGGGTACGTTTACGAAACCATAAATAAAGGCGTTTCTACGTATGAAGTGCCTATCGACAGCTTAAAAAATAATTAAATAATGTTCTGCGGTCGCAGGCAAATTACATCTGATAGTGATATCATTCACTGATTAAATTTGTTTACTTTCATATCTAAGGCATGTTCGATGTGTATTACATGTTATTACACACCAGGGGTTTCGCATGCGGTTTGCGGTGGCCAGTACCATAGGAGATCCGTCAAATTTGACACATCGGGAACATTTTGTCCTTCGAGTCCTATTTCGGGTGATTTTTATTCCTCATGGTTCGCATAAATTTAGGTATCGGCTTCGAAGTCAATCGAATCCGAAGATTCACCATTGTCGATGTCGATGACATAACTTCAGCCAAGTTCTACATTTTTTACGCGGTGAAGTTCAAGAACCCTCAAGTTTTGGAAATTATTTAAAATTACTTCTGAAATTCTGAGTCGATTGTGGCAATTTAAAGTATTCCAATTTTCGGTCATAACATATTAACTAGTGAATGGTCCTGGTCCTGTGCCAAAGAGACAACAGTCGAAGTACCGAAAACATCGTACCCGCGAGTGCTCCAGTTCGAAATGAGCCAAATCGATCGATTCCACGCCATTCAATAGAACTGGGAGTTTACCTTCAGCTCCTGGGCCAGATGAATTTTGTACGAATGCAGGCCCAAATCTCGACGCAAAACTCGCCAAGTTGTGGTCTGCGAGAGGCCGAGTTCTTGTGAGCGACGCGATTCTTCGGGTTCTCCTGCACACTCTCACGGACAACGGCTATGTTTTCGGCAGATCTTGCGTTTCGTCGACGTAGGGGTGTTGGTTCATCGTTTCCAGGAACCAGGAAGTCTTCGACTCTGAGCCTGGGGGACAATGCAACAAAGGACGTCCACGTATAAGGTGGGGCACACAAGTTGAGGAAGACCTCGGCCAGTTGGTGAGCGAAACTGGAGACAGTTGGCGAGAGATCGTGCAGGCTGGAAAGGCATGTTGGGTGAGGCCAAGGTCCACCTCGGACTGTAGTGTCCTATGAAGAAGAAGAAGTAGCAGTACCATGGAACTCAAATTTATCCAACACACTGCGAATAGTCCTCTCGGTAGGACGTTTATGGCGACCGTAAGATGGGCGGAAAGTTGTCCGCACAGCACACACATTTTGATGAAACAATTTTGTCATTTGAACGCTATGTGCGTCCATGGCAAAACATTCTGAAAAAATGACAGCCAATTTGACAGATGTAGCTTGAACAACATGGCCGCTTTCAACTATCATGTTTCGGAAGTCTCTACTGGAAGACCCTTTAGTTCTCTCGGTAGGACGATCATGGCCACCGTAAAATAAGCGAAGTGCGCGGATCGTGGCCCGCACAGCACACCCATTTTGATACAACAATTTTATCATTTGCACGTGTTGTTGAACGCTATGTCCTCCCATGGTGATTTGGCAAAACAGACTGAATATATGACAGTCAATTTGACTGATGTAGCTTCAACAATATGGCCGCTATCAACAAAGTTCGGAAGTCCCTATTGGAAGACCCTTTATTGCTTTGAAAGAGATTAAGTCAGTTTATTCATAAAACTAAGAGAATATCTCAAAATCAATTTTCACAACATTTCAAACTCCCAACCATCCATCGCGAAATAATGCGATTTCCCAGACAGTGCAAGGATTACATTTGAGTTATCAAATTTCCCCACTTAGATGATATGAAATCACTGAAGTGGACAAGCCCACTCAGCAAATACGGCATAAATCCCATCAATAAATTATATAAATCACTTAAAATTTTCGGAACGACGCATTCTTTCCCATGCTCTCTATGTTATTGCTACACAAAGCAAATGGCCAAGGCACAGCAACACTTTTCATATTTAATGAGCTGCCATAAATTCTTAAAGCGCGGCAATCGCAGGCAAACAAATCATCCGCCAATTCATTGAAATCGATGTTGCATTATTTATATTTGACATGGTAACGTTCGCCACTTTGTATTAACTGCACAAATTGCTTAAAGAACGACATCATAATTTATACAGAGTCGTGATTGACTGGAGCGGGCTTTGAGCAATTATGTGGAGCATATGAGATATTCCATGGCTACTTTAGAGGGCAGAGGCTGTATAGCAATAAACAATTTGGTAGTAACTTAATGTAGGTGTTGTGTTGCCAATTATAGTGAATGGTTAACCCTCTAACGTTTAAGGCTGCCTCAGGGCAGCCATCGCCTATTGCCCATTTATTCCATGTGCGATTTTTTTTTTTATGACGGCTTACAATGCCTTCAATTATACTTCAAGCCATATTTTGAACTACATTTCAGCACACTGCGAAGTTTTGTCTCGTTGTAGTAGTCACTTGTATGTGAAAAATCAGTGAGCGAACAAAAAAAATGAGTGCACGTAAAAAAAAAATTCTCATAAAGAAAAAAAAAACATCCAATTTTTCGAATGAGTCGGGAATTTTACAGTAAGTAGATATATTCATGTACTTTCATAATAAGAAAACAAATATTAAAAAGAAAATTAAAATGTCGTGTTTGAGAAAAGAAATACGAAGGCGGCCTGAGGGCAGCCATGACCGTTTACGCTAACATCTTTTTTTTGTTTTTTTTTTTTACCGTTGTCAAAAAGTAATTCTCTCTTTAATTTTCTACTATTCATTATCTTCCTGTTTCAATAAAACAATAAAAAAGCCTGATAGATTAAGGATTTTGCTTTTATTAAGCTTTTACATCTGCTCTTATTTTGAAATAATAGGTAAAACGATGAAATCAATGATTTTCGATGCAAAGTGGAGGGAAAAAACTTTGACTTAAACGTTCATAGCTGCCCTGAGGCCGTCTTACCTATTTTGTACCTGGAGGTCCATCAAAAGAATTTTTTCAAATTCTGATTTCAGATTATGATTTATAAGCCCATTATTTATCAGATCAAAAATTCCCGACTCTTTTGCGTCAAAATTGCGGTTTTGAACGTTAGAGGGTTAAATCATTTGTACACGTTTTTTTGTTTTTTTTTCATTCTATCTTTTGAACAAAATTAATCAAAGTTGTTCGAGCGAGCGTGGAGTAAACAAATTACAACGAGCCCTTAGATAGCCAACTACTGGGTTTAGTAAACTGAACGCATTTATTATGAATATCCATTAGAAGTAGAAGTTGAAATCCGTTCTTAAGGCCCAGCTATAATAGGCAAGACAGTCGCGTCCTTCGATGGTTTCAAGTCGCCGGGTACCAATGGCATATATCCAGCTTTGTTGCAAAAGGGTATAGACCAGTTGCTGCTGGTTCTAAAAAGAATTTTCACAGCCAGTCTGGCACTGGCCTATATCCCGACCCATTGGCGTACAGTTGGGGTAGCTTTCATACCAAAGATCGGTAAGGGGGACTACTCACTTGCTAAGAACTTTAGATCAATCAGGAAAGGCTGGTTGAGCTTCATGTGCGCAAAACCGCTTTGCGAATTCATCCTCTGTCTCAGATGTAACATGCCTATCAGAGCGGAAAATCTTGCGAGACTGCACTTCAAAATATCGTTGGCAGAATTGAATGTGCACTCGACAGGAAAGAGCGCGCGCTGGGCATTTTCGTTGATATAGAGGGTGATTTTGACAATGCGACTTTTGATGGCATGTGCAACTCGGAAATTTCAGCAAAATTAGGTTGCTGCCTGGTAGTACAATGGACCAGTTGTTGAGTCTGAGTGCTCCAGTGTAGCGTTGCAAAAACCTCCGACAATAAAAAAAAATAATAGGCAGGAGCGAGCAGGAGCTAGTGTAAAATGTTAACGAAATGTTTCGCCAAGTATGCACAAAACACACGCATCGCCATAATGAACACACATCGCCAACACATCGCCATAATGAACATAGCCATCCGTCAGAATTTCTTCCCGTGTTTTGTTTTATTCAATGAAAAAATGTCGTTTAACAATTTTCCATTTAAGATTTCTGCCTTTTTGTGTGCCATCTGTCAAATTCGCATATGCTTAACGAAATGTTCGAAATCGTTCGTGAGCTCCATTATAGTCGCTCTAATGGAGATGCGTCTTTTCGTTGACTCACCCATACGCGTTTAACATTAGCTCATGCTCTCTCATGCCTATTATAGTCGGGCCTCTACTTGTCAATGTTAATGCCAACGATCAGCTAAATGAAGTAGCAAAGAAATTTAACAATCATTTTTCACTTGAAATAGAACTTATCATCGCACTAACACGACTGGATGGCGCAGTTGGTTAAGTGCCTTGCCCAAGTAAGAGGGGTCCCAGGTTCGAATCCCAGTGAAATCGAATCTGGTCCAGTCGCCATTTGCCGTTGCGATCAAATTAATGGCACTGGAGTAGGTTGCTACATGGCAGTACAATGGACCAGTTTTGAGTCTGAGTGCTCCAGTGTAGAACTTCAAAAATATTCCGAAAAAAAAAAAAACTATGTGCACAACACAAAATTTATCAAATTGTCTAGCCTTGCAGCTACGCGTCTCATTCTGTACGCATCATAGAAACCTTCACTTTTTTGATCCAAGTACCAGCGTTAAATGAAAATGTTCATTACCTGTCGGGAGTTGTCGGGTGCTTTCACGATTACGTATGTAAATGAACGCATTTCACACTACGAAAGTGTAAGGACGTAAATTATAGGTGTAACTATTGAGTATCCGCTTTTACGTCTTTGGTTGTCTAATTACAAAGCAGTGACCTCGAGCTGAGAGACTCTTTTCCATTGCCACCACGACGTTCTGTTTGCATAATTGATGAGTGCTTTATGGCACATTTACTCGTAACAACATGTTTACGCGAATCCTAATTGAAATTTGATTAGAGGACGCGACAGTTGATGTTTTTCGTTTATAGATTCGTCTGTTTAGAATGCGATGAGGATACAGTTTATTGCCCTGTAATTGTGATAAGTGCGCTTGGTCTTTGTATTTGATTTGCATATTGGAGACACACTTGAGAGTGAATAAATTGATTAGGTTGGGCAATGCTTGTCCGTCTAAATGTGAATCCCAAATTAGGGTGAATCCAAAATAACTACTGACAAATATGTTTGAATGTCGAAGTATGAGTGCCTTTCTTAAGTTCTCTTTCTTAAGCATTTGGTGTATTGATTAGTAGAGTCCGACCGAACATTCGGCTTCGACTTCGGCTATAAATATCACCTTCGGCAAAACATTCGGCTTCGGCCAAATGAGCCCGCTACAGTTGATGTTAGTTCAAATCAGAAAAAATAAACTGGGAAGTGCGAGTTGTACTCGCACGGGGAAGGTTCCGTCGCATAATATTGATGAATGATTTGTGAATATCAAACGACGTTTCCAAACATTTCAGTTGAATTTTTTTCTAACTTCAACCCAAATCAACCCTTCGTTCATACATTCATAGATCCAATCAAACAATCATTCATCCATACACATATCTATAACTCTATCCAAGTTTATCCAACACAGAAGATCCCTTCCATCATACATACATACATACCTACCTAATCACTGCTCATGCCTGCGGTGCGTGTGTTCATTTCTGTTGGGCATTTAGGGGTGAGATCGAAAAGATAACGCTCGTCAACGAATAGAGTGGTCGAACACAGCATGAAATTTATGTGTGAAAATGAAAATTGTGATCATTTTAAATCTTACATATCTCAAAATTTCAACATAAATTGATATTTTGAAATTTATCATTTCTTAATGCTTACGCTGAGGTCTTCAAAACTGCGTTTTCGATCTTCAAAATTCGCATGTCGATGATTGACTGTTTTTGGCCAATATCTCCAAAACTATTAAGGCCAGAATGCTCGAATTGTTTTAAATGAAAGTACTCAATGAAGCGAAGTTTTTGTGATTTTTTCCCCCAAATTTTAAATTTGGGTGCATAGGCAATGTGATTTGATTTGGGTGCAATCTAGGCCTGAAGTACCTAATTCCAAAATTTCACGCCGATATCTTTATAAACTTCGGAGATAAAAAAGTGTGACAGACACGACGGACGGACGGACGGACACACCGAAATTATAAAGGTTCCGTTTTTGTAGACGGAACCTTAAAAATTAAAATCAGAAAATATTTTGCGATCACCAAAAATGTCCCCCAGGAGAGTCGTAGTTGGACACTTTCTACTCATGAACCAATTGAATCTTCTATGGAAAAAGGTGAAACTGCCTTAAAATTCCTTGCTAAGACCGCCTAAATATCACCTACTGCTGAGAACGTCGCCTGGTAGAAGATTCGGGGTTTTCCTCAGTACTTGCTTGCACCCGTACAATGTTCACAACATTGCGAACTGTGCGAGGTGTCCCAGCACGCGGAAGATCACAGACAGCCCCTTGTTGCTGAAAACGCTGTGCAAGTCGGTAAATTGTTGGAGCACTGGGCGTATTTCGAACATGGGAGAAACTTCGGCATAACCTTTTTGTATGAATAATTGAATGTTTTGTGGGCGCCGTGGCGTAGTGAGTAAGTGCGTTGAATCCTACGCTCGATGTTGTCGGTTCGATTCCCGAAAAAAACACCAAACGGCTCCACCTCTTTCGAGTCAATGACAATGCTGAAAGAATATAACTGTCTAGAAGAATCTTCTCAGCCTCGCCGTTCGGAGTCGGCATTAAACTGTAAGTCCCCTCCACTCGTGAGAGAACAATAGCGCACATAACACGATTGCTTGCCGACAAGCTAGGCTCAAGTCTCCCAGGACTGTAGCGCCCTAATATGAAGAAGTTCGGAACTAACTTTGCGCAAGTAAAGGGATCTTCTGCTTAAACTTCAAGCCTTAGCTGAAGTAGAAGATGAAGTACCGAATTTCTATGACTTGATGACCCGATGACGGACAGACAGTTTTGAAACCTAGTCATCACCCTTATTGAAGTGATACCCATATCTTATACAAAAAATAGAAATGTTAGTTTTAGTACAAACATTTTTTAATCCTTATTATTTTTCTTTATAATTTTTTTTTACATAATTTTTTTTTTAATTTAATTATAATTATATTTTTTTTTTTTAATTTTTTTTAAATTTAATTATAATTATAATAAATAATTAATTAACTCCAATTTGTGTTGGTTCAGTGGATACATCTTAATTTTTTATTCTTAACTTGAAAAGATTAAGAGGTTACGGAGTATTCAAAATTATGTCAGACAGGCAGACACAGAAGTAACTCCGTAAGAGTTTGGTAAAAAAAAACCTTCTTCAAATGAAGTGGATACATTTTTGTTGAAAGTTAACAAGTATTCGCATATAATGGAGACCCATTGGCCTCCTCTAACTCAAAACGAGAATGGGTCCCTCTTTTGAAAGTCCCATTGGACTTAAGTCCGTTTTCGATTGTTATTGTATTTCGAAATGGTTTCTATTCTGTGAGGAGAACACTAGTGAATATAATGGGAACGATGGAGTCGATTTATAAGCGTGCGACTTAGAAGCCATTAAACATACAGATTGTTATCTGGATTCGTGCCGTCCATGCAAATTGTTTGTAATGTCATTCGAGTTATAATCGAAATTGTGCCCTGGGGATACCGAGGGGGAATTGAACGAAAGGGATCGATTTACCATTTGATTCAACTCTCCCAGTGGACATTTTAAGGTGTTTATTGTAATTTTTTTATTTACTTGTTACGGTGCAGGAATAACAATCAGTTAAGGGTACGGACCTGAGAGATATAAGCACATTGATAATTCCAATATCATGGGGTACATTAGATTGTCCTTGTCCTGTAAATTTTAATTAAAGGTTACCTTGCTTGGAATATTCGTGACTAATGGCCTCTGCCGTAAAGGTAAAAATACAATTTTGTACGCTCAAATTGATTTATGGCGTTTAACACAAACAATAAACTGGGGTTATTTTAGACTAACGATGGCTGGGTGTAGAACTGCCTAGTTGTAGGACAAGTGGCAGGGGAATTGCAGTGAATTAGGTTCAACGACTTGTGTGTGGCTGAACAGAGTTGTTGCTCTTCAGCAACTTCGTTTGAATTTACTGCTTAACAGTTTTAGGTGACTTTACCATTTTCACACAAAAGTTTTCCTCAGATTTTCACATCATTTCATCATATTCAATTCATATTAAATTTTCAGTTATGGATTCGATAAGGGTTTAGTTTTGCCTCAAGAACATGTTTTTCTTCATGAGAATTTTGTTGTTTTTAATCTTGTTGTGTTTTGTTTGGGTGTTTATGGAGTTTACGTGTAACAACCCAGCTTTCGCATCGGGGGCGGTGCCAAGCAACACAGTCTTTCCTAGTTCTTCTTCTTTGTGTGGCGTTACAGTCCGGGGTGGACCTGGGCCTCAACCAACAAACCTCTCGCTCTTGCTGCTGGGTACCGGGACGCACAGGAGTTCAAGGAAACGAGAGAGCGGACGTGTTGGCAAAGGAGGGCTCAGAGTTAGATAAATCTCTGGCACTACCTTATGTCTACATGCCGTTAAGTTTCCTAAGGAAAGAAATAGATGACGAAGCCTTAGAAAGGGCAAATGAGCGATGCCTGAATCTGGATATTGGGTCAACGTCGAGAGCCCTATGGCCGGTGTTGAACAGGAAGAAATCATTACCAATGATAAGCATACGTCGCAAGGATATACGGACGGTAGTGGGAGTTCTCACCGAACTGCTAACACTAGGCAACAACTTCTTCGACGAGCTGGAGGATCTGGAAAAAATAGAGCTGATGCACCTCCTGAGATAATCTGGGTGGTTCTAATAAGCAGTAAAGGCGTAGGTCTCACGGGGTACAACACCCCTACACCCTGGGCACAATTGACCCAACTGTTGCTCTCAGTGAGCCGCGACCCAGTCGAAAGGGCACTCTATCACCTACCTACCTAATTTCTGCCTCCGATTCCTTCTCCACTCGTGTACGCCATCTATAACAGGACTACTGGATGGCGCAGTTGGTTAAGTGCCTGCCCAAGTTAGAGGGGTTCCAGGTTCGAATCCCAGTGAAATCGAATAAGGTCCAGTCACCATTTACCGTTGAGATAAAATTAACGGCACTGGAGCAGGTTGCAACCTGTCAGTACAATGGACCAGTTTTGAGTCTGAGTGCTTCAGTACTGTTTCAAAAATCCTCCGAAAAAAAAGAAAAACACCCGTACATCGACACAACACAAGATCTGCCGAAAACATCGCCGCTGTCCGTGAGAGTGTGCAGGAGAATCCGAGGCAGTCGATTTCGCGTCGCTCACAGAAACTCGGCCTTTCACAGACCACGACTTGGAGAGTTTTGCGTCGGGACTTAAGTCTGCAACCGTTCAAAATTCAACTGACCCAGGAGCTGAAGGTGAACGACCAGGGACAACGACGTGTGTCCGTTGAATGGGCTCTGGAACAGTTGGAAACTGATCCTAATTTTCATCGGAAAATCATCTTCAGCGATAAGGCCCATTTCTGGATGAATGGGTACGTCAACAAACAAATACGTCGGCGATACGACTAAATTTGGAACGGTACTAATCCACATGAGATCCTAGAGCGTCACCGTTTGGTGTGGATTTTGGGCTGGCGCCATCACCGGTCCATATTTCCTTGAGAATGACTTTGACCAGGTCATCAACATTAACGACGAGTGCTATAGGTCGATGATTACCAACTTCTTTTGGCCTGAATTGGATGATATGGATACCAACGACATGTGGTTTCAACAGGACGGCGCTACAACACACAGCTCACGCTACATTGGAAATTCCGCACGAGCGATTCGAAGGCATGGTTTCAAAAATTCTCCGAAAAAGAAAAAAAAAAAACAAAAAAAAAATAACAGGACCAACAGGACCAAAAGCATAGCATTGTGTGTAAATGCTTCGTCACATGTGATTAAGGTGCATTTGGTTCCCCTGGGAAAGAAAGGGAGATCCAAAATAATTTCTAAATGCGTAAAGGAAGAGCTATCTTCCTTAGAAATTTAGGTACCATATATTGAGAACGTTTCCATTTCTTCTAATGTAATGCGAAAAAAGAGTTCCGATGCGTATACTTCAATTGAAAGCTCTCGCGGTTTTGAAATGTTACACCCGCCAGTAGACTGAGTTCCCAATTTTGTATACACCCTCAATCCGCTGTTAGTCTCGTCAATTTCATCCATACGTCAACGCAATGTTTTATTCAAGCCCAAGCAATCGAATGCATACGCGAAAGGAAAAGTTTACGTGATACGAGTATTATGCAAACCGTATTCCAATGTCAAGCACTGATTTGAAATATGCAAATTTAAGAATGCACTGCATTAGTGCTTCACTTTGAGAGCGAAGGAGTTATTGCATTTCTTCCCAGTACGAGATATGACGATATACGTGGTGTGTAATGAATTCATGCTTTCATGTCTGGTTGGGCACTTGCATAAGATGCTTGAGTCATTCAAATAAGTGCAGAGGGTAATGGAAACGTTCTGTGAAGTCCTGGCATCGTACAAAATTATTGTTGCAACAGAATATAAATAACAACATGGACAAGGATCCTTTGGAAGTGAGACGCATTATAATTGAAGATGTAAGCTACGTTTGTGCTTAAACCTTCTTCCTCTCAGTTATGATAGAATTTAAGTGTTGGCTTTGAACAAATAACCGACCGTTCTGAAAGAACTGAATAGAATAGAAAAAGTTGTATAAAGCTTTTAACAATAAACAGGATAAGGCCATTCGGAAATGCGAATTTTGAGCATAGTATTCGAAAAGGCCCATCATTTTTGTTCAACAGGAAGCTTACTTACTAAACAGGCCTACGACCCATGGAGGGTCTGAGCCTGAGCTATCGCTGCCTTCCATCGTTGACGGTCCCAGACACGTTGCTTCCAGTCATCAAGACCAAGCTGTCTTACGTCCGCGATGACTTGGTCTTTGTACCGCAGATTCGGTCTTCCTCTCCTTCTTGAACCAGGAGGCTCGGATTTGAGGACCCCCTTAGCTGGAGCGTTGTTATCCATGCGCGCGATGTGGCCGAGCCAGTGCAGTCGACGGATTTTTCCATTCCGGACTACATCCACATCTCGGTACAGCTCATAGAGTTCGCGGTTGTGTTTTCCCCTCCATTCGCCTTCCTCACAGACGTGACCATATATCCGACGTAGAATTTTTCTTTCGAAGGCACCAAGAATCAGCTCTGCATTTCTGCTTAGTTTTCAGCTTTCGGCTCCATATAGCAGGACTGGCAGAATAAGAGTTTTGTAGAGCAAGATTTTGGTCCTTCTTCTTCCTGAGCCCAGTTGTTTTGACAAACCGAAGTAGCATCGGTTGCCAAGGGCGATTCTACGTCGGATTTCCACTGTGATGTCGTTCGTGGAATCCACGTTTGCCCCGAGGTAGACAAACTCCTTCTTACTTACTTACTTAATGTGGCGCTACAGTCCGGTGTGGACCTGGACCTCAACCAACAAGCGTCTCCAGCCAGCTCGATCTTTAGCTAGCTGCCTCAAGTTTCGCACGCACAGTTGGTTGAGGTCCCTTTCCACTTGCGTGCGCCCAACCTCAAAAATGTAGCCTTCACTACTTCAAAATTGTAGCTGTCGATTGTGATGTTTTGCCGTAGGTGGTGTGCGGCGGATCGTTTCTTGCTCAACAGCATATACTTTGTCTTATTTTCATTGACCTTAAGACCAGTTCGTTTCTCCTGTTCTTCAATCGCCGTGAAAGCATTCACTACGGCGCGTTGGGAAGGCGTAACGATGTCGATGTCATCTGCGTATCTTAACAGTTCGACTGACCTGTAGAAGATAGTGCCTTCCGTGTTTACAGCAGCCCGCCGCACTATCTTCTCCAGTTATACGACTGGATGGCGCAATTGGTTTAGTGCCTGTCCCAAGTTAGAGGGGTCCCAGTGAAATCGAATCTGGTCCAGGCACCATTTGCCGTTGGGATCAAATTAACGGCACTGACACTGGCCAGGTAGCACCCTAGGCAGTACAATGGACCAGTTTTGAAGCTGAGTGGTCCGGAAGCGTATCAAAGATTCTCCGAAAAAAAAAAGAAAAAAAAATCTTCTCCAGTTCCAAATTGAAGAAACCACACGACAGCGCATCTCGCTAAAATCCGGTGCAGGTTTCAAACGGTTCGAAAGTCCTCGAGCCCAACTGTACGGTTCATCGCGTATGTGTCAACGTGGTGCGACACACGTTTCCCGGGATCCCGAATTCGACCATCGCTTCGAATAGTTCCCTGCGATGAATGCTGTCCCATAATAATAACAATGGTGGCGCTACAGTCCGAGGTGGACCTGGGCCTAGCTTCTCAGCAACTACTCGTGTTGTGCGTGCTATTATTCTCTCACGAGTGGAGGGGACCTAGAGTTTAATGCCGACTCTGAACGGGGAAATTGAGAAGCTTTTTCTAGACAGTTGTACTCTTTGAACATTGTCAGTGACTCGAAAGAGGTGAAGGCGTGAAAATATTTTAGGTGTTTTTTAGGTAATCGAACCAACAACCTCGAGCGTAGGAGTCGACGCACCTACCCACTACGCCACGGCACCGTGGGTAATTGTCTCATGCGGCTTTAAAATCGATCCAAAGATGATGCGTATCGATTTGAAACTCGCTGGTCTCCCCAGGACTTGCCTTAGTGTGAAAATTTGGTCTATAGTCGATTCGCCGGCCCGAAAGCCGCCCTGGTACGTACCGATTAGTGCGGTGCAAAACTGCTTTCAACAGGAAAACTACTCAAAATAACACTAAAAATTGAAAATATTAAAGTATGTGACCCCTCTGTTGCACAATGACTTACTTTGAAATTAACCTTTAATCAAATTATTCGTGAACTACACAAAACTTAATGAAGTAGTTACAATGTTTCCTCATCAAGCGAAAAATTACTCCATTAATCTATTCCATTTAAGTGGATCTTTGAGCATAATGTCCATTACATGGTCTGGAAATAAACGCATTTCTGAATTTTTTAATAGCATTTTCAGAGCTCTTTAATGAAGCAAAATTGGATAGATTTTAACTCGCGTTAAAAGTTTTATTTTGATGCTAGAAGAAGCGACATCGCTCTTAGTTTCTAATTAAGGGGAGCGGGTGGTCCGTAAGTCTGGGATAGCTCTGGCTTGGATACTATACCTTGTCAAAGTTGAGGGTATGTTCAATGGCGTATGTACATCTTGAAAATTTATTTTGTTTCATTTCCAAGCGGCGGACTGTCTGGAGAACCATTTAAAGCAGCTGGAGATGAGCTGGTAGCGTGCATGCATCAAATCATCTGCCAAATGAATGGAACCTAAATATAGTTTGCTCGATTCAAAAGACCATTTTGACAGCGCCAGTTGTCGTGTGGTAAGTCTCCTAGATGGCTGGACTGGATGGCGCAGTTGGTTAAGTGCCTGCCCCAAGTTAGAGGGGTCCTAGGTTCGAATCCTAGTTAAATCCAATCTGGTCCAGTCATCATTTGCTGTTGGGATCAAATTAACGGCACTGGAGTTGGTTACTACTTGGCACTACAATTGACCAGTTTTTGAGTCTGAGTGTAGAGTTTTAAAAAACCTCCGACAAAAAAAAGTCTCCCAATCATTGCCTATGAGATTTTCTTTTTCTCACCACTCGGTCCAAGTCAGTAGGGTGTCAGTCCGGGGACGTCTTCCATCGACCAAATGCTCACACTTCGGCAGAAAATCAAAAAACCCAAGAAACTCAGATCGACTCTCGCCACCTATTTGTTGATTTCACAAGCTATACAGCGCCATACCTAATTTTGACATTCCTGCCAAACTCTCCAGACTGAGCAGCAGGGCGAGGAGAATGCTCCGGTCTCCATCAAGTTCGGTAATAAACAAACGGAGACCTCAAACGTCAAAAAAGGGTTTACACAAGCAAAGGTATACAAATATCTCACTCCTCAGCCACAGCTTTTGTCAAAATGCTTGTGATTGACTTCTGAGCACTTAGATGTATGCAAGTATTGTGTACAATAATGCAAAACTGAAATTTGTTGCATACGCAGAGGGTGTTTAATACGGGATACCTACTGATAATTTAAGGATTCCTGGTTGCTGGGTATTTTGATTTTAGCTTGAACTGTTGGAGAATAGAGGTCGTTTTTTGATGTGCTTTAGACCTGAATTTTCCAGAAATGTGCATTTGAAAGGATTCCGAGAACCTTCGATTTTTTCCCCAAAAAAAAATCCAAGGCTATCCTATGCAATTTCGATGCGATTTCAAAGGCCTCCCCCCTCAACTTTGGACAGCCACAGTTTCCAAACCGCCATTTCTGGTGTGCTTTAGACCTGAATTTTCTAGAAATGTGCATTTGAAAGGATTCCGAGAACCTTCGATTTTTTCCCCAAAAAAAAATCCAAGGCTCTCCTATGCAATTTCGATGCGATTTCAAAGCTTCCCCCCTCAGCTTTGGACAGCCACAGTTTCCAAACCAGACGTCTCCCAGACATAAAACCGCCATTGTGTGCCTCTGACCTGCATTTTTCCTGAACAAATATCAGATTATTTATATTTTTATGTATTCTATGCGTAATAAAATTTCACTATTCTTGTGACTGAAAGTGCATGTTGTCGCTGATAAATACAGATCAACGAACGTGGTTGCAACGTATTGAAAGCTGTGAGTTCCCACACACACAAGATCCGTGTAATTATGATATATGAACTGTGTGCAAAAACATATTGGCATGGAATTCGCGCAGCCAATTTCCAATTGAACTGCAAAGAGAATTGCCTCGGAACATGCACGCCATGTAAAATCAAAAACCAATTACTGACAATGGAAAACAAAAGGAATGCAATTACCCTTGATTTGCATAATTTTTATTTGTATGCTGTGCGCACAGACCGGCTGCCGACGATAAATAAAAATCGGAGCACAATATTTGTTCACATTATTGGCAACTGACATTATTAGTTGACGTGTCATTTATTTGATGACGTCCTCTGATTCGGGATGTCGACGTTGAAAATCGTACAACTGTCGCAGACAGTAATTCATTTGTCATGTTGAAACATATGACAGTATAATTGGAATTGTGATGTTGTACTCATTTTAATGCAGGCTAAAGTTTTGACAGCTGAAATTGTCCATCCATTATAAGATCATTGCGTGTGTTTTGTCTGTCCACTTTATAGGTCCGTATTCAATTGTGCACACGTATGTATGGCCAACTCCCGGATTCAATCAAATTTTCTATTTAAAGACTATTTGTTTCAGAAAGGTTCCCTATCAACATTGTAGCGTAATTGAATGATTAAATGATGCGAAAGATGTTTGAGGATTTAGGCTTTTTTTCGGAAGATTTTTAAAACACTAACTGGAGCACTCAGATTCAAAACTGGCCCATTGTACTGCCAGGTAGCAACCTACTCCCAATTTGATCCCAACGGCAAATGGTGACTGGACCAGATTCGATTTCACTGGGATACTAACCTTGGCCCCTCGAACTTGGGACAACACTTAACCATCCAGTCGTTTGGCATTGGTTTTGGATATCCTGCGAGTTAAATAATAATTGCTTATGATTGGAACCCTTTGTCGATTCCACAAACCCGAGTCTGATTCCGAAAGCTTTTTTCGATTTTACTATCCAACCTATTAGAGGAAGGCTTGTAACCTGGGTTAGATCCCCTATCCGACAATAGGGGCGAAGTATTCTCCGCCCCACTCAAGACTACATCTCTATCACCCTCAGTGCCCAGTTCGCGATTGTGCAGCTCCGAAAAGTGCTCGCTCCATCTGCCCAAGTTGTCCACCTTGGATTGGAAAGCAGGACATCATCTTTGGATTTGACTCCTTCGATGATGTTGAAGCTTAGAGGAAGCGGCGAATAGTTTGCCAAAACACCTTTTTCGCAGATCTATGGTCGCTTCCAAATTCCCGCCGAACCCCTGCCAAGACTGCTCTTTAGCCGCTCGCACAGCTAATTTGCAAGTTCTTCGCGCCTCAGTGCACCGGTCTCTGTAGGTCTTCTTATTCTCAACTCAAATTCATCCAACCAACAAATGTATGGGAGTTACTGGAGCAATCAGCTCTACCCCAACAGCTGGACTGGAAACGATTCTACACATGCTACCGCCGGACCTTTATATGCAGGTAATCGCCGCTAAAAGTTCTCTGAGAAATAGTCAATCTTGCAACTGGCGCTCAGGTGCTATAGGACATGCAAGAATTCTTAACAGACTTGCAGTATCAGAAGTCGAGAGCGACTATAGGCTCCCATACCTCGACTTCGAGAGACTCTTCAATTGCCAATACCCCACCAGAGAGGAGTGGGCGTTCAATGAACCCAACAACAATTCGACCATAAAGGTATATACCGATGGGTCAAAGATGGAAGCGGGCACAGGGGCGGGCATTTTCTCCAACGAGCTGAAGTTGCACTGCTCAATCAGACTCCCTGATTATGGCAGTGTGTTTCAAGCGGAGGTCTTGGCGGTCAAAGAAGCGGCCAAAACGATATCAATGATGGCAATACCACCAGCTGATATTACCATTCTCATTGACAGTCAGGCGGCCATGAAAGCTATATCCGCAATAGAAATCAAGTCCAAGCTAGTCGCAAGCTGTCGCGAAGATCTAAAGACTTTTGGCTCACAGCACTCGATCAATCTGTGCTGGGTCCCAGGACATAGGGACATAGCCGGCAATGAGATTGTTGATGAACTTGCCAGAACAGGGTCAGTGACCGACGCGTCACAAGCAATTCATGGAATGAAACAGCCCCTCTCAGAGCTGAGGAAAAAGGTGGATACAAGGATCATTGAAATGGCAAACAGTAGATAGCGCGGTCTGTCTACATGTGTGACTACTAAAGACCCAGATACGATCGAGCAAAAACCGACAAAATCCTTCAGTGCGACCAAGAGTTGCTAACGATGGTGATTGGAGCTCTCACTGGCCATAATCATCTTAGAAACCACGCCATGAAAATGGGACTCTCCAACGACAACATTTGTAGAGATTGCGGTGACGAGGAGGAACGAGAGGACACTCCTCACCAGCTCTGTCACTGCCCTATTCTTTGTCAGTTGCGTCATAGAACACTGGGAGAATTTTTCTGCCAAGACTTACAGGAAATTTGATATGACCGAGACGTAAGTACTCCTCCATACACTTCCGATACTCTTCTGTCAGTTTAGTGTTGAGTTGGAACCGTCGTTCTAATTGAACAAACCTACGCAAGGCACCTTGCTTCGAGGCCCCAAGCGCAGGTCTGTTCCCTCCTTTAAATGGTAACGATACCTGATATGTTCCATTGGGTAACCTCTTGGTTGTGTTTACGAAGAATCGCTCACACTCTTCATCTTCAGCTGATTGTTGATCTTTGAATGGAGCTTTCTCGATCTCCCAAAATTTTTGAAGCTGTCGACTGACATCGATTGCTTGGTGGAAATTCCGGACATATGGTGTTGGTTGATGAACTTTGCCCATCAGAATCCATCCAAACAATGTGTTCTGGGCTACTGGTGTCAATGGCCCTTCGCCGCGAACTACCTCTGGAAGTATTATTTCCGCGAATATGTCTGCTCCCAATAATAAATCGATTTCGGCCGGCCTGTGGAACGTTGGATCGGCCAGAAGCAGGCCTCTAGAGGAGGTAAGGAGGATGGAGGTAGCTCCATCTATCCGGTGTGAGTTCGTAGGCCGGAAGAAGGCCGGTCAGTGACTTAAAAATCAATGCATGGGTACTTGTCTCGTAGCCCGTATGTATAGCCCGGAGAGTAAGGTCGACGTAGCTATGAGACGTGCCACTGCTGACCTTCCCTAAACCTCTAAGATCTCTTTGTAGGTTCATATGGAAATCGGGATGGCTCCGGCACAACGAAGGACCATGAGTGCGGCAAGGGTTATAAGGGGACACTTATCCCCAATTGGGCATCACAATGGGTCCCTAAGGACCCAAGTGAGGCGTGGCTTGTGCCCGTCTACCCACTTACCTACCTACCTACCTAACCAACAAATGCATGTGTGCGTGGATCCGGGAGACGCATCAACAGTCCAAATTTCCCTTCTTAATTCCAAAGAGTTCAAAGGCTATTCACAGAAAACATGTTTTTGCAGACGTGAAACCATAACGATTCCATCTGCACCATTCTGGTACGGAAACCGTAAAATAATTACAATTGAATATGAGCCACGACATGCACTTTAAGGCCTAAACCAAATTAGTGTGCACGGCGAAGGATGAACAAAATGAACATGCAAACGCACACTTATTCAAGTTAAAAATGAAAATGCTGTGAATGTGCATCCAATGTTTAGCACTGTTTTTGAAACTTCCTTTTCATACTTTGTACAAATTACACCACAGAACAAAAGTCAAATGTTTTGCTTTCAAAAACTGGTATCGTAAATATTTTTTATTGCAGACAACCACATGAACCTACGAAAATACCAAACAAGCTGTCATAATGGCAACTAAATTTGAACTGCAAACATTTTCCCCAACTCGAATGCACATAACAATGAGAATTCAAAAACCAGAGCAAAGAAAATCCATTTCTAAATACACTGCCATTAGTTTCGCGTCAGAGGTTTTCCATTTACGTGAGCAAAGCGATTCCAGCAGAAGAAAATCCTCATGTAAATTAAAAAAAACAGCAAAGGGGTTGTACAAAGTTGAATTATGCGCATTTCCTTCCTCTTCCGGAGTACAAAGATACGAGATCAGACTGTCTTTACAGGTACCTACTCACTTATTGTAGGTTACTAAAGGACGTTTTTTCTGTTTTGACTGTGGGTTGCAGAGGAAGTTTGAGACAGTAAACAATTTGCACAGGAAAGAGGATGCAGTAAACTTTTATCATCGGAGAAAAACAACGTCATAGGTTTATGGAGTCCTGCAGTGTGAGCATTTTGCATGGTTCTTCTAAATGGCTTGGAAAACAAATAACTTTCAAGTTGAAAATCTTGTTAAATGTTTTTGAAATATCCAGCAAACAGCAGATGTAAGTCATTAGATGGAATACACAGAAAAGAGTGTCTGATCGTATCGGTTAAAAAACATCTACTGCATAAAGGTCGCATTACGCTGGCAACCACCGTCAGAGTGGGCGAAGTGGATGAAGTAATCCCTTCGAAAATCAGTGAAATGGTTGGTTGATATGAATGAAAGGAGACAAACCCTCGGGAACTGGACGGAAAACCACGTCTAAATCAACAGCAGTTACAACAACAGCAGCAGAAGCAACACCATCAGCAGCAGCAATGATAGAAGCAGAAATAACAAGAGCAGCGGAGCATCGGAAACAGAAGCAACGACAACAGACATCTAACAACAACAGCACAAAGGACTGTAAATCGACATCTACAAGGCATGTAAGTCAGCCAATGCTACATAACCTTTGGGTGGTGACAGACATTCGAATCTGCGGGAAAACAGTAGACAAGCATAAAAGAAATTAATCAACATCATTCACCCCTCAGAAGAGTTAACGATACTATAGGCGATTGAACCATTAGATCAGCCAGATATCCCTAGCATGGTTTAGAAGCGAGATTGCTATTGGTCAGTTAAGTCAAACATGCAAGGCGGTAATTATGGTCCTTCTTCTTCTTCTTCTTAGGGTGCTACAGTTCGAGGTGGACCTGGGCCTCACTCAAAATGCCTCTCAAGTTAGCACGATCTTTCGCCAGCTGTCTCCAGTTTCGCACACCAAGGCGGCCGAGTTCCCCTCGACTTGTGTGCGCCACCTTGTTCGTGGACTCCTCTGTGGCGTTGTCCCACTGGCACAGAGTCGAAGACTCTTCGGGCCGGAGCTAAGTTATCCATACGCTCTACATGGCCTAGTCATCTTAGCCTTTGGATCCGTAGACGCCTGGCTAGACTCATGTCGCTGTACAGCCCATACAGTTCGTGGTTGAACCTTCTCCTTCAAATGACATCAACGCAAACAGGACCAAAGACCGCGCGCAGAACTTTTCTCTCGAAAAGACCAAGAGACTGTTCATCCGCTTCGGATATTGTCCATGCCTCTGCGCCGTAAAGCAGGGATGAAAAAGGCCTGATTCAGAGTCAACTTGTTCTTCCAAGAGAAGGCTCTACTACTCAATTGCCTTTTGAGCCCATAAAAACAGCAAGAGTTATTCTGCGTTCGATCTCGGTACTGATGTTGTTTGGACTGTTTACTGCGGCGCCAAGGTAGACGAAGTTCTTAACTACCTCAAAATTATAGCTGCCTATGTTGACGTTCTGGCCAAGTCGGCGATGTTGTGCGTCCTTTCTCGATGACAGCATATACTTGGTTTTGCCCTCGCAGTGTGAAGATTTGATCGATGGTGGACTTCCCGGGCCTGAAACCACACTGATAAGGACCTATCAGTTTGCTCACAAATGGTTTCAGGCGTTCACACAAAACGGCAGAGAAGATCTTATAGGCGATGTTAAGGATACTTATTCCTCGATAGTTGGCGCAGTCAAAGGGGTCTCCTTTCTTGTGGATCGGGCAAACGATACTGAGATTCCACTTATCGGACATGCTTTCCTCCGATCAATTATGGTCCTACATATGCATAAGTGGGCGCCATGGCTTAGTGAGTAGGTGCGTCGTCTCCTACGGTTGAGATCTAAGGTGCGAATCTCGAAAAAAACATCAAACATTTTTTCACGGCTCCACGTCTTTCGAGTCACTGACAATGCTCAAAGAGTATAACTCTCTAGAAAAAGCTTCTCAAAATCGCCGTTCGGAGTCGGCATTAAACTGTAGGTCCCCTCCACTCGTTACAGAACAATAGCATGCACAACACGAGTGGTTGCTGCGAAGCTAGGCATTTTGTCCGCTATCAATTGACCTCGTCTTCGAGGTAAAAGGTGTAGAATTTGTATGAATAAAAAATAGTTTTGTTCTGAAACTCTTTATTTTTAAGGTTCCGTCTACAAAAACGGAACCTTTAAAATTTCGGTGTGTCCATCCGTCCGTCTTGTCTGTCACACTTTTTTATCTCCGAAGTTTATAAAGATATCCGCAAGAAATTTTGGAATTAGGTATTTCAGGCCTAGATGTCATTGCCAATGCACCCAAATTTAAAAAGTGGGGCCATTTGGGGCTTCAGTACAGGTGAAGTTGCCATTGATTTTAAAACATTGTCGCACCCCATAGAGTTATATATCAATCGACAGGTCTTTTGAAATGAGGTTGAGGTTTGCTTTAACACTTTTTGATCCAAAATACCGTTTGGAAAATATGGAGCTTCAAAGTTTTTTTAAATGCGTCTCCCCATGCCACTTCTAAACCAAAGTATTTAAAAATCTGAAAAAATCACAAAAACTTGGCTTCATTGAGTACTTTCATTTAAAACCCTTTCGAGCATTCTGACCTTAATAGTTTTGGAGATATTGGCCAAAAACGGTCAATCATCGACATGCGAATTTTGAAGCTCTGAAAACGCAGTTTTGAAGACATCAATGTAAGCATTAATAAATCCATCCATCTTATTCAGAACGCCGTTGAGAAAGGCCTTGGCTGATACCAAACAGAATTGGCGAAAGTTCTCAGTTGTTGGGCAACATGGGCAGCCACTAGCGAATCAGACTGTAGTCAGATACCTGGGCATTTGGCTAGATCAATATCTATATTTTAATAAACATATAGATGCTGCTGTGGCCAGAGCTCGAGGGGTTTTCGCTCTTACAAAGAGACTGTTTCGCAACAGCCAACTCGAAGGGTGAAGGTAATCTGCTACATGGCCCTTATTCGGTCCCGTGTGGTTCAATGTGAGAGCAAGCTTGATAGAAAAGATTCGGGTGTTTGAGAGGGCTTGTCTTAGGGCTTGCCTTCACCTTTACAGAACACTACAGTCCCAGTACAAAAAATTATATTTTAATGAGATCCTATACAACAGAGCGAACCTGATAAGAGTAGACAACTTTTTAATCAAGATGACTCGTAGGAACATTGCAAGAGCAATTATCTCGATGAACAACCTGATTTTAGGGGCTTACTACCCCAATCACGGGTACCCTGAGAGGGAGCGCCTTAATGGCTTCGTTCCCCCAGAAGCATTCCTTTATTTCGACCAGGCAGGTCTGATCGAGGATAAAGATGCGGTTCCGTTAATCTTCCACATTGCTCGGACAACTGTGGATGGGCGACTCAACTACAGCCAAGACGTCGCACAGAGCACCGAGGAGCTTCTCCGCTTTAGTAGATCGGTATCCAGCCGAGATGTTAAAGATGTGAGCAAGCAACACCAGCAGTTCTGGTGGTTTAAAGAGGTTGCTCCCTCGTCGATCCCTTTCGATCCGGGGTAGGTCTGGTATTTGAAGTCGGCTGACATGTATTACTTGCCTTGGCCGGCTTACATAGTTCTTAAGTGTTTAGTTTAGTTTAGTACAAGGTAGGTTAAGAAAAAAAAAAAAAATACATTGATGAGTGTTATCTCTTAGATAGTGTGCACACACACCGCAGGCATGAACTCTGATTGGGTATGGATGGAAGGGATAAAATTGGATAGAGATGTAGGTATATATGGGTGGATGCTTTGTTTGAATGTATGAATGTAGTAATGAATAGTTGATTTGGGTTGAAGTTAAAAGAAAATTCAACTGAAATAATTTGCAAACGTTGTTTGATATTCAGAAATCATCCATCAATATTATGCGACGGAACTTTCCCAGTGCAAGTTCAACTCGCACTTGTCCAGTTTATTTGTTTTTGACATTAGTTCTGCTTTCAGTTACCATTGAATTAGTTTCAATTGAAATTGAAACATTTGGTCATTCCGAGGAGTGTTGACTTTTCGGAAAAACTGGTACTGCAACACCCTCGCTTTGATTGGACGCACTCTTTTTCAAAATTAATTGATTGATGGATTGAAAGATGGATTTCAGTTACATAATAGACACCAATCCGGTGCGTCTTACACTCTAACTGAAAAAAATAAAAATTTTGGATGAAATTCTGATCTAATTCAAAGAATGTCTTTACGGTAATTTTCAGAAAAGTAATCCCTAAGTAACCATGACCCCTAGGAGATTTCATCCCTTCATCCCAAACAAACTACAGTGTACCTCACATAATCAGATTGTTCACTTTAGTTAAGTCTATAAAAGAACAAAAGGGAAAAGCAAACAAATCCATTCCGTGAAATAATGAAAAGAGGATTAATCTTATTACGCTGATTCTGCAAAACTTTGCTCGACTTGAATCCTGTCCCCCCTAAATTTGGTGCTCAGCTAACTCCTTTGAATTAAAATTTCGTGTTCGTTAACAAGCAGAAAATATATTTTTAAACCTGTAATCGGGTGGTCGGGAGGGTTATTATTGAAGATCCTTTTGACGAATGTAAGGTTAATTTTCTTAACTAACGAAATGCCCTTCTTCACAAAAAATAAGTTTTGTCTCCGTTCCATTTTTGGACACAAAATAAAGACAAGAGTTTATGTTTTTGAATACCCATGTACGTGTGGATGCTGACAAGTTACACCTGAAGCAATTAATAGGGTTTTTGGGGATTTCAATACTCAACTAGTTGGAGATGTCTAATCTGTACCATCAAGCGCCGCATTCTAAAGTTTTGAGGACAAGTTCATGGGAGACACCAATTTGTTTGACGTGTTATTAATGTTCGCATGAGTTGTTGTATGAAATACAATGGCATGACATCCAGATTGCGCACAGAACTTATGACAATTAATATCTGGCCCTTCACACTTTGCAGTGATGTCTTTCTTATCTCGGGACTTGTTGAGAATAATTAATCACGACTTGTACTGCGTCACACACCCTCAGATGGCTGCTTGCAATTTTTGAAGTATAATTACGTGAAAATTAATTGCGCTTATTCTACTAAGCATGTGTGCTTACCGTCGTTATATTTGCCTGTATGCTAACTTGCAAACACAAATAGGAACACACATATGCTAAGTAAGAGTGTTGTCTCTGCCAAATCCGAACATAAACACGTCGGCATATTTAACTTGAGTCTATTTGATGTATGTACGCCTGGCATTACCTTGGCTTGAGAAGAGCATGTGAACACATTTTATGATTCAGCAGAAATGGGATTGCTTCAGGTTGGCTTGGTTAATTTATTTTCGTCTCGAATTACTTCATCATGCTTCAAAAGTGCGTTGTTCAAGAACTTTTCTGGCTAAAATCTAAGTCACACACCTCAGTTTGTTGTCTTCAGCTTGGGGAAATTTGTTATTTGGATTTCAAATAAATGCACTCCCTAGGAAGTTTGGCAGAATGAATAATGAAAAATAGAAATTATAGTAAAAAATGTACGGTAATGTCTGCGAAGGGCCAATTCCTTGTGCCCGGCGCTATTCTTCTGTAAAATCTCTCCGAAAGCAGCAAGTTTTCGGCACATCTTACTTTTGCTTAACTTAAATTTGAGTCCACTGGTTCGGTAAACGATAATTCAACTACCGAACGTCGACGAAACGCAAGATCTGCCGAAAATATCGCCACTGTCCGTGAAAGTCTGGAGGAGAATTCGAGGCAGTCGATTTAGCGTCGCTCACAAGAACTCAGCCGTTCGCAGACCACAACGTGGCGAATTTTGAGTTGCGACTTGGGCTTGCACCCGTACAAAATTCAACTGACCCAGGAGCTGAAGGTAAACGACCAACGACCGTAGACAACGACGTGTATTCGCTGAATGTGCCCTGGAGCTGTTGGAAACTGATAATAATTTTCATCGAAAAATCATCTTCAGCAATGAGGCCCGTTTCTGGATGAATGGGTACGTCACCAAACAAAATTGTCAAATTTGGGACGATAGCAATCCACGTGAGATCCAAGAGCGCCCAATGCATCCCGAAAAAAATACTATTTGGTGTAGATTTTGGGCCGGCGACGTCATCCGTCCATATTTCTTTGAGAATGACGGCGGCCAGGTAATAATCGTCAACAGCGAGTGCTATAGGTCAATGATTAGCAACTTCTTTTGACCTGAAATGGATGACATGGATACCTATGACATGTGGCTTCAACGGGAGGGTGCTACGTGCCACACAGCTCACGCCACACTGGAAATTCTGCACGAGCGATTCGAGGGCATGGTCATCTCGTGTGGAGGTGATGTGAACTTGCCGCCGAGATCGTGCGATTTGGCCCCGTTCGGCATTTTCTTGAGGGGTTTTCTGAAGTCGCAGGTCTATGCGAATAAGCCACCAACCACAGTGGCCCTCAAAGCCAACATCTCCCATGCCATCGGTCAAATTCAGCGTGATTTATGCGCCAGAGTAAAATTGGACATTCCGAGTGCGCGGCACACAGAGAAGCAGCGGTGAACATTTGAATGATTTTATATTCCACTAGCGACCCACCCCGGCTTTTACACGGGTTCAATGTAAACCTTTTTTTTCCGAGGATTTTTGGAACACTACTGGAGCACTCAGACTCAAAACTGGTCCATTGTACTGCCAGGTAGCAACCTACTCCAGTGCCGTTAATTTGATCCCAACGACAAATTTTGATTAGACCAGATTCGAACCTGTGACCCCTCTAACTTGGGGCAGGCACTTAACCAAATGCGGCATCCAGTCGTCTGTACTGGATATAGTACAACCAGTCGTATAGTACTCTTGAAATGACAAAGAAGTGACTATACATTAGAACATAGCATTGGAAGCAGCAGTTAAGAGGCGACTATTACGGTGGTAACCGTAACCCACTTAGGCCACTGACATACTCTTTGTCAGTTACTCGAAAGAGGTGGGAGCCGCGAACAATTTTTTTGAAAAAATGTTGTCTATTTTAGGATTTGAATGTAGACTGAAAGTCTAATGCGTAGGGATCGACGCACATACCCACAACGCCAAGGCGCCCATGATATATTCTAGTACATATTACCAAGTCATTATTCTAGGGAAATACCCATATAAAAAATAACATCTTAGATTTTGTGGTATGACGGTATGGCGTTGTTCTTGAAGATTCCGCTGGAGGATGAGATAAGTTTATTGAACAAGTCTCCACCAATTTATTCCAATAACATTTCTTAATGCCCTATGGAGATATTTAGTGGCAAATCGAAAGTTCCTTTGCAGAGTTTGAGGCTTTTGTTTTGTCGCCATTTGACTGTGATATTTAAAATAGTCTTATAGATGGTGTTAGTGATATTGTCTGTATGTATATTGTTTTGTATTGTATTGTACGAATTGTTTTTGTTGGACGTCAGACCTCTTTATTAATATCCCTCCTATGGAATGACATTATATCACGTATAATTGTCTATATTAAAAAAGGCTGTGGTGTCAAAGCAGTCGTTATTAGATTTAAATTTTACGTTAAAATACCTTTTTACTTCCAGAATTCGCATAACACGGGTACTTTCTGGATCATGCATAACTTCCGTGTTATAAATTGCATTCTTTTTAATTTCTTCTTGTTTCGCTCAGAAATACATTCATTACTAGTTTTGTCTGTTTAGAGACAAAGACACAATTTGATTGGCATTCATCGTTAATTTTTCCCACAAAACTTCTCTCCTAATAGGCTCGCATTTTTTTGTTTTATTGCCTAACTCCGAGACCCTTTCATACAACCTTTCCGTTTTCGCAAGTCAGTACGCATTCGGTCAAACTCCCGTATTCCAGACTTTACATTTCCTTTTCCCTTCATCCACGCCTGAAAAGCCGACATAATTTGTCCCCCTTTTCAAAGTCCAAAGCGAAGTAGAGTTCAAATAGAACAGAATGGGGTCATAATAGTGGGCGCGGATAGCCAATGAAAATGAATGCAAGGCTCGGTTGTGATTGGTGGGCGGTGGAAGGAATGTCGGGAAACCACTATTATATGGCCAGGGTCCGTAGGCTTTTAAGTTTTGTTTGGATATAATTCGATTCACTTGCTTTGTCTTCGGTTTCCTTTTGTTTGTTTTTCATTGTCCCCATCCGTCCTCTTATACTTTTTGGTCAGTCAGGCGTTCACTCATTCATTACAATACAATAACTTTGTGTAATCTAGTTGCTTTTGAACTATGCCTCTTTTGTTTTTTTTTTTATTTTTGCCGACTTTTATTGTTATTGCGAATTTGCTTTCAAATTGACGACAGTCTTTGGTTTTGTTTTGTGTAGGGAATTAGCCCCTTACATAATGACACGCTTCTTTCGCTTTTTTAAGGTTATTTTGGCTATAGGCAAATTTAGCTGAATTTTGTGGTGATTGTTCCCGTGCTCGTGTGTACTACGTAACTACAATTAAATATCAGACATCTGAAAGAAAGTAAAAACTGATACATACTTTAAGACTAAAAAAAAATTATACAAATTTTAAAAGTTGAATTTAAAAATATTTAAAATCTAAATTATAAAATATAAAATTTAAAATTTCAGATTTAAATTTAAATTTATTTACTTGATGTATTGTACTATATTGAACATCCAGGATTACGCAAAGCGGATGGTGCATCTTTACCACTCTAATATTCAGAACTTATAGTGGATTGTCCGATGATTGCTAGGATTCTGATACGATTGAGTTTAACTGAGGTCAACACGATTTAGTTGTACCATATCCTTGTTCTTACTTTGACTTCAATCGAGATATGATTTGAGTCGATAATGGCTTTTCGCAGAGTTCGAACAAAAGCCGGTCATATTTGCAATTAAAAGGAAATGCACAACAATGAAATGGAGGGGCTTTCCCTCCCCAGTATTTTTAACTTCAGTCTCTGGTACACCAGAGCAGACCATGTCAGACGTATGAAGGAGTTCACTTGACATCAAGCAGGTTTTAACAATAAAGCACCTATCATAAACAACCTGCCCTATCAACTGAATTTGACAATGTCAATGCGCTTACATTTTCCGCACATACTCCTCATTTAAAAGGATTATGTAAGAAAACACAGTTCCGACCAGAAGCGATCTGGGATATATCGATTGGCCATTCGCCTGAGTAAATACATACTCCTCCATTCAAATGCCAGACGCTACAGATTAAACACGCGAAATATGCACCAGTCGTGTAAAATAATATTTAAGTCCTCAACGCGTGTATAACATTATCTTTCACTAATTGAATCTCTCTCGCAGTTGAATTGTAATTTCAGTGGCATAAGCGCTTGAAGGAGCGGGTTTTTTAATTTATTTCCAACTACTGTCCTTCATCCTGTCGAGGTATCGTAAATAACTGCGGCATCCGTTGCAGACACCGTGGAAGTACATATAAATACATACCTATCTTACCCAACACTTAATGAAATTTTTAATCTGATGACGACGCGACGACCACACCAGGTGATCCAGCGACGGCTTCATTTGTGGTTGGAACTGAAGCTGATACCCACCATTTCGGTATAATAACGCCGTTGTAATGAAGGAAATTTTAATTTTCCAAAGGAAATTACATTTGAAGAAAATAAAAAAAAAATATACGAGTAATTTTAGCAATTCGGAGAAGGTATATGCTACAGAAGGACTTGATCTTGGACTGAGTAGAAATTGAAATCAAACTGCATGGAGGAGCACTTCTGAGACTGATTTAATTTCAGAAGTTAGGTATGTAGCTAGCCCTTGCGACTGGGTCGCGGCTCACTGAGACCAACAGTTGGGTCCATTGTGCCCTGGGTGTGGGGAGGGGGACCTACACTTTTACTGCTTATTAGAACCACCCAGATTGTTGTATATATCTCAGGAGGTGCATCCGCTCTTTTTTTTTTTTCAGATCCATCAGCTCGTCGAAGAAGTTACTGCCTAGTGTTAGCAGTCTTCTTCCCCGTAGGGCTGGACAATCGCATAGCAGGTGACGGACGGACTCTATTTCCTACTAGTCCCTGCAACTTCTACAGTAGTCGGTATGATCGCCTAACCTACTGGCATGGGTGCCTATCGGACAATGTCCGGTGAGAACTCCCACCACCGTCCGTATATCCTTTCGACTTATGCTAATCATTGATAATGATTTCTACCTGTTCAACACCGGCCATATGGCTCTCGACGTTGACCCTATATCCAGATTCCGCCATCGCTCATTTGCTCTTTCTAAGGCTTTGTCCTCTATTTCCTTCCTTAGGAAACTTAACGGCATAAGGTAGTCCTAAAGATTTATCTAATTCTGAGCCCTCCTTCGCTCTCGTTTCCTTGAACTCCTGTGTGTCCCATTGTCCCGGTATCCGGCAGAGAGTCACCGTGTTTAGCCTGGAGATTTCGTTGACGTCTTGTCTGCATAGCTTGACTAGTTTCGGCTTTACAATATCCGACGCCGGTTGGCTATGGGAGTATATGGTTATCGTTTTTTCAGTCAAACTAAGCTCTTTAAGCGTAAGTGCTGCCTCATTTATTGGTACTACTTCTGCTTGAAAAACGCTACATTCGTCGCGTAGGTTGAGGAATCTTTCCAGAACATCGCAGAAGAATCCTGCCCACGTTTCTGCACACGTTTTTGAGCTATCAGTATATAGGGAGATATCTTCGCCGCCGTTTGCTTATAGCTCTTCCCAACCTCTTCTGTCCGGAATTCGGTTAGAAAACTTCCTCGTGATAGTCAGGGTTGATGACAGATAATCCGACGTTTTGTATCTATTTGATGCTGTCCATTTTGATAGGATGGACGCTTGCCCGTGTGATTTGTCTTTCCACACCTTGACTTCCCTGATTGCGGTTATAGCTCCTCTGCTACTACAAAAGATGTCAAGAGGGGTAAGATGGACTGGGACCTCGAGCGGTGCTGTCGGCGTTGTCCTTACGGCACTCGTGATTCCTAAGCGGGCCGACCTTTGAATCTCAGAAGTTGCTTTCTACTGGGACTTGTCCGCAAATCGCGGAAAATAGTGACCTTCACAAAGTCATTCGCATGTTGAGCTATACGCGTAAGGTACGTTTTTAGTCATAAACTATTCTCTTATAACGAAAACATTGAATCCATTTTCTAGCGGAAATCCTCACTATTTAGGGACCCACCCGCACAATCTCAAATGTAGTCAGGGAATGTCGCTATGAACTGACTGCGTCGAAAGATCGGTGCAACGTCATCTCAGCTAGAGTTGCATGACATGGCATCATGTCATCTCATCGAGTTCCTATTCGAATTCAGCCCGGGGGAAGTCAGTGGAAAGTGTCATTACTAAGAATTGGAATCATTCCCGAAAACTAACACTTTTACATAGAAACAAATACGCTATAGAGTGGTTCTATATTTCCACTTCTTGGGCTGAAATCTGTTCGAGATTCGACTATGATGGGGTCGAGAATGCTGTCTATACGAACGACATTTAAGAACTTCTATAGCAGGATTTAATTTAAATTTTCAAACGTCCGATATGCAGGAGGTCGACTCCTCCCGATTGGAGGAGATATATTTCATTTACCGGATATATTCGTACAAGCTTCTGAGTAATCAACGCTGCAAGGATCTCTGGAGCAAGAGGAAAGAATAAAATGTTTAAATAAATTGGCAGAGAGGACTTACCCCTATACACCCGTGCAAGATATTTTCATGTCCTCTTACAAGTTTTGATCTGATTGCCACTTTATTTCCCTAAGCTCCAGAGTCAATTACCGAGCAACAGAAGAATGCAGAAAAAAACAAATCACAATGTGTACACTGTGCAGTATTAAGTGGTATATGATAGAATTAAAGCAATTATTACCCACCGGTCGCAACAAACGTTTTAGTATTCCTGTCAGGGATACTCGTACAATGAAATGGGCTGCTCTTACTTCGCTTTATTAACTGGTGTAATAAAAGGACGGTTAGAGAAAAGTAAAATCAGATGTTATGAAGGCAATATTTTACTTGAAAGAGTTACTTGCGACATGCTTCATGCGGTATGTTCATAAGGACAACTTTGTATAGCTTCTGTTTCTATCTGGTTGGGTGGTAGGGGTGCTCTAGTTTAACATGCTCATGGCTTGCATTTAATTGGAATGAATGCTTGATATTAATGTAAATATGCGTATTTATTCAGTCGGTTGTGTCCACACTTGGTGACTTTTAAGTTATGCAAGCGGCAAATTTGACATTAATTCAAATGTAAACAATCGATAATTGTTCTTTACTTTGAAAACGTATTAAATATGATTGTGACACAAAGTATTTTTGAAAAGTTAATCACACACATGCATGATTGTGAAATAATCAGAATTATTTAATTAATATAATAATAATGGCGGGGCTGCAGTCCGAGGTGGACCCGGGCCTAGCTTCTCAGCAACCAATCGTGTTATGCGTGCTATTATTCTCTCACGAGCGGAGGGGACCTACAATTTAACGCCGACCCCGAATGGCGATTATGAGAAGCTTTTTCTAGACAGTTATACTCTTTGAGCATTGTCAGTGACTCGAAAAAGGTGGAAGCGTGAAAAAATGTTCAATGTTTTCTTTCGAGACTCGAACCTTAGACCTCGAGCGAAGGAGTCGACGCACCTATCCACTACAGCGGCGTAGGTAGGTTAGTTTAGTCTTAATTTAGGATAGTTGCCTTAGCTCTGCGATCTTCCCTCTGGTCAGGCATAGATCTTGAACACCCTCCCTTCCTCTTTCCTGTCTTTTCTTTTCCTTCTCTGTCCCATCCTTTAGTTGTCCGTCCGTGGTCTGTTAGGGTATTAGACTTTCCTCTCTCTTTGTTTTCACCTTTTTCCATCCTCTCTTAGCTAGCTATAGGCACGATATCTTGTTGTTTGCAACCGGGTGGTTTACGAATGGGCGGACAAGAACCGCCCCGTCTGATGAGCTAAGTCGTGCAACCGCAAGCGCGCCGCTGTCCTACTCACCGTCACCATGGCCAGCAAAGCTTTATACAAAAAATGGTGCCCAAAATTTAGCCCGAACCCACGACAATCAGATTAAGAGTCTCGTGCTCTACCGACAAAGCTAGCCGGGCTTTCGCAAGTGTGACGCCGTCCTTTTTTTTTGAGGATTTTTTGAAACACTACTGGAGCACTCAGACTCAAAACTGGTACATTGTACTGCCAGGTAGCAACCTACTCCACTGCCGTTAATTTGATCCCAACGGCAAATGGTGACTGGTCCAGATTCGATTTCACTGGGATTCGAACCTGGGACCCCTTGAACTTGACGCAAGCACTTAACCAACTGCGCCATCCAGTCGTGTGAGATAGCAACCTACTCCAGTGCCGTTAATTTGATCCCAACGGCAAATGGTGACTGGACCAGATTCGATTTCACTGGGATTCGAACCTGGGCACCCTCTAATTTGAAGCAGGCACTTAACCAACTGCGCCATCCAGTAGCTTTAGGGGAACTTAGGGAACATGCAGGTCGCTGAAAATGAGATCAAAAAAATGTCCACCCTCATCACTGCCTCAGAAAAACTAAAAAAAAGTTTGGTCCAATATATCCCATAGCACAAAATAATTGCAAAGCACGATCTGTCAGAACAGTAACTACTAGTGAACCTTACAGTGCAGCAAAGACAACATGAGGACATACAAATTTTCTTTGTAGCAGCAGAGCAATCCAGACGATGAGTGTTTGCTTCAATCAAAAAAAAACTTTGCTTCGAGGATTATGCATTTAAACTGAATTTGACACCTATACTTGTATCATTTTAAGTTTTTTTGTTTCTCCCACTTTTTAATTTTATTTTATTTGAAAGGATACAAGCTAAATAAATTTATATCGTCCGGGATGCAACCCCGCGAGCTACAGCCATATGGCGGTCTCCAGTTTTTGTTTATTCTTTTTCGATGCACCCACAATAAATTTCTCACGGCAAAGAAATCGTATTCAATTTATTTTTGTCCACTCAATCCCCACACAATTTCCGGGGAATAATGCAACCTGCAGGGCAAAAGAGACCTAAAGCTAAACTCTGAGAGTTTAATGAATTTTTTATCTGATGTCAGTTTTACAATTTATTTGTCGCTGTGGAGGGGGGATCCAATTGAATTGCTTTCATTTGGATTAAAAACCCATTGGGCGAACAAAGAGTGAAGCTGTTTATTAAACGTGTTGTTAGATGCAGGTGTTCCATTTTCTTTTCCACATCCGACAAGGACCGCTTGAAGGTTCCGGCGGATTGCTTTCAAAGCGAACTTAATCACAGGACTTCAATTTGTATTTCAATTAATATTTTATTAAGTCATTTGAGTGAATTCTATCGATTTTACGATAGATATCAGCGAATACATTCCGCTTCGCTTTTAAGCTTTATGTGCACAGACACTCCATCCACATTTAAAGCCACATGCCATTTGCCAGTGGAAATTAATTTCGCTCCCTTCGATTTATAATTACTCAAGCGAGAAACATTTATTAGCATCGCAACAATTGTTCAGTGAAACCGTACTGCATCACCACAGAATCACCTCACTGTGAAGGATAGTAGGATGCGCACACTTGCGAACTGGAAGCGAACAAAAATATACACGCACACACTCTCGCTGTGTGGAAGATGGCCGTTCAAGCGTTTAAAAATAATGGACAGAGAGCATGTCCGTTCAACCGAAATGATGGTGTGTTGTATCGCAAAACAACAAACTTCAGTCCCATCATCCCCGAAAGCTTATGTTGCGTCATGTAATGGGTATACATACCTATCACTACGCAAGTGGAATTACGGGGACGTTAAGAAGTAAATACATCGATTATCCTTTGGTTTTGCAAAAATTCAGTTCTTTTGTTTGGAATATTTGTGAAGTGACGTTTGTTGAATATATCTTTTGACTTAACTGAGCAATGGGGGGCAAAGTTCGTCAGCTATTTCATTACCAATTATACTGGACGCGAGATAATGATTGCCGCTGATTCTCTCGCTGATAAGGTTAGATCATTGAGGCATTCTTCGACCAAGTTTGGGGCTCTGGTGGCCAGGGTTATAGGTTTGATGGCAGCTTGACTGACGAAAAAATATTTATGTTCAGCCCTGGTGGGTATGTTATTATTTGACGGCAGACTTCCGGCGACTTGGGCGCCGTGGCGTAGTGGGTAGGTGCGTCGACTCGATTTCAATTCCCGAAAAAACACCAAACATTTTTTAACGGCTCCACCTCTTTCGAGTCACTGACAATGCTCAAAGAGTACAACTGTCTAGAAAAAGCTTCTCAAAATCTCCGTTCGGAGTCGGCATTCAAGTGTAGGTCCCCTCCACTCGTGAGAGAACAATAGCACGCACAACACGAGTAGTTCCTGAGAAAGTTAGGCCCAGGTCCACCTCGGACTGTAGCACCGCCATTATTATTATTTTTTATTATTGTAGTTCTCGAAAAAGGAATGAACTCACCTGGAACCGCTTTTTCGTTGAAGAATTCATTTTGTTTGGGAGGTATGTTGGGACTTTAAACAAGCTAAAAATATGCGCATTAACTTAGTAAACCGTCTTAGCCTCTGTACTTGGTTCTCAACTTTTGAATGACTGCCTTGTCCAGTTCTTAGGTCTTTCACATTGTCATCACGGTCTCGAAGAGTCCTTCTCCTTTCCTAAAGTCTGGCGCAAACTGTTTCCTCTCCTTGCAAAAGATAGTTATTTTGTTTCTATTTAGATACCCGAGGGTCTGCTAAAATCTACATATTGTCCTGCACTCGTTTTCTGCCGATGTTGTCAGTTGAAGGCTTCTGTTAACTCTACAATGTTAAGAATTGCAGCGATTCTTGTGCTCGGCGAGGACGTATTACAGAGTCATTCGATGAGTTCTTTTTTTCGGAGGTTTTTGAAATACTAAACTGGAGCACTCTGAGCCTGCGGGACAACGCAACAGAGGACGTCCACGTACAAGGTGGCGCACACAAGTCGAGGGGGAACTCTGCCGGCTTGGTGTGCGAAACTGGAGACAGCTGGCGAAAGATCGTGCTGGCTGGAGAGGCATATTGAGTGAGGCCCAAGTCCACCTCGGACTGTAGCGCCCTAAGAATCAGAAGAAGAAAACTGGAGCACTCAGACTACGCAACCCACTCCAGTGCCGTTAATTTGATCCCAACGGCAAATGGTGACTGGACCAGATTCGATTTCACTGGGATTTGAACCTGGGACCCCTTTAACTTCGATGAGTTGCTCCTTGTAATCGGTGTCCTTAAGCCTGTAGTATGCCAAAACTTAAATTCTGTCAGTTGTTTGGTACCATTAGGTCAAATATTTGGTACCATTAGGTTGTACCAGCGACTGGATGGTGCAGTTGCTTAAGTGCCTGCCCTAAGTTAGAGGGGTCCCAAGTTCGAATCCCAGTGAAAGATAAGTTAATACGCTTTTATCCGGTTTTTCAAATGTGGTCCAGCCACCATTTGTCGTAAAGATCAAATTAACAACACTTCCAGTGGAGCTGTCGATCAGTGTAGTCTGACTGTGGGTATCACAATGGACCAGGAATGTGCAGGTGAATTCACTAACAGCCCCTTAACCTAACCTAGGCTGTACCACATGAAATGTTCTATTATTTTGTAAAAAAATTAAAAGTCAAGATTTCTATTTTATCTTCCACCCTGATTCAAGGTCCATTGTTCCCTTTTTCTTAGAAGGCTTGATTTTTTGACTCTAAAATTTTTTCAAAAGCTTTTATGACTTCTGCTCGGTTTCGGAACACCTTTTGCCGACAAAATGAAGCCAGACTGTGAAAAAAGTGATAAGCCGTTGGAGAAATATCAGGAGAGTACGGTGGACGCTGAAGAGTTTTGAATCTAAAGTCTAGCTTTGTACCGTTACGTGTGAGGTATGAGGAGGCAGGATCGGACCATGCCTATTTGCCAACTCAGGCTGCTTTTCAGTCAATTTCCTGCATTATGTCCTCTCAATATTTGACTGCAGTTATCGATTTCCCTGGTTGAAGAAATGAAAAGTAGATTGGTCCTTTCGATGTCCACCAGATTGTCACCATAACTCTTTCTGGGTGAAGACCAAGTTTAAGGGTGTGCTCTGGGTTTTCGTCTGCATCCAATCACTGCCCAGATCTTTTACGGTTGTCATACAAAATCCACTTTTCATCACATGTGAATATACGGTGCAAAAACGGTGCCTTAGACTCAGCAGCCTTAGACTCTAAAAGGCGTAGTTTTTGGACCTAGTTCAATTCATGGGGTACCCACTTGTCGAGTTTTTTCACTTTTTCTATTTGAGATAGGTGTCGACTTACTGTCATGGGGGATACTCCCATGTTTCGTGCAATGCCCTGAACCGTTTTTGTTGGGTCTCCATCCATCGCTTCTCGTAAGATGGCGTCGTCATTTGAGGACCTTGCAGCAAAAGGGGGGGCAAGTCCATATTTTTTAGCAAATGAGGGGCAGATTCAAACTTTAAAAAACCGCAGTAATTACAAATATTGCTTATTAAACTTAAAATTTGATAAAAAAATGTGAAAATATGCAAAATTTTTAATAGCATTTTAAAACATTCGTGCGAATAATGAATTTTGCAAAGAGTTTTTTTTGATTTCCCACAAAAAGCTAAATTTGGACTTGCCTACCTTTTGATGCAAGGTCCTCAATTACCGACGCTGATCTAATATAGCGGGTTGGCAATGAGGCGTTTACTGGCATTGAAATGGAAGCGGCTAAATGGGTCTTTGGCTCAAGAGGCAAGTGAACAATAGGGCGCGCTCTCAAAATATCAAGCAGACTTGGTATAAGTCTTTGGTCAGCCCAGTCAAAGCTGCTCAACGTCGCAGAGGCATGCATAAATATCGAAAGGGGATGAGAAGATCTTGGTCAAATAAAAAAGAAAGATATTTAATCAATTGAAAAATAGAAGTACTTAAAAAATAATTTCGAAGCTTGCATTAGAACCAATGGATGCTACCAAATAAACCACAAATGCAAACGACAAGTGAAATGGTCAATGAAGAGAATGCCAGGCATAGAAAACCCAACACAAAATAAATACACTTAGCTCTAATTGTGAGAACTAAGAGAAATGAGAATCTGTGGATATGTGGAAGTCTCAGCGAAAGTGATGGTCACAAATATCGAGGACGTGGCTAAAATGACCATCCATATTGCTTAATGGCTAGAAATCACTTCAAATTACTGTTGCAGACGTGTTGTGCAGGAACGAACTCAGTCCGAACTCTTCGGGCTCTCATAAATCACAATATGTAGGGGTATGTACACGCTCAGATGTACTTCGTTAAAGTGAGGAGTGGTTTCGCCTTTTGGCAGGCAGACAATGATTATTCCAATGACGCTGATGAGCTCAAATGGAATGCGGCCAACATGAAGAATTCATGGTTTTATTGAAGTACCAGCATCAGCATTGTTGCGTTAAAATCCCATGAACTCATTCCAAATGTAAATTTTATGCCGGATATCGTTTTTCCTCTTTTCTGTTAATCTCCTCCTCTTCAGATGAGATAACATTTTTCTCGTTACTTTACTTTTTGAAACCGAAAGGATGTCTCAAGTCCCCAAATGGTGAACACTTGTGCTTGCACAACTGCAAACAAAAAAACTGAGGTTATCCATTGAACATTAAGTGATAAAATATTTTATGCACTTAATCCCAATCCCTCACACCATTAAGACGATAATCCATTAATCAGTCAATCAGAGGGAGGCTCATGTGAATCAGAGCATGTGACAACAGATATTAATGCACCATATTCAGTGGGTTGGGCAAAAAACCCTTTAATTTAAATGCACCTACATAAATTTTACATTTCCCTTAAAAGGGTTGACAACCGATTCATCTGCTTGGCGAATGTTTTTCAACTCCATTTTGCCAAGTGTTAAGGAGGAAGTTAATAAAAAATTAAATGAAACTTTTTTTTTGAGCTTAAAATTGTTTTGGGTGGACAATGTCGGACTCCAACAAAGGAACAGAGAAAGCTTGGAATGATTGTAAAAGTCGGAAGGGTGGGTTTGAGAGAGACGTGAATAGGATTTGCAAGGAAAATGCGAACGCAATCGGACGAGTCCTTTTATACGATTATTTCGTTCATAGAAAATATAAAAATTTCAGTTGTGCAAGAAGTTATTACTCCCTCCTATTACTGCTGCAACGAATGGTTCCTCTCGGAGTAGAAGGGCGAGGAAATGAAAGTTGAATTTTTATTTCTAAAAGTTGGTTGGGAATACATTTTCCAGGAATACTGCACGAATATTTGCTTTACTGCGTTATAATTAAACTATGTTCGAGTATAAAGGTTGTTGCAGGGCTAAGCTAGGTAGTTTTAAGGTAGATTAGGCTTAGTGTGTAAAACTCACTGGCCAACATAAGAGGCACGATCTTCCAAAAGTCCGTTCAACTGCTAGCTTACGCGGATGACATTGACGTGATTGGGCGAACACAGCGAGCCGTCAGTGATGCGTTTGCTGGCATTGAAGTCTGGCGGTAAACGAGGGCAAAACCAAGTATATGCTGTCATCGAGAAAGGACGCACAACATCGACGACTTGGCCAGAACGTCACCATAATATAATAATAATATAATAATAATAATGGCGGCGCTACAGTCCGAGGTGGACCTGGGCCTAGCTCCTCAGCAACCACTCGTGTTGTGCGTGCTATTGTTCTTTCACGAGTGGAAAGTTTAATGCCGACTCCGAACGGCGAGATTGAGAAGCTTTTTCTAGACAGTTATACTCTTTGAGCATTGTCAGTGACTCGAAAGAGGTGGAGCCGTGAAAAAATGTTTGATGTTTTTTTCGAGATTCGAACCGACGACCTCGAGCGTAGGAGTCGATGCACCTACCCACTACGCAACGGCGCTAATTCACTCACAGTATTTTCTTCAATTTTCTTTCTAATTATTGCTTTACTTAAATAATTTGTAATCTTCTTATCAAACACACAGCTCCAAAGGTACACACTAACGTCTGCTTGTGACATACTCTAAGGAGTATTTTTCATCCAAAAGTAGGTGGTGCTTCGAAATTTATTACCGTCTTAATTGCTTTCTAAATTTGTGTCCCTATAAGCGAAGTCAATTGAACTCCTTCCTTTGGAGATTCATCAGTATCCTTACGATGACATTGAATGAGTTTGTTCCCAGTAAGAAATCTTCTTCACAAGCTCGTACGGTCTATAGAAAGCAATAAGATACTTTGCACGAAATTTATAACCGTCATTATTTATTTGGCAACTTTCTTCACCTGCAGCATAAATTATTGGTTATAATTAATTTCAAGGCGCATTTGTAAAACATAATATGCCTTTGTCTGTCGTGTGTGTATGAAGTCTCTGGTAGGGGATGCCAGAGGTGCCCTGAAATTTTTCGATTTCTTTGAGCAAGTGTTCTTGTGCTACTTAATTGCTGTTGGTATGCCTTCAAAACTTACATAAATCAGAAAAAGGGGCTTACTTTTCTACAAAGAATACAAACGAATTAAGGAGAAGAAAGAAAGAAAACCTACTTTTTTTAGAGAATTAAGGATGGTAAAATTAAGAAGAACGCAACAGAGGACGTTCACGTCGAACTTCTTGGTTACATATCTTTTCGACGAAAAAATGTTCTACTTGGTCCTCGATTGAGCTAACTGAGGTTTTTTTTGCACATCATTTTGATTTAAAAAGCTGGAGATGAGTGTCTGCACTACACTGGGCATGGCGTGATTCCCAAAGTTCGCCCAGTTTAATTCTTTTAGAGCCCTTCTTATAAGCAAAACTTAAGCTTATTCGTTGATGAAGACTGCACTTCACAGTTTATTAGTCAAAAATAAACTAAATTCGCCATGGTGTCATAATGAACATCAGATCCAGTCAGCTTCGAGTTTTCTCGTTTACATTATGAACAACGCTTTACCTGCACTTTGCTTAATTTTATTGCTTTTTATAATCTTAACGTCCCCCATTCCAAACACATCGTCTTTACTCCACTGAGTAGAAAATTAAATGAACTGGGAAAGACTGTAACAGAGTCATGGCGGGGACAGCTTGACAAGCTGTTACCACAATAAGCGTTTATTTGTCCGCCTTTACGCTCACCGCCTGGCAACCACTTGATGAAGGAGTACTGGCGGAAGAAAATATGTTTCAATGCAACGCCAAAGTATAATGCAAATTGTCATTAAGCGCACAAACAAAACCCCCAGTGGCCACCAAATGCTGAAAGGAATTTCGTAAATGAAATTTCCCTCTCAGAAAGGAAAAAAAGTAAAAGGACGGTTTTAGTGCAGCTGCAATTTTTTAATAATCTACAGACGAGTAGATTGATCTGGTTGCAGGAAGTTGCGAAAAGGGATATGATGGTCATAATGGGAGCAGCGAAGGTGAAAGAAATATCGACCGTGAATAATGAGGTATTTGAATGGATTCAAAAAATTGATTAAAGAGACCTCCATCAATTTTCATCAACAAGATTAAAAGTTCAAAAATTGTTCAAAAGTCGTATAGAGAAGAGACAGTATTTTTCAACTATTCTGTTTATTTACGAGATTATTTCAATTACAACGGAAATCTTAGCAAGTTTTTAAAAGAGGAATGTGCTCTAGACCCTATGGGGTTGCTGAGAAGTGCTCTTGAAACAAATGAGCCAAATTAGAGACTACATCCCTTGCAGACTAGTTATTATTATGTGTCTTATTCTATACGAGTCGTTGCTGAGAAGCTATGCCCAGGTTCACCTCGGATTGTAGCGCCGCCATTATTATTATTATTGGTCAGTGATGCCACTACCGACACCGCCTTTCGTTTTCGATCCATTTGGGTATAGATGGAGTGATCCCTCGATGGGTGTAACATTACTAATCCCAGAGTCATTATCCGGAAGCAAGGTATTCCAAAAAAAAAACTGTAAGTAAGTCTGTATGAATATAGTTCACATAATTGGAGCAACTTGCACACATTTCCCTCCCCTACATCCCCCGTTCAAAATCATTAAAAAAAATAACCCAACTCTATCATAAATCAGTTAATTAAGCCCTTTCCTGCGCCGAGAAAGGAAGGACTTTATCATTTGGTCATTAATAGGATTTCACCAATTTATTGGCATTGATACTTGACCTTCTTCGCGGTTGCTTTTATAAGCTAAAAATTATACGAAGACAAATGAGGGCAAAACTCCTATTTCGTAGCAATAAGTTTGCGGGTAAACATTTAACAGTTTTCGTAGAGACATTTAATTTTGTTTGATGATTCCTCAAACTGAAAGTAGGGCCATTTCAAAGACCATATCGGAGCGGACGTGACATAATGGCAAGCAATTACAGACTTCCACTTGCCTTTTTTAATTAAGAGAAAAGTTTCCCATTTTTTACTGTTACATAGTCATGAAATTAAGACATAGTATGGGGCGCAATATATTGGGAGACGTTCATTAGTGCGCAATTTGATTGGACCCTTTTTATGAAAATGAAGCGAGTATTAAAAACTGTTGGAGAAAGAAAAAACAGCTGCAATTAAGTTTGTTATGCTTCGAAGCTTTGAGGAGCTGCATTAAAGGAATCATTTACTAATTGCAGTAGAAAATGATATAAAAACACGATTCGAAGGAGAAAGGTGCTTAATTTTTTTCTTCTTCTTTTTGAATCAACAAATTTTCTGCGTCAATAAGTCATTTTTATGTACGTTGATGTTAAAATGACATAGTCACGTTTTGATCTTGGACACAATTCAACAACCTTCCGGGTGGTACCACAATGCTTCGAAAATGTGCCCCAAACGTAGGCTTTGTCAATACAATGAATGAACAAAAAAACTCGGACACTTCCCTTGGTACAGGTATACCACCACCATGGTATACCGGGGCTTTTAATTTTTCAACTCATCATTTGGTTTTCGCCAGACTCAAGATAGAGCATGGGATATAAATAAACTACATCTACCCTCATCTGAGAATAAGATTTTTTGAGAGTTGCACAAATTTGCCACTAACAAAAAGGAAGAATGTAAGTGTCCGATTTCTTTATTGATCCACTGTATTTTTGCAGTTAATTTTACATATTTACTGGTGTCAGATAAATTAGGGACATAGACGCAGACGAATCTTGAGACAATGGATAAGATAATTAAGTTCAGTGTGTGAAAGTCTACCTCGGGGCAAATGTAAACTCCACAAATGGCATCCTGGTGGAGATCCGACGCAGAATCGCCCTTGGCAACCGTTGCCAGCCAGCCAAGAGAGTCTTCGAATCCGAGCCTCCTGGTTCGAGAAGAAGGGGAGACCGAACCTCTAGTTTAAAGATCAAGTCATCGTGGACGCAAGACAGCTTTGTCTAGACAACTGGAAGCAGCGTGCCCGGAATCGTAAAAAATGGAAGACAACTATTGCTCAAGCCCAGTTCCAATCACGTCAATGTCATACGCGTATGCTAGCATTTGGAGGGACTTCTGGAAGATCGTGCCTCTAGTGTTGGCCAGTGATTTTGCACAATCTTCTCAAGAAAGATGTTGAAAAATTCGCATGACAGCCTCGTCGCCTAGTCTAAAACATTTTTCTGACATTCAAGGTCTCGTTGAGTTCGTTACCTTCCTCGATGTCACAAATTTTTTTTTCAGATGATTTTTGAAGCGCTACACTGGAGCACTCCGACTCAAAACTGGTCCATTGCCCATTGTCCACTGCCAGGTAGCAACCTACTCCAGTGCTGTTAATTTGATCCCAACGGCAAATGGTGACTGAACCAGATTCGATTTCACTGAGATTCGAACCTGGGACCCCTCTAACTGAGGGCAGGCACTTAGCCAACTGGGCCATACAGTCGATATAGCCAGTTATAATTACCTTATATAATTAATATTTTTTCAGTGAAATTACAAACCCTTAAAAAATAAAATTGTTTATCTGCGAATGCTAAACTGTAATTAATATCGCCGCTGGAGTTGTAGTGGCGTTTGTTAATGTGTCACCGCTATTCGGTAGTAAATCAATTCTTTTATTATGTCGGAAAACACCCAGAATCAATACCATTTTCTCTTCTTCAGATTTTACTAATGGGTACGACGACAGTCATTAATTCAGCAAGAAAAGGTTCGATAAATTGGCAACAAATGTGTGCTATAAATTATCCTCACTAGCAAAGGCTAGGAATATCTCTTTCAACGAAGAATTCTAGAAACATATTCCCTTTAGGCATAATAACATCAACGGAGGAAAGTGGGAAGAAAGGCAATATATCAAAGTATTACCGAACGCTTAGCTGACCTCCTTTTTTCGACTGTAAGGATGGCATTGTAGGCGTGACGCTTTCGATTTTCTATTAATGGATTTAAAGCCCTTTTATGGCCATCAAATTTCGATTTACCAAATTGAAATTGATGGATAGTCCATGTGCATATGTACACAGGAGTATGTATGCAAGGAAAACAGAGTTAAGCAAATATAGAAATAGGTAGGCAGGTTTCGATGAAGATGAATGATTTGGTGACATAAATGTGAGCATTGAGATTTATGATCTTCGAACATGGCTTTATTTCCTTATTTTTCTTTAAAATTATTGTTAATTTAAGAATAAATCATCACGAGAACATGCGACGCTTACTTGTTAAATTTTTACTTTATAATGGTGGCGCTACAGTCCGAGGTGGACTTGGGTCTAGCAACCACTCGTGCTGTGCGTGCTATTGTTCTCTCACGAGTGGAGGGGACCTTCAGTTTAATACGGACTCCCAACGTCGAGATTGGGAATACTCTTTGAGCATTGGCAGTGACTCGAGAGAGGTGGAGCCGTGAACAATTTTTTGGATAAATGTTGCTTGTTCTGAGATTTGAACCTAGAGTTCAAAGTCTAGTTCGCATGGGTCGACGCAGTTCCCACAACGCTATGCAAAATATTTTTTTTTTAAATTTGCTAATACCCTTAAGTGTCCGGAATCAAGCCACAGCATGGGCCGTGGATAAAGAAGGAGAAATGGAGAGGAGGTGCCTGTGCACATTGGGCTTAAACGCCTGTGGATTGTAATGAGTGGCAAATATCAAGCCACAGCATGGGCCGTGGATAAAGAAGGAGAAATGGAGAGGAGGTGCCTGTGCACATTGGGCTTAAACGCCTGTGGATTGTAATGAGTGGCAAATATCGGTCTAGGACGACCATTCCACATAGGTCCGGCTAAGAAACGAGTCTCTAAACTTAACTGAAGTTTCTAAAGCATTAAGGGCAGGCTGATAAGCATTTTTGCCGAGACTATGCGGGTGAATTCATGGATGGGAGGAAGTCATGGTAGTTAGGTTAAGTTAGGTTAGGGGGCTGCTAATGAATTGAATAGATGTCCTAAAAGACTGAATACATAAGCTTGACGCTTTTCCTCATCGCTGCACCAGACATACAGCCTTGGCCAAATATATTAGGCACCCCTATCTTTTTGTCTGTGCTGCCATATCACTTATCGAAAGACCTTATAGTCTTCGGCGCCAGTATCTGAGTGTTGTAAACGATTTGATCCGTTTCCTCTCATTTCATTAATTTGTTTGGTTTTTGAAGATATGACGAATCTTAAAGGATGCCTAATACATCTGTCCAAGACTGCATACATCTTGCTGCACCACGTTAGCCGCAATAGATTTTGCTACATCTATTTGAGTTCGTGTGCATATAAGACCACCCTAAGAGTCCTTATTTAGACTAATAAATAATTTCCAACTGGCACTTCACAATTTACTCGCGGACTAATAATTATTTATTATGTCTACATGCATCCAACTGAAGTATATGCTACCGTTTCATTCGATTTCTGCTACGTTAACAGAACCATTTCCGCATTATAGCGCCCTCTTTTCGGTTAATGAATATTTTATCTGATTTCACTTTTTTTTCTTCACTCTACTTGGTATACTCCCAACCAATAGACCAGCAAGGAAAAGCCCTGCCAACAAAAATAAGGTAACGCAGAGGCAAAAAAAAATGTGAAGAAAAAAAAATCGATGACAGGATTGGATGATATATTTGACACTGTCGACAATAATTTTCCCCTGTAATTGAAAATAAAACTCTTCGTAGAGCAATGAAACATAAATTTGAATTATTCCCGTTCACACACACAATCTTCAACCAAATTCAAGTTCCTTCCCGCACCTCCTTCCACGGGGGATAATTTATTACTTTACTTCATGTTTGAAGAAATCTATTTCAAGTTCTGACTGTGGTTTTGTGGAGGGGTTTTTAAAGATGTACAATATTTTTGTGGTAAACTAAGCAGAGATATTTGACTTTTGGAGAAAATAGAAGGTGAAGTGATTACATACAGCATCTCACAGATGGTTAATTCATTCTTCGATATTTTGTTGGATTGGCTTCTGAATGTTATATAAATTTCTTACCAAAGCTTGCTGTAGGTAGGTAGGTAGGGTGCCCTTGAGACTGGGTGAAAAAGCTTGCTGTAACTACTCAGTGTCTCCAAATTACAGAAAGCAAGAGTGTACATGTTAAAACTAAATTAAAAGAAATGGTGCTAATGTCCATAAGTAACATTTTGTTAAGGAGATGTAAATCTGCATGAATCATCTATGTCATCATCTGTGACACATGCCGAAGATAAACTTGTAGCCTAGCTGCCGGACCATACTTTTGGAAGAACCATCGGCATTAAGGGTCAACCATATTGGCGGTACAGATACTTAAGAGGATTCAAGCAATCAAGCGAATACACAAAAATGATACAATGCGACCATAGTAATCACTTCGCTTAGTTTCGTTAAGTTCGTTCAGTTTCATTAAGTTCGTTCACTTTTGCTTACTTACGCCGGAGTGAAATGAGTCGTTCACTAGGCATGCAAATGTCAGTTCACAGCTGAATTTTCCTTAAGCTTCTAAAAGCAATTATGGTCACTTTGAAATTGGATGATGCTTCTGGTTAATTCTCGTTTGTTTATGACATAAGCTTTATTTTTGGTTCGGCCATTATGGGCGTCGCTCAATCGCTCAATCGCTCGTCGTTCATTGCGTGACCGCAGCCTTAGAAGTATACAATTAATTCGGCGATGACTGCAGCATAGTGTTTTTATTGCGAGGAGAGTTTAATTATATTCCGGGCAGAGACGACTTTTTTTTTTTTGAAGCACTACACTGGAGCACACAGACTAATCTGTAATCTGTAGAAGCTTGAGAAGGCAAATTATCGGTACTAAAAATTTTTCAGAGGACCAGGTAAGTAGGTAGGTAAGGTGTCTTCCCTCACAGGTGAAGAATTCACTCAGACCTAGAGGATCCATTGTAATGCCACTGAGCCGGCTTCCAACCGTTACTCTTGAAACCATATTGTTTTCTGGATGAACATCCAGATCTTGTTGACATTTATTTTTGATTTGTCCATTTAATCATTTATATAAAAAGCTTCTAGGGTATCTTTCCTTGTGGAGGCGATTGCAGAACAGTTGCAAAGAAGGTGAGAAGGGTGTTTCCTCCTCTTCTTCATCCATACATCTGCTGCAGAAGTCGTTGTATGACAAGCCTAGTCTCGCGGCGTGTCTTCCCATTGCTCAATGTCCTGTAAGGACTCGTACTATGTTGCCGAAATTATTCCTGCTAAGGCTAAGGATGGCTGTGGTTTTCCAAAGATCCATTTTTGGCCACGTTTGTCTCGCATGTAGACAGGTGCTAAGGTTTCTTCATCTCTCACAAGACTGCTGATTGCTAGCTCTAAGATCATGGTTTTCAAGGTTTCTATCGGCATAGAATCATTGACAATGGTGGGGTTGATAATTACTGTACCCTTCCTTCCATGAACACGTGCTCATGGTTCTTAATAGAATAAATGTTTTCATGGCATTACAGTATGGCAAAATATCGCCAAAGAATATTTAACGAAGACGAAGACAAATCAAAGCTTTCATTTTTGAAAATTCACTTATCCGTTACACTTTTTTATGTTCTTAAAGATCGGACCGACCGGGTGGTACAGAATGAATAGAAAAATCTAATCTCATCTAAATCTAAATCTAGCACCTTTTTCCAAAAAGACCACGTCAGATTAATCGATTAACTTTCTCCCACGTACGTTCGTTACACAATAAATTTTTTAATTGAATCTGTTCGAATGAGGGTGTTCGATTAAACAGCAATCAAACAATCAAATTGAGGTTGCTGCTATTGATTCGATAAACTCTTAAAAGATTTCAAATCTCGTTCGCAGTCATTTTTTTTTCCAAGGGATTCCTAAAGCTTTTAGCTTTCTTTTCACATTTTTTTCCAGTGAGTTAACGCACGTAGGAGTGTGAAGGAATGTATTGTGCAGATATATGGATGCGATTAGGTGGAAGAAAGGAAATACAATATCAACCAATGGATTGAAGAAAGCGGTTGAAACTTGTGATATAGTCATTTGTCAGATAACGACACTCTTTCCATATGAAATGTTTCGTTTTCGAAAACGTGTATACATTACAGCGAATGCTGATCATCTGTCAATACACAATTTATTACAACAACCGCTTGTAAGGCGGGACGTCATAAGACAAACATAGATTGTTAACATTATTCAGAGAAAACGCAGTATTCAGGATAAATGTTGCGATTTATTTGGGATATTGCTCCCAAATTGTTCGGTCTTCGCACGAAGATTGTTTCGATTGGCATTTCTAATCTTTTGCAAGGAAAGGGGTTGTGTGGCTGGAGAAAGGTACAGTGGTTTCCATTAATCTTCTGGTGTTTGCTTTCAATATATTACAAATTCTTCCCCTAAATCTGTCACGTTTTTTGACTTGTTTGCCTATCATCAATGCACCATCTGAATTCTTTGCAACTACATTGAGGTTGAACACATGCTTCACCATAAATATCATTGATGCAGTATACACGACCTGATACAAAAAAAATGGGCTAACCAAGGATAACGGAATTTTGAAATGGCATCGAAATTGCATAGGATAGCCTTGGATTTTTTTTGGGGAAAAAATCGAAGGTTCTCGGAATCCTTTCAAATGCACATTTCTGGAAAATTCAGGTCTAAAGCACACCAGAAATGGCGGTTTTATGTCTGGGAGACGTCTGGTTTGGAAACTGTGGCTGTCCAAAGTTGAGGGGGGAGGCCTTTGAAATCGCATCGAAATTGCATAGGATAGCCTTGGATTTTTTTTGGGGAAAAAATCGAAGGTTCTCGGAATCCTTTCAAATGCACATTTCTGGAAGATTCAGGTCTAAAGCACACCAGAAATGGCGGTTTTATGTCTGGGAGACGTCTGGTTTGGAAACTGTGGCTGTCCAAACTTGAGGGGGGAGGCCTTTGAAATCGCATCGAAATTGCATAGGATAGCCTTGGATTTTTTTTGGGGAAAAAATCTAAGGTTCTCGGAATCCTTTCAAATGCACATTTCTGGAAAATTTAGGTCTAAAGCACACCAGAAATGGCGGTTTTATGTCTGGGAGACGTCTGGTTTGGAAACTGTGGCTGTCCAAAGTTGAGGGGGGAGGCCTTTGAAATCGCATCGAAATTGCATAGGATAGCCTTGGATTTTTTTTGGGGAAAAAATCGAAGGTTCTCGGAATCCTTTCAAATGCACATTTCTGGAAAATGCAGGTCTAAAGCACACCAGAAATGGCGGTTTTATGTCTGGGAGACGTGTGGTTTGGAAACTGTGGCTGTCCAAAGTTGAGGGGGGAGGCCTTTGAAATCGCATCGAAATTGCATAGGATAGCCTTGGATTTTTTCTTGGGGAAAAATCGAAGGTTCTCGGAATCCTTTCAAATGCACATTTCTGGAAAATTCAGGTCTAAAGCACACCAGAAATGGCGGTTTTATGTCTGGGAGACGTCTGGTTTGGAAACTGAGGCTGTCCATAGTTGAGGGGGGAGGCCTTTGAAATCGCATCGAAATTGCATAGGATAGCCTTGGATTTTTTTTTGGGGAAAAAATCGAAGGTTCTCGGAATCCTTTCAAATGCACATTTCTGGAAAATGCAGGTCTAAAGCACACCAGAAATGGCGGTTTTATGTCTGGGAGACGTCTGGTTTGGAAACTGTGGCTGTCCAAAGTTGAGGGGGGAGGCCTTTGAAATCGCATCGAAATTGCATAGGATAGCCTTGGATTTTTTTTGGGGAAAAAGTCGAAGGTTCTCGGAATCCTTTCAAATGCACATTTCTGGAAAATTCAGGTCTAAAGCACACCAGAAATGGCGGTTTTATGTCTGGGAGACGTCTGGTTTGGAAACTGTGGCTGTCCAAAGTTGAGGGGGGAGGCCTTTGAAATCGCATCGAAATTGCATAGGATAGCCTTGGATTTTTTTTGGGGAAAAAATCGAAGGTTCTCGGAATCCTTTCAAATGCACATTTCTGGAAAATTCAGGTCTAAAGCACACCAGAAATGGCGGTTTTATGTCTGGGAGACGTCTGGTTTGGAAACTGTGGCTGTCCAAAGTTGAGGGGGGAGGCCTTTGAAATCGCATCGAAATTGCATAGGATAGCCTTGGATTTTTTTTGGGGAAAAAATCTAAGGTTCTCGGAATCCTTTCAAATGCACATTTCTGGAAAATTCAGGTCTAAAGCACACCAGAAATGGCGGTTTTATGTCTGGGAGACGTCTGGTTTGGAAACTGTGGCTGTCCAAAGTTGAGGGGGGAGGCCTTTGAAATCGCATCGAAATTGCATAGGATAGCCTTGGATTTTTTTTGGGGAAAAAATCGAAGGTTCTCGGAATCCTTTCAAATGCACATTTCTGGAAAATTCAGGTCTAAAGCACACCAGAAATGGCGGTTTTATGTCTGGGAGACGTCTGGTTTGGAAACTGTGGCTGTCCAAAGTTGAGGGGGGAGGCCTTTGAAATCGCATCGAAATTGCATAGGATAGCCTTGGATTTTTTTTGGGGAAAAAATCTAAGGTTCTCGGAATCCTTTCAAATGCACATTTCTGGAAAATTCAGGTCTAAAGCACACCAGAAATGGCGGTTTTTATGTCTGGGAGACGTCTGGTTTGGAAACTGTGGCTGTCCAAAGTTGAGGGGGGAGGCCTTTGAAATCGCATCGAAATTGCATAGGATAGCCTTGGATTTTTTTTGGGGAAAAAATCGAAGGTTCTCGGAATCCTTTCAAATGCACATTTCTGGAAAATTCAGGTCTAAAGCACACCAGAAATGGCGGTTTTATGTCTGGGAGACGTCTGGTTTGGAAACTGTGGCTGTCCAAAGTTGAGGGGGGAGGCCTTTGAAATCGCATCGAAATTGCATAGGATAGCCTTGGATTTTTTTTGGGGAAAAAATCGAAGGTTCTCGGAATCCTTACAAATGCACATTTCTGGAAAATTCAGGTCTAAAGCACACCAGAAATGGCGGTTTTATGTCTGGGAGACGTCTGGTTTGGAAACTGTGGCTGTCCAAAGTTGAGGGGGGAGGCCTTTGAAATCGCATCGAAATTGCATAGGATAGCCTTGGATTTTTTTTGGGGAAAAAATCTAAGGTTCTCGGAATCCTTTCAAATGCACATTTCTGGAAAATTCAGGTCTAAAGCACACCAGAAATGGCGGTTTTATGTCTGGGAGACGTGTGGTTTGGAAACTGTGGCTGTCCAAAGTTGAGGGGGGAGGCCTTTGAAATCGCATCGAAATTGCATAGGATAGCCTTGGATTTTTTTTGGGGAAAAAATCTAAGGTTCTCGGAATCCTTTCAAATGCACATTTCTGGAAAATTCAGGTCTAAAGCACACCAGAAATGGCGGTTTTATGTCTGGGAGACGTCTGGTTTGGAAACTGTGGCTGTCCAAAGTTGAGGGGGGAGGCCTTTGAAATCGCATCGAAATTGCATAGGATAGCCTTGGATTTTTTTTGGGGAAAAAATCGAAGGTACTCGGAATCCTTTCAAATGCACATTTCTGGAAAATGCAGGTCTAAAGCACACCAGAAATGGCGGTTTTATGTCTGGGAGACGTCTGGTTTGGAAACTGTGGCTGTCCAAAGTTGAGGGGGGAGGCCTTTGAAATCGCATCGAAATTGCATAGGATAGCCTTGGATTTTTTTTGGGGAAAAAATCGAAGGTTCTCGGAATCCTTTCAAATGCACATTTCTGGAAAATTCAGGTCTAAAGCACACCAGAAATGGCGGTTTTATGTCTGGGAGACGTCTGGTTTGGAAACTGTGGCTGTCCAAAGTTGAGGGGGGAGGCCTTTGAAATCGCATCGAAATTGCATAGGATAGCCTTGGATTTTTTTTTGGGGAAAAAATCGAAGGTTCTCGGAATCCTTTCAAATGCACATTTCTGGAAAATTCAGGTCTAAAGCACACCAGAAATGGCGGTTTTATGTCTGGGAGACGTCTGGTTTGGAAACTGAGGCTGTCCATAGTTGAGGGGGGAGGCCTTTGAAATCGCATCGAAATTGCATAGGATAGCCTTGGATTTTTTTTTGGGGAAAAAATCGAAGGTTCTCGGAATCCTTTCAAATGCACATTTCTGGAAAATGCAGGTCTAAAGCACACCAGAAATGGCGGTTTTATGTCTGGGAGACGTCTGGTTTGGAAACTGTGGCTGTCCAAAGTTGAGGGGGGAGGCCTTTGAAATCGCATCGAAATTGCATAGGATAGCCTTGGATTTTTTTTGGGGAAAAAATCGAAGGTACTCGGAATCCTTTCAAATGCACATTTCTGGAAAATGCAGGTCTAAAGCACACCAGAAATGGCGGTTTTATGCCTGGGAGACGTCTGGTTTGGAAACTGTGGCTGTCCAAAGTTGAGGGGGGAGGCCTTTGAAATCGCATCGAAATTGCATAGGATAGCCTTGGATTTTTTTTGGGGAAAAAATCTAAGGTTCTCGGAATCCTTTCAAATGCACATTTCTGGAAAATTCAGGTCTAAAGCACACCAGAAATGGCGGTTTTATGTCTGGGAGACGTCTGGTTTGGAAACTGTGGCTGTCCAAAGTTGAGGGGGGAGGCCTTTGAAATCGCATCGAAATTGCATAGGATAGCCTTGGATTTTTTTTTGGGGAAAAAATCGAAGGTTCTCGGAATCCTTTCAAATGCACATTTCTGGAAAATTCAGGTCTAAAGCACACCAGAAATGGCGGTTTTATGTCTGGGAGACGTCTGGTTTGGAAACTGTGGCTGTCCAAAGTTGAGGGGGGAGGCCTTTGAAATCGCATCGAAATTGCATAGGATAGCCTTGGATTTTTTTTGGGGAAAAAGTCGAAGGTTCTCGGAATCCTTTCAAATGCACATTTCTGGAAAATTCAGGTCTAAAGCACACCAGAAATGGCGGTTTTATGTCTGGGAGACGTCTGGTTTGGAAACTGTGGCTGTCCAAAGTTGAGGGGGGAGGCCTTTGAAATCGCATCGAAATTGCATAGGATAGCCTTGGATTTTTTTTGGGGAAAAAATCGAAGGTACTCGGAATCCTTTCAAATGCACATTTCTGGAAAATTCAGGTCTAAAGCACACCAGAAATGGCGGTTTTATGTCTGGGAGACGTCTGGTTTGGAAACTGTGGCTGTCCAAAGTTGAGGGGGGAGGCCTTTGAAATCGCATCGAAATTGCATAGGATAGCCTTGGATTTTTTTTGGGGAAAAAATCGAAGGTTCTCGGAATCCTTTCAAATGCACATTTCTGGAAAATTCAGGTCTAAAGCACACCAGAAATGGCGGTTTTATGTCTGGGAGACGTCTGGTTTGGAAACTGTGGCTGTCCAAAGTTGAGGGGGGAGGCCTTTGAAATCGCATCGAAATTGCATAGGATAGCCTTGGATTTTTTTTGGGGAAAAAATCGAAGGTTCTCGGAATCCTTTCAAATGCACATTTCTGGAAAATTCAGGTCTAAAGCACACCAGAAATGGCGGTTTTATGTCTGGGAGACGTCTGGTTTGGAAACTGTGGCTGTCCAAAGTTGAGGGGGGAGGCCTTTGAAATCGCATCGAAATTGCATAGGATAGCCTTGGATTTTTTTTGGGGAAAAAATCGAAGGTTCTCGGAATCCTTTCAAATGCACATTTCTGGAAAATTCAGGTCTAAAGCACACCAGAAATGGCGGTTTTATGTCTGGGAGACGTCTGGTTTGGAAACTGAGGCTGTCCATAGTTGAGGGGGGAGGCCTTTGAAATCGCATCGAAATTGCATAGGATAGCCTTGGATTTTTTTTTGGGGAAAAAATCGAAGGTTCTCGGAATCCTTTCAAATGCACATTTCTGGAAAATGCAGGTCTAAAGCACACCAGAAATGGCGGTTTTATGTCTGGGAGACGTCTGGTTTGGAAACTGTGGCTGTCCAAAGTTGAGGGGGGAGGCCTTTGAAATCGCATCGAAATTGCATAGGATAGCCTTGGATTTTTTTTGGGGAAAAAATCGAAGGTTCTCGGAATCCTTTCAAATGCACATTTCTGGAAAATTCAGGTCTAAAGCACACCAGAAATGGCGGTTTTATGTCTGGGAGACGTCTGGTTTGGAAACTGTGGCTGTCCAAAGTTGAGGGGGGAGGCCTTTGAAATCGCATCGAAATTGCATAGGATAGCCTTGGATTTTTTTTGGGGAAAAAAGTCGAAGGTTCTCGGAATCCTTTCAAATGCACATTTCTGGAAAATTCAGGTCTAAAGCACACCAGAAATGGCGGTTTTATGTCTGGGAGACGTCTGGTTTGGAAACTGTGGCTGTCCAAAGTTGAGGGGGGAGGCCTTTGAAATCGCATCGAAATTGCATAGGATAGCCTTGGATTTTTTTTTGGGGAAAAAATCGAAGGTTCTCGGAATCCTTTCAAATGCACATTTCTGGAAAATTCAGGTCTAAAGCACACCAGAAATGGCGGTTTTATGTCTGGGAGACGTCTGGTTTGGAAACTGTGGCTGTCCAAAGTTGAGGGGGGAGGCCTTTGAAATCGCATCGAAATTGCATAGGATAGCCTTGGATTTTTTTTGGGGAAAAAATCTAAGGTTCTCGGAATCCTTTCAAATGCACATTTCTGGAAAATTCAGGTCTAAAGCACACCAGAAATGGCGGTTTTATGTCTGGGAGACGTCTGGTTTGGAAACTGTGGCTGTCCAAAGTTGAGGGGGGAGGCCTTTGAAATCGCATCGAAATTGCATAGGATAGCCTTGGATTTTTTTTGGGGAAAAAATCTAAGGTTCTCGGAATCCTTTCAAATGCACATTTCTGGAAAATTCAGGTCTAAAGCACACCAGAAATGGCGGTTTTATGTCTGGGAGACGTCTGGTTTGGAAACTGTGGCTGTCCAAAGTTGAGGGGGGAGGCCTTTGAAATCGCATCGAAATTGCATAGGATAGCCTTGGATTTTTTTTGGGGAAAAAATCGAAGGTTCTCGGAATCCTTTCAAATGCACATTTCTGGAAAATTCAGGTCTAAAGCACACCAGAAATGGCGGTTTTATGTCTGGGAGACGTCTGGTTTGGAAACTGTGGCTGTCCAAAGTTGAGGGGGGAGGCCTTTGAAATCGCATCGAAATTGCATAGGATAGCCTTGGATTTTTTTTGGGGAAAAAATCGAAGGTTCTCGGAATCCTTTCAAATGCACATTTCTGGAAAATTCAGGTCTAAAGCACACCAGAAATGGCGGTTTTATGTCTGGGAAACGTCTGGTTTGGAAACTGTGGCTGTCCAAAGTTGAGGGGGGAGGCCTTTGAAATCGCATCGAAATTGCATAGGATAGCCTTTGATTTTTTTTGGGGAAAAAATCGAAGGTTCTCGGAATCCTTTCAAATGCACATTTCTGGAAAATTCAGGTCTAAAGCACACCAGAAATGGCGGTTTTATGTCTGGGGGACGTCTGGTTTGGAAACTGTGGCTGTCCAAAGTTGAGGGGGGAGGCCTTTGAAATCGCATCGAAATTGCATAGGATAGCCTTGGATTTTTTTTGGGGAAAAATCGAAGGTTCTCGGAATCCTTTCAAATGCACATTTCTGGAAAATTCAGGTCTAAAGCACACCAGAAATGGCGGTTTTATGTCTGGGAGACGTCTGGTTTGGAAACTGTGGCTGTCCAAAGTTGAGGGGGGAGGCCTTTGAAATCGCATCGAAATTGCATAGGATAGCCTTGGATTTTTTTTGGGGAAAAAATCGAAGGTTCTCGGAATCCTTTCAAATGCACATTTCTGGAAAATTCAGGTCTAAAGCACACCAGAAATGGCGGTTTTATGTCTGGGAAACGTCTGGTTTGGAAACTGTGGCTGTCCAAAGTTGAGGGGGGAGGCCTTTGAAATCGCATCGAAATTGCATAGGATAGCCTTTGATTTTTTTTGGGGAAAAAATCGAAGGTTCTCGGAATCCTTTCAAATGCACATTTCTGGAAAATTCAGGTCTAAAGCACACCAGAAATGGCGGTTTTATGTCTGGGGGACGTCTGGTTTGGAAACTGTGGCTGTCCAAAGTTGAGGGGGGAGGCCTTTGAAATCGCATCGAAATTGCATAGGATAGCCTTGGATTTTTTTTGGGGAAAAATCGAAGGTTCTCGGAATCCTTTCAAATGCACATTTCTGGAAAATTCAGGTCTAAAGCACACCAGAAATGGCGGTTTTATGTCTGGGAGACGTCTGGTTTGGAAACTGAGGCTGTCCATAATTGAGGGGGGAGGCCTTTGAAATCGCATCAAAATTGCATAGGATAGCCTTGGATTTTTTTTTGGGGAAAAAATCGAAGGTTCTCGGAATCCTTTCAAATGCACATTTCTGGAAAATTCAGGTCTAAAGCACACCAGAAATGGCGGTTTTATGTCTGGGAGACGTCTGGTTTGGAAACTGAGGCTGTCCATACTTGAGGGGGGAGGCCTTTGAAATCGCATCGAAATTGCATAGGATAGCCTTGGATTTTTTTTTGGGGAAAAAATCGAAGGTTCTCGGAATCCTTTCAAATGCACATTTCTGGAAAATTCAGGTCTAAAGCACACCAGAAATGGCGGTTTTATGTCTGGGAGACGTCTGGTTTGGAAACTGAGGCTGTCCATAGTTGAGGGGGGAGGCCTTTGAAATCGCATCGAAATTGCATAGGATAGCCTTGGATTTTTTTTTGGGGAAAAAATCGAAGGTTCTCGGAATCCTTTCAAATGCACATTTCTGGAAAATTCAGGTCTAAAGCACACCAGAAATGGCGGTTTTATGTCTGGGAGACGTCTGGTTTGGAAACTGTGGCTGTCCAAAGTTGAGGGGGGAGGCCTTTGAAATCGCATTGAAATTGCATAGGATAGCCTTGGATTTTTTTTGGGGAAAAAATCGAAGGTTCTCGGAATCCTTTCAAATGCACATTTCTGGAAAATTCAGGTCTAAAGCACACCAGAAATGGCGGTTTTATGTCTGGGAGACGTCTGGTTTGGAAACTGTTTCTGTGAAAAACGTCTTTTCTCCAACAGTTCCAGTTTTTTAGCAAAAATCGAAGTACCAGAAAGAGTATTAAAGGAGTAGGTATCCCTTGTAAAATACCCTTTGCGTATGCAACGAATTTAAATTTTGCATTATGGTACACAATTATTGCATACATCTGGTTGCTATGAAGTCAGTCACATGACTAAAGGAATTTGTGATATTTGTACCCGTCGTGTATTCCCAACACTTCATTGAATCTGAGTGAAATAACTTGCGAATTCTATTTCAGCGAATAAATAAAGTGAATTATCTTCTTTCGTATAAAAACTGAAATAGAAACAGAGTAATTTGAGAGACGACCAGTCGTGCTCCCAGTGGTTATTACGACGGAAATTATGGGCTCAACAAAAGTCATTTAATGATTATTATAAATTGAAAAGGGTTAATGAACACCTGTAAAGAACGTGTCATTAACTTTTCCAACTGTCCTCGAATGTATTCCTTCATAGAGCCCAGTGTTCCATGAGTGCACTCTCGCAAGTTGTCCAATAAAGTGTCATCAGTTAGCAATAAAAATGACTCTAGATTTCTTTCCATTGATTTGAAGAGATAATAATAAATTCATCTACGTGATAAAACCAAAATCAGTACTTTTACGCCCTGTCATAAATTCCATCAATAAAATGATTTGTTTCATTGATTTATTATTACACTTGGGAGCCTCTTTGCTATATCCGTTCCGAAGTGTCAAAAAGGGTAAGCAGTAAGTGCTTGGGGGTTTGTGTATGCTTATTCGTGCGTTGAAAATATGTTAACAACATAAAACTTGCTATGAATGTTGATGAATATGCATGAACGTAACCATACTTTGCACACATAAAATACGTGATTGATATGACAGCTTCGATTGTTTATCTGAGGAGATGTGAAGTTGACTGTCCCATCACTACAGTCAGTTGTTCCTGTTGTTGTGACTGAGCACTCACTACATCTGTCAAATGCCAACTGGGAAATGTCATCCAAACTCAAATGGCGCCCAAACAAATACTCCCCTTAATGATTCCTGTCCAACATGAGTTCTCCCAGTCGGTATGCTACAATAGTTGTGCTAATCGTTTACTATTCCCCATGGTAAGTATTCCCTCAACTTTTTGTAAATCATCTCCCTTACCTCAAACAGTTTCGTCGCTTTTCTAAATCACACCGGGTTCGTGTTATCGCCCTTCATGCATGTGTTATAAAAAGTGCCGGTAGTAGCGCAATTTAAATCAATTTTACTACTCATGACTGAACACTTCAAATTGCTATGATAAATGGGCGACGGCGAGCCTGACTGGTTGCTGTTCGTGGCTTTGATATTCCGCAGAACCAATTATCCACTTTTGGCTAAAGGTTGCGTTTGGCCTGCTTATTAGTACCGTCATGCACATTGTTTTGCATTCCATAGATGTATTGCACGGCACAACTGTGAGGTGAAAATTTCAATTATAATTTGCCGTGGTCAGGAGAGTTACAACCTTTGTAAATTTACCTTTAGAGTCTCCCCCAAAGCTAGTCAATGTACGTCGATGGAATGTTTTCCGTCGCTTTTCCAACCAAACATCGGTGAGAACTTTGCGAAGTTACGAGCGAATTTTAAATACGAAATTGCATGTACATACGAGTAGGTTGTGGAGTAGCATATACTTATGTAAGCAAGGAATATTTAAACCCCAGAACTATTTCGAAGACTTAAGCTGAAACGAATTAGTCGGAAAAGGTAAAGGAAAGCCTGTCAGTATTCTTCTTAGGTAAGAAGCCCTCTGACTGATGTGGACGTTGCACCCTTCTTGAAGTCTCATTAGCAATGAATTTCGGTGGGTATGATAAATGGTTATGCAAAGATAATCTCGTTTCTACTTTGTTCTATTTAGTAGAATTTTTTCCGATATGTCCGAAGCAATTTTGGACTTTGCTTATGTTTTCCAACACACATTCATCCATTTTGGCAGCAGTTGCAAGTCTGCCTGTAACAACAACTTATAAAGGAAGTGAACACATAAAGGGTCTTCTAATAGGGACTTCCGAACTCTGAGAATTAATAGCGGCCATTGTGTTGAAGCTACATCTGTCAAAAGGCGTGTCATTTATTCAGTGTGTTTTGCCACATCACTATGGATTGACGGACATAGCTCAACAACACGTGCAAATGGTAAAATTGTTTTATCAAAATTGGTGTTCTGTTCGGGTGACAAACCGCTCACTTCGCCCATTTTACGGTCGCCATAGGTCTCGTGGCCGCCGTGACGTAGTGGGTAGGTGCGTCGATTCCTATGCTTGTCGGGTTCGATTCCCGACAAAACACTCTTTCGAGTCACTGACAATGCTCAAAGCGTATAACTGTCTTGAAAAAAGCTTCTCAATCTCGCCGTTCGGAGTCGGCATTAAACTGCAGGTCCCTTCTACTCGTGAGAGAGCACAACACGAGTGCTTGCTGAGCGAAGTGATTGCTAATCGGAGTTCGCAAATGGTATCATATAAGTAAGCTTCCAAAAATTGGCGTCAAAGGGACGCCAGAGCCGGCCAGGTGTAGAGAGATGTGGAACCCTCTCCACTTTTTGTTCATCTAAGCAACTTCTGCAGAAATCGTTGGCCAAAATACCCCCTAGGATATTCTTAGTTAAACCTCATGGAAAAACATTCCAAAGCTACTTTTTTGATTGACTTCAAATATTCAATCCATCGGCTTTTTTTAAACTCCAACCTCCAACTTCTTTTAACCCACTTTCGGAACATGAAATGTCTTGAATCATAGTGTAAAAAAATCATAGAAAATTACTGGTATCGTAATTAAATCGTAAGGTGGGCGCCGTGGCGTAGTGGGTAGGTGCGTCGACTCCTACGCTCGAGGTCGTCGGTTCGAATCTCGAAAAAAACATCAAACATTTTTTCACGGCTCCACCTCTTTCGAGTCACTGACAATGCTCAAAGAGTATAACTGTCTAGAAAAAAGCCTCAATCTCGCCGTTCGGAGTCGGCATTAAACTGTAGGTCCCCTCCGCTCGTGAGAGAACAATAGCACGCACAACACGAGTGGTTGCTGAGAAGCTAGGCCCAGGTCCTCGGACTGTAGCGCCGCCATTATTATTATTATTATTATTATTATAATTAAATCGGCATTGATCGGTTAAGTATAAATCAATTTAATTTTTTTTTAATTAGCACTATTGTTGATTGCACCAGCCTTGTGATGTTTGCTATCTGATACACATCGTACATATCATAATATTACCTGCAGCTGAGACACCTTTATATCCCGTGTATTCAAAAATATGAACACTCTTTGTTCTCACATTTGGTACAAGAATAAGATGTATTTCTTGTAATTAGTCGACCGCTTAAATGGTAAAATTTCCCAAGAAGATCTCTTTCAAAGAACAGTAAAGCTTTGCAAATCATTTAACAAAGAAATGTCATTATCATGGCTTTTTCTTTACACCCATCAGGAGGAGAGTGCATCCAGCTTGTGTAAATAAATTCACACATTTTCATTCCAGTGAATTAGTGGGGAGGAATCGAATTAATTACAGTGACAGCTGCAGCGGAACTACAAATTAATCAGTTGCGTTTAATGCCCAGATAAATGAAGATATAAGAGTCTCAAGGAGAGGAGGAAGAATAATTTTCTAAAGGAGTCGAACAGGTACAGCGAACTGAGTTACGACACAACATTAGATGAGAGAGTGCTGATATTTTAAGTATACGAGTACGAGAGAATATTTTGAAACATTAAACTCAGAAACCAATTTAAGCTTGTTGTGGGTTTAACAATTTTTGTGATATTTTGTTGATCAAGATTAGTCGACTCTAAACTATATTTCGTGGGTGTTTTGTGTTTGTTTGTGACATACCCAAACAAACAGGATGCAGACTGTATTGTTTAGGCCTCCTAACTGAAATACATTTTTTTTTGAATAATCCGTTTTGAGCGGGCGCCGTGACGTAGTGGGTAGGTGCGTCGACTCCTACGCTCGATGTTGTGGGTTCGATTCCCGAAAAAAACAACAAACATTTTTTCACGGCTCCACTTCTTTCGAGTCACTGACAATGCTCAAAGAGTATAACTGTCTAGAAAAAGCTTCTCAAAATCGCCGTTCGAAGTCGGCATTAAACTGTAGGCCCCTCACCTCGTGAGAGAACAATAGCACGCACACGAGTGGTTGCTGAGAAGCTAGGCCCAGGTCCACATCGGACTGATACGCCGCCATGATTATTATTATTAATCCGTTTTGACGTTTTGATACTACAGATCAAGATTTGTTGTCGAGAACATTACAACAATTCGTCAGAAGTCGTAGCGGGAAAATTCGACGATTAACAGGGGCATCAATTTGGCGGTACATACCATCTGAACAGAATCCACCAGATCTAGCGGCCCAAGAAGTACTGCCCTCGTTTTGACTGGCATAAGTCCACATTCCGGGTTATCCATTACTCAAGACCTAAAGTTACACAAAAGACATATGATTTGTATATACTAAAATGTACTAAATGTCCTTCTTCTTCTTCTTCTTATTAGGGCGCTACAGTCCGAGATGGACCTGGGTCTCACTCAACATGCCTCTCCAGCCAGCACGATCTTTCGCCAGCTGTCTCCAGTTTCACACACTAAGCCGTGTGTTGTGTTGTGTGCGCCACCTTGTACATGGACGTTCTCTGTTGCGTTGTCCCATAGGCTCAGAGTCGAAGACTCTTCAGGCCGGAGCTAAGTTGTCCATACCCTCTACATGGCCTAGCCATCTTAGGCGTTGGATCCGTAGACGCCTGCTAGACCCATGTCGCTGTACAGCCCATATAGTTCGTGGTTGAACCTTCTCCTCCAAATGCCATCAACGCAAACAGGACCAAAGATCGCGCGCAGAGCTTTTCTCTCGAAAAGATCAAAAGATTGTTCATCCGCTTTGGATATTGTCCATGCCTCTGCGCCGTAAAGCAGGACTGGGATAATCAAGGTCTTATACAAAGTCAACTTGGTCTTCCGAGAGAAGGCTCTATTAATCAGTTGCCTCTTGATCCCAAAAAAACAGCAGTTGGCAAGAGTTGTTCTGCGTTTAATCTCGGCACTGATGTTATCTATACTGCTTACCGCGCAGCCGAGGCAGACGAAGTCCTTCCCTGCCTCAAAGTTATACCTGTCTATGGTGATGTTCTGGTCCTTTCTCGATGACAGCCTATACTTGGTTTTGCCCTCGCTTACCGCCAGACTTGCCTTAGCCCCTTTTTTATGTTTATTTATTTAATTTTTCCATTTTAATGCCAGCAAACGCATCATTGACGGTGCTCTGTGTTCGCCCAATCACATCAATATCATCCGCATATGCCAGCAGTTGTACGGACATTTTTGAAGATCGAACCTATTGCGTTGGGCAGTGAGTTTTGCACAATCTCTCAAGAACGATGTTAGAGAAATCACATGACAGCACGTCGCCATGTCTAATACCTTTTATGACATTACAGGTCTCGGTGAGTTCGTTACCGACCTTGATGGAGCAACGAGAGTTTTCCATGGTCATCCTGTCAGTCTGACGAGTTTGGCAGTAATATCAAAACTAGACATAGCGCTGTATAGCTCATCTCTGTGTACGCTGTCATATGCGGCTTTGAAATCGACGAATAGGTGGTGTTTGTCGATTTGTAATGTTTGCGTCTTTTCCAGGTTCTGCCGTAACGTTCCAGTAAAATGTCTCTACAAACGAGTTAAAAAAATTAATCGGGAGAGGGCCTGGGACTGTAATGAACTGAACTTAATATACACATTTCCAGGCCCCCGCAAGATCATTGCTGTGTCTTGCCAGCGAAACTAATGACGATAAAAGAGGCACTGTCTTGGCTATTCAACAGTGTCGTATCGTCATTTGCACTCACAGCCAGGCTGCAATCAAATCCCCAAATTTACACACCTTTTTGCTCAAAGATCGTTTTGAATAACTGCTGACTGCTTTGACAAGTATCCCAATGTCACTTTTATTGAACGCCAGCTTTTCTGCCGCGCCTTAAAATTGTCAAAACTACTAATGCGATGTCTTCTTCCGGGTTGTGTCTTTTTTTTTTGTCGCAGTCGCTTCTGTGATGAGAAGCCTACATCATCAACTCTCACCTCATCAGCACCGAATAACTGCCACCAGATCCGAGCAAAGACGGGACAATGGCAGGAAGTGCTCTGCAGTGTCATCGTCTTCTCCACACGCGTCGCAGAGGGTTTCATCGCTTCGGCCGAGGGTGTTCGCTTAGGTGTTTGGCGAAGGTAAAGTGCCCCGTTAGTACGCCGGAGAGTTGTCTGCAACCTTTTCTATCAAGAGATAACAAGAAAGTGGCAGATTTCTTACAGACTTTGGGGAGCATGCGCTTGGTCTGTCTACACCCTGGACAGTCACGCAACCTCCGCTTGTGCTCTCGCGAAGTCCAACCATCGATGGAAGGCCTAACCAAGGACGCGGGCAGTCCCAGTGTAGGTACAGGTCCTGAGAATGCCTCATCTGATCCTCGCCTAGCAATTTCATCGGCGATCTTATTTTCCGTGATCCCGTGACGGCCAGGGACCAAGACAAGTATTAGCGAATTTTGACTACCGATCGAGTTCAGAGAAGACTTGCATTCCTGAACTATGCTGGAAGTGGTTAAAGAGTTCAGCAAGGCCTTAAGCACGGCTTGGCTGTCGCTACAGACGCAAATGCTTCGCCCGTTCCACCTATTCGTCAGAATATAGTTCGTAGACATTAGGATCGCATAGGTTTCCGCTTGGAAAACTGACGCAAATTTACATAACGAGGTGTGCAGTCTAAAGTTGTCGCCCTCCACGAAGGCACCAGTACCAAATCCTTCATTGGTCTTGGAGCCGTACGTGGAGATTCGACTACATTCATTTCCTGGCTCAGATTCTGGGCAGAGTCAGTCCTGAGCGCAGGGAAAGCCGACTTTGTATGTTGTGTCTTGCCAACAACCACAAACCATTTTCATATTTCTGACAAAAAGGACAACCTGAAGTTTACTTCCGCCACAAATTGGTTTCACAATTATTCATATCAAAAATAACTCAAACGGCAGACTAAACCGTTTAACATGAATTTACTGATGGATTAAGATGACGTGTTTGGTGCAAATTCCTCAGTACATCACGGACTTATAAATAGCTTTAGCTCACCATTAAATGAGTCTTGTCAGGAGAAAAGAAAACATTTTGAAGCCTATTATTTATTTTAATGGCATACGTCGCGAACAGCGACCATGTTATACTATGCGTGCTTAAAGGAGCCATCGGCACGAACATATCATTATCCGCAGGTGACAGCGATAAGGTGCAATAATTATTTACAAAGGCGTTCACAAAAACCCGGAATATGTGGTTCGGCTCCTTCAAAGACGTACAACCAGATGGCGACGTTCTTGTAATTAGTTTTTGACAAGTTGATATGGGTCACGACAAACAAAGGTCTGTGGCGTAATAATCCACACGTGCGCGGAAAAAGCAAAAAAGTGCATCGAGTCATATGCAAATTAATTGAAACGCAGCATTCGTTCGTGAACACCATTGACGAATGGTATATTTTCAGAAGAGAGAATGGGTTCTCTGGCAGTCTTCGAAAACACCATTTGTTTGGATTTAAAATGAATAGAGATACTGTGGTATAATTTAACGTGCTTAGCCCAATTTTGTGCAATCATAACCACCAAGGTCTCTGCGTGTTCATTAAGTTCGCTGAGGACACAAGTCATCGGTTTGGTTTTTAATAAGTACATATGAGTTGTTACACAATCACTCACAAATGTTGCATGGACGGTTCTTTTCTGAAACAAAGTTTGAACATTGCCAGCTCCTCGTCTGAAGAGGAAAAGTTTTGTGCCACAGAAGCAATGATAATTGCTGCCGAAAGTTGCTACAATTAAGCATTGTGGTGAGGAAATGTGTCTACGGAAAACGCTGTGAGTCCGACTATCATGTTGAGGCAAAATTAAAGATGCTAAACGACATTGGTTTGGTTCATTTGAAAGGCCATTAAGGAGCCAATTTGTGCAGAAGGGAAAGGAGGAACTGATAAAAGTGAGATACTACTCAATTTGAATCCTTCATTTGAGGAGGGTTATTTTCGGCTATTTTCCTCATAACCATATTATCAACTTTAAGGTCACGAGTTACCCTCTTTAGGAATTGGACCATTTAACACTTAAGCGCCCTTTTTTGGCGTGATGTGAATGCAAATCATTTGCTAGACGGTTGTTGGATATAAATTCCCCACTGGGATGATATCGAGAGTTTGGTTGGATTGTATTCTAGAGAAAAGTTTGTAAGGGGAATGTGTCGCTTGTTTTTTTTTAACAACAATCGTGCGTAAATATCGTCAGTTATCCTTTAATAAAAATGAAGAGAAAATGAAATATGTCTGTTAGTACATTTTTGGGCTCAGGAGGCAACTGATTAATAGAGCCCTCTCTCGGAAAACCAATTTGACTTTGTATAAGACCTTGATCATCCCAGTCCGGCTTTACTGCGCAGAGGCATGGACAATATCCCAAGCGTATGAAGAGTCTCTTGGTCCTGCCGAGAGAAAAGTTCTGCGTGCGATCTTTGGTCTTGTTTGCGTTGATGGCATTTGAAGAAGAAGATTTAATCACGAAATATATGGGCTGTACAGCGACATAAGTCTAGCCAGGCGTTTACGGATCCAACGCTAGGCCATATCGAGCGTATGAACAACTTAACTCCGGCACGTCTTCGACTCTAAGCCTGTAGGACAATGCAACAGAGGACGTCCACGTACAAGGTGGCGCACACAAGTCGAGGGAGACCTTGGCCGGCTTAGTGTACGAAACTGGAAACTTCTGGCGAGAGATCGTACCGGCTGGAGAGGCATGTTGGGTGAGGCCCAGATCCACCTCGGACTTTAGCGCCCTAAAAAGAAGCCGTCCGGGGTTCCCCTCGACTTATCCTTCATTCAATAGGAAATTGGATCCGAGTTTCCACATTTCCAAATAACAGGAGGATACCCGCAAGGTTCCATCGTTGGACCCATATTTTTTTTTACAGCCGATTTTTTTCAACCAACTGAACCGAACTTTAAAAAGAGATGCGGACACTTGATATAGAGCAACACGTCGGTTCTAGAGATTGCCGACTACGACTATCATTTGCTTAAGTTTATCATTTGCTTAAGTTCTGTCTTCAAATGATATAAAATTTTAATCTTAAAAAGTGGGCGCCATGGCGTAGTGGGTAGGTGCGTCGACTCCTACGCTCGATGTTCTAGGTTCGATTGCCGAAAAATCACCTACAATTTTTTCACGGCTCCACCTCTTTCGCGTCACTGACAATGCTCAGAGAGTATTACAAGAAAAAGCTTCTCAATTTCGCCGTTCGGTGTCGGCAATAAACTGTAGGTCCCGTCCACTCGTGAGAGAACAATAGCACGCACAACACGAGTGCTTGCTGAGAAGCTAGGCCCAAGTCCACCTCGGACTGTAGCGCCGCCATTATTATTATTATTATTAATCTTAAAAAATGAATTGGTTTTTTGTTGTGATTGTCTTAAGCTGTCTACGTATTCCAACAATTGTTTGAAATCAGAGAAACCAATTAAAAATACTTTATTCTATGAACTCTCCTTGCAAATTACATTTCATACTCCATCTTTGCGAAAAGCCGTTTAATCCCGTAACGAAGAATAAAGAATAACTTAAATGGTCAGAGATTTTTCTCCATAAAATACAATAGTTCGTACGTACACACATATATCTACATTAAAGAGGCAATAAATCACACTTCCAACGATTTGTTTTTATAAAAGACATCATCAATCACTCCCCGAATGCAAGCGCCGTATTCGGTTAAGCCTACAGATTAATTCCAAAGATCTTTACCGCAGCCACTGCCACCTCAAGGAGTCAAAGATTTCCCCAAATCGAGTGAAACTATCTGAAATATGGATACAACAAAAGTAGGGGCTGTTGCAATTCACTTGAATATGATGTTGATGGAGATACGCTTTCTTGCAGCTAGTTTTGTTTTCCCCTGATCCATAGAAAAGCGTACTTATTTATATCTGCTTTAATTATGTACTTCGGGTGTTATTACCCCATAAGCGATAAATGCTGGGCTTCTGGGGTGGCTTTGTGGGTGTGCTTGATACGCTTGATGGGTATTGTATCGTAGCAGAGATCTAGGGAAGTAAATGGGTAGAGGTGGTAGTTTTCTTTTTCTCCGTCACTATTTTGAAAGAACGTTGTTTTTTCTATAACGTGTTCCATATTCAATCAGTGTAAGAACATGGAATACAATTTGACTTAAGGGAAACTTGCCCCTCTGTCCCAATGGAAAAATGCAACTCCTTCACAAGCTCGAAAAAGAACAAGAAAAATCGTGATGGAAACGTATTCTCTATCAAAATATTCCTTAAAGCTGCTAGACACTATAAAATTAAAGGGATGACAGTAGGTAAATTTGACTAAAATCAACTTCGACAGAGTCCTTTTGCCGTGTTGCGTAAATGCATAAATCAAACATAATCAATTCGTAAATCTCTAAATTTCGGGTCGCGAACCGATTGCAGTTTAATTGGTGAAATATAAATTGAAACCCCATCAGTTGGCCAGTGGAAGCCGCCACCAACTATCAAAATCTTGTTCCCACTCTAAATTGCTCCGGCATCACACAGATTCGCAACCACTCTTTGGAACGGTGTACAACCGCAAAGTTATTATGCGCATTTTAATTGAGAATTTTAATCACGTTTTGCAATTAATTTGAACCCATTATTAGCAGTCCGTGTTTAATAAACGGCGCATCTATGCAAATCGCAAATGCATTTAGGCAAACCTCTAGTGGCATGGGCACTCGAAAGGTGCATCCGAACACAATTGGTGGTGGCTGATTGGCTCTCATTAATTGTCCTAGTCCACACACAGGAGTATGTACGCACATGAACCCGAATGGGAATTTTCCAACAAGTACGTTACATAACCTGTGAACTAGGAGACAGATTTGGTTTGTGTGTTGTGTTCGGATGTCGGAAACACTTGTGACAGAAATTAAAAACTGCGGTAGATGATAATTAGTTTTACTTGTTAGAGACAACAGAGCAGAGGGAATATCGTATTCTGATTCTGAATTGCATCCATTTAATTTGCGGGACAGTTTTAAATACAGAATGAAATGGTTTCGAATTAGAAGAGGCAAAAAATTGTCCTTCGCTCACTACTGCTCAGCAACAAACAGACAGAGTTCGGCTTTTTACGCGAGTTATCTTAATTTTCAATATACTGCAATCATTCTTCTTCTTCTTCTTAGGGCGCTACAGTCCGAGGCGGACCTGGGCCTCACTCAACATGCCTCTCCACTGCAGTCATTCACGGCGAGATACTCGTAAATAAGCTTTTCTAGACCGTTGAGCACTGACAGTGATTCGAAAGAGGTGGAGCCGTAAACGTTTTTTTCGGAGAAATTGTTGCTTTTGCTGGGGATTGACCGTAGGCTGGAAGTTAAGTACATACAGCATAGGGGTCGACCCCCCGACACGTACCCACAACTTTGCGGCGTCTACAACTTGCGATAATTTAAAAACAGTTTACACCATGATAGAGATAGATCACCGTAGAGATAGATCTTTGTCGAGATGAAATTAGTGGTTGCCGACAACTAAGCCTTTTGTTTTCTTCCAAGCAGCTGAGAACTGATTTCTGCAACTCTTTGATTCTTCTTTGTAGTCATCTAATATCGGCTATTACCACTTTGTTGGTTCTGGTTAAGATTATCATGGCGTATAACTTACTTACTTAGAAGGCCTACGACCCAGGTAGGGTCTGAGCCTGAGCTATCGCTGCCTTCCATCGTTGACGGTCCTGGGCACGCTGCTTCCAGTCATCAAGACCAAGCTGTCTTACGTCCGCGATGACTTGGTCTTTGTACCGGTTCGGTCTTCCTCTCCTTCTCGAACCAGAAGGCTCGGATTCAAAGACCCTTTTAGCTGTTATTGTTGTTGTCCATGCGCTCTATGTGGCCGAGTCAGTGCAGTCGAAGGATTTTTGCCTTCCGGAGTACATCCACATCCTGGTACAGCTCATAGAGTTCGCGGTTGTGTCTTGTCCTCCATTCGCCTTCCTCGCAGATGGGGACCATATATCCGACGTAGAATATTTCTTTCGAAGAAACCATGACTCAGCTCTGCCGTTCGGCTTATAGTACAGCAATCGGCTCTGTAAAGTAGGACTGGCAGAATAAGGATTCTGTAGAGCATGATTTTGGTCCTTCGAGCCAAATTGTTTGGACAAACCGAAGTAGCATCGGTTGCCAAGGGCGATTCTAAGTCGGATCTCCACTGTGATGTCGTTCGTGGAGTTTCCATTTACACCGAGGTAGACAAACTCCTTCACTACCTCAAAATTGAGGCTGTTGATTGTAATGTTTTGCCCTAGATGGTGTGCGGCGTATCGTTTCTTGCTCGACAGCATATATTTTGTCTTATTTTCATTGACCTTAATGGCGTATAAACTACATAATATTTGAGTAAATCGCTCTACCTCCTCCATGTTTAAATACAAGGAGCTGGAGGGGACCATAAGTTTGTGCATTTTAGTTCAGTCCAAAAAGCGCTCATTTTAGTTCAAACCTATTCGTTGAACAAGTTCGGTTTTCTAGTTTATTTAGTTCAATATGAAACCGAGACATACAACTTTGCCGTCGTGCTCTAAAAGAGATAGCGGTAAGTTGCAACCTTACCCTATGCTCGTTCTCTGAGCATGGTGGTGGCTAAAATGAGGGCGGGTGTGCCACTGGTAACACTAAAGGTTGTGTAGCGACCTCGCACAGCGACTTCTGACGTATGTACTGTGGCGTCCGCATGCAGCGACTTCGATCAACACAAGTAAGGTTTCCTGTATGTGGAGCACAGATGACGCCACGGACAATCCAAGCCACGAACAGTCAAGATCGCTGCAAAATGCAACGCATTCGTTCGCAGTCGCATTCCGTCATTCATACTGTGCGGCTTACTTCCATTGTGCATCTATTATCTATCCTTTCAATCAATTATAAATAAATCAGTTGCAATTTAACCTAATACATAAACCAAGTGTTTTATTAACGCTGACGTAGCTAAAGTTGTAATAATCTCGCTGCTACTCACAGAAGCCATAAATTAATGTCTCAACTACCGGTTACGGACAGTACAATGGGCCCAATCGGGATCTAAATGGATTACAGTAATCTCTTACCGTGACAGCACTCTAACCTAACCCCCATTCATCATAAAGATATTGTGTTTTTCTCTTGATTGAACATTGCGCTCTCTGTTGGTTGACCCAATGCGAGATGTCTGCCATCTTGCCACGGAGGTTAACATTGCACCATCTGGAGCGAGTGTAGTCTGACGGATAGGTGTCAGGGTGACTAACTCAAAAATGTATTTGCTTTAGCTTAAGCAAGACTTTTCAAATTTTAGTTGAATTTCATCCCGGTTCTCAAACCAGCTGCAGCCCCATCTAGTTGTGGGAATAGAGAAGTGAATCGAAAGCTTTTTCTTCGTCAAAAGTTGTTTGATTTGTATTCATACTTCTCGCAGACCTTCACCAGTGCTGGTGGGCAAGGTAGGGCATGTCGTCGGTAAAATGAAGCATATCCTTTGATGTCGTAACAGAAGTTTCACGTCCATTTAGCCTGGACGAAGTGGGCTATTGACACAACACATGAGCAAATAATTGACTTCAAATTTGATTTTCCTTTATAATTCGAGTTCTTGGATATTGGAATTGATGTACGAATAGCCAAGGAATGGGAAACTTAACGTTTTAAGCAGTTCATTAGCTTGTTCCTATCAATGTACCAACATACTCGTATATCCAAATGTACATGCATTGACTTGTAAAGATTTATTGAACTACCCCTGTACGTATCAACATTAACTTCAGTTCATGTGGTTTTTGCAGTGCAACAAGGTCTATCTGCGTTTTGCCAACGCATTACAATTTGACGACACGACGACGTCCACCCACCACCAGCAACGTCACCATAAAAAAGGGAGTACACTCATTTGCATATGCATGCTAATTAATTTATGCATAGCATTTCGCTCGACTTTCTTACTGTAATTTAATTTATTCTGTGAAATCGTATGCCACTGACTTCATATATAAAATCTAACATAAAGCCAGTCAACAAAAATAGAAGACCGGCTAAAAGCCAACTGCCAACAGCTATCTGCTAACAGCGGCGGCGGCAACAACGTGAGAATACCAGTTCGCCTTTCTCGCGGAGTGGGATATGAATGAATGCACTAGCGCTGTGCACACACTCGTACATATTTATGCGCTGGTTACGTTCGGTTGTTGGTGCAGTTGAAGGAAGCACTGCTACTAGCTGCAAAGATAACATACATTCATAAATTATAATAAAATATGAATTAATGCACTCAGATAGTACGCAGGATAGCGCGGGCGTTCGCTGTCTACTGTTTCTTTCTGTTGCTCGCTGTGTGTTATCCTTGACTGGCTTATGCCGCGTACGAGTAACCCGAGAAGTGTAAAGGCCGTTTGAACAAAAAAAAACAGCAAAATGCATAATGACGGTGGTTGGGGTGATTCGTATTGAATCCTTTTGCGGTGGCGCCAGTCATTGACCAACTGGGAAATTGTTTAGTAATATGATTTCCTTATTGTTCTGAACGACCATGTGTCACGTTTGACTTGTGTATGCCTGGAATACGTGCTGGAGTTGAAGCTAGGGGTTGTTTTTAGACAACTGCTTGGAAATATGTCATAGACTGACGAGAAGGATTATTGACATTTAAAGTCAGAAGTGCTTTAGTGTTATGTGACAATAAGGGCCCATGCAAGGGTTAACCTCACTCAAATCCAGTGACTTATTCATTAAACTTATTAAATTTCCTTGTTAAAGTAAAGGGGGTTTCATTAAGGACTTCCTATCTTTAAATTTAAATGAAACAAAGTGTGTAGGAGGTATCTTCAAAATTTTATATTCGTTTAAAAGGCGTATCAATGCCATTATGTATGGAAGACAACATCATTCAAAGGTCGGCCGCAGCTTCAATTTGTGGCACGCATCCGAAATGTCCAACTTCCCATCACTCTGCCGCATAAAGCAGGCTGAATTTGACCGATGGCATGGTTTATGTGGGCTTTGATGGCCGCTGTGGTTTGTGGTTTATTCCCATAGACCTGGGACTTCAGGATACCCCACAAGAACGCTGTCAAATCGGTGGTCAGTTCACATCACATCCACGTAAGATGACCATGCTCTCGAAGCACTCGTCCAAAATTTCCAATGTGGCGTGAGTTTTGTGGCACATTCTGTTGAAACCGCATGTCATTGGTGTCCATATCATCCAATTCAGGCCAACAGAAGTTGGAAATCATCGACCTACAGCACTCGCCGTTGACGATGATGGCCTGGCCAACGTCATTCTTAAAGTAATATGGACCGATGACGCCGCCAGTCCAAAATCCACTCCAAACAATAATTTTTTCGGGATGTATTGGACGTTCTTGTTTCTCATGTGGATTGGTATCGTTCCAAATTTGACAACAATTTTGTTTTTTGACGTGCCCATTCTTCCAGAAATGGGCCTCATCCGTGAAGATGATTTTCGATGAAAGTTAGGGTCAAGGGGCCACTGGATGGCGCAGTTGGCTAAGTGCCTGTCCTAAATTTGAGGGATCCCAGGCTTTTATCCCGTTTTTCTCATCTGGTGAAGTCACCATTTCCCGCTGTCTAGATAAAGCTTCTCAATCTCGCCGTTCGGAGTCGGCATTAAACTGTAGGTCCGCTACACTCGTGAGAGCAACGAGTGGTTGCTGAGAAGCTGCCATTATTATTATTAATTCAGACAGATAAATATATGGTCGCTATCAAAAATATGGTCGCTATCAACTGTCAAAGTTCAGAAGTCTCTATTGGAAAGCCCTTGACTTACATTTGTCACTTTCTTCGACCTCTTCGTCTTCGCATTTGGGATTCCAATAGAATAAGATATTGAGACGTAGTGGTGAAGATTGGCAAGTTTTTTAGGAAAGAAAACTTTGAGTGGAAACCGCTGAAGTCTATATAAAGTGGATTGTCAAAAGCAACTGGATGACGCAGTTGGTTATGTGCCTGCCCCAAGTTAGAGGGGTCCCAGGTTCGAATCCCAGCGAAATCTAATCTGGTCCAGCCACCATTTGCCGTTAGGATAAAATTAACGGCACTGGAGTGGGTTACTGCCTTGCAGTACAATGGACCAGTTTTGAGTCTGAGTGCTCCAGTGTACTCCAGTGCTCCAGTGTCCTCCAGTGCTCCAGTGCTCCTCAGAAAATGGATTGTCAATTATTTTATTTCCTTAATTCATTTTAGGACCGTGCCCATGATGTAGTGGGTAAGTACTTTGATTCGACAATCACAGAGCAAGTAGCGGACAGACTCTATTTCCTCCTCGACCCTGCAACTTCGACAACAGTCGCTGTGGAGGATACCTAGCCTCCTGGCAGGGGTGCCTATCGGACATCGGCGAAGATTCCCACCACCATTCGAATATCCTTGCGACTGATGCTAATCAATGATAATATTTTATTCCTGTTCAGCACCGGTCATAGGGCTCTTGTTCTTGATCCAATGTCCAGATTCAGCCATCGCTCTTTTGCCTTCTTTGCGGCTTCGTCCTCTATTTCTTCCTTTAACAAACTTAACGGCCTGCTGACATAAGTTAACGCTAGAGATTGATCCAGTTCTGACCCTTCCTTTGCCGGGATGTCTGCTCTCGTTTCCTTGTGATAACTTTGATAGAAGATGGTTATCCTACTCTACTACTACTCTATTTCAGAAAACAAAACATTAAAATTACATACTTAATATCCGCCCTCGAATCTCAGGGCAGTTAGTATGCTCAATCGTCCGAACTGCATTTGTCAGACCTTTCATATCAATTCAATCCATCCCCAGCTGCAGGGGAGAGCCCATTCGCTTTTTGCAGGCATCAACGTTTCACGTATTGCATTCACGTTTCAATTTAAATTGTACATGTGTACTTATGTGCTTCGGAACCAAATACCCAATAAGCTAAAAAGGAAAGGACCTCTGTTTGTTGACTTTATCTTTTCGATTTCGGAATGCTTCCAATATCTCTGCGCTTCGATGTGGGTTTTTTGTTTTTGTTTTGTTTTCGTTTTCCGATGTTATTTTGGATCAATGGTGTATAGGGCTTATTTTCGAAATCATTTTAAGCGGAGTGAGTGAAAACAGATATCCTCTATGTGCACTTACTTCTAAAACACGAGAAAACGGATATTCTTTGCATGGAGTGAGTGAATTTCATTCGTTTTCTCCACAGCTGCTGATGCATTATATTGCCCTTACCTACTATGCATACGATTGAAATACACTCGTACATGCGAAACACATCGTATTTTTTTCTGCAGATTTGTGTAATTGAAATGGAAAAAGTATGCCAGCGCTTGTCGGGTGGATTTCAGGTGGATCCCGGAAGGAATGCGTTGTATATTGACCCATCGTCTGGGGGCAATTTCATTGGTAATCGTTTGGATACCTTTTTCATTTGAATATTTATTGAGAGTACAGCACACTTATCTGCAATACTTGGTCTTCTAGTTCAGTAGATAGGGTGTTTACTTTTTGAAAATGAAATTGTGACTTTACACTGGGGAAATCGAAATTTTCCTTCTCATTGAGCTCAAGGATTGTCTTTTGTGTCCCATTAAGTTCATAAGAGATGAAACCCTCTGCGATGCCTGTGGAGAAGACGATGACATTGCAGAGCACTTCCACTGCCATTGTCCCGCCTTTGCTCGGATCAGGTGGCAGTTATTTGGTCCTGACGAGGTGAGAGCTGATGATGTAGGCTCCTCATCACAGAAGCGCCTCCTCCGGAAGACCAAGAAATTCCAGCAAGAGTAGGTTGCTGCCTGGTAGTACAATGGACCAGTTTTTGAGCCTGAGTGCTCCAGTGTAGTGTTACAAAAACCTCCGACAAAAAAAAAGTTCATAGGGAACATTTACTTATCAAATGACTCTCCCCCTAAAGACAAGTGTAATCTCCTTTGTCAGAACTATTCACCCTGACTAAGAATATTCTTTTCTCCCAACGACCTTGTAATTGTCCTTAAACGCGGCGTTTGATGAAAGTCACGTCGCCCTCTTGATAATATCATTAAATTTCAATTTAAGGTGTCCAACTGAGCAACACCCAATGTGGGGCTAGTGTTCAAAAAAAGTTCATAATCATGGACTGAGGACTGAGCAAAGCACCTCTCTGTGGGGTGTATGTGCATGATTTCGTATTTCACCGTTTTCAACTAGCAGCGCCGTCGTTAAGCAAACACCGAATTATTTATGCTTCTTTCCCGTGGCACAATCATCAGGCAGAGGGATGATATTTTCACACAGGTTAATCTCTGTGCACAAAAAGGAGTCTTTTCTCTGGCATAGATAGAAGTGCACGGGCAGAGGGCGAAAGGAGCTAAAAAATGTCCGCACACTTAACCACAGATATGCAGGATATAATAGCGGAATCAACAGCCCAGCCGTACTCCGGAGAAGGAAGGCACACATCAAATGACAGGAAACTCGCAACAGGTGCACTAAGGGTAAACATTTATTCTCTGCAATATGAACAAAGCCGATGGAAGGAAAAAGTGTTGGAAAGGTGTTAAATCTATTAGCATGCATGTGGATATGTAGATACGTGCATACATGCATTATGTGTGTACTTCTTAGGTCCATAATGTAGATATTAATCGTGCTCGGTATGGCTTTATCTGGTTCAATAGGCTTAATTAAATGTCCGGAGATACGAGTTTTAAGTTTGACGAGATTACGTGATGACGAACCCTTGAAGAGGTCTCAGAAAGTCTAAACAATGTCCATCATTGTTAGTAGAGTTACAGAATTAGATACTTAAATCATTCCAGCAGCCTTTTCAACTGCGACAAAGACGCAAATACCGCTGTCAGACATTGAAATGTTCTACTCAATCTAGACAAGGCTATATCGAGCCTGATGTCAAACAAAGCTGGTTGTGGCGGTGGACTTTCTGCTGGAATTTTGAGTGCAAAGAAAACCGCATTAACTCACCAAGTCAACTTATATATATGACATTGTAAACATTTAAAATAGAAACAACAACTGCGATAGTGAGAATCCGTTTAATGAGTGCCGCTTATGAGTTGGCAGATCTTTTATACACGTGTTATGTACACAAATGAGTGGAGAGTTATCAGGTCGGTCACCAGATCGGATGATCGAACATACATTGTCAATTGCAGCTAGCTTACTGAGTTAGAATATGTTTCCAATATGCAAAACAGTGGTGCACAAAAGTGTTCACATCAAATTTCCCTACAACATGAAAGGTCAAAAATAGGAGAACCCTTAAAACAGTTCGTCATCAACCGGATCAGCGCGAGTAAAGAGCAGAGAAGACTAAATTGTCACTCTACGGCCACATTTTCGTCGTTTCGAAGGCCGTATTAAACAGCATGTATAGCGTCTTGTCAAGTTTGAATATCCCTGCCAAACTTCTCGCTGCTCCATTAATATCAGTAACGAACGGACTTATGTAGCAAAAGTGGTTCATTTCAAAGCAACGCTTTGTCGTTGCCCTTTTTTAACGTCATTCTTGGAAAGATCGTCCAAAACTTACCAGCCAAACACAATAAGCACGATCTTTTCAAATAAAGGGTTTTCCAATAGAGACTTCCGAACTTTGACAGTTGATAGCGACCATATTTTTGAAGCTCCATCTGTCAAATTAGCTGTCATTTATTCAGTCTGTTTTGCCAAATCAATGTGGATGGACATAGCGCTCAACAACACGTGCAAATGATAAAATTGTTTTCTCAAAATGGGCTCTCTTTTGCGGGCAAATTTTACGGGCGCCATCATCCTCCTACAGAGAGTACTCCCCGCAGTGAGGTGGATAAATTTGAGTCCACTGGTTCAGTCAACGATAAACCAACACAAAAACGCAAGACCTGCCGGAAACATCGCCGCTGTTCGTGAGAGTGTGCAGGAGAATCCGAGGCAGTCGAATTCAATTCATTTCATTACACTGGGCCTAAACCTCTCAATAATCACATAGCTTATCACCAACGTCATTATTTCACTTGAAATCATTGAATTTTATCCGCTGCCTATAGCACAACAGTTTAATTGGTTATTAAGCATTGTCCAACATTTTCCAAAATGTCTGTACATCCTATTGCACCATAGCTACCCTTTAAGCTACCCAAACGCGATGTAATTGATGTTAATACTTGTCCTATCCTCGATTGATGTTACCTTCGATGTGCAGCTTTTAAAATGAACACCTGCATGCAATGGGGATATGAAATACGTCGAGCCTCACACCCAGTGTTGAACAGATTCGAAAGCTCACCACTATTGCAGTGCAATGCACACACCATCTTGTTAAACGCTAAGTAAATTTCCCCTATGTTGACCGTGATATGGTCTCTTCACACGAAAACATTTCGTTTCGATTCCATGCTGGGCGGTATTATTTCTTTTGTAAGGCGCTCAATTTGTTGGCTGTCTTCTTTGTTTCGTTGGAGTACTGCACTTTTAACTCGCCGATAATTTCTCAAATGCCGCTTCGTTTTTATTACATGTTTTTATTGCCTTCGCCCCCTGAAGCGCACTTTGGTCGTACAGAGGTTAACAGAATTTTTAATCTGAATTACGTCTCATAGTCATGTTTTGTGTGCATTTTTATGTGCTCTCAGACTTGGAGCGGCAGCAGTTGAAGAATGAAAATACGGGCCGACCTCAGGTGTGCTCGTTGGGTAAACGGAGGTATCTGCTTAATGGCTTTAGTTTAACAGTCCTCAACTTCCAGGACAAAACGAAATCAATACGAAAAAGGGAAAAGGAAAAATTAGAAGGACCCTAAATTCAATTTCCTCGAGACATGCACATGTGCTTTCAAAAGCAAAATACACAACTGCTACTGTAAGGATAATCACACCTGTTGGCTTGTGTGGAGTTGGGAAAAAAAGAAACTAAAGATTGCATGTTTACGGGGTCCTTTTGAGATTTGGCTGTTATTAAGCACTATAATTTTAATTTCATGTTGCTGGTCGTGCAGTTGTGTATGTGTGACGTTTTCTGGAGTATGTGTGAAGTACGAGGAGGGCTTTCCAAGTAAGTTAAAATGCAAAGTGGGGTTGAAACCAGACAGCATCCCGTCACTTACATTCATGTGCAAAAAGTCATGTGCTTCGAGCTTGTCTGTTAAAGTGAAACGAAGACACACGTTGAACTCTCGAAGCGCAACTCAGACTTTAAGAAGGCCCCGGCAAAGTTTTTTTTTCGAGGGGGTTTGAAACGTTACACTGGAGCACTCACACTCAAAACTGATCCATTGCACTGCCAGGGAGTAACCTACTCCAGTGTCATTAATTTGATCCCAACGGCAAATGGTGACTGGACCAGATTCGATTTCACTGGGATTCGAACCTGGGACCCTTCTTACTTGGGGCAGGCACTTAACCAACTGCGCCATTCAGTCGTTGGCATCCGCTTGCTTGCCGCTTGCTGTTGAATTAAAAATGAAAACGCGTGGTCCTTTCGTAGACTATAGTAGGGACCAAAATTTGGTGTATCATGTCGCGATAGAGAGCACCAGAGCGATTTTATAGAAAAACAGTCCAATGTTGCCTTCAGCCCAAGTCCCTTACCAATTTTCTGAATTCCAAATTCGACGATTTTGAAGATTAACAAAGGCATCGAAATCGAAATGAGCTTCATCGCTGAATATGGCATTGCTGGAGAAATATCTGCCCTGGCTCAGTCTCGAGCTCTAGCTCTAGCTCTGGCTCTGGCTTCCACATAAAGTGTGGAAACAATTTTCAGTTGTTCATACCTCAAGTGCTTTTATGACATGCACCCGTCCAGGGTGGCGTTACACATAACCTTGTTAGTGATGTGAAGCAAACCTTGCTATCCGTACGTGGTTCAACCGTGAAAATGGCCCACGACTTAAATCGAGTGTAAACTGTGGGACACCCATTATTTCTTCTGATTTGTTAACTTTATTACCATCGGAGGACTGCCTAAGACACAGCTAAAGTTGTACTTTCACGTCGCACTTCATCTGCGGCACTTTGAATATCCCCTCTGTCAAGACATTCTTTGTCATCCCGCTGCTGGGTCACATTTTGAAGCCACCACCAAAATCGTATGCACTTCTCGTACACTTTCATAAATAACATATCAAAAGTTTCCCTCGAAATCTCAAACACCAGATTAGCACTCTCTCATGCACCCGTACGTAGGTACTTTCGTGTGTGTGTAACAAATTTGGAACACACTCGGCATTCAGAGAGGGCAAGACTCATCCAGTTGGCTTGCATCTTGTGAATGATGTATCCTACTCAGTTCGAGAGTTCGAAATTCATGGATACACTCCCTGCCGAACTATCATGCATTCAACAATTTATGTGCACTCTTAGAATTCTTTAGTAGGTGACATCCAGTGAATAAATCGAGCCTCACACCGAATCCACCCGTTGTTTACCAGCACGAATGCATAACTTCTGGTTGCCCAACTAAGCCCCACAAGAAGGACTGGTTTCACAGGAAATTACCCGACATAAAGAAAAAAATATTCAAATTATAGCGTGTGCATGACTTGCACACCCACAGCCAGACACACATATAAATTGATTGAATTTCGATGGAAGGAAGAATTATGTTTTGTGAATTCAAAAGAATCCTGCCATGTGGTCCCCATCTAACACTGTGGAGAGGAGTCTACTTCTTTATTTATCTCGGCTCTCGGCTCTCGGCTCTCGGTTCTCGGGCGACAGTGCGCAGATTTACGACTGCTAGGCAAGTGATGTGCTGCCAGTCTTTTGTCTTTGCTGTGTGCGCTTTTTGCTCGATATCCTTGCTTTGGTTGGGAACAATTCAATACAAATCAATGAATTCATGTGTGTGACTTAGACACATTTTATTTTTGGTTGGATTTATTGGATTTTTTTCCCCGTCGGTCGGCCTTTCACATTCGAAAACTGGATCGCAGCCCACTGATGACAACGATGGGAATTTGTTTATTAAAGTCATAACAAATTTATGGACGTGTGAAGACGGAAATTTAAAAAGAGCTTTGAAATAAATTGGTTTTTCAACACAGACGGTGGCATGATCCTGTTTTGCTTTTGCCTATTCCTTCCTTCCCTGACCGTATAGCACGTACATAAAAGAAGCGTAAAGTTTTGTATTGTGCGCTCTGTGTATAGTAAGAAGTTGAGGTCATCATTGCTTCTCAAAAAATCATAAATCTGTTGCCTAACTACCTTACGTTTATAAGTCAGTAGTACGAGGCATGAGCGGATGATTGCGCTACAGTCCGAGGTGGACTTGGGCCTAGTTTATCAGCAACCACCCGTGTTGTGCGTGCTATTATTCTCTTACAACTGGAGGGAACCTGCAGTTTAATGCGCACTCCGAACGGCGAGATTGAGACGCCTTTTCAAGGCAGTTACTTTTTTTTTTTTTGAAACGCTACACCGGACCACTCCGACTCAAAACTGGTTCATTGTACTGCCGGTAGCAACCTACTCCAGTGCCGTTAATTTGATTCCAACGGCAAATGATGACTGGACTAGATTCGATTTCACTGGGATTCGAACCTAGGACCCCTCTAACTTGGGGCAGGCACTTAACCAACTGCGCCATCCAGCCGTTTTACTCTTTGAGCATTGCCAGTGACTTGAATGACAAATTTGTTGCTTGTCTCGAATTTGAATCTAGACTTGAAAGTCTAGTGCACAAAGATGAATGCACTTGCCCACAACAGCACGGCGCACTAGACGTAAGTGTAGTAATTTTACTTAGGATTGCGTAGGTTTAAGTGATTTCGTTTGAAATAACCAGTTCGGTTCAGCTTTCGATCTGGAAAGATCTTCATTACTTTTCAGGTTGCAGTGGATATCTGACTGCCTGTTCTTTCAAAATCAACGTAGCTAAGACAAAGCTGATGATAATCGGCTCAAGATGCGAGACACCTTTACTTTTAAACGAGAAAAAAATCGAGGAAGTCAAAAAATTCCACTAATTTGGGTTAGGTTAGGGGGCTACTAGTGAAATTCACCAACACACACCAACATGTTGGTCGTGAGGATAACGAACGAAAAGCTGGTCACAGAAACCCAACGCAGCAGAGATCCAACATCAAAAATGGAGCTGGATAGACCATACCCTGCGTAGACCGTATATTGCAAGGATAGTCCTTACTTGGACCCAACAACGACTGCGTAGTCCACGCTTAGCTTGGAGGCGGACCGTGCAAAAAAGACCATCGACCGGCTGGCAAATCCTGGTCGAAAGTGACTAGGCTGTCTCGAGACAGAGTCGCGTGGAGATCGTTCGCAGAATCTGTGATACTGCTATATGCTCCATAAGAGCAACCCATCATGATATTTAAACAAAAATATCCTTTCAAGACCAAATTTTTTTTTCGAGTGAGAAGTGAGCTTGGGTGAGCTTGACGATGTCTGGTTCAGTTCGACTATTGAACGTGAAGAGGAACCGGCCCAGAAAGTCCTTTGTAGCTCATTTTATGCTAGACGACAACGTGATAGAACATGCTCACGCTGGATAGATGCCGTAGACCAGAACGATTAAAGCTTTGAGTTAAGTTGCTGAATGGCGTCGTCGCGACATCAGTATGATTGAAAAGAATTGTTGATGGAAACCAAGACCGGATCGCGGTTCTAGTACTCATAATGATGATGATAGAAACAAATTAATAAAAAAACTCATTTTTATTCATTCAAAAACTCTATAAAATAACGTATCATTAAAAGCCAGTCAAGCTTAAGTCAAACGCTTAATAAGATCCTTGGAGCTCCGAGTGTCAATTAAGACGTCATAGTTGTATTTTGACGAACTCTCGCACGTAGTGCAGCCACACGACGATGGAATGTCGATCTAAAAATCACACAAAATTAAACTCCCGAGTCTCATTGAGAATGTATAGCCAAACTTACGTCTTTTGTAATCTTCACGCCGTCTTCACATACCAACGGAACCGATATAGTCTTGAAACCCTCAATCGAACAGCAGTAGCATATTTTGTCTTGGCCAAATGTCTCTGTGGGAATACGATTTGAGATCTCTGAAGAAGGGCGAGAGAAGGAAAGACTTACTTGCGTTGTATTTCGAGCCCGATTGACAAGATCCGTAGCATTCCGTGAAGCCGTGAATGGGTTCCTTGTTGACACAGATACCATGGCCGCGTTTGGAAACTTTAACCAGACCAGTTGTCTCGCCTTCGGCAAGAGACGTCGGCAGACAGTTCTCTGAAAGGATAAGTCGTTTTAGTTGATGTCGGTTATGAACTATCAGTAGGACTTACTTTGACTCTCTGGGATAGGCTTGCAAATCTGGCAGCATCCTTTGTCTTCTATTTGCTCTGGCGGACAGTCACTGACATCTGGACAAACCTCTCGCGATGAGCTGACCACCAGATGGCCATCCATGTTGATGCATGAGTATGTGGTGCAGTTATCAGGACTAAGCCATTCAGCTCCTGGGGGATAGAGCGCTTCTTCAAGTACGCACTTCGTCTGCACGCAGGTGCCACAGCATTTGCTTGGATCCAAGTTTTTGTATTCGAAGCCCTTGAGGCAGTTCTTCTTGCATGTCTCGACTATTTCCGTTATCTGAGTGGTGTCATCGGGGCCATAAGCGCAAAGTTTTTGTACACACGGGTCTTCGGGCACCTTCCACATTTGACCCAAGGTCTTCAGAGTTTCGATGCCATCCACTTCAATGATGCACGCATCCTTTGGTGGCGCTGCAAATGTTCGTACACGATTAAGAAAAAATGCAAAACAGAGTACCACGATATCCACTTACTGCACACGACGGTGGGGCAACAGTCGCCAATTCGGGTAACAGCCTTGAACTCGTAAAACTTTTGTTCGCAGTGAGACACCAACTCTGGGCAGGTATTTGTGTCGCACACAACGCTCTGAATTGGACAGCATCCAGAATTGTCCCGGACAAGTTTTTCCCCAGTTTTGAGTGGAACAATTTCTTCGAGTGGTTCGCACTCAGACACGGGTTTGCATTCTGAAATGAATGGCACTGTTTTGGTGGATGCATGATATGAAGTGTGATTTGCTTACCGCATATAAACTGAGGACATCCATCGGCTCCAATTTTCTGCTTTTTAAATTGACCTGGACCGCATTTCGGGAAGGGAGCATCCGGACATGTCACTGGGGTTGGCTTCTTCGGCTCGGGAACTGCAATGAGAAGGGTGCTGAATGTCTCTCGAGGTGCTAAATGATTTCGATTAACCTACCACAGATGTATTTCGGGCAACATTCCTCTGATGAGCTGATCTTCGAAGGCATGAAGCCCTCCGAACAGATGCTCTCTTCCAGCGGGCAGTGCTGCTTAATGCATTCAGTCTTACCGTCCTTATTGCATGTGCACTGTGTGCATTTGTCCTTTTGCCATTCATCTCCAACAGAGTGCTCTCCGTCATCGCACTTCGTACACTGCTCCTCGAGCACACACTTTTCGTTGTCGAGCACCTTGCCAGGTGGACAGAAACAGCCCTCCGACTTACCCTCACTGCACTCCGTCTCCTTCTTGGGGTTCATCACAATGTTCGTTCTCAAGTTTATTACTTGGAATACATCAACTGCCTTAACCGAGTCGCATGTTTTGACACACCCACACGGCTGATACTGCAGATAGGGTGGGCAGTCGTACGGACACAAATCTTCACTTCGCCAATTAAGGCATATTTCGTTCCTAGCACACTCCCTCGCGTAGGCGGCCAGGGAGTTGCATGCTCCCTTTTGATTGTTACCGGGCTTGCACATGTCCTGTTGACATGCCGACACGTAAGACACGGGATCCACAATCATGTTGCACTCTCCGAAGAGTTTCTGGTCAAAGAATTTGAAGCATGGATCCTTCTCTGGCGGCAGTGGAATGCAGTCTTCCTTTGCTATCTCCTCGCTTAAGCACTCATCCTTGTCCAATCCCAGTTTTGGTTCCTCTGCCTGCCAACTCTGCACAATCTCCATAATATCGGGTGCTGTAGCGGACGCTTTCCAACTCCTTCTCTTGGCGGGATTCATTTTAAGATCGTTGTCGGGATCCCCATTGCAGTCGCCACAGAGCCCTTCCATTTTGCTGCCGTATTTAATGCTAGGCACACGTATCTACGAGTGATTGAGTCGTTTTAGAAATCTCCCCCCAAAATGAGATGCACACGAGACGAGACTTACCGAGAATGCCATATCGTCGAAGGAGCTAGTCATCTCAACATGCGACTCAGGTAACGTGAGTTTCAATTCTTTGCTATTGGACTCAACGATACTCAGCCAGGAGTCTTTGAACGGCAACTTCTTCACTTCCATGCCATCGATTAGCACCTGAACCGATTTATTGGCTATAACACGTTGAATATGAATTATATGTGTGCCGTGTAGAATATGAAGTGATTTGGCACAGCTTGTGTTTGGTCGCGCGTTGTGGACTCCCAATTTCTTGCAATCGTCCATTGTAACGTAAACCTGAAAGGGGAGAATGAATTGTGAGAAAAATATTAAAATAGCTCACAATGTGTGTGTGTGTGTGCGGGTGTGTGCTTGGGAAGGAGATTTAAACTGAGGGAGCAAAATGAATGGGTATTTGCACTTTATTTCTTCTCTGCACTTTGCAAAGGACTAGACGCTGTATTGAATGTTTGAGACTGTAGGTGTCGCATGTGAGTGTACATGGGTGTTTAGATTTCAGCTTAAATGAAGGCATTTTCACACTTGGTTAGTTCTGTTTGCTGAAAGGATATTTTCGGTAGAAGGCACTGTAATATTTACGAGTACTCGTATGTGTATTGTTGCTGATTTTGATTATAAAGCGTTTTCCAATAGGGACTTCTGGACTTAACACGTTGATAGCGGCCATATTGTTGAAGCTACATCCGTCAAATTGTTGTCATTTATTCAGTCCAAATCACCATGGATGGACATAGCGTTCAACAACACGTGCAAATGATAAAATTGTTTTATCAAAATAGGTGTGCTGTTCGGGCAACGTTCCACCCGATTCGCCCAATTTTACCGTCGCCATAATCGTCCTACCAAGAGGACTACTCGTAGTGTGGTGGATAAATTTGAGTCCACTGGTTCAGTAGATGATAAGAAATGCAAGATCTGCCGAAAAAATCGCCGCTGTCCATGAGAGTGTGCAGGAGAGTTCGAGGCAGTCGTTTTCGTGTCGCACCCAAGAATTTGGCCTTTCCCAGACCACGACGTGGCGAATTTTGCTTCGTGACTTGGGCCTGGATCCGTACAAAATTTAACTAACCCAGGAGCTGATGGTAAACGACCATAGACCAGACCATAGACAACGATGTGTGTTCGCTGGAGCAGGGCTCTGGAGCAGTTGGAAACTGATCCTAATTTTCATCGAAAAATTATCTTCAGCGATGAGGCCTATTTCTGGATGAATGGATACGTCAACGAACAAAATTTTTGAGCTTCGGACAACAACAATCCACGTGAGATCCAAGAACGTCCAATGCATCCCGAAAAAATCACTGTTTGGTGTAGATTTTGGACTGGCGGCGTCTTCGGTCCATATTTCTTTGAGAACGACGTTGGCCAGGCCATCACCGTCAACAGCGAGTGCTATAGGTCGATGATTACCAACTTCTTTTGGCCGGAATTGGATTATATTGACACCCACAACATGTGGTTTCAACAGGACGGCGGTCATCTCACGTGGAGGTGATGTGAACTGGCCACCAAGATCGTGCGATTTGACCCTGTTAGACTTCTTCTTGTTGGGTTTTCTGAAGTCGCAGGTCTAGGCCAATAAGCCACAAACCACAGCAGCCCTCAAAGCCAACATAACACATGCCATCGGTCGAATTCAGCCTGATTTATGCGCCAGAGTCATGGAAAATTGGAACGATGTTATATTCCACATAATGGCATCGATAACCCATTCAAACGTATAAAAAAATTCGATGATATCTCATACACACTTTGTTCAATTTAAATTGAAAGATAGGAAGCGCTTAATGAAACACCCTTTAGAAAGCCTTGAACGAGATGAATCTAATCAATCTTACAGCGCTTTAGCTTGGCATTATCCCAAGAACCAACCAACATGCCAAAAACGACTGGATGGCGCAGTTGGTTAGGTGCCTGCCCCAAGTAAGAGGGATTCCAGGTTCGAATCCCAGTGAAGTCGAATCTGGTCCAGTCACCATTTGCCGTTGGGATCAAATTGACGGCGCTGGAGTAGGTTGCTACCTAGCAGAACAGTGAAACAGTTTTGAGTCTGAGTGCTCCAGTAGTGTTTCAAAAATACTCCGAAAAAAAACCAACAGGCTTCTCGAATTGGCATAATCACCTGGAAGCCGACTACACTGTCGTCTTTAAAGCTTCAGTAATGGCTTTGCCTGACAGATTCGAAATGTGACTGTACTTCAATACGCCACCCAGGTATCCATCTTCGCTAGCCTACAATCTTCCTAACTTACCCACCGAAATCGAAAACAACGAATGATAAAACTTTGATCTAATACAAGGGAAAACAGAGTATAAAGGATTTTTTCAAACACCGAACACATGCACCCACCGTCTAGTTTGATTGAGTGTTTGCATCTCTCAGATATCCCCGCATGGCTTTATAAATTCAACTCTACCGAGACAAACATATCCCAAAAAATAAACAAAAGACAACCGAAAAAAAGGGCTTACCTGGAACGTATGCACACCGGGCAAAACAATATCCCTTGACAGCAAATACGTGCAATTGCCATTAAAAGTGAAATCCTTTCTATCGTATGTAAGATATTTTGATGTGCCGAACGTATCGCAAATACAATCCTTGCACTCGTTAATTGGAATGCACGTATCACCCTTGCGCAGTGTACCTTCCGGACAATAGCATCCACTGAAGCAAGCATCCGGCAAAACAGGACAATCATCTCCATTCAGATTATCGCACGATGGTTCACAACGTCGCTTGTAGCAATCCGAGTGTACCAGCGGTGCCGGACAGGATATCTCTACACGGAGATAAACAAACACATAAATAGAGAAATAAAAGCATCATCTCGCGGACTTACCACACTGGTGCACCGCTCGCCATGTATCCAACTGAATTTGGGGATTCATAGCCAGGCACTGTTTTACAAATCCTTGCAAAATTGAACATTTGCACGACTGCGGGTTGTCCTTGTTCATCTTCAAGCACTCGCAAGTTGTTTCTATGCATTTCGAAACGAATTGCTTGTAATTAACAGCTTTGCCGCACTTCAGGAATGAGGGATGCCTAAAAGAATGCACATTTGAATGTATCTGCGCACATTTCTACATCCAACTTGACGTGTACATAAATACACGGGTGGACGTTTTTTGTGTAACCCCAATACTCACTTGATGGAATTACAAAGAGCCAGCGCTTTCATTTGAACGTCTCGTGGACAAACTTGTGGATAGCACTCATCCTTGGGGATCTCTTTGTCGAACCAACTGTCTCCGAATTTATTTGTGCTGCTGGTAACGGTGCCGTCAGGCAGACGCTTATCATCGGCTGGATTGCCATTGAAGTACCCACACAAACCATCGACCGTTTTAATGAACTTCTCGGAGACACCGATTTTAATACCACCAATTTCGTCGTACAACGCCCAGAAGCCGTGCGAACGGGACACAACCAAGATAGTGTTACCTGGCTGTGAGATGATGAACGCCGATTTGGCGAGAGGAGATTTTTCCAACTGCTGAGGAGTGTAGACGAAGCCATTGAATTTCAGTTTCAGGTTGGGCATGATACTGAGCACAGCGTCCGAAGTGGTGTCCTTAATGGTGAGGACTTTGCGACAAATCTTACGGTTCTCCGTGCAATTAAGTTGGACTAAGCACAAGGAGGAGAGTGAAAGGAAATTAAAAAATAACAAACACTTCGAGTGCAAGGAGTCAAGAGCTGAAGATAATATTCACCTGATATATACCACGTCGAGTTGACTAGATTCCTGGCCAGGATATGGCTGCACGTGTCGTACTTGAATTCGGTGCCGTCGAAAGTTACAAACGATTTTCCGCTCAGCTCGCAAACGTGATCTTTTTGCGGCCGCAAGGTGCAGGTGTATTTCAAACACTCACCCGGCTTGACCTTGGAGTTGTCAATCTCAACTTCATAATCATCGGGACACTTTGGCAACGTGCATGAGAACGAAACATTTTTAACCGTGGTGATTGTGGGATCTGGTGTACACACGAACTCAGCGCATTCCACAACCTCTTCAACATCAAGGTCGAGCTCTGGAGTGGGGAAAAATTCTTCGATTTTGTTGAATGACTTGATGCGGACTATCTTGTGGCCATCATTAAAGGTGGAGAACTTTTTCGTGACCCTACAATCGAATTGAGTGTTGATACAGTTTTGAAAAGGAATTGCTTTCTAAACGTACGTTGTTTTGAAAATCTCTGACATCTGCCTGGTACCGGACTGTTCCACGATCTTCATTTTCATTCCCTTGGGACACTCTGGCTCGGGACAGCTCCTGGTAGTCGCTGAAGACATAAAATGATTGTGAAAAGAGCCCTTTTAAGGAAATGGTCAAACTCACTTTTGTTGACTTCCGTTGTCGGTGTACCAGTCGACTCGATTACCTTTGTGCACTCTGGCGGCTCATCGTCTTCACAGTCCTTCACACCGTTACACCACAGCGACTCAGGAATGCAATCTCCGCTGGATGGGCATAGTTTTTGCAGGTCCGGACAAGGTTCACATTTGCAAACACATGTGGGGGTCTGAATGACACGGAGTCCCTCGTCACAAGTCGGACATTTCTTTGGTTTGCACTGCTTTACACCGCCCAACACGCACACACATTCTTGACAGTTTTTGTTCTCGAATTTCGATCCAATTTGATAGCTGCAAAATAAAGTATTCGATGGAGTTGATGCATGCAAAACTTGGATTTTTAGCCAAGGTTACCTGATGTAGTTTTCAACACAAGGACACAAGTTACGATCGATGCAGGCTGCGCCATCCCACATCAGCGGCGACTTGCACTTGCATTCTTTTTCGTCTGGGTCCACTAAGACGTTGTCACACACTGGGCAGTGAACTGGTTTTGTGTCGACCACTTTAACGTCTTCCTTTAGTTCAGCTAAAAAGAGGGGAGATGGAAGAAAGCATTGATAGAGAATTAAGAAGAACTGTTGAGCTCAAAATCGAACAAGAGGAAATGAAAAAAACGTGCAAGTCTGTGCCGATTGACACGCTTAACAATAATAAGACAAATCTCTGATAGTTTACACTAGGCTTTTGCATTTTAGTTCAGTTCAAAGAGCGCTCAGATTAGCTCAAATCTGTTTATTGAACTAGTTCTTTTAGTTAATTTAGTTCAATGTAGTTCACTGCTCAGGAAATTGAGTCTTGTGGAATTTTCAGAAGATGTTCGTCATATGATCGAAATCTCCTTATTAGTTCATCCATTCATCGCACCAGAAAACCGTTAAAAAAATATAGAACGCATAGAGTAGAATCCGTTTAGAACGACTTCGTTTATAACGACCAACCACTTGTTGCGACGTAGACACCACAACATATTAGGTTTGCATTCAAATTACTATGAACGCCTTTCTGTTCGTCTTGTGCGTCGTGCGGTTAGTACGGCCTAATGTCGCTAGTCCCCTGACCGTCGCAATATCCGGACTCGACTGTACATACATTCGTGCACATACATTTTTAAAATGTCCTTCACCTTCATCACCGACAACGCAACGATGCTTAATGGGCTCGGGCGACTGTAGTTCAACAAAAAACAACCCTGATGTACACAGTGCCCATACACATACAAGGGAAATTACTCAAATTTAGTTCAGTTTAGTTCGATTTAGTTCAGTTTAGTTCAATTTAGTTCAGTTTAGTTCAGTTTAGTTCGATTTAGTTCAGTTTAGTTCGATTTAGTTCAGTTTAGTTCAGTTTAGTTCGACTTAGTTCAGTTTAGTTCGATTTAGTTCAGTTTAGTTCGATTTAGTTCGATTTAGTTCAGTTTAGTTCGACTTAGTTCAGTTTAGTTCGATTTAGTTCAGTTTAGTTCGATTTAGTTCAGTTTAATTCAATTTAGTTCAGTTATTCTTACTGAATTTCATGCATGCAGAGCAACCTTACCTGAGTTTAATGAACTACTGAACTAAATTAACAAAAATGAAGTAACATTGTGAACTAGTTCGCTCTTTTTTCGGAGGATTTTTGAAGCGTCTCGAATGTTGACCTCGAGCTCGTCCAAAGTGGTGGGCTTGTTGGCGTTGACTAAGGGCTTGACGAAGCCCCAGAGAAAATCATGGATGTCGTGTCAAGTCGCATGATCGCGGTGGTCATTTGATGAACGCTCGTCGTGAGATAACCCCGTCGCCAAATTTTCGTGTTCCCCGTGTAGGGGATAACGCAAACGAGCAAGGGCTACCTTAAGTGAACGACCATGCGGCCAATCTTTTTTTTTTCGAATGATTTTTTGAACACTACTGGAGCACTCAGACTCAAAACTGCAAAACTGGTTCATTGTATTGCGAGGTAGCAACCTGCTCCAGTGCCGTTAATTTGATTCCAACGGCAAATGGTGACTGGACCAGATTCGATTTCACTGGGATTTGAACCTGGGACCTCTCTAATTTGGGGCAGGCACTTAACCAACTGCGCCGTGGCGTAGTGGGTAGGTGCGTCGATTCCTATGCTCGAGGTTGTCGGTTCAATACCCGAATAATCACCAAACAATTTTTTTCACGGCTCCACCTCTTTCGAGTCACTAACAATGCTCAACTGTCTGAAAAAGGCTTCTTAATCTCGCCATTCGGAGTCGGCATTAAATTGTAGGTCCTCTCCACTCGTGAGAGAACAATAGCAGGAACAACACGAGTGGTTGCTGAGAAGCTAGGCCCAGGTCCACCCCGGAATGTAGCGCCTGCGCTATCCAGTCGCTGAACTAGGTCACTTTATTCACTTGTTAGAGCTCTTTTTTGAACTACTTCGTTCGTGACCTACACAAGCCCAGTCTAAACGCATCTCTGAAATTTACTTACGATATGGAAGGAAACAACCGAGTGGTTCGATGCGCATATTTATGTCCTTCTCCCACTTAACCGGGACGATCTTCAGCATTTGCGTCTGGATCGGGTACTTGAAGTAATTGGTTTGAGGTGTATCTTGATCGTTGTTGGCAATGAAAAGTTTCGGGTTGCCGTCAGGTCCCAGGATGTTGTTCCACACGAACGCGTTGTTCGAGTACATAACCTTGTAGCCCGTGACCCATCCGTCGGTTCCACCCTTAGTTGTAACGCCGGTAATGTTCCTTGGCTCCAAGAAGTCAAACTGAAAATACAAACTTTACGCAATCTGCCGAGGGAATGAAGGGAACATGCAATAATCACCTCAACATATTCACTGGGTGAATTCAGAATAGGTCTCCAGCTCATGCTCGATGACATTTTTAGCATATCCAGGAGATGTGGCTTTCTTGCTTTCTTTGGTCGTGGCCATACGCTGCTGGCTTTGACTTGCGGGGGTTTCATTGCGCCATTTTCGATACCCATTGGATCGGTGCATTCTGGCTTAACTTCCCAGCTACTTATTGTCGTTGTCAGAATGGGTGGTTCGGCAGTTGTAACCTGGCATTGATACAAAGTCAATTAAAACAGAACGGTGTACAGGGCACACACGACGTAATCATTACCACCAATTTCTCTAGCGGAGATTCAGTGATGGGCTCTGTTGAATCTTTGCTGCATCCCAGTAATTCCACGCGCATCGCAATCGATCCGTGCCATTTCAGGGGATATATACGCACCACTTTCGCTTCAATTGGTATTTTGAAAAGCGACTCTACGGGTGTTCGCGGATCAATCGGTCCATTGAACATCTGCGGTTTATCTGTCTCATCGATCAGGTAATGGAATCCCACGCCGTCTGTGCTGTGAAGTATCTGCAAGGGATGAAAACACAAAATTAACTCTCTGCATTTGCGAGGGAGTGGGATGAGAGCGTACCTTGAAGAGCGTCACATACTGATCTGATATCGGGCTACCCTGCATGACGATTCCGAATAGGGGTTGTGGTTCGTCGAATGAAACTTCCAGGTACTGCATTTGGTCATTGATGAGCGGTGACCAACTGCCTTTCGATTCGCCAATCGGTTTCGAGTGCAACCGACCGAACTGTGGGAGATATGAATCGCTAAGCGTACTGCTAGCACCGAACACACTGTCTGGCAATGGCATTGCACCGTTTATCATTGGAACCAGTCTGCAATGGAGGACATTTAGACGCTTTTAAAGTATATTTGCGAACGAGGTGTAACATACTGTTTGGGATCACACTTTGGTGGTGGGGTCGTTGATGTTGGCACAATGAATGGTTTCTCGGTTGATGTTCCCAGGTAGGAGATTGTGAATTCTGCGGTGAAATTGAGAATGTTGCTTAATTTTATAACACAATCAATTCATTTTACCTGGTGTTGGTGTCGTGATTTCCTTTTGTTCGACGTAGCTTTGGCAGAGGAAGGTGTTGTCGATGCACTGACAGGTCTCCGGAGAGCCAAGTACCAGTTGTTGATAGACCGAATGAGGCTGTGAAGGGAAAAATCAGTTGTTGGTGTGTTTTAGTCACAGTCTGACGCTCTCACTTACCTTGACATAAGCCTCGTCGATGCTCATGCATGGACATTCGTCTAGATCCACGCAAGTCTTCTCATCACGCCAAAACTTGTTCTGACCCGGACAGTAGGGTTGGCTTTCATCCACACATCCACCCTTACACTGATCTCCGATGTAGCACAGTCCTCGTTTCGTCAGAGTCTATGAGTCACGAAGTTTCATACAGCACTCTTCGAAAACAATTTTTCATACTCACATGACCGTAGAAATGACAGGTGTGCTCACAGTGGTTAGCACATTCGGACCATATTTTGCCAGGAGGACAGAGTAGCAACTTTGCGGGCTCGGTAGACTCCTGCTCACCGCCACACACGGGTTTCATTAGCTGCACGCTTGATATGTGGTCACAGATATGCAGCACGGGATTGAACATCATTGTGGGGCCACATGTCTTCTCAACATACGACCACGACCCGTCAGTTTGTGGTGAACAATGCAAGAACTTGTAGCAGTCATCGGGATACTCTTTGTACTCATCAATTTGGTTGTCGCAGGCCTTCTCCTCGATTATCTTAGCTGGTGGCTCAGTTGGTTCCACATCAACCTCCTCGGAGCCACATCGACAGAATATTCTGATCTCGTAGTCGTGACAGTTGCCTCTGCATGCCAATCCCTCTTCGAGGTTACAGAAGACGTTCTCGTCCATCATCTCCGCCTTCTCGTGTGAGTCCACTACACGGCAGTCGATCTTGTACATGTACTTCTTCTCGCAGGTGCCGTAGATGCTCTCAAATCGATCGAACTTCGGCAGCCTCTCTTGATCGTTCAGCTTGAGTTTGCCTTCCCTCTCTGTCGAATCCTGATCTCGATTGAGCCATCTTGTCCAACCGGACACGCACTTCACTTGTGTCTCCGTCTGCTGCGGTTTGACAGTTGAACTAGACTCGATTGTTGAAACTGTGGTGGTGGCAAGCTGCTTGGCACACGGAACCCCACTGCAAACCTCCTTCTTCTTTGTACAACGACACGTCTGACAGTCGTCCGCAAACGTAATATCCCCTTCGTAGAAGGTTTTGCCCTCCTTGAGCATGCACACAGGCTTGCACTCTGACTTAGGTACGCACTTTGTGAACGAGTCGTTTAAGTAGATCATGCCCTCGTCGCACGGTTTTATCTGACAACCTTCGATGCAGTTCTCACTCAAGCACATCCGATCGGTTATGCCTTGATCCAGGAAATTATCACACGTCTCAATGGCGCAGGCTGGGGTACACGCCTTGTACTCCGAGCAATGTGGGTCACACTGCATGGCTTTGGTGGGAGTTCAAAAAAATCTTATCAAACCCGTCACAGGAAAAGTGCTCGTCTGTAAGTACTTACGACACAAGTGCGGAGTACGCCAACGAACATTGACTCCCTTCATCGCACAGGAGTAAGCGTACGCAGCGATTGCCGTACAGAGACACTCACAATCACCACCCTGGTCACAGGCGCACGTATCGAAGATGCAACGTTTCAGATACTTCTCGACAGGTACTTCGGAGTGACATTCCTGCAATTAAGAGTTGACGAAAATTCAATTAATAATCGAATCTCTAGTTCTGTGAAGATTTTAATGCAATTTCAAATGCCACTGGATGCGCTGTGTACCTTGAACAATGCCGACTTGAGGATGCCACATTTCAGTTGGGCCCAGGTCTCCCTTTCGGGGTGCTCCTTGCATGCGTCGATTTGTTGAGTTGGTGCCACACAGAACTCCTGCAACTTCCATGAGTGGCCGAAAAGGAATGCGCTGGTTTCGAGTCCCTGAGAGGGTGTTTTCATGTCATCGTTGGCGTTGTCATTGTAATTTCCACACAGCCCGCTGACTTTACCCTTCCACTCCTTGCCGAGCTTCACATACACACGAGTGCCCTCGTCCCACTTGATTTGGAGTTTAAGTGGAATAATTTCGATGACAGTGAAAACACCAGCCTTATATATGTTGTACAGATGCCCCTTGTCACCCAGTAGTTCTCGCAGTTCTGCAAACAATTTCAAATGGATTTGAGACTTCCTCCGAGCGACTGATTGATGACTTACTATTAATTGGTAACTTGCTTTGATCATCGAGGAACGATGAGTCTGCTGATAACGTAATCGTGTCCCGAATACTTCCGTTCAGGTCGATTTGCAGAGACTTCGAGCACGTAACTCCCAGTGAACCGCAAAGTACGTTCTGAATGGTGATCGAATATGAGTCACCGTTCGCCGCCGTGCCCTTTGACAGAATGTAGTCGCATGCTCCTTGGAAGTCGAAGTCGTGGTTGTCGAACGTCGTGAAATGCGAGTCTCCCCACACGCTGCAGCTGGCCTCGCACTGGTTGGTGGTGCACTTCCAGTTGCCGGACTTGCAGAGACTGAAGGAATATTGATGAAAAGTGCAATTTTCTTTCTCACTCAGCCACTTACCAGATATTACAGTCCTCGGTCATTTGGTCGCCATCGGAGTAGCTCTTGCCTCCGTGGTGGCAGGAGCAGGCCTCAGGCTTAACACACTCCTTCGTGGTTATGTCCAGGACATAACCGTCCAAACAAGCACATCCCGGTGTGCAATCATCGACATTTTCCACGTAATTGTGCATATTTTTGCATGTTTTTGGTTCGTTCGGTACGCATTTCGAGAACGCGGCAAAAGGCTTGTTAACGCATTGATTGCGAAGCTCCGAGGAAGGTGGATATTTTTCTTCGTCTCCAGTCTCTGCCACGTCACAGTCCCATATCCCTCCTTCACAGACACTGAAACGGAAATGGGGGAATTATTTCTGAGCATTTGTGTGAGAGTGTGAGAGAGTGTACCAGAGGTCCAGGAACTGCCTTCCCGGCCGAACCTCCTTGTAGCCAGTCTTGAAATGGATTCCATCGTAGACACAGGGACACTCTTTCTCCGGCACGCATTCGTTGTTCTCATTCAGATACTCTCCCTTCGGACAGCGGCAGCCTTCAACGCACTCCTTTTCACAGATGTTCTTGGTGGCGACGTCATCGCATGTTCGAGTGCAGCTATCGCCACATTCGTCGTAGATCTGTCCCCCGGGACACTGTAAGCCTGTCAATTCAAAGAGAAGACATTATCAAGCACTTGCTTAGAAGCTGTGAAGACTTACCGCACTCCTTTACAGTGTATCTCCAACCGGTTTTGATACCCTGCCTGGTGCACTCAGCCCCATAGGCAGCCAAGATGGGGCAAAAGCACTTGGACGGTTCCTCCTTACAGGCACACACGTCGTAGATGCAGTTCTCGTAGTACGTCTCCGCCTCCACAGACCACTGACAGTCGAGGAATATGTCATCAGTCAACCAGGCGCAGTGTTTTTCAGCAACCTCCCTCATTTGCGGATTCGCCGTACACGGATGTGGACCTGTTTCCACGCTCGACAAGTCATCGCAGGTGTCCATGGTTCTCCATTTGTTGGCAAACGGTTCGACGGCAGTCTCAACATCTCCCTCAGGAGTCAGGAAATCGTCCTGAGTCTTTGAATTGAATGTGCCGCAGAGACCTGTGGTCTTCTCCCGGTACGACGGAGGAGCGTCTATATAAACCCGAGTTTGCCCATCCCACCAGATGCGAATGCCGTCATCGAAGTCCACGGTTAAGAACGCAGAGCTGGCTTGTCTCACGAGCACCTGACCATTCCCAAGAACCTTCGGGAACTTCAGGATTTCCTTATTGTTCACAAAGGTGGCTAGATTCTGGCCAAGCTTGAGTTTAGTTTCTGCTCCATTGATCACCGCTGTGATGGTGACTGACTTGGTGCATGAGGGGGTTTCGAGTGAATTGGCTGGCGCGTAGTCCATCGCTTCGGAGATCGCCCCAGAGCATGGGACATTTTCCGCTTCGACTGTCATGTTGTTCGTTTTCAGGAGGTAGTATGAGCACTTGCCCATGAAGTCAAACTTTTTTCCATCGAATGTTGTGTAATGGGGATCCCCGATGGCGGCACATCGTGACCCGCAGTTCTCATCTGTACACTTCCATTGACCGTTTTTGCAGGTGCTGAGAAAATAAATCGTGCATTCAACTAACCATTCAAAGAGGCGACTCATGAGACTCACCATGTGTTGCAGTCCTTCTTGATGGAGCTTCCAGCTTTGAACTCCTTGTTGCGCATCGAACAGGGGCATAGTTCAGGGGAGATGCATGAGTCCTTGTATTGCACTGTTCCTTCCGGACAGAAGCAGCCCTCATTGCACTTGTCCTTGCTGGGTACAACATCTGAGCCGCACGTAGGCTCCAGATTCGGGCCACACGGGAGGTATACACGCCCATAATTACACTGAATAGCTTAACGACGCGGGCAGAAGGGTTGATTAAAAAACGTAAACAAGTGAAACTTGCATATCCTTACGACATATCTGCAAGTTCCGCCATCCGTGCTCCAATTCTATTCCCCGGAACTCACACTCCTTGGCCATCATAGCAACAGCGTCACAGTTGCATAGCTCAGGCTGCTCCTTGTTGGGACAGTTGCAGTAGTCGTTGACACACGCTTTCATTATGGCATTCAAGTTAAAGGGCTGCAAGGAGAATGAATGAGAATATGTGCTCCACACAAATTTAAGCGAGTCTCACCTTTATGCACTCGCTCATCTTGGCATTCGTTAGCAGCTGTTCGCAGACTTCGATTGCCTTGAGCTGCTGACTTGGCTCACATTGTTTGGAGAAATCAACTTCCCCACTGTTGTCCATGAAACACAGGGGAGAGTCGTCGGGCACCTTCCACGAATCTGAGAACGCTTTACCTGTTTTCAACTGAACACCGTCCCTTGAGATAAAATCATTCCGATAGTCCCCATCTAATGAGCCGCACAATCCGCCTACACGTTTCCACAGACCCGGTCCGGCCTGAATCGCAACGTATTGATATTTATCCCAAAATATGGTCAACCCCACTGAGTCCAGATCGATTTGGAGATGCTGTGCCACGGGGAGAACTTTCATTCCCTTAACCTGCACGGGGATTGGGAGTTTCTTTTGCGAAGTGGACAGCTTCACCGTCCCATCTGCTGAGCAATCAAGCACGAGTTAATCTCTCTCGCTCAATAAGATGTGTGCGAAATGATACTCACTTGTGTTCTCGAATGTGTACATAATCGACTGCCAAAAGATTTTAAGCGAGTGCGGACAGTTGTATCCGGATCCGAAGGGACATCCTTTGAGGACAACATCGAATGTGCCATCGATTTTATCGGAGACCAACGTGTGCGAGCAGGATAATGGAGCTCTGCAAAAAGGGGCACATATCAATGGATTAAAATCTTATGAACAGTTTCAATTTCGGGTCTCACTTGAAAATTGTCCCATCAAAGGTTTTCAAATTAATCGCCGACCAGGTGGCACAAAGTGCCGGCTTAGGTGTCCTGTCGATTGTTATGTCGATGTACTCCTCGAAATAAAGCGAATAAACGAGGGGCGCTTCGATGAATTCCTCAGAGGATGTGTACAGCTCCTGTGTTTGAAACGGTCGATAGAGTGTTCTTTTTTTTCCGCTTAATCTGTTGAATTTTTATGACTTACATGATTTTTGGTGCGGGCCTTCCACTTCGATATGAACTCCAGACTGTTGTCCACCTCGGGGCCTTCGTGCTTGTTGCCAGTGTAACTGTAGTACCCTACCTCCTTGGTGTGTGGCTTTGAAACCAGTTGGACGCCTTTGGCTGGAGGTGGGGGAGTGAGCATTCGTAAGTAAGACTCCTATATTTTGTTTGTAAGGCAACACTTACGTAATATACACTTTGGCAGTGGTGGAGTGAAGACGCCTGTACTGAATTTACATCTGTAATTTGACATTTGCAGGCCACTCATCGGGATCCCCTTTGGGCAGGACAACGTACACGACGCCCCCTCCGTGTCAAACGAACAGCGATAGTTTCCATTGAAGTCAGAGTGGGTCATATTACAAACGCTCATGCCTGCAATAGAATGAGATGCAAACTATGTTTTATAGGGAATTAATTTCATCCATACCGTATTGACATCGTGGCCCTTTGAACGCGCCCGAGCATTTGCAAACGTTGAACGATACACATTTCCCACCGTTTTCGCACTGGGGATCGCAAATTGCTGAAACGTAAACACCGATTGTTTTATTCCACCTATTCTACGTTTCAAAAGCCTCACGACAGATTTTGTGACTGACTAAACTTACGTTGGCAGTCGGGAGCCGTTATTTGCCCACTCTTCGGATGATGCCACTCTCCGTTCAAACACTCGAGGTTTGTTATGCCCGTGCCGTCGGGGAATTGGTATCCCTTCAAGCACTCCACATTGCACACGCTGTAAAACAGATTTGATTTCGTTTATATTTCGATGCGACCTCAGAGAAGTTTGGAAAAAAGCGGCACTCAAATTCAATTGAGGTCTCTTAATTCTGTGGGGATTCAAAAATCCAACCAGTTTCACGTGGACTTATCCCATAGGAAACTTGCTAAAGCCCATAGGAAACGCATAACTTACTTGCTTCTGCAGGAGACCTTGGAGTTCATTGGTATCTTTGGCTTCGAGGCGCACTGTAAATTGCGATTCTGACAAAACGGTCCATAGAAGTTGTCAGGGCACTTGCACAGACCGGGTTCAAGACATATTCCATTGTTCTGACACGGTGGCATGCAAATGGCTAAGAAATTGAATGAAATCGTAAATGCACTTGAGTCGTGTTAGAAAACCGCTTACGATCGCATTGGGGAATTTCGTCCACTTGATAGTCACGCACAACCCATTTGCCCGAGATGCATATCACGTTGAGCTGGTTCACCCCGCCGGGGAAACCGTAGTTTCGCTTGCATGAGAGCTTGCAGTTGGTGTCCCTGCACTCGTACATCACATTTTTCGGCAGTGGAAGCGCCTTGCGGCATGATCCGACCACGGGCAATTGTAATTTGGCATTAGCGAGGAATTTTTGCGTCGCATCAATGGGATGTTGCTTCTGCTTAAAGCCCAACCAGTTCTTAAACTGCCCGCTGCCAAAAACAAATGATCATTCGTAAGGAAGTGATGTACAATCGGAAGCAACTTACATGGGTCCTATTTGCGGTGGCAGTTGGTCTGGCATCATGAAATTTGGTGGTTGGTGAAAGACCAGCGGACCATGTTGCTGTTGTGGTTGCTTGTTTTTGTATCCAAATTTGAAACTACAAAAATACAATTAATTGAAGGTTTATCTGATACTGGGTTTATTCACTTACGGTTGGTCAACATGCCGGGCTTCTCTAACATGGTCTTCTGGAACATCAATATCCGCGTTGTTGATTCTGGAATTAATTAGTATTGTAAGTTGAATAAACAGAAAATAAGTGCACATTTGCACATAACTAGGCACAACTTAAGGGTTCTCACTGGCCACTGCACGATAGGTGCAATAGCTAAGAGACTAAACCTCCCGGCGAACGATTTCTGTAGGAGCTGTAGGGACGAAGAAGAAATTGAATCAGTGGAGTATCTCCTTTGCCATTGCCCTGCTCTACAGGAACTACGGCTGACTTACTTGACAGTAATGCTTATATTATTATATTTAGTTCCACAATTTAGGGATGTGAACAACCGGGTAACGTGAGATGATAGACCGCAATGTTCTTTCACGAGCTCAGCGAGGTGGCGAAGGTACAGATCCCTGACCTGAGGAAATTTTTAACTAGAACGGGGTGGTTTTGGTAATTGCATGCTGACCTGCGTTAATTCTCGAAAAACATGCAATCCTTACAGGGCATACACAATGGACCTCCACGGCCTCTGGGTGTAAATTGCAGGCAACAGCATAAAGCCCTCCTCACCTAACCTAACCTAACAGCTTAAGAATAAGAATATTCGCATTTGAGAAAATCAATTAAATTTCAATTTCGCAGTCATATTTGGCACACTAATCATTTTCTTCAATTCAGGGTTGGAGACGCACATACTAAGCACTTTAACTAAGTTCTGTAGAGAATCTCATAAAAATAATGGGAAGCGATTTTGCAAGTAAAGTTTATTTTCAAACTATACCATCAGATCTGTTAATGGATATTTTTAAGGATGGTTTTATAACCAAATGAAGTCTCCATTGCCGAGAAATGGTCTTTAGATGGCACTTTTAATGGACAATCCAGTTCCGGCCTGGAGAATATTCGACTTTGAACCTATGTGGCAGCGCAACTGAGGCTGTCCACATCCCATTACCTGCCACTGTACTTAATTAATTATTTTTTTCTTGTAGTTTAAACTTAAATTTGCGTTTCATTTGATTTCAAAGCAAACATTTCTTTCACCAACCACTCGTGTTGTACGCGCTATTGTTCTCTGACGAGTTGAGGGGGCCTACAGTTTAACGGTTTAACGCCTACTCCGATCGGTGATTTTGAGAAGCTTTTTCTAGACAGTTACACTCGTTGAGCATTGTCAGTGACTCGCAAGAGGTGGAGCCGTGAAAAAATGTTAGGTTTTTTTTTCGAGATTCGAACCTTAGACCTCGAGCGTAGGAGTCGACACACCTACTCAGTACGCCACTGCGCCCACATTGAAGAAGGCAAAAACACACTAAAATAAACCGGGCAAGTGCGAGTTGTACTCGCACGGGGAAGGTTCCGTCGCATAATATTGATGGATGATTTCTGAATATCAAACGACGTTTCCAAACTATTTCAGTTGAATTTTCTTCTAACTTCAACCCAAATCAACCATTTATTCATAAATTCATACATCCAAACAAACAAATGTTCATCCCTACATATACCTATATCTCTATCCAAGTTTATCCAACACAGAAAATCCCTTCCATCATACACATACCCAATCACTGCTCATGCCTGCGGTGTGTGTGTGTTCATTTCTGTTGGGCATTTAGGGGTGAGCTCGAAAAGATAACGCTCATCACCGAATAGAGTGGCCGAACACAGCATGAAATTATGTGTGGAAATGAAAATCGTTCTCATTTTAAATCTTAGATATCTCAAAATTTCAACATAAGTCGATATTTTGAAATTTATCATTTCTTAATGCTTGCATTGACGTCTTCAGAACTGCGTTTTCAGATCTTCAAAATTCGCATGTCGATGATTGACCGTTTTTGGCCAATATCTCCAAAACCATTAGGGCCAGAATGCTCGCAATAGTTTTAAATGAAAGTACTCAATGAAGCCAAGTTTTTGTGATTTTTTTAGATTTTTAAACACTTTGGTTTAGAAATGGCAGGGGGGGAAATCTTTGGAGCTCCATATTTTCCAAACGATACTTTTGATAAAAAAGTGTTGAAACCTCCACCTCATTTCGAAAGATCTGTCGATTGATATATATATCGATGGGGTGCGACAATTTTTCAAAATTAGTGTCAACTTCACCTGTACTGGAGCCACCCCCAAATGGCCCCACTTTTTAAAATCGCTGCATAGGAAATGACATCTAGGTCTGAAGTACCTAATTCCAAAATTTCATGCCGATATCTTCATAAACTTCGGAGATAAAAAAGTGTGACAGACACGACGGACGGACGGACGGACACACCGAAATTATAAAGGTTCCGTTTTTGTAGACGGAACCTTAAAAAGGGATTAGTGGGAAGTTTAAACATAAATAATGCGCAGAATGTACACAGCGATCGTAAGACCATACCATACTGGTGATGGTAGTGGTGCCCGGCACTAAGCAAGATCAACAACTTTAAGATTATCAATATCGCCTAGAGAAGGATGTATACCTTGCTAACAAATTTGTCGGCGGTGGAAACTAGCTTACCATCGTTCCTGTAGATATTTATGGCAAAGAAATTGCAACAAATTCGTCGCTGCAACTAAAAGAAGTATGTCAATAGAAAAAACAGAGAATAAGGCACTATACCATTATGAACAGAACCAAATATTTAGAAGAAACCCTAGATCATGGACCATTCGAATGGTTGAAAGACGTAGACTAAGGTAAGGTTTAGCTTAGAGAGCCCGCAGAGGGCCAGGAAATGAGGATTAAGAACGCTGTCCGTCCAACTAGGAAAAGCATTTTTTCTAGTCTATAAACGCACAGCATTAATGACAAAAAATTCATAAAAAAAAATTATTCATATATTCATTGAGGCGGCAGCAATAAAAAGTAAATATTCGAGAAAGTCAAAAATCAGATCAAAAGACTGTATTCCAATCAAAAAGTCGGTAAAGTCGGTAAATACCTATCGATGGATTCGCTGTTAGATTGAACCTTCGTTGTTTATACCGACGGTCTAATCCAAACAGTAAGCATTATTTCTATGGCTTAAAGGTTTTTAATAGTTATGCATGTAAGAGGTTCGTCGATTCGGCGAAGGATGCATTCAGTACTAATAAGATACCGAACAAATACACTCTGATGCTATGCTGGGTTCCTGGACATGGAGATTTTCGGCCAATGGTGGATCAGGCAAGGAAAGGGATGAAATGGAGCTCGACATGCGAACAGAAACCCTAAAAATTAAGATTTCGGAATAAGCACTGATACAGGCAAATGAGATAAATTCGGACACATGCAACTTTGCGAGACATAAGCTAATGGGTTCTGCCCAATGGGAGACCCTTTTCCAATATTGGAATTACCATATTACCATTACTGTGAATGGTGCTTAGATGAGGAGGACGAAGAAAAGTCTCCAAACCCTCTCTATAACTCGTTCACATTATCCATCTTAGGAAAGTAAAATCTGGGAGAGTATTTCTGTAAAGAATTGGTAGACATAAACGAAACGGATGTCAAGAAAGGAAAAGGAAATGTATCCACAAATTGAATTGGTTTCAGTAGTAATCGTCTGATCCGACTCTAGTGGCTACACAGTGGGCCTTATTGGTTAAAGTGATCCCTGCCGAATGTGAAATGAAGCCATCTTACCTGCAGTGGATCAGTAAAGAATTCGGACAATTACCTTGGTACAGAGCCACCATCAAGTAATGAAGTGGCATTTAACTTTTTCAACTCTTCATTTGATTTTCGCTACACGCAACATTGACAATAAAATCTAAGTTAGCTAAATTTACTCTCATCCGAGAATAAGGTTTAAAAAACGACTGCATGGTGCAGTTGGTTAAGTGCCTGCCCCAAGTTAGAGGGGTCTCAGGTTCGAATCCCAGTGAAATCGAATCTGGTCCAGTCACCATTTGCAGTTGGGTTCAAATTAACGGCACTGGAGTAGGTTGCTACCTGGCAGTACAATGGAACAATTTTGAGTCTGATTGTTCCAGTAGAGTCTCAAAAAAACCCTCCGAAAAAAAAGGTTTGATTCCAATAGGAAATATTTTTTTTGAGGGGTTGAACAAAGGTGTCACTGTCAAAAAGTAAGAAGGTAAGTGTCCGTGCTCCTTATTGTTCCACTATTCTTACCAATCTCAAATTATTTAGTAGGTAAATTCTAATAATCTAAAATGCAATAGCAAAAGCTAAGGAATATGGTATATGTTACAGACTTTTTAAACCTATCAAGAGCAACATTCCATACAGGTCCTTGATCAAATTGTATACTCAACAATATGTTGAATAAAATAAAATTTAGAAAAACAAAAATTAAAATTGGTTCTGTTCCCTAAAATTCATTAAACATTTTTTCAAGAATCATATAATACTTATGACAAAATCTTTTTTTTAATTTTTTATTTATTAATTTTATATAATTTATATAAGGCGTGTAACAAATTGCGAAGAGAAGCCGAAGAAAATGAATATCAACCTACAATATGGAAGGAACAGGGAACATTTAAGATCGCATATTTATTTAAATTTAAATAAATTTATGAAAATCTTGAAATATTATTCAACTTTCCTGTATAAATGTACCCACAATACAAGCTTTATTTTTGAAACATGTCCAGATACAGAGATGTGTATTAATCGCATTGAAAGCAAACTACCAATTGTTTTCAATTATCATATAAATATCCTCTTCATCATGAACAATGTTCATTGTGTTTTTTTTTTTAATTATCGTCTCATTCCGCACTGAAAGCAGTTGAATTAAAAACGTTATTCAACGCTGCTTGAAATATGAATGCGTACGTAATTTCCGGTAACTTTATGAAACTTAATTAATATTTCCCTGAAGCAGCAAAACACAAATATCCCCCATCACAGCTCGCACTTATGCTGCACACGTTGAAAAAATCGTGTATCAGACATCCTGCTCTACTACATTTGGTATTATTGTTGCGATAAGGGAAAATTAAATTAAATTACTAGGTGATACTTAAATAGAAGCAGGGCTTCCTGAAGGACTCTTAAAAAATCACTGTTAACTAGTGCGAACTAACTGCGAGTATACTACACTTTAAAAATAATGTTTTTCACTTACAAATCGTCAGATTCACTTGAAACATTTTCACCCCCTCCCAAAACCAGATGCAGGGATATTGCTAGGATAAATATCTCCTTGAAATTCATTTTTATTTCACAAGTTCTTGAATTCAGCGGATGTATGGTTTAGCATGTTCTATGCCTGAATGAACAATTAAAAAGTCGTACTTGCGGGGTGCCGAACAATGTAATAACTAGACTTCCGCGACCCTCTGCACTTCCTTTTATATGGAAAACTATTGGCGAAACGTGTGTTTGTGCCGGACTGATATGGATTTTGGATTTAATTTTCTTATCAATAAGAAATGCCACCTACGTGTGTGTGTACAATTATATTCCGTTGGAGGGTGGGGCATTGGGGAAATTGTTTTGATTATTTCGTTGATCCAATAGTGGCGCCTGATATAATTCAGACTTGTAGCAAAATCTCGTTTACAATTTGCAAGTGGAAAACCTAAACGTGAACAGTTTGGAAAGATGAACGATTTTTTTCCCATTTTCTTTTGGGCGACAGTCTACTATAGAAGAGTTATTTCTTTTTATAGAAAAACGTCTAAGTCCGCTTTTTACCTCTTATTTGTTGGCGTCGTGGCGTAGTGGGTAGGTGCGTCGATTCCTACAATCGATGTTAGATTCCCGAAAAAAAAACCTAGAATTTTTTCCTACTTTCTCCACCACTTTCGATTCACTGACAATGCTCAAAGAGTATAACTGTCTAGAAAAAGCTTCTCAATCCCGCCGTTCGGAGTCGCCATTAAACTGTAGGTCCCGTCCACTCGTGAGAGAACAATAGCACGCACAACATGACTGGTTGCTGGGAAACTAGGTCCAGGTCCACCACGGAAATTAGCGCCACCATTATTATTATTATTAAGTTGTTATTTGATGTGTGCAATGTTTTGCTATACGTTCTTAAAGAACTACATTTCGATGCTTGGAAAGATGAAAAAGAAGAATAAGAACAAAAAGTGAGCATCTGTTCATCTCTTCGAGATTATACTGTACTTTAAAGCCTTTAAAGATATATAAGAAAAATACACTTCATGTAATAACCGTCTGGTATTTGTAGGCTTGGAGGAGGAGGAACAATAAACAATCTGGCATCATAGCCTTGGAGGAACAAGAACCATTAACCTTAGGGGTTTTACGGTGACGTCGATCTGGTGAAGATAATTTTAGTCAGTCGTCTCAGATGGACAGATTATATAGAGTGAATGGAACCCAATGCTCTGGCCTGGAAAATCTTTGACCCCAACCTAGAGGGACAAGGCGGTAAAGGAATACCACGGCATTGGTGACATACACAGCTAGGAAGGGACCGCAGCCAGCTGAATCTACGTAACTAGGGAGATGTGAATGAGGCCTTATTCCACCCGCAACGTAGCACCAGTCGAAGAAGAAGACTCCTACGCCCGAGGTTTAAGGTTCGAATCTCGAAAAAACAGCAAACATTTTTTCACGGCTCGACCTCTTTCGAGTCACTGACAATGCTCAAAGAGTATAAGTGTCTAGAAATAACTTCTCAATCTCGCAGTTCGGAGTTGGCATTAAACTGTAGGTCCCCTCCACTCGTGAGAGAATAGTATCTCGCACAACACGAGTGGTTGCTGAGAAGCTAGGCCCAAGTCCACCTTGGACTGTAGCGCCCACCTTGGACTATTATTAGTTCTTCAGCAGCAGTCACAACGCTCTGAATTGCAAATATTGAGACTTATAGCAGTGAAGCTTTTGATCGTTGCTGATGACGATGAGATTGTCGATGAATTTGCTATGCAAGGATCTGGGGCGGTGCTCTCAGGACCTGAACCTACGCTGGGACTGCCTGCGTCCTTCGTTAGGGCTTCCATCGACGGTTGGACCTCTCGAGAGTACCATCGAAAATGGCATGACTCTCCAGAATGTAGACAGACCAAGCCCATTCTCCCTAATGTCTGTAAGAAATCCGCGGCAATCTTGTTATGTCTTAACACAAAAGACTGCAGATAACTTACCGGCGTACTACTGGGCCACTACACATTCGCCAAAAACCTCTTTGTGCTTACCACAAGCGATGAAAACCACTGCGACGCCTGTGAAGAAGACGACGATACTGCAGAGTACTTCCTCTGCTACTGTCCCGCCTTAGCTTGGATGAGGTGGCATTAATTCAGTACTGTTGAGGTGAGAGCCGATAGTGTAGGCTCCTCATCACATAAGCGGCTGCTGGTCTTCCTCTGGAGGACAGGCGTTGCCTCGTCGTACAATGGACCAGTCATTGAGTCTTAGAGCTCCAGTGTAGAGTTAAAAATCTCCGACAAAGGTTAGGTTAGGAGACTGCTAGTGAATTCACGAGCACACTTAGACCATGTTAGTCCATTGTGATACCCACAGTCAGACTACTACCTCTGATCGATCGCGCCAGTGATAGTGTCGTTAATTTAATCCCAACGGCAAATGGTGACTGGATCAGATTCGATTAGGATTCGAAACTGGGACCCCTCAAACTTGGGGCAGGCACTTAACCAACTGCGCCATCCAGTCGTTGATACTTAGTCGGCAGAACTGGACCAGGTTCGATGTCTGAGCCTCGGAGGCAATGGCTCGCTTGTCTGTCGGGGTATATTGCTATCGACGATCGACAGGTAAAGGCCTTTTATGGATATTTCCGCTTCTTTTTCTGCTGCCATTTCCGTCGACAAGACACTGCAGTCATTGCTAAATGATGGGCATTTTTCAAAGAGGCCGCAAAGAACCATAAACATTCACTTCAATAGAATATTTCCGAAATTTGTGACATATTTCCTACACCCACTGTACATGCACAGCATCTCGCATTTAACTTTCTTAGATATCATCAAAAAGTGACCATGAATATATTGTCGCACACTTGATATCGGGCGGCGGTTTCCTGCCAGCTAAACTATGCGCGATGCGATACAATTCTTATTTTTAACAGAATGTATGTGTGTCAAGAGCAAGTTGCAGAGGCAAGGCTTGAGCTCCCGCAAGCCATGCATAGTTCCTCGGTACTTGGACAAAAACTGATATAAGCTAAATAAAGAATGTCGATCGCTGTACTCCATGACATTCACATGGAGACACTCTTGGACTTGGGCTGCTTTTTCATGTGCTGGTTAAATTTGCATGCTCAGATGTGAAGCATAGTTTGATAAGACAAGGAAATGGGGGCAAGTGTGTCTGATTATTTAACTTCGTCGAGTATTTTTGGATGTATGTACAGCGTGTTAAATAATATTGAAGATTAAACTGCTTGAGTGGGTGTGTCGAGTGTGAGAAGAAATAATTACTTCGGCTGCAGCATATCAAATTTTTTTTTACGAATAAGATGTGCATATATCAGATGAATTTAAAATATTGTCGCCACAGATCAAACCTTTCTTCCAACTCATGTGCAGAGCTTTAGAAGATTTTCAAGTACAATTTTTCATCTACGAGGCCCTCGTAAGTACACTCTTTTGACACTATCAATTACGAACCACTTTATGGGCTGTACAGCGACATAAGACTACCCAGGAGTCCACAGATCCAACGCCTAAGATGACTAGGCCATGTAGAGCGTATGGACAACAAAGCTCCGGCCCGAAGAGTCTTCGACTCTGAGCCTGTGGGAAAACGCAACAGAGGACGTCCACGTACAAGTTGGCGCTATTCGAGGTGGACTTCGGCCGGCTTGGTGTGCGAAACTGGAAACAATTGGCAAGAGACCGTGCCAGTTGGAGAGGTATGTTGGGTGAGTCCCAGGTCCACCTCGGATTGTAGCACCCTAAGAAGAAGAAAAATAAGACGCTATTTCCTATTGGTCGCCGTGGCGTATTGGGTAAGTGCAGCAACTCCTATGTTGCAACGCTTAATTCACGGCACAGAATCCTTCCATACTCCACGGCTCTTCATTTTTCGAGTCACTGACAATGCTTAAAGAGTACAATTGTCACGAACAAATCTTCCCAAAACTTTGCCAATCGGATTCGGCATATAGCGGTTAATCTCTATAGAAACTATAGAACACACAACACGAGTGGTTGCTATAGAAGCTAGACCCAAGTTAACCTCCGACTGTGGCGCCACAATATATAAAAATATATACATGTACCCTATTTCTAGCGAACTACTTATTTCTGCTTTCGAAAGAGATCTAGAACTGAGGACTGAGAACTGAGGAAATGTTTCAAGAATTAAATTTTACAAAAAAAGAAAGTCGTACGTTAATGGAATAGCTTATCTTAGGCTGGCAGCTAAACTATTACGAAATTCTGATTACGAGGCTCAGTGTTATGCTGGGCTGTTAAGTTACTCAGTTTTCAGTCGTGTCTATGGAATGTTGGTCTAGCGTAGTTTAGTATGAATCACTCAGTTTGTGGGAATTATTTCTCTCGTAAACAAATAAGTGCACAAAAGGAAAAACTTAAAGGATCGGAAATGTTTGTCAGATAATCCGCTAACGGAAATTCTGATGAGATTAATGGGGAAAGTTTGCGAAATACTGCGGCATTAGACTATCATCTTCACTTCCAGCACAAGCAATAATCGCTACTTTACCTTAATCGATCTGGGGATACTAATGATTTCGTACGCGTCGAATAAATTAAAAATAGTGACCAGTAGGTTAGTGTTCTCATCATTTTTGTTATTTTACTTCGTGTACGAAGCTAAGGTTAAATTGTGCAGGAGTATGTGCAGCGCTTTCTGGGTTGAGTTCTGTGAGTTCTTCTTTAGGAAAGTGGACTAACATTTTTGATTATTAAGACTTGTAACATGCATCTCAAATCTAAATTTTTAACCGCGTACTATAGTGCCTACTTCTGAATGTAACTATCTCGTCTCATCTTCTTCGTGTTCTCCTGCGTGGTGTTCTTTTCTCATGACTGGAGGGGTCCTTAAGTTGTATGCCGACATCGAGCGGGTGAGAGGAGCACGTTCTTGGCAGTTATCCTCTCTGAGCATTGTGAGGCCAATGAAAATGAAAGTACCTTTAGCGTATGAGTCGACTATTTCACCCTCTAATCCCCGACGGCCATCATTTCGATCAATAATTTAAATATTCGCGATACTGAGAAAATCAATATTAATGTTTCGAAACCGGTGAGTCTAAAGTGGACAACCCGCAGACATATATCTCCACGAATTCTCACTAACGGAGGAGGGATAGACGGCGACTAAAGGGGTTTTATAGACGACTGCATGGTGCAGTTGGTTAAGTGCTTGCCCAAAGTTAGAGGGGTCCCAGGTTCGAATCCCAGTGAAATCAAATATGGTCCAGTCACCATTTGTCGTTGGGATCAAATTTACGGCACTGGAGTAGGTTGCTACCTGGCAGTACAATGGAACAGTTTTGAGTCTGAGTGCTCGAGTGCAGAGTATCAAAAAAAAGCTCAGAATGCTTTAAAGGGTATTTCGACCTGCATGGTATCACAACAGGCCTACGTTGACATAATTTTTGTCCGAAGTCTGCAGTGAACCTGCCCTGACCTGAATTACGACAAGCCTTAACAACAGGCACCCTTGGGTTCTTGACGAACCTGCATCGCCAAACGACACTGGAAGGGTGTTGTTTGGTGCTAGGGTTAAGCTATGCAGTTTTAAAGTAGGTTAGGTTTAGTTTAGTTTTAAGCTAGGTAGGTTAGTTTAGGATTAGTCTAGGTTAGTTAGCTTAGCTCCGCGAGCCCCCTTCCGGTCTCCTTTCATGGTAAAGGCAAAGACCTTGAACACCTTTCTTTTCCTCTTTTCTGTCTCTTCTTTCTCTTCCCTTTCTAATCTTTCAGTTGTCCCTCCGTGGTCTGGTAGGATATTATGCTCTCTTTTTCTATCTTTTCACCTCTTTCTGTCTTCTTTTAGCTTGCTATAGGCACGATCATTTTTTTGTTCGCAAACTGGTGGTGGGAGGACAAGAACGAGCTAAGCCGTGCAATCGCAATCGTGCCGCGGTCCTACTCACCATCACCGAGGCCCAGCCAAACATGGCTGCAACAATATCTTTGATGTGGCACAGTTATTTATTGAAAATACGCTCTGCCGCCAAGTCGTGCGACGTTGCACCTCCCTATGCCATGGAATTATCTCATTAAGTACCACCATATATTCATTCAACAGCAGCTCGATATTAATTACAAATCAAATTTGACCGAAAGCCCTTATGCAATTTGTGGGGATTGCTCCGACTATAAATATCAAGTTAAACCGTGTTGTGCTACAACTCGGAAACAAATAAGAGGATTCCAGGCCAAAAATAAACAAAGTGGACCCAAAAATAAAAAAACAAAAACCTAAAAACTTTTCGAAGCCTATAACAACTGCAAAAAGTGAACAAACAGCGAAAATCCCTTATAACAACTTTTCACAGGGATTACACCCAACCACACACATGCAGGAGTGCAGAGAAATACAAAGCGAAAAAATATTATTATATTAGTGCTTCTATACATCACCCTCGCTTCTCCTAGCATCCTTTTCCTAAATAAAGATGAGCCGCCAAAATTGTGTGCCACGTGTTTGTGTGTGTATCCTTTTAGCATTACCCCCGCACAAGAGGACACAAGACAAAGATGGAGGAGCGGCAGAAGCATGGGCCATTTTGTCATGGAAGTGTGGAGACAATATTTCCAGGAGAGAAGGGGATCATCAGATGTTGTTCAAATACGTGTGCATACGTATATACAAACACACCATAGTAACGCAAGCTGTTTTGAATTTAAGGAATCTTTTGGGCTTCTGCCAAAAACCAACACACAGCATAACCATTTCCACTGACACTTGCTGGTGGGGAAACACAACAAGGCCTCGGTATCAGTTACAGAACAGGGTAAGAACATTAAATTCGAAACAACTGACAGCCGGGAAGGTCTAAGTCTAAGACGAAATCAAATAAAATAAAAGCACATCGCACATCAGTCGTTCGTTATTAGCATCAAAAGGCAATGCAAACGAAGGGAGATGAACACATCGTTGTACCTCGTGCCCCATCACTCTCAATGCAGCCCATCTGTGTCCGGTAGGCCTTTAGTTGTGACACAGACTTAAGGGAGTTTCAAACACGACCAAAACCCTGGGCCTGAGTTTTGTCTCGTCATTCTGAATTATCCTCATAATGAATTGGCCGTTGTGTCTCTATTGCAGTGAATTGTAGGCGGGAGGATGCCAGGCTGTCAGTTTTCATAACCGCCTAATTTTCTGGTGGAGGCAAAATTCGGGATTTCAACGTGGTTACGATGATAATCTAACTTGATGTTTGAGATCCTGCTGCGTCGGTTTTGGTCATATGGCCGTCGGACATCTAGGTCGTTGGTTTACTTTTCGACAGGACGACAAATTGTGGCTGAGCTATGTGCCCTCAGTGAACATTAACTCATGCAGGGTAACAATGTATTGGTTAATTGTATGCCAAACCTTTCTATGTCGCACTAGTTAACACTGATGTTTGGACTTAATAGCAAAATACGAAATTAAGATGAAGGCTGACTTGAGGACAGAGGCGATCTTTAGCTTATGACAATCTAATGCAGTGAATTTGATAAAATAATGACGGATATTTGTGTCTGCGACGAAAGCGAATGGAGGACAAGACCCAGCCGAGAACTCTACGAGCTGTACAAGGATGTGCACATAGTCCGGGAGGCAAAAATCCGTAGACTAAACTGGGAACTCCCGCCGTTCGGTGTCGGCATTAAACTGTAGGTCCCCTCCACTCGTGAGAGAACAAAAGCACGCACAAAACGTGTTGCTGAGAAGCTAGGCCAAGGTTCACCTCGAACTGTAGCGCCGCCAATACTCTTATATCATCGATTATACTCTTTTTCACTCCAGTATGCTTTAACCACCTATTCGACTTAATTACAGATTCTTACCGCTGTATTCTCCATTTCGTTCTGAATGTCATATTCACTCATCTTCCGTTAAGTCGTAAGACGCTACAATCCCTAAATGTTGGTATACAAGAAAATCCGTCCTTTAACTGTCGCTGGTATAACAATTGTCTCTCCTTATACTGTACGACTTCGAGTAAAGCAGCACATGCTGGTCCAACAAATATATGGCGTCTTTCCGATGCAAATTGGGGAAGTACAGTCGCCCCCTCTAAGTCGAATTTTCACGGGATATCAGAATTAGTTCGGGTTAGAGAAAGTTCGACTTAGAGGATGGTTTTTTGTATGGAAAATTGAGGGGAATACCAAAATAAATATGACGAAAAAATTCGAGTTAGAGGAAAATTCGACTTAGAAAGCGGCAACTGAATCTTTATTTTCGAGTCTTCAGCTTTTAGAACTTTTTAAAAACCTTCACCACCGTGAGTCTTTTACTGCTTTTTAGGTATTAAGGAAATTATCTGCCTTTGTATCCCATCTAAGAAACCCAGAGTGTTGAACTTATCGATACTTGTCCGGCAATTTACTGCTTTTGATAATGCGTTCTTAAATGAAAAGTCCCGTGCATGTGGAATAACACAGCTGCGCATTTGCAACGCAATACATTCAGATAAGCATGTTTTTTTCCCATTTGGAAAATGTAAACAAAGCTCAAAACAAAGTTTTCCCATTGATTGTAGATTTACTACTGTACGCCCAATATGACGTGTTGCTATTTCATTCAAAATTGAATAAGACTCTGGAAATGTGATACGATACCGCAGAGGCTTCGCAGGTTGTATTTAGAATCTCTGATAATCTCCGAATGCTTCACAATTCTGGACAATATGAAAAGCTTCTCGTCAAATAAGACTACAACCGAAAACCCGCAACGACAGAACATAGCTATTCTTGTTTACATATTTTTTTTTTCGAGAGATTTTTGAAACTCTACACTGGAGCGCTCAGATTCATAACTGAGTCCATTGTACTGTCAGGTAGCAACCTACTCCAGTGCTGTTAATTTGATCCCAACATCAAACGGTGACTGGACCAGATTCGATTTCACTTGGATTCGAACCTGGGAACCCTTTAACTTGGGGCAGGCACTTAACCAAATGCTCCATCCAGTCGTTTTAAGTTTGACTTAGGGGGAGTCGACTGTATTTATTCTTCAACACCGTCAAGTGAAGTGGAACTGTCATCAAAGGAAAATTACAAAAATGACGGCCTACACAGCCGAACAGTGTTTGACACTTGATCTTGATCTAGGTATGATATCTAGAAGTTTTGAAGAGGTATGGTCTCTCAGACCATGTATTGACATTTTTCCATGGAATAAGTGACGTTACAATCCACGGAAGAAAGTCTGTCGGATACACAAGAGCATTAGTTGTCGAGAATGTGATTGTTCGCACACTCAAGTTTGAACACGTTTGAGTGTGTTCCACTCAACCAATTGCACATCTGGTGGGTGCGCGTGCTTGCATATGTATGCGATGGTGAGGGTAACATAACATAACATGAATCATTGAAGTAAAGAAGCACTGTTGCTGATGGTCTTGTTTTTTTTTTTAATTTACCAACCTCTTATCTGGTATACTAACTTTTCTCGTCTGGTAGGTGTGATACGAGGGCTCTTTTCGAATCCTGCCATAATCTCTGATCCCTCTTCTGCGAATTACATGCATCCTTTGCAACACAGCACGGCGCCGTGGCCGTGTGGGTTTGTGCGTCGACACATATACACTTGACTTTCGCAGTCTAGGTTCAAATCCAAAGGTGTTCGTGGCTCCACCTCATTCGAATGCTCAAATAGTATCGCTGTCTAGAAGAAGCTTCTCAATCCCGCCGTTCGGAGTCCGCATTAAACTGTCCCTTTCACTCGTGAGAGAACAACAGCACGTACAACACGAGTGGTTGCTGAGAAGCTAGGCCCAGGTCCACCACGGTCCATCTGTAACGCCGCCATTATTGTTTGCGTTGTTGTGTTAAATTGAATACACCACTCCTTCGAATGATCACCCTCTACAACAAGGAGAGATGTCCAACATCGACAGTTCAGTTTGAACTAAACTACAAAAGTGTTAGGGTCCTATTAAAAAATACTTTGAAATCATGACCATGTTCAGCCATTCATGGGTGTACGCAAGTGTCTTTTTTTTCGGGGGATTTTTTTTTTGAAACTCTACATTAAACTGCAAACTGCGGCAATGTGTAGGGGATAACGCAAACGAGCAAGTTCGGCGAGCACGTTCCTCGTTTAAGGCTACCTTAAATGAACGACCATACGGCCAATCCTTTTTTGGAGGATTTTTTGAAACACTACTGGAGCACTCAGACCCAAAACTGGTCCATTGTACTGACAGGTAGGAACCTACTCCAGTATCGTTAATTTGATCCCAACATCAAATGGTGAGTGGACCAGTTTCGATTTCACTGGGTTTCGAACGTGGGACCCCTCTAACTTGAGCCAGGCACTTAAACAACTGCGCCATCCAGTCGTTTTTAACAATTCTCTTTTCAACGTAATTTAAAAAGGAAATATGTACAATTCCCAAATAATTAAATAAAGCAACAAATTTACTCCCAATTAATAGCGACTGAAACTCAAGATGGTTATTTAATGATCACAGTAAGTGGCATTCAATTTAAAATACATAAATAACCGAACTTGGCATAGGCTCAAGCTCTCAGCACAAGGGTCCACAGTCTCAGATTATTATTTTGATATAACAGTAAACTTTACATTTTGTGAACAAATATTTCTTGCTAAGGGAACCATGGGCAACTGAACCTGGCTGCCATCCAATGGTAACAATTGCGAATTTTCCCGGACAATTTAGGCCACTCATTCCCTCTTAACATGTCATGAATAGATTTAAACAGACCGTAAATAGCCTGATAATGTTTCTTTCAATTTATTTCAATATTTGCACACAAACACATGGCTGCTGGGGAGGGAATAAACCATTTTGGTTAGCCAAACGCTTGGCAACAGAACAAAACGAACACCACAGGGTATTGGAGGCAAGCGAGCTAAGCAAGAAACACTAGTGCCTACAAAAGAAGTGTTTTTTTGTTGAACGCTGGTGTTTTTATTCAACATGTATGTGCTACTTATTGGTGTTTTTAGGGTGTGAATTATGTATGTTCTATTATCATTCGGACCTTTTCGTTTTGGCTGAGGTCCATCAAGTTGAACGAGAAGACCAGCGAAGCAACAAATGTGCAGCGAGCTCTATTCCGGCTTTAATTACTTGGCGAGATGTAATTCACATCCGTTATCCCTTTATAAGCTATAATTCATTAATTTATACTTTAGGGATGGAATTGGATTTACATTCGTTGGATTAATTGTGAGGAAGGGCATTTGTTCCCACTTGAAAATAGAGTTTTTAAGTGACACCAAAACGCCTGCGCCAGAGCCTGGGGTTCACCATTACGTAGTGAAACTTTAGAGCTCAGTACTTGCAAGAAAACCGAAGGGGGATGATTGCAGAACAAGATCAGTCTGATCGGTGACCAATTTGTCTAGGTTGGCCTCTACGGCGCAAATTAGTTTGACCAACCTTTTATACCTCCGGCCATATAAAGGGTATTTCATTAAGCGCTTCCTATCTTACAATTTAAATAAAACAAATTGTGTGTGAGACATCATCGAAATTTTTGATTCGTTTGAAATGCCAATTGGTGCCATTAATAATAAAAATAATAATGGCGGCGCTTCAGTCCAATGTGGACCTGGGCCTAATTTCTCAGCAACTACTAGTGCTATGCTTGCTATTGTTCTCTCACGAGTGGAGGGGACCTACAGTTTAATGCCAACACCGAACGGCGAGATTGAGAAGCTTTTTCTAGACAGTTATACTCTTTGAGCATTGTCAGTGAGCCGAAAGAGGTGGAGCCGTGAAAAAAAGTCAGGTGTTATTTTTTCGAGATTCGAACCTTAGACCTCGGGCGTTGGAGTCGACGCATCTACTCACTACGTCAGGGCGCCCTCATCCATGCCATTACGTATGGAATATAACATCGTTCAAATATCCGCTGCGGCTTTTCTGGGTGGAAATGTCCTCGAAATGTCAAATTTTCCACGACTCTGGCGCATAAATCAGGCTGAATTTGACCGATGGCATGGGTTATGTTCGTTTTGAGGGCCGCTGTGGTTTGTGACTTATTTGCATAGACATACGATTTCAGGAAACCCCACAAGAAAAAGTCTGACGGGGTCAAGTCGCATGAACCCGGTGGCCAGTACACATCACCTCCACGTGAGATGACCATGCCCTCGAATCGCTCGTGCAGAATTTTGAATGTGGCGTGAGCTGTGTGGCACGTAGCATCGTCCTGTTGAAACCACACGTCGTTTGTGTCCATCCTTCATCATCCAATTCAGGCCAAAAGAGGTTGGTAATCATCGACCTTTAGCGCTCGCTGTTGACAGTGATGGCCTGGCCAAAGTCTTGTGCGATGATCATGACTGCAGACTTTCCAAAAATGATTGAATCACAACCGAGGTTTGGTGTAATTATGATGTTCCTGAAGACTGGACGACTGGCTCCAACTTCGAGGGTTGCCAGGTTCGAATCTCAGTTAAATCGAATCTGGTCCAGTCACCATTTGCCGTTGGGATCAAATTAACGACACTGGAGTAGGTTTCTACCTATCAGTACAATGGAGTGAGTGCTCCAGTAGTGTTTCAGAAATCCTCCGAAAAAAAAGACAAAAAAAAATGATGTTCCCTATTACATCTTCAAAGCAATGGAAGCAAACCCACCAAGTTGGTGACAGCTGTCGTCTTTCTGTCTGCCTCGCCAGAAGTCAACTTCATAAATAGTCCTGTTCTAACGCTTATTTCACCCTTGTATCATGTCTCAAAGACAAGCACATAAATTCATCACCAGTCCGACCACACTTCCGTTATAATGGAACGAAAATAAAGATGAATTGTTCGCGTTACTTTGAATAAAATTATAAAAGTTTTTCTTTTTAGAGCACTACACCGAGAAGGACAAAGGTTTTCAATTTGTTTGTATGGCTGGGCGAGCACATAGGAAGACTAAAGAGTGGAAAATATATACCTACAACTAGACAAAAACTTTCGTCTCTAATTTTCCCCAATAAAAAAACGTAAACAGAAGGAAGACCCTTTCTGTATTCTGTATCGGTAGTGTTCGGCTCTGTTATTGCTCGGTTGAATTTTTCCTGTGAACATTTTTAAATAATTTTGTTTTTGTAGCTTCAGAAGAAGCTTGCTATTCATAAGAGTTTTAGGGTGACTGCGATGCAATTGCATGGAAAAGATTTTCAAATTTGTTTAAGAAAATAAAAAAAACTGTCCTCATTGAAAATTTTCCTTTCTGGCGATACTAGCTCCTGCAAAGGTGCACTGGCTACAGCATGTTAAAAAGGACGATGTGCCTATCACTTGGCAAGTTGGAAACTTTTTTCCTGTGCCAAGGAGAATTCAAAGGAAAAGTTTTCTTATTCTTAGGGGAATCCGGTCTAGAGGACCAAGTAATGAAAATGGAAAAGGTGAGAGCATTCGTTGACAAGAACAAAACGAAGAAGCGAAACTGAGAGAAAGTTATTCTTCTTACTTCCTTTGGACATGTAGTGCGGAAAGTTTAATAAAATTAATAGATTCCACGTGGCGATTAATTAAAGTGCAGCCTATGACCCAAATTGAAATACTGCTACCAATTTTAGCACAGTACTCAGGTGAGGGGTAAAATGTTTTTGTTTTAAAAGTCTATGACTTGGTCTCTGACAGAGATTTCGTATTTTGTGTCCGGCTTCAATATTTAAGGAAAAACATTTAATTGTTAAAAGACATTGTTTCATCTTTTTACGTGTGTTTTCATGTTTTCTATTTTTTTTATAGTAACGGCTCCAATACAGGCTTTCGAACTTTGACAGATAATAGCGACCATTTTGTTGAAGCTACATCTGTCAAAATGGTTGTCATTTATTCAATCTGTCACCATGGATGGACATAGCGTTCAGCAACACGTGTAAATGATAACATTGCTTTATCAAAATGAGTGTTCTGTTTGGGCAACGTTCCGCACGCTTCACCTATTTTACCAATCAATGAGATCCAAGAGCGTCCAATGCATCTCGAGAAAATCAATGTTTGGTGTGGATCTTAGGCTGGTAGCGCGGCGCCATCGGCCCCTATTTCCTTGAGAACGACGATGATCAGCGTCAACGGCGAGCGCTATAGGTCGATGATTACCAACTTTGAATCGGATGATAAGGACACCAACGAAATGTGGTTTCAACAGGACAGCGCAACATGCCATACAGCTCACGCCATATTGGAAATTCTGCACGAGCGATTCGAGGACATGGTCATCTCACGTGGAGGTGATGTGAACTGGCCACCGAGATCGTGCGATTTGACTATCTTAGACTTTTACTTGTGGAGTTTTCTGAAGTCGCAGGTCTATGCGCATAAGCCAAAAACCACAGCGGCGCTTAAGACTAATATAACCCATGTCATCAGTCAAATTCAGCATGATTTATGCGCCAGAGTCAAATTTGACATTTCGGATGCGCGCCACCTTGAGAAGCCCCGCGGATATTTGAACGACTTTATATTTCATACAAAATGGCATCACTAGTCCTTTTAAACGAATAAATAGTTTTGGTTATGATTCACACACACTTTATTTCATTTAAATTTGAAGATAGGAAGCGCTTAATGAAATACCCTTTGATTATAGTTCATGCAGCGCCTTTGCATCGAGGACCACTTGTGTTGTGAATTCCGTTGTTTTTGCACGAGTTGGGGACACTGCCGAGCGGCGATTTTAAAAGACTTCCCATGCCATTTATACTCCCGCATATCACAAACCACTCGAGAGGTGTTGCCATGAAATAAGAAGTTGGTGTCATCGTTTCCGTCCTGGATCCGAACCATTCATGTTTCCCAGTATAAGACTGCCTCATGCACTCTGGTTTAAGTTGACTAAATCTTCAATATCACGAAAGGGGAATAAAAAAGGAGGGTTCCCTTATCAAACTTTGACACAGTGAGCCTGTCTCCTCCATACATATTAAAATGAGGATTGCAAAAGGGTACAAAAAAGGAAAACAATCACACACAAGCCATTGGGGAAAGTTACATGACAGTTTGGAAATTCTTTTGTATCCTTAGTGTTTCATTCTTGATCCTGTGTCTAACCACTTATCCTGTGCGACTATCTCATTCGCTTCTGACTGCGTATGTGTGTGTTTGTCTACTGACTGCAGGCCATCTAGGCTGGCTTTATAATGTGCATTTCAAAGAAAAGGGACAACTGAAGTGGAAATTGCCTCAAAAGCATAACCGAGTTGCATATCAGCGATATGGAACTGCGACGTCCATGGTCGTCGTCTGCATCTGCTTTGCCATACATTCAACTTTACTTCAAAGAGTGTGTCTTTAAGTTTGAAGAAAAATTTATGTTCTGCTCAAAACTGAGGATGTCGCTTGCGTTTACCCACGGGATGGTCTACTACTCTTTGCTGGTGCCATCGCGATGTGGGAAGTGTGTCATACACTTTTTTACACTTTTATTCGAAATTTGTATAAAAATTAACCATCGTCCCCGGGGACTATAGATCTTAGAGGTCGCGGTGCAATATAACCTCAACCATAATAAAAAATAACCGTCGTCCGCAGGTTGTTGTCGCGCCGGAACAAAAAACGGAATGTGCAGTCACGGGTGGTAGCAAATGCATTTGCTCGCAGGCAAACAAAACTGCGTGCAATTGATAAGATTTGCGCGTGAGTGTGTTGTGTACGCTGCATTTGACGCAACACCGCAACTGACGGACACAAGCGAACGGTCTCGTCTGCACAAATTCGTGCACCATAGCGACCACTGCAGATTCACTCAGCCGAAATTACATTGACCAACGAAATTACGGAATTCAGGAAATTTGTTGGTGTGTGCATTCACAAGTACGTTAGAAAGCGTTGCATCCGAGTAGGCTTCGAACACGCTCCACTCACTGTCCAACAGAAATTCGTCAAGTTGGTTACTGAAAAAGGTTTTCAATACGGTAGAGTAAGACAATGAAACGAATGGTGGATTGCAGCACGCACCCTCATAGCCGCACTTTGCCAATCCTACAATTAAACTACTGTCGGTTCATTGACAGACGAAACTAGGAAGTTGATGACAAACAGTGAAGTTCGTATTGGGCTACATAACACACGGGCAGCGTGAGCAACACCCGCTATTCCCTAAAATGAATAAAGGAGCTTAGGTAGGAGAAAAATACTCCACGATTGACAACTCCTAGACCATGACAGCGGCTGTAGATCTTTGACAATAATTTCTTTATGATTGAGGATCCGCGGAAAAGAGTGAAGGTTAGAACTTGCAGCTGGGGATGTGGCTGTATCAATTTCTATATTTTAACAGGCATGTCAAAGCTCCTCTGACCAGAGCCTGAGGTACTTTCGCCTTGACAAGAGTCCGTTTTATAATTGTCAACTCGAAGCGAGGGTGAAGACTTGACCTGGGACCTGACCTGACCTGGCCAAATTTATCTTATGGCTGTACTGTATGTCTCAGCGTGGGAGCAACCCTGAGGGATTAAATATCTGGATGTCATTCTAGATAGGAAGCTTCTGTGGAAAAAAACGCATCGAAATGAAAATTGCGAAGGCACTGTCAGTTTTCTGGCAGTGTAAGGGAATTTTCGGCAAATCATGGGGTCTATAACCAAAAAGATTCGTTTGGATCTACACGGCTATGATTAGGCCCCTTCTCTCGTATGCATCGGTCGTTTGATTCCACCAAAGCTTTCGCGTAAATACGTAACTACTATTTTCACCAAACTTCAAAGAACGGTCTGTCTCGGCTGCATAGAGGCCTTCCCTAGTACGCCTAGCTCTGCTCTTGATGCACTGCTGAATCTCCTTCCCCTAGATATCTACATCATGGTCTGTACTCTCAAGGCCATCTTCCGTTTAAAAAGAAGTGGTTTTTGGTACAACTAGCACTGGAGTTTCGATGACCTTGCGCACCGCATTTCCTTTGACCACAGTCTTATGGATATGCCGTCTGACGCACGAACACCTGTACTCCACGAACGTCTTTCCCTGCACTCAGGATTGGCTCTGGCCAGAATCTGAGCCAGGAAAGGAATGTTGTCGAATCTTCACGGACGGCTCCAAGACCAATGAAAGATCTGGTGCTGGTGCCTTCGGGTAGGGCGATAACTTTAGACTGCACATCTCGTTAAGCAAATTTGCGTCGGTTTTCCAAGCGGAAACCTATGCGATCCTAATAGCTACGAACTATATTGTGAAGAATAGGTGGAAGGGGCGAAGCATTGCGTCTGTAGCGACAGTCAAGCTGTGCTTAAGGCCTTGTTCAACCTTTTAACCACTTCCAGGATAGTTCAGGAATTCAAGTCTTCTCTGAATTTGTTCGGTAGCTTAAATTCGCTAAGATTTGTCTGGGTCCCGGGGCACCACGGGATCACAGGAAATGAGATCGCCGATGAACTTGCTAGGCGAGGATTAAATGAGGCATTCTCAGGACCTGAACCTACGCTGAGACTGCATGCGTCCTTGGTTAGGGCTTGCAAAGATGGTTGGACGTCTCGAGAGCACAACCGCAGGTGGCATGACTCTTCAGGATGTAGACAGACCAAGCGCATGCTCCCCAACGTCTGTAAGAAATCCGCGGCTTTTTTGTTATCTCTCAACAGAAAAGACTGCAGACAACTTATTGGCGTACTAACGGGGCACTACACCTTCGCCAAACACCTAAGTGTGCTTGGTCTAAGTGATGAAACCCTCTGCGACGCTTGTGGAGAAGACGATGACACTGCAGAGCACTTCCTCTGCCATTGTCCCGTCTTTGCTCGGATCAAGTGGCAATTATTCGGTGCTGATGAGGTGAGAGCTGATGATGTAGGCTCGTCATCACAGAAGCGCCTGCCATGATTATGAAAGACCATGAAATTCCATGAAAAGTAGATCGCTGCCTGGTAGTACAATGGACCAGTTTTTGAGTCTGAGTGCTCCAGTGTAGATTTACAAAAGCCTGAGGGACAATATGTTTGATAGGGCTTGTCTTAAGGCTTGCCTTCACATTCACAGTACAAAAGAGCCCAAAAACAACAATTCTACTCTACTGCTGACATAAATAGGTAGCGACCAAGACAACTTTCTGTTCAAGATGATACGGTCACATGTTAAGGGTTATTCATTAAGCGCTTCCTATTTTTAAATGTAAATAAGACAAAGTGTGTGTAAGGCATCGGCAAAATTATTCATTTGTTTAAAAGGTTTATCGATGCCATTATGCATGGAATAAAATATCGTTCAAATGTCCACCGTGGCTTCCCTGGGTGGCACGCAACCGAAATGGCAAATTTCTCACAACTCTGGCTTATGAATCAGGTTGAATTTGACCGATGGCATGGGTTATGTTGCCTTTGAGGGCCGCTGTGTTTTGCGGCTTATTCGCACAGACCTGCGACTTTCAAAAACCCCACACGAAAAAGTATAACGGGTTCAAATCGCATGATCTTGGTGCTCAGTTCACATCACCTCCTGGTGAGATGACCATGCTCTCGAAACGCTCGTGCAGAATTTCCCATGTGACGTGTGCCTTGTGAATATTGTGCAAAGTGTTTACATATATTAGTATTTCAAGGACACTATAACTTGTAATGTCTTAGAAAAAGCTCAAGATTTGCATATAAAAAGCAAAAGCTCACCAGGCACTCGTAAAAAGAACTCTACTCTCCCTCAGCTTTTATACAGCGAATGTAGTTCAAATTGGAGGTCAAGTTCGAATCAGATAGAGACCAATGTCTCCAAGGAATTATTGGGAATTTTGAATGAAGATGTACGCATCCATCTGTTTAAATCACAATCTTCAAGGCATAAGGAAATGAGCCAAAGGGGGATTTAGTTAATAACAAGTCTTATGATTGTTCAGCTTCACCACAGACCACACACTCTTTTTTCGCAATGCAAATGGAAACCCTCTAGAAGTTCATGCACATAGGTATGCAAAAACTTCAATTTCTTCACAAAGGCTGTTGTTCCACTCAAGAAAACAAAAGTAAGTCGAAAGTTTACCGCTGATATAAACAAAAGCATCGTTGGTGTAAATGTGGGTGGCATTACTAAACATCTCATCATCGATGAACACCCTCGCACATACTACCTTATGTATACACAGGTATATATGGAAATGTTTAGTAACGACGACAATGAGGAGGAGAAATACCACGTAACTTGTGCCATACATCAAGGATTTTACGAACGTAACATCGGTTCGAAATAGGCTGAGAATAATAATATTTGATCCCCCGAAACAGTTTCTGGCCAACTGCCAAGATCTCGTTCCCCTATTTGCTACTGGTGCTGAGCAAGGCAAAACCAGACCCACAAAAAAGTAGAAATCGAAACGACGAAAAGTGGCACATAGTATCCAAGCGGACGCAGGCAGGCAGGCAGAGTGGAGAGTAGTATTCCGATAGCCTATGCAACGAGGATATGCGAAATGGAAAGTAAGCTTCACGATGAACAACCGAAACCGTCCACCCACCCGATGAGATGTACTCGTACCACAATATGTACGTTCTTGCCCCTCGCCAGCTATCACAGTAAGAGAAGTCATTTTAGCCTATGCCCGAGAATTATTGGAGGGTTTGGTTTGTATGGACATACAATTTGGTATAGAGCCATCGTTTGGTTTTTGGGGATTGGCCCATGCCTGCTCGTGGATTTTGAATGACTGTAGAGGCGGTTATACCCCGGCTCATGGTTCCTGGTTGCTGGTTGCTCGTTGCTGTGCATTTGTACCCGACGACCGACGTTTATTTGCGCTCGACGTCTCGTAGGTCTCGTAGTGGCCATCGTCGTCGTTTTAGCGATATGGTACATTGAATGGGAAGGAGTGAAACATTTCCTACGATTTTCACAACGTTGCTCTATGTTGAATTTTTCTGCCTACTTCTGTATAATCCTTTTCAATTTTCTAACAGTACTTTAGCAACTAAAAGGAAATTGTTTCTTTACCTCTCTTTTGTGCATACAATTGTCCATACATACGTATTTATTTCGTTATTGTGCTTCGTAATACAAGCATCAGACTGACGTGGGTCGAAAACAAAGAAGAATTTGTTAGTGACACATGACTGATGTAGAACCGTTGCTTGAAAGCAATTGCTTGTAAGTAAATAATTTCGTTTTGAAGACTCATTAAAAATACACAAGTCGGACCAGATTAAAGGCTGAAAGGGATGTTCTGCTATCAGTGAAACTGAAAGAAGTAGTTTCCTTATTTGCATTTGTTTTTTCTGTACCGAGTTGCAATTTACATACGTGTACGTACATACATTTGTGAAGTGGAGAAGGGGAAGTCGTATATGACTGCATTAGGATACCTTTGCCGTAGGACAATTTAAATTGGAAATATTTTGTTTTTATCAACAGCAAATTCGGATACTCTGGACACGAAGGGTTTCCATAAAGGAACTCCTTTGAACAAGTTAGAAGCTCTTCGAAATGGATTCATGTGTAATGTGAGGAAATTAAGAAATTGCTTACTTCAACTGTACAACTTCCTTTTGTAACACATGCTCAGATCTGTATCTGACACAGATTTGTGTTCTTCAAGTCTCAGAATGTTGTGAATGCAGATTTTCAGTCTCGAGTTCATTGTTTTCAATTTTATCCTCAGTTTCGTATGCCCATTGTTCGAGTTCTTTGTCCATATGACACAATCAGAAGGACTTCTTTTGATGGGATTTTTTTTAATTGAAATTTATCAAGCACTACAATTCGGACTTGGGCCTAGCTTCTCCAAGAAGCACCGATGTAATGAGCCGAACCGACTTTTAATAGCAAAGTTTGAAAAGCTTTTCTTGATGGAAACGTAATTTTCTGAGTAGATTACAGTTCACTGTTTAGCCATCGGAAGACTATAGTGGTTGATCCATGCTTCATCTCAACCCCTAATCCTCTCCAATTTGTTCACTTGAACACGTTTCTGATCCAAGGCGATCAAGCGTGGCACCCAACAAGCGGATATCTCATCCATGTCCATTTTTCAGTCGACATAAAGAGTCATTCATTAAGCGCTTCCTATCTTTAAATTTAAATAAATCAAAGTGTGTATGAGATATCATCGAAATTTTTGATTCGTTTGAAACTCCTATCGATGCCATTAGAATAATATAATAATAATGGTGGCGCTACAGTTCGATGTGTTATTGAGCCTAGCTTCACAGCAACCACACGTGTTGTGCGTGCTATTGTCTTCTCACAAATGGAGGGGACCTAAAGTTTAATGCCCAATCCGAACGGCGAGATTGAGAAGCTTATTATAGACAGTTATACTCTTTGAGCATTGTCAGTGACTCGAAAGAGGTGGAGCCATGAAAAAATGTTAGGTGTTTTTTTGAGATTCGAACCTTAGACCTCTAGCGTAGGAGTCGTCGCACCAACCTACAAACGCCACGGCGCCCAAATGACATTACGTATGGAATATAGAATCCTTCAAATATCCGCTGCAGCTTCTCCTGGTGGCGCGCATCCAAAATATCCAATTGTCCAAGACACTGGCGCATAAACCGGGCTGAAGTTGACTGATGCCATGGGTTATGTTAATCTCAAGCGCTGCAGTTCGAGGCTTATTGGCATAGACCTGCGACTTGAGAAAACCCCACAAGAAAAAGTCTAAGGGAGTTAAATCGCACTATCTCGGTGGCCAGTTCACATCACATCAACGTGAGAGGACAATGCCCTCGAATAGCACGTGCAGAATTTCCAACGTGGCGTGAGCTGTGTGGCACGTAGCACCGTCCTGTTGAAACTACATGTCGTTGGTGTTCATGCCATCCAATTCAGACCAAAAAAAGTTGGTAATCACCGACCTATGGAGCTCGCCGTTGACTGTGATGGCCTGGCCAACGTCGTCCTCAAAGAAATATGAACCTATGACGCCGTAAGCCCAAAATCTACACCAAACACTGATTTTTTTGGGATGGATTGGACTTTCTTGAATCTCACGTGGATTGGTATCGGCTCAAATTCGAGGATTTTGTTTGCTGACGTACCCATTCATCCAGAAAAGGGCCTCATGGCTGAAGATGATCTTTCGATGAAAATTTGGCTCAGTTTCCAACTGCTCCAGAGCCCATTCAGCGAACACTCGTCGTGGTCTATGGTCGTTGATCGTTTACCGTCAGCTCCTGGCTACGTTGAATTTTGTATGGGTGCAGACCCAAGTCACGATGCAAAATTCGCCAAATTGTGGTCTGCGAAAGGCCGAGATCTTGTGAGCGACGCGAAATCGAATGCTTTGGATTCTCCTGCACACTCTCATGGACAGGGGCGACGTTTTCACCAGATCTCGCGTTTCGGCGACGTACGGATTTTGGTTTATCGTTTACAGGGATCAGGAAGTTTTCCATTCTGAGCCTGTGGGACAATGCAACAAAGAACGTCCACGTATAAGGTGGGCCACACAAGTTGAGGAAGACCTCAGCCAGCTTGATGCGCGAAACTGGAGACAGCTGGCGAGAGATCATGTCGGCTTGAGAGGCATGTTGGGTGAGGACCAGATCCACCTCGGACTGTAGTGTCCAAAGAAGAAGAAGAAGAAGATGAAGAAGACAAAGAAAAGATGAAAAAGGCGAAGAACCAGGATACTCAAATTTATCAACCACACTGCGAATAGTATTCTCGGTAGACTTATGGAGTCAGTAAAATTCGCGAAGTCCGCGGAACGTTTTCCAAACAGAACACTCATTTTGATAAAACAATTTTGTCATTTGCACGTGTTTTTGAACGCTCTGTCCGTGCATGGTGATTTGGAAAAACAGACTGAATAAATGGCAACCAATTTAACAGACATGGCTTCAACAACATGGCCGCTCTCAGCTGTCAAAGTTTAGAAGTCCCTAATGGAAGACCTTTTACAAAAAAACGCTCTCTTGCGATGTGTGCTTAGCAGCCTCGATCCTGCCGTGTCGTTCAGTATCATTTGATGAAAGTTCCGGATTAACCAGAGTAAGTTTATCGTTCTGAATTTAATAATAATGACGGCGCTACAGTCCAAAATGGACATGGGCCTAACTTCTCAGCAACCACTCGTGTTGGGTTGTGTTGTGTTATTTGTTGGATCTACAGTTTAATGCCGACTCCGAACGGCGAGATTGAGAAGCTCTTTGAGCATTGACAGTGACTCAAAAGAGATGGAGACGTGAAAAATAGTTTTTTTTTTTAAATTGTTTCTTTTTTGACATTTAAACTTACATTTGAAGGTCTAGTCCGTATGGGACGATGCACATAACCACACGTTCACGGTGCCCATCGTCTTCGGAATCTTTTCATTTAATTATGGTACAATAATCGTTATTTTTTTATTTTTATTTATTTATTTTTTTTTTTATTTTTTATAGCAGAGACATCGACTTACAGTCATTTGTTTGTAATATAACTAAGGGAATATCCATCACCGAATATACTTATCTCTATGGGGCCTGATATAACACTTTCAACGTCGGTTAGCTGAAGCGTTTTCATTAACTGTGACTTACTAGTTCTCAGAGTTATAGACATTTTTCTCCAACCAAATGACTTATTACGACACGAAATCACCGACAATTTATTTATAGAATGTAACATATGCGATGTGTACAGTGTTGAGCCTATGCTCGTACGTTCATGCAAATGAAGTAAATATCTCGGTGCAAGTATGGTAATTCTAATTTACGTACATGCATACACTCGGCAAATGCATGCGATGTCAGCGACGACTGTTTGTTGCATGTACTCCTTTCATCAATTCCCGTTCCTTTTGGCCATCAAACTATGTGTGTGGGGGTACACATACTCACGTATTCAGCCATGCAATACCTACGCCGGTAGTGTCTGGCATACATTGAATATTTACAACAATAATTTCTAAAACGTCCATGTAGCCAGATTCGAATTGTTTTGCTTTTTCATTTCGAGGACACTTGTGTGCGCCGTATCTGATCTGGCCAGCAGAGACAGACTCAAACCGTTCCTCACCGACGTGCAACCATAATTTCAATACATTCATCGTTTGCCTTGCTCACAGTCATAAGTTCAATATATGCCCGGGCATAAACAAATGGAATGAACAAGTGAGGATGCTAACCTTTTGAAGCGCTATCTTTTATGCAGGAAAAACTAGGCGTGCAGTGTTTGTACTTTTTAACTCTGTTTTTGAGCCCTGGTGACTGTTCCTCGTTTTATATTTCGTATTTCCTATTCCCACTCGACTGTATTTTATATGTACACTTTATCGATTTTACGCTTACCACATATTACCTCGCAACGTGCCTACACAACATTCCCCTGGATGCATTTTATTTTCCTGTGAGCTCTGCTGAAGTATGACTAAAGTAGCTATAGAATTTTATGCAACATGTGTTTATGCAAATTTTTACACTCAGTTGCAGCTGAATGGGGAACTAGGGATGGTTCTTTGTACCGAAAATTATGTATTTTTTTTGCGTTCTTCAAGTTGCAACCACTCACATCAGAATGTAATTCGAGTTCATGGATTTTAGCAGCGTGAATTTTATTTTTTGCACTTGAGCGGGTTTAATATCAAACAACGATTTTTGTTAGAACTTGCATTGAACTGCGTAGAATCGTTATTGCTTTGTCCCAGATACGAAGGCTGTTTCATCTTGGCTACAGCAAAATGGGAAATGGTTATATTATCTATTGTCATGACTTGAATTTTAAAACTTCCATGACATAGTATGTACACAGAATCAAACACAAGCGATGATAAATTCCAAGTAATCCAATCCAATCACGAGTGACAATACATTTTTGTTTAAGACATGTACATGTACATAGTACAACACAAAACTTTTTATAAAAAATCAAGAAAAATGCCTCAAAATAAGAAAGTGGTTAAAAACACTCTTCTCTTCTTTCAGAAGATCCAGTTAGTAAAACCTAGATGTTATGCAATAGTTTTGTAATTTGTTTTGCAAATTATGTTAAATTGGAAATTGTTGCATACGCAGCGGGTGTTTAACATGGGATTACCTACTGATTTTTAACGGTCTCTGGTGTCCTAGTATTTCGATTTTTCATAAAAAATAAACTGGCAAGTGCGAGTTGTACTCGCACGGGAAAGGTTCCGTCGCATAATATTGATGGATGATTTCTGAATATCAAACGACGTTTCCAAACTATTTCTTCTAACTTCAACCCAAATCAACCATTCATTCATACATTCATAGATCCAAACAAACAAACATTCATCCTTGCATATACCTATATCTCTATCCAAGTTTATCCACCACAGAAAATACCTTCCATCATACACATACCCAATCACTGCTCATGCCTGCGGTGTGTGTGTGTTCATTTCTGTTGGGCATTTAGGGGTGAGATCGAAAAGATAACGCTCATCAACGAATAGAGTGGCCGAACACAGCATGAAATTATGTGTGAAAATGAAAATGTTTTCTTATTTTAAATCTTAGATATCTCAAAATTTCAACATAAATCGATATTTTGAAATGTATCATTTCTTAATGTTTACATTGATGTCTTCAAAACTGCGTTTTCAGATCTTCAAAATTCGCATATCGATGATTGACCGTTTTTGGCCAATATCTCCAAAACCATTAGGGCCAGAATGCTCGAAATTATTTTAAATGAAAGTACTCAATGAAGCGAAGTTTTCCTGATTTTTTCAGATTTTTAAACACTTTGGTTTAGAAATGGCAGGGGGGACGCATTAAAAAAAAAACTTTGCAGCTCCATATTTTCCAAACGGTACTTTGGATAAAAAAGTCTTGAAAGAAACCTCGACATCATTTCAAAAGATCTGTCGATTGATATATATTTCGATGGGGTGCGACATTTTTTCAAAATAATGGCAACTTCACCTGTACTGAAGCCACCCCCAAATGGCCCCACTTTTTAAATTTGGGTGCATGGGCAATGACATCTAGGTCTGAAGTACCTAATTCCAAAATTTCATGCCGATATCTTCATAAACTTCGGAGATAAAAAAGTGTGACAGACATGACGGACGGACACACCGAGTTTATAAAGGTGCTGTTTTTGTAGACTTGTGCTTTAGACCTGAATTTTCGATTGATGTGCATTTGACAGGATTCCGAAAACCTTCGATTTTTTTCCCAAAAAAATCATGGGCAATTTCGGAGCCATTCGAAAGGCCTCCCCCCTCAATTTTGGACAGCCACAGTTTCCAAACCAGACGTCTCCCAGACATAAAACCGCCATTTCTGGTGTGCTTTAGACCTGAATTTTCCAGAAATGTGCATTTGAAAGGATTCCGAGAACCTTCGATTTTTTCCCCAAAAAAAATCCAAGGCTATCCTATGCAATTTCGATGCGATTTCAAAGGCCTCCCCCCTCAACTTTGGACAGCCACAGTTTCCAAACCAGACGTCTCCCAGACATAAAACCGCCATTTCTGGTGTGCCTTTGACCTGAATTTTCGATTGATGTGCATTTGACAGGATTCCGAGAACCCTCGATTTTTTTCATGAAAAAAAAAATTATGAATCATCTTAGTTTCTTGGTACAAACGCAACTTTTCCTTCCACCTTCGATCAAATACTAAAGTTAACAAAGTTTTTCATAAAGGAACAACAATTTAAAATACCCCACGGTTTTGAGTTTCAACTTTCATACAAAGCTTCCGCTTAAGGAAAACAAATGAATTTATTTTTGCATTAACGCGTTAAATCTATGTGCATAAATCCTTTGCTGAGGTGATGTATGGGTTCAATCACAGGAAAGACCGCACACACATGAGTGTATACTTAGATAAATCCAGCATCTGTCCATTTAAATTAATCCATTCGTTTTATTGAAATTATGCACTATTTGTCTGCGTTTGCAATCTATTAAGGTGGCTATGGTAAGTGACAAACAAATAGCATCCGCTGCTGGAAATGAGAACCGATAAATAATCATTCCTCTGATATATTTGAACACGTTGAGTGGACCTATCATAGCTACAGGTTGACAATAACGAATATGCACGGAAGCGTGCTATTGGATTTAATTGATATTGTATTTCTTCATACCTGTGTATTTGTGCCCACATAAGTGCATTCTTGTGTACACATATCGGTTCTAGTTTTCTCAACAATTAAAGCGATTCCGCTTGAAATTAATATTTAGTAGTTACGTAAATGACAGGGAAGTGTGTACAAATGCAGCAGAGGAAATGCGTTCGTTCGTTCGCATTGGTAGAAAAGAACTAAAATTTTTATTAGCTTAGTAAGGTAATCTATATTCAAATAGTACGTTAAATAGTTAGAAGTAAGCGATCAATGAGAAGGCATCATACCCATCCATGGTAATTTGGCAAAACTGATGGAATTCAATTTGACGTCGCTATCAACTGTCAAAGTGCGGAAGTTCCTCTTTTCTGTCAGCATAATTATCTGTTTTCGTAAAATTGTTAAGAAATGTTAATTGATTGGAGTATCCATTTGAAAAGTGCTTGGTATAGCGCAGAAGCTAAGTATGTTTATTCCCAAATTCCTTCATTGCTCCAGTCCCATTTGAGACTTCTTTTTTTTCGGAGATTTTTTGAAATACTACTGGAGTACTCAGACTCAAAACTGGTCCATTGTACTGCCAGGTACAACCTACTCCAGTGCCGTTAATTTTATCCCAACGTCAAATGGTGACTGGACTTGATTTGATTTCAAAGGGATTCGAACCTGGCACCCCACTAACTTTGGGCATGCAATTAACCAACTGCGCCTTCCGCTTACGTCTATTCCCATGCTCAAGGTTATAAGTTCGATACCGATTCGATTCGACGGGAAAATACCACATTTCCATTTCACGCTACCAGTGACAACGTTTCAACTGCCACAGTAATGTTCTTAATTTTCGTCGCTCAGATTCTGTATTTTACAGTAGGTTCCTCCATTTGGGTGAGAATAATATCATAGATGAAGATGAAACTAGGCGAAGAAAGTTCATGGGCTGCAAAGGCCAGATTTATTGCAATACTTACAGGGTGCAAGTGTATAAAGGGTCTTCCAATAGGGACTTCTGAACTTTGCCAGTTGAAAGCGGCCATATCGTTGAAGCTACATCTGCCAAATTGGCTGTAGTTTATTCGGTCTCTTTTGCCAAATTACCATGAACGAACATAGCGTTCAACAACATGTGCAAATGATAAAAGTGTTTTCATCCAAATGGGTGTTCTGTTCGAGCAACAACGTGTGCGCTCTGTCCATTTTATCGTCGCCATAATCGTTCTACCGAGAGGGCTATGCGCAGTGTGGTGGATAAATTTGAGTCCCCTGGTTCTTCTTCTTTTTCATCTTCTTAGGACACTACAGTCCGAGGTGGATCTGGGCCTCACGAAACATGCCTAGAGCTGGCACAATCTCTTACCAGCTGTCTCCAGTTTCGCACACCAAGCTGGCCGAGGTCCACCTCGACTTGTGTGCCCCACTTTATACGTGGACGCCCTTTGTTGCGTTGTCCCACAGGCTCAGAGCCGAAGAACCCCTGGTTCCTGTAAACGATAAACCAACACCTTTACGTCGACGAAACGCAAGATCTGTCGGTCGTCGGTCCATATTTCTTTAAGAACGACGTTGGCCAGGCCGTCACCGTCAGCGGCGAGTGCTGTAGGTCGATGATTATCAACTTATTTTGGCCTGAATTGGACGATATGGACGTCAGCGACATGTGGTTTCAACAGCAAGGCCCTACGTGCCACACAACCCACGCCGCATCGGAAATTCTGGACGAGAGATTCACGCATGGTCATCTCACGTGGAGGTTATGTGAACTGGACATGTGATGGAGATCGTGCGATTTGACCGCGTTAGACTTTTGCTTGTGGGGTTTTCTGAAGTCGCAGGTCTATGCGAGTAAGGCACAAGCCACAGCGGCCTTCAAAGCTAACATAACCCATGTCATCAATCAAATTCAGCCTGATTTATGCGCCAGAGTCGTGGAAAATTTGACATTTTGATTGCACCTCCCTCAGAGAAGCCGCGGTGGATATTTGAACGATTTGTCATTCCATGCGTAATGGCATCAATATGCCTTTTAAACGAATAAATAGTTTTGATGATGACTCACACACACTTTGTCTTGTTTAAATTTAAAGATAGGAAGCGCTAAAGGAATGACGGTTTAATAAATGACCCTCATGGAAAATTTGATATTTCGGATGCGCGCCACTCAGAGAATCCGCAACGGATATTTGAAAGATGCTATATTCCATACATAATGGCATCAATAGGCCTTTCAAACGAATAGAAAAAAATGATGACGTCTCACACACACTTTGTTTTATTTAAACTAAAATATAAGAATCGCTTAATGAATCACCCTTTTTGTTTTATAAAGACACTTTAGCGTACGGATTGAATAAGAAAATGTTCCACAATTGTAATGAAACTTGTTGCTTAATGTAATGTAAGCTCCAATCTGAAGAGCAAATGAGCAAAAAGACTAAATGAATTTAATGATTTAAAGTTCCTCTCTACCAAAACAAAATAGAACATTCGATACCATGTATGTATGCACATACAAAACATTTGATGCTGTAAGTTGAAATAAACTCACAAGTGAAACAAAGTATTCCACGATGTACAGACAGACATACGTAACTGAAGTTCATTAAATAATGCAATCCATAATCGGGGTAGGTGACAACTTTGGAACATACAAAACATACAAGCCGTAGACATACATACGAGTATACGCATGTTCTTTTCGTTACTAGCTAAGGATGACTTACGATAATAGCAATACTGGGTTTTGGGAAGTATCTACGCGTTCCGGCATAAGACCTTCCTCGATTTTCTTATTTTTTTGACAAGACTTTAAAACGTCCACGAGACCCTATTTTGTACTGTTTAATTACGCGGAATAAAGTTCAAGCTTTTCGTACACTTTCGAGCAATTCCATCCAAAGGAATGAATAAGCAACAGAGAAAATGAAACAAGTAAAAAGCGAAGGAAGTGCAACACATTTTCAATTGACCCATTCATAGATAATGTTATATCTAACTGGATACGCAAATAATAACAAAAAAAATAATGTCACAAAGGAAAGCCTATGCGCTTTCTCCCAATCAACGCAAGCGCTCTCATATCCCTGTATTTAATGGCCTGCCCAAAAAACTCATTCCGTAGGAGGTACAGTGTATTACTCGAAGCTTTTAAGGAGAATCCTTTCTGACTCGCGTTCGAGAGAACGTGTGCTCTGTGATTTCCCTTTTAACTTGCACAGATACACATACAATTTTTGGTCCTGGTTTGAGATGTGTCCTTTTTGATGATATCAAACAGAGAGAGAGGGAGAGATTCCATGTTGGGAGAAAGCACATGAGGAGTTCTCAAAAGTAAAAGCTTAACATCAATGACGTCACCTTTTGGAATTCTGCTTTCTGGCGCTGTCCTTAACTAGAAAAAACTCTATTCCTGAGTTGAGTCACACGCAAAACAATCGAACCACTTTGTTCAGTATTGTGGCAAATGCCGCTGAATCGAGTCTCTCGTGCCCGTTATTCTATACTGATTTATACGAGTTTTCGTCGTGAGAAATTTCAAAACATTAGGTCTTCTATCTAATATTCCGAGGAGTTTATGTACATGTTCCCACCAATTGTTTACTTGTTTACACAAAGTCTACTAGGAGTCACAGAATATATATATTTTTTGGAAATATAATCAAGTCGTTACGATTAAATTAAAAAAAAAACAAAAAAAGGTTATATTTTGTCCTTCTCGAATCAGCGGTCAAGTTCATTTGTGTCCACATAATTTGTCGTATGTGCATATGGATACATTCGTATGTTATGGACACGGTTTTTGTAAAACATAAATGTGCGTGATACTTTCGATCGTTTGAGTGCTCGGTAAATTTTCTGTTCAACTACTTACGCTGTGCGGTGAACCCGGTTAATTTTGTAATGCCATTTCGTTTGACTGAAAACTTCATGATTGTAAACAAAACATGCAGCCGAAAAGCGTGTTCTTGTTAACTTTAAGTATCCACGTGGAAATAAAATCGAGTCTGTACATATAGACGAAGTGGACGAAATAAACACTTTCAACTTCAACCATTCGGGCGCAATATTTGCTCACGGTTACAAAAATTTCGGCGTACACACATGTGAAGGTTGAAAACCTTGTTTGGAATATAAATTAAATACTCCCATAAATAAATACATGTTCGTTTGGGTATATAATGAAATATAATAGAGCATAAATAAATATTTAACCTGTTGTTATCATCGATTTAAACCCGCTGTTCCACACGAATTCGAATTTATGTTCCGGGTATCCTTGAGCTTGCGGTTTGTTCTTCACACGCAAGTTAACACATAATGTACAATGAGTACATGAAATAAACCCCACTTCTAAGTAAATTAAACATAAACAATCTCGATTTTAAAGTGCACCACTGACGAATGTAAAAAATATCTTAAAGTATTCTTATAACAAAATACATCAGTCAGAATTGTTTTCATTTTTAAGTCATACAGTCCTTTAAGCCTAAGAACGTTTGTTTTAAAATAAATTATAATACCTTAATTCAGTCGTGTTCGCATGTACCTACATCCACGCAAACATACGTATGTATGCATATGCAAAGTTCGGGTATACATAAACTTGGTGACTAAACCCATCATCATCATCGCGACTGGGAGGGCAAAAATATTTCAAATGTCCCTGATGTTTGCTCAAAAATGAAAATTCTTCAACGTTGACAACGTGAATTTTGCTGCCTACTTTAAAATTGACACAAAAATCTAATAACTTACTCTTGTCTTCACCTCGTTCCGGTTATTTTACCCACAACATCTTCACTAGGATTATGTTTGTCGTCTGTGTTAATATATGAATCCACCTATTTACATGTATATTTAGAGGGATCTTCTTGAAAGATTAATTCTACGTACGGAAAAGGCATGCTGTACGGATGTGTATGCGTCACTTACACGTGCGGCAAATAAATTATTTGTATATTTGAAGGGAAAAAAATATGTAAAAGAAGCTGCGGGCTGACTTTTACTTACACTTTTAGTTTTGACAAGTCATCGAATGTAGGTCATAAATACACTTTGAGTGTTTATTTGTTGTCTTTGAAAAAGTGAAATTAATTTCAAGTTAAATAAAAATTAATCGGTTATAACATAAGAAATATAAATATAAAAAAAATAAAAATATAAAGCTTAACTAAAAATATAAATATAATTAATATCATTCAGGATATTGAAGTGCCTCTCTAAATGCTTCAAATAACAAGAGAATATATAACAATTGTTACAAATTATCTACCCACCCAGTTAAAAAATTCCCCAGCAATTTAATCGTCTATAAAGCGGTGAAATTTAAATATAAGTGTTCATGTCCTCCACATAAGAGTGAATTCGTGGTTATTTAAAGGATAACAAAATAGAAATTCGAGAGTGTGTTTTAGTCTCAGAAATTACAAAGAAGGATAATAATTGAAGCACATTTGATCCCGGAATAGTTAATGTAAGTTTCTTCGAATATTTTGTGGTTATATTTTTTTAATGTATTTTTTAATAAATTAAACATATAATAAAATTATATTAATTAATTAAATTAAATTAAAAAAAAACTTAATTAAATTAAATTAAATTAAATTAAATATTAATAAAATTAAATTTCGGTTGTAGCAAACTGGCACAAATTTAAAATATAATACCATTATACTTAATTTAATTAATTCAATTTATTTTTTAAATTTAATTAATTAATATAATTTTATTATATTTTAAATTTATGCCGGTTTGCTACAACCGCAATTTTATGTTTGCCACAATAAAGAGACAGTAACACGTATCTGTTGTACATAAGTTGTTTCCCTTCAAGCGTATGCTTGTATATGAATAAATATTAAAGCAGAACTCGGTTTAGAAGATCTTGTAACCAAACATTTTGGGTCCACGTTTTGTCATACGCATCTATGCAAGAGTATACTTTGAATCTGTACGCATATTCGTGCATATGTATCATAATTTCGGCTACAAATCTATTACATTTAGAACTGTTCTCCAATATTTAACTAAAAACCAATAAATTAGCAAAATTTTCTTAATTTCTTATATTTTTGGACGTATCAAATACATACACATCCACAAAACTTCTTACATAGAATGGGTGTAAAGAGTCCTTAAAAATGCGATGTTATATATCACAGAACCTGTTTAATTTGTCCACTATTTTAGAGTTTTAGAAAAAATATCTCTCATCTTTCACCATATTAACCACAAAATAAAAATTTTTGATGCGTCGCGCGTAAATGCAAACTTCAACAAAAAATATGAATGCTCAGTCACCCACTTACAAATACATTTATAGCAGCCAGCCAACTCTGTTATCGTTCTCTCTCACTTCATACAATAGAATGTTGGAATTGTACTTTGGGGGTGAATTATCCACACACTAAAAAAAAACAAAAACAAAAAAAAAGACACGATAGATAGGAAATGAGAGAGCGAAAGAGCGAGAGTGGTACTAAAGGTAAATGGAAAACTTGTTGCTTCCTCTGCATGTATTGTCCAATACATGTGTACGGAGGTTTATCTCAGGAATTGCATTATTCTGTGCTGATTTTCTGCAAATTAAAGTATCTACAGGTACATCTGGAGTTTATCCTTAAAGGAATATCGGAAAATTTCCGTTCTCGGTTCGATGTAGTCCGGACAAAGTTGAGCCTTTGCAATTATTTATACAAGTCTTTAGTGTAAATATGTATTCAAATTCAATGTTATCACTCACCTTTTCGCCCTTCAAAATGAGTCCCGATGGAGCAGGTTCATCCACCCCTTAAAGAGCACAATGCCATTATCCTTCCTTTATGAAAGGTGATAATGTATTTTTTACACCGTCTACTTATTGTACATTATTTTCTCGTTGCGATGATGGCCGTTTGGAGAAAAAGTGGCTGTTATCCTGAATACATACATTGCCATTATGGTGTCTGATGGTTTGTGTGTAGGTAATTATTTTGACCTTGCAAATTTACTCTGTTTCATGGCTCCATCTGTATAAGATGAAAGACTATATGTATAAGATGTATAAGACTAATGTGAGGGACATTTTACTACTGAGACTGTTTTTTTCTTTACCGAAAAATGTGTGATTGTGACAAAAGGAAGAGATGAAATTTCGGAAGTCAGTCAATAGCTTGTATTTTTAAAGGGATACGTATGCAACAATGATAGTTCGATATATTCGGTGACATATTTGTGCCTATATGCATTGGACACATTGGATTCTTATATAATCCAAATAAATAACACGGAATTTGCTATTGGGTTGTACCACATGAAAAGAAGTCAGACTTTCGCTCAGTCAGAAATAAGAAGTTCTCGAGTGAACATTTGTGCCAGAACGTTAACTTTTCCTTTTTGATAAAATAAAGTAGTACGTTTGCTTGACGTGTGAGAATTTTAGGGTTTGTTACAACTACTGTTACTTTTTTCTAGCAATTATTTACCGTGTGGGCGCCGTGGTGTAGTGGGTAGGTGCGTCGACTCCTACGCTCGAGGTCGTGGGTTCGAATCTCGAAAAAAGAACACCTAACATTTTTTCACGACTCCACCTCTTTCGAGTCACTGACAATGCTCAAAGAGTACAACTGTCCAGAAAAAGCTCCTCAATCTTGCGTTCGGAGTCGGCATTAAACTGTAGGTCCCCTCCACTCCACAAGCGATTGCTAAGAAGCTTGGCCCAGGTCCACCTCGGACTGTGGCGCAGCCATTATTATTATTATTAATTATTTACCGTGCTGACGGCAGTTCAAATTCGAACTCTCTTCCTTTATGAATTCAAAATGGGACATAATGCGTCTTTGGCCATGAAAAACATTAATGATGCATTTGAGGATATAGCGGTAAACGAACGCACTATTCGATGTTGGTTTGGAAAGTTTCGTTCCGAAGATGTTTGCCCTAAAAACGTATCACGTTGAAAATCAGAAACCGTAATTGACGACAATATACTGAAATCCACGACAGAATCACACTCAACAAAAACCGCGCATAAGATTGCACAGATTATGAGAGAACCTGTCATAATAACTAGTATCTGTATCTGTCAATAAGACAAAAACTATTTTTAATGGCAAAAGTGAAGGACATTTCATGGCACATCATGCAATTACTCTACGATGGCATGATGTATCAAAGCCCAGTGGCGGCTACTTGTCTTGTTAACAAAGTCAGCCAAATTGTTCTTCTTGGCTCACAATGATTTTCTACCAAAAATGGTGGTTATATCTGTGGTCACAAGACATAACCGCTTAAGTCGGTTTTTATACATTTTCAGGAGAGGCGGTCAAAGTTTCAAGTTAGCACTACTATTAGTACTTAGTCTCCTAGGTTTTTTTTGGAATAACTTCTGTTTAAAAAAAGATACAGACATAAACAATTAAGTGAAAGTAGATTTAAACATGCTGAACATAATGGTACTTATAACTCATTTTTGTCCTACCTCGATTTTAGCGGTTATGGTTTGTGGCCACAAATATTACGATAGTAAAATATTTATTCTTTTTTCATTATTTTCACACACTTTTGCGACGTTAGCTGATCCATAATTGTTTTCGACCATACCCTGCGATTGTCAAATGTCCGACAACCTGTCAACTGTCATCCGAACTGAAATGGCGGCAAAATAAATCGACGAAAAACATGTTATATTTATACATATGTACGTACCACTTGGACTGCTTTCATACCATTTGTCCCATTTTCGTTATGACTATATCGGGTTTCATCATCTCCGAACAGCTTCGCCAGATAAGCTTAACGATTCGTAAAATGCCTCCAGTGTTTTTAAAATTAGCTTCATATCAGCAATTTATAAGGATAATAGAAAAATCTCCTTTAAATAAACCTGTTTATCAAACTGTTTAAAAATATTCAAATTTTGAAATGTAGATACCGATGTCTATCAAAAATTTGATTTTTGGATACTAAAAATTTTAAATTAGTTGTTCACTTCTCAATTCTTCACTTAAATTGGTAAATAGTCGAATGTCTTAGACATTTTTTTTTACATTTAACCATAAATTAAAATAATTATTATATAACAGTTTTCTAGTATTAGTTAAACTTGGTTTGAAAAATGGAATATTGAAAATGGAATATTTTATTTTAAATAAAATCGTGCTGAAGTCTCTCTCTCTCTCGTGGATTTATTGTGCGCTATATGCTTATCGAGGAGGTTCGCTTATGGTTGAATTATTGCGTCAATAAACAAAATTATCGGTTATGGGTTGAAGAAAAGCTAAAATAATTTCAGTGTCACACTCACAAATAGTTCACTGTTTGGTG